>JADLSH010000114.1:1090000-2290000 GCA_016169945.1 Trachythela sp. YZ-2020
GCCAATTGGCAGAACAGCAAGCACGTCTAGACCAAAAAGCAGCTCGGTAACGGATTTTTGCTGTTCTGGCTTAAGAATGATTTCATAACCTAAACGCTCAGATAATTCAGACACAGTCTGCTCCAATAATGTCTCCATTTTGCCGGGAAAATGACGAAATACAATCCCACCATGCGGTAAGGCGCAGTTGTTTTTAACACTTTTCAAGCGTATTACCGATTTGTTGACAGATCTCACTGAGTGTTGACGCGAAAGCGCATATTAGCCAATGGGAATTTAACCGAAGGTTTTGGACACAAAAGTCTCGTTTATGAATAGGATTTGGGCAGGCGTTCATTTCGCCTCTCCCTTCGCTTTTTCTCCCCCCCCTAACTTCTCACCTAGCGCGCGCTCTCAAGAAAATAGAGCGCGCTCTAAACAAAACTCCCTCCCCAACATTAGAACGCCTGCCACGCAGGCTAACCTTAAGGTGGCTCGATATAGTAATCACAAAAACCTTATTCAAGAATTGCAAAAACAAAACTCCATAATATATGAACAAACCCGTGTGACCATTTATGCGCGCGGGAATAATATTAACGAAAGAACTTCCTAAATAACCTGACGTGTCAGTTGCTTGCGCCATCTCGCGTCATTGCGCGTGTTATATATGCCGATTTCATGTCAATTGCTGACGTCATTAACAGATCCCATTTTTGAAAAACAATGCGCTATATATTATTATTTTATCCGGTGATCTATGTTCAAAAGTTGCATGCTGTATTGCACCGCAAAAATCTTTCATTATACTAGAAAATTCTATAATGCCAAAAAAATTTTATCGAAGAAAACGACATATTTTTGCCTTTTTCAGAAAAATGGCATTACAGAATTTTTTTATATTTTGCTTTTTGTTAGTCTGTCTTGCAAGTAAAATAATGCTTCTTTTCCAACTACACGAGGCGATAGGCTATTTTGGAGTGAATTTCGCACGCGTATGTTATAATAATAATAATAATAATAATAATAATAATAATGATTGGTTTAAGGTTACTCCACATGATGAAATGGCGTTTTACAAAAATGCTCACTGCGCGCTCAATGTTTACGCTTTTGCCGTCTCAGATAATCAAAGAACAAAAGTGTGTTCGCATTTTTTGACAGCTATTGTATTTGCTTTGATATAAAGCAGACAAGTTGACTCACACAAATTTTGTACACACGGTAGAACGGATGCCTATAACTCGAAAAGTATGGCGTTAAACGAAAAATGCGAACACAATTTGCTCCTTAACTATTGTTCTACATTGTGGCAAAGTTTGGAAGGAATCGGATAAAACGTGCACGGTGCATTTCTCTTTTTGTGAGGACAATCTGAGAATATTTCATTCTGCGTAAAAGGCCAAAAGAAATTTCGCGGGGGTTTTCCGCTCCCTGTTGTGTTTCTCCGCCCTCTGTTCTCACTTCAAACTGTAAGCCAATCAGATCGAACCTCATCAAAGTACTTTTGGCAAGGTGCTCTGGGCAAGGTGGTTCTGCGTCATTTATTGATTATCTAGTTTGTTATAAGTGCGTAACAGGCAAAACAAAAACATTAAAATATGCCGGCAAAACGCAAATGTAGGGAGAGCAAAGCGAATAAGGAGAAAGCTAAATCAGCAAAACGAAATTTAGGACATGAGAGCTATTGGGTATGTGCGTTACTTCTTATTTTGTGCTACAAAATTTCTCACCTGCATCCCCATCCGGTATTGAGTTAACACCAATTACAGAATGTCAATTACAATTACTATTTTCGCGGCAAAATTATTCGAATTTAAAACATTTTCAGTTATATCTCGGTCGCATTTTAATATTTTTGAAAATAATCTGTGAGGATAGAAAGATTTTCAGCCCCTCAATTCAAATATATAAAAATGTAAAAAATGATGGAATCAGTGTTTTCATCATATGGAGTAACCTTAATAAACCGTTTGGCAGTATAAACTGAATTACACGGTGTAAAATGAATAAACTGAATTACACCTACTGCTAATACAATTAAAATACGACCTAATTAATAATATTTAAAGGTAATATCGAAGAAAACGACATATTTTTGCCTTTTTCAGAAAAATGGCATTACAGAATTTTTTTATATTTTGCTTTTTGTTAGTCTGTCTTGCAAGTAAAATAATGCTTCTTTTCCAACTACACGAGGCGATAGGCTATTTTGGAGTGAATTTCGTACGCGTATGTTATAATAATAATAATAATAATAATAATAATAATAATGATTGGTTTAAGGTTACTCCACATGATGAAATGGCGTTTTACAAAAATGCTCACTGCGCGCTCAATTTTTACGCTTTTGCCGTCAAATTTTGTGTACGTGATGATAAATCATTGTTGTAACCAGCAATTTAACAAAAATGCTATATTTTAAAACACTGTGGTTGCTACGGGACCTCCTTCGCGTCACGAGATTTGCACGCCGCCGATTTAACCCTAGGACCTGCAAAACATCATATTTCCCATCTCAGATAATCAAAGAACAAAAGTGTGTTCGCATTTTTTGACAGCTATTGTATTTGCTTTGATATAAAGCAGACAAGTTGACTCACACAAATTTTGTACACACGGTAGAACGGATGCCTATAACTCGAAAAGTATGGCGTTAAACGAAAAATGCGAACACAATTTGCTCCTTAACTATTGTTCTACATTGTGGCAAAGTTTGGAAGGAATCGGATAAAACGTGCACGGTGCATTTCTCTTTTTGTGAGGACAATCTGAGAATATTTCATTCTGTGTAAAAGGCCAAAAGAAATTTCGCGGGGGTTTTCCGCTCCCTGTTGTGTTTCTCCGCCCTCTGTTCTCACATCAAAGTACTTTTGGCAAGGTGCTCTGGGCAAGGTGGTTCTGCGTCATTTATTGATTATCTAGTTTGTTATAAGTGCGTAACAGGCAAAACAAAAACATTAAAATATGCCGGCAAAACGCAAATGTAGGGAGAGCAAAGCGAATAAGGAGAAAGCTAAATCAGCAAAACGAAATTTAGGACATGAGAGCTATTGGGTATGTGCGTTACTTCTTATTTTGTGCTACAAAATTTCTCACCTGCATCCCCATCCGGTATTGAGTTAACACCAATTACAGAATGTCAATTACAATTACTATTTTCGCGGCAAAATTATTCGAATTTAAAACATTTTCAGTTATATCTCGGTCGCATTTTAATATTTTTGAAAATAATCTGTGAGGATCGAAAGATTTTCAGCCCCTCAATTCAAATATATAAAAATGTAAAAAATGATGGAATCAGTGTTTTCATCATATGGAGTAACCTTAATAAACCGTTTGGCAGTATAAACTGAATTACACGGTGTAAAAATATTAACTTACTGCTAATACAATTAAAATATGACCTAATTAATAATATTTAAAGGTAATAAAGTTTTTACAACGTTCAGTGTTTGCATAAATCCTAGGAACGTGATCAGATCTTAAATTATAATTATGTTCACTATCAATATTAACTTTTAGGTTTAGAATTGCTTCAAGCGGGTTATTGAAAGTTTGTGATCTTTTTTATTAACAAATTTACCACAATAATTCGTTCTTCTTATATGCAAATGTTCTAAGCCTGACATCTTCAATGTGTCTTCATACGACAAAAAGGGATATATTATCCGTAAGGCTCTTTTCTGAATTGACTCCACCAAGTTAGAAAGACCAACTGTCAAATTTGACCAGACCGGTGATGCATATTCTACACTACTGGATCTAATAAACGTATACACGGACAAGGTCCTGCTGATTAATACCAGCTCTCTTTAATTTCCTTAATGCGTATAACCTAGAATTTGCCTTCTTAAGTACATTATCGACATGTGAACTCCAATATTGCCATAGTAACGAACTATGTGTTACTAAAAATAACATACTTTGAAAGTAGAAAGATCAAATGTAGGAAAACCCCGATACCTGGTGAATAAAACCTAAAAATACGGAGTTTAAAAATTTCAAAGTGCTGAACACCTGAATTTTTGAAAACTATATCGAGCCACCTTAAGTAAATTTTGCGCGTTGTGTAGTTTGAAGAACAAAGCTTCAAAAATAAAACATTTTACGTCCAACTTGTTATTTCTCTCCTGGATTAGACATCGGTAGCCTCGGGATCACAAAACATACCTCGATACAAATAACTGAAAAAAGTGCATGCTATAAATATAAAACTTAAAGTAGGTATTTCGGATAAAACTAACCATACAGTCCACGCAATACATCCAACTCTCTTTCGGACCATCCAGAATCAGACGATTTTCTAACTGAGTCCAGTTCATAACTGAAGATAAACACAAGTCCAATGGAGATCTAAAAGGAAAGAATATAATGGATACTCGATGTTTAATGCTTACCTTATTTATGTTACTTGCATGTGTGTAAATTCGCGTGGTACGAATTTTTGCTCAGCCATAAATTTACGCTATTTAATTTCGCTCACCCTAAATCCGATATTTCAATAAAAAATAGAACTAAAATGAAGGCAAGGTGCTAGCCAAAATTTTGAAGCTAAAAATCCCAGAAGAATGGTTAGCAGTTTCATAATGTAGGTTTAACAACGAGGTTGCTCTAAAATTAGTATTTTGTGTCAAGGTGGCGAACGTTTATTTTTCGCGCAAGTTACAGGGAATTTCACGAAACTTGAGCTAGATTTATTCTGTGAAATGTCAACCATTCTTTCGCAAGGTTCTTTATATTATTGGTCTTCCAGAGAGCGAAACAATCTAGTCTCGAGTTTTAAGCGAGACAAAACGCGCTCGCGCCAGTCCTAATGTGCATCACACGTAACACGGTCATTTATATGCGCGTTTCCCGCTTTACTGCGCCCTGGTACAACTGTCCATATTTTTAATTCTATAATATATTTCAAAATAACATTTTCTATTCAAATGGATGACTCACAATGTAAAGAAAAATGCAGCAGATCATCATCACAGAGAGAGTTTGAGTTGAAAACTTAAAATCTAAAAAAAGTTGAAAGAAAATACGGACCTTATTTGTGATTTGAAAACTCATTAGAAGCTATCCTAATCTAACGACGTTTGAGGGTACAGTGAACTTAGTATATGAACGTTTCACTTCTACGACCCAAAGTTCCTGCAGTTTACAGTTCACTGATAGAAACAATTTCGCCTCAGTCACTTGTGAGGCTTTCACTTAAGGCCTGATCCTTATTAAACCACCGCAGCAACTTGATATTTCTAGTTCTCGATCTGTGACACTTACTTTTGTCGGGATTGTAAATTTTCCTCAAGTAAAACTCAATTCTTGAATATTGGCGGGGAGGTCTACAAATGAGGCGAAATATTTTATAAGCAGCAGTCAGATTTTAATCACTCTATTGACGTCCAAGAACCTATCCATTGTCCTTTACCGTGCAGTAGACAATTTCAGGAAATACTCCGAATATTATAACATCTTGTAAACCCAAGATATAAGTTATTGAAAACAAGACAAAATTTAAGGTGATATTTCGACTCTAGTTCAAAGTCATGCTCAAACCTGCCTCCTTGCATGGGTTTACAAAATGGAAATTAAAGTGAATGGGTTGAAAATATAAACTACAAGTTGTTGTTTTTTCTTCTTTTTTTTCTGCATCTCAGTCGATTGAAATTAAGGTAGAAGGTGCTGGATATTTCGAGTGAAATAATATATATGGTCAGAGCGCTGCACCAGAATCGCAGGGCCGTAGGTTCGATTCCTGTCGGAGGACTTAGAGTTGCATTTTTCGCAGCCGTTCCCGTTCAGGTCTAACTAGTATTGTATATATTATTTTACTCGAAATATCCACCACCTAAACCTTCTACCTTAATTTCACTGAATCGAGTGAGATGCAGAAAAAAGCAACTTGTAGTTTACCTTATCACAACCCGCAGTACCCGCATCTATATATATATTTAAGAAATAGAAAACATTTTCCGTGTTTCTATGCACTTTTAAAAACACGCGTGGGAGTACGATAAATAATCAGTGGGAAAACGAGCCCGTAGGGCGAGTTTTTTCAAGTTATTTCGAGTTCTCCCAAACTCCAAAAAGTGTTTCTATAAGTGTATAGAAAGTTGGCGTCGTGGGTCCCATGTTTTAGGGGGGCCAAGCGCAACATTTTCCGACAATATTCGAAAAAACATTATTGCTTTTGTTGTCGACGGGGTGGGGGGGGGAGGCTGTTACAAAAAATTTTCCCGGAGTGTACTTTTTAAACAGTCAATTTACGGCAATCTATCCTATATTCTGAAAACGTTAACTGAGTCTCATTTCCGATTTTCGCATTCGTATATGCAGGTATGCTTCTCCATGAAGATTCCGACAACATAACAAATGTCCAATTTTCCGACGGGTCTCACGATAGGGTGGGTCATGGCCCCCCTGACCCCCCGGCCACGGCGCCACTGATAGAAACACAGGAAAAAATGTTTTCTATTTCTTTTATAATATAACTCAAAAGACATTTTTTAAACTCGATTAATTTACAAATTCTCATTACGTACGCATGCTCGTCAATTTCGCTGCAAGAAAACAACTCTGTTTGAAAATTAACAGTCAAAAA
The DNA here is from genome assembly GCA_016169945.1 of Trachythela sp. YZ-2020. Lineage (NCBI taxonomy): Eukaryota > Metazoa > Cnidaria > Anthozoa > Malacalcyonacea > Clavulariidae > Trachythela > Trachythela sp. YZ-2020. The sequence continues at coordinate 1,096,572 of JADLSH010000114.1, forward strand.
TGTGTAAAAGCATTAAAATTGTTTTAAATAGTATTCAAAGTTTTATAATTCACATTAAATTTGTTTTTTATGATTTTAAATTTTGGCGGGAAAATTTCCGTGTTTCTATACAGTTACAGAAACACGCTTCTCGACCAATCAGCACGCGCGTACTATAAATGTTATATTATAAATATATATACATATACATGAACTTGCGGTTAACGTTTGGCAACTGGACTCTGCAGCTCGGTGGTCAGAGCACTGCACCTGAATCGCAGGGCCGCAGGTTCGACTCCTGTCGGAGGACTTAGAGTTGCATTTTTCGCAGCCGTTCAGGACTTAGGACTTAGAGTTGCATTTTTCGCAGCTGTATCCGTTCAGGTCTAAAATATTGTATATATTATTTCACTCGAAATATCCACCAACTAAACCTTCTACCTGGTTGAATATATAACCTGTTTTAAATATGAAACAGAACAACTCTTTAGAGACTGTCAATTCGCCAAGCCGATGAATAGTGTGTAAGTCTAGTTTAATTTGTAGTCTAGCTTGATGGTTTAAAAATGATTTCATCTTGTGGTGAAACTGTGTTATTCTCTTATTTTTACTAATATTTTTGGCCAAAGAAGCAACTTAAGATTGTGCCATTTACGTGCGAAATAGATGACGTCATTCGACTCGTTTTAAAAATCAGAATCGAGATTCAGGGCCGATTGTGACTCGGAACAATATCGGTAATTAAGTTGCATACGCTAGCACGCAATCACTAGGATGCACCAATCACCGCACATGAAACACCATGCACACGTGATCTTATGTTTACCTTCCTATAGGCATTTTATTACACATACTCCTACCTTGGTTTTAGAAGGTCCTTCAAGTAATCTCTCAACCAAGGTCTGACCACTTGTGGAGAAGTATTTTCATCCTAAATGGACAGGAGTTAAGTAATAATAGCAGCCTGAGCGGGTATACAGTATTATCCCCGAGCCGGCGCGAAGCGCCGTGCCAGGGTACTAATTCCGCTCGGATATTTACGCCCGGGTATGTGAAAACATTGTGGAATGCAAAGTCGTCCGCCATTTTTTTTGTCATGGACGGGACGGGACTCGACCTTTTTGTAAGTTATGCGCATGCGCAAGTTCAAGCCGAGAGAAAACTGGTAACTAGCAACATCATGATTGGCTAAGACAACGATTTTGTTTTTATTTGTATACGTCAGAAAAATAACTGCCATCCTGGCATTCTATTTTTGGCATTGATATGAAAACTTTTTTCAATTCGGGACATATTAATTCAGACAAATAGTAGGGTCAAAGCCTTACGTCCCGTGACCAACCTTCGGCTAGTAAAGTTTTATGATTTATTTTCATTATTTAGGGTATTTATGACAAAATAAGCTTCCATGCCGGTCTTCAAAATCTGGGCAACAATCTGCAGAGCGAAAAATTAAAAAATGGGGACCGGCGGCCATTTTGAATAAATAATGTTTTTAGTAAATGGTATCGGTCTTGTCAAAAATACTTATTTGTGCGCTTTGCAAAATAATTTCGTCATAAAACAAACATTAGGAGCCTATTTAATAAAAACCCCGAAGTAAATAGCCAAATTTCGCCAAGAAAACGTGTTTCATTTTTAACCTAACTATATTTATATTACATGACGTACATACCATATTAATTGAGGAAGCCATATTAATTTTGCATGTTTATGGAAATATGACGGGATAATATGCAAATTTAACATGTAATGTGTTGTTTCCATCTGTTTTCTTTATGTTTTTCTTGAAAACTGTAAAATATGACTTCTAAAACACAGTTTTCTTGTCTTCTTCAATGCCAAAAACCGTGTGATGCATCAAATGCAATAGACAACTTAGGTAAAAAAGCATGGGAAAAACTCAAACTTAAAGCCTTTAACTGGAAAGGTCTTGATATGTTCGGAAATATGTATGACACTGTGAATTGGCAACAGGGGCCCAGTGGTAAACATGTGCATGGTAATTGTCGTTTTGACATATCTAGCTCAGATAAATTGAATAGAGCAAAGATCAGGCAACAAAAACGTGAAAGAGACTCAGCTTCTCATGAATGCCCAGATGATCACGACTTGGCAGGACCTGCACCAAAATGTCTCCGATCGAGCGTGGGTATCGTACATGACAAAAATCTCTGTGTGTGGTGTATGAAACCTGAAGACACCAAGCATCCTGAGCGCACGGGAAAATGGCTTCTTATTTCGTACATACCGGCCTGGAATGTCTTTAAAAGCCACACCGTAGTTCTTCCGGATGATGCCATGAGAGACAGGATCAACCGCCTTATCGATTCAATAACTGACAACTTTTCAACTGAGATAAGATACCATCATAAGTGTTGGCTTAAGTACATTGGCGCCTATCAAAAGATTCCTGTTGAACAACAGCATAATCTCGTAAACGATGTGACATTTCGTGAGGCACAGACTATGTTTATAGATCATGCTCGTAGGGTTATTTTTGAGGACCATGAGATAAGGACCCTGCAAGGGCTGCTACATGATTATAAAACCATTGTGGGTACTTATGGCTTCCCAACAACCGGGGTGAAATCGAGCTACATGAAGGAGATATTATTACGGAATTTGGAGTGGAATAGGCTTCCATGTACGTGCTCAGAAGAATCAAAGCGAGGTTGTCTACGATACGGCAGGTGGCGCTTCATACATTGAGTCCACTATCTGCTCACTTGGAATAAGCAATGAACAACTAGTAGAGAACGTGGCTAGCAGACTGAGGAAGGAAGTCAAACAAACAACAACAATTCCCTGGCCACCACAAGTTGTTGAGCTCGAGCAGGAGGAAAATCTCCCACCTCTTCTTGTTCAACTTATCTCATCACTCAAAAAACCTGGTCAGGTTGAGCAAGATGCCAAAGTCCGAGCTCTAGCTTCAATGATCACCTACTATGTCACTGGGAGTCCAACAACTACTGCAGTAAACCTGAGTATGAATTTGCACGGTCTTACTCGTAGTAAGGAATTAGTTGACACATTCCACAAATGTGGTGTTGGCATTAATTACTCGTCAGTTCTTCTGTTGCGTGACGCATCGGCGGTGCATGACATCCAGCTCTGCAGTGAGTGCCCCAACGAGATTGCGGAAAACACACCTGGAGTCATAGTCGTCGACAATGATGATTTTCAAAATGACACATTGACTGGTGGTGATACATCACATCGTACTAACGTAATGTATGTTCAGCCGGTCTCTCTTGAACATCCTGATATTCAGTCTGGTGAACGTGTCAAAAATGCTAAAACCCTTTCGTCACGCCTAAAGAATATCGCAACGGGCGTGAACACACACGATCGTTACGTTACCTACAAGCGAGGAGAGCCGACAGTCGGTACGTGTTAGAGTAGAGCCTAAAGTTGGGAGTACAGTTCCTCAAAGAAAACGGTGTGTTATTCACACACTCGTCCGTGCTAATGCTGCTGGTGAGCGGCCTCCTACTGTTGATCAAATGGTACCTGGTTTTGCTGGTTTCCAAGCATTGATCTCAACCTCCGTAGAAAAGAGAAAACCTTACTACTTCATGACATACCCAGATCCTCCGAAAAAGGCGGTTCCCAACGATGTTCTGGTAAAGGCTAATAAAGCAATTCAAAGAAAGAACATGCCATTTGCTGTAGTCGTTGGAGATCAACCGGTGTACACACTGCTCGTTGAGATCAAGAGTGAACATCCAGAGAAATTCGAGAAAATCATTCCATTCCTTGGTCCCTTCCATATTCAAGGTTCTATGATCTATGCTATATATAAGCGTCATAAAGGAAGTGAGATAGCCGATGTTTTAGTTGCTGCTGGTGTCATTGCTGAAGGTTCTGTTGATCAAGCTTTGAGAGGGAAGCATTATAAGCGAGCTCTGCGTTGCCTAATGCTAATGTACGAGTAATTTATGCATCTCCTTCTAAATCAGTTCCACGAGGAATCGCAGCTTGAGGCTTCCACGATGACTCGACTTGCTATACTCCGTGATCCAAAGGCAAACTCTCAGGACTCCTTCGCTACTGCTCAAAAGGAACTTGAGAATGATCCAACCGTAGATACTCTTATAAACAACATGTTTGATAAGATTGAGAAGACAGACCTGGCTTGACTTTATGACAATGGTCGAGATTTTGATGATGAATGTGTATGCCATTCACACGTGCAACTGGGACGAATTCCTCACCTCTCTGCGAGAGATGATGCCTTGGATGGTGATCTACGATCAGACACACTACGGTCGCTGGCTACCACATTTTTGGGTTATGCTTTCGTCACTATCTCCGGATCAAACGCAGTTCTTCAGTTCAAACTTCGCCCAGTCTATTACAGGTAATCCATATTCATGCATCCCTTGGGACATGTGGATCGAGATGACCATGAACAAGGGCTCAAAGTTAAAGGCTGGTTGGCTGTCAATCCTCCGTAATGAGAAGCAGCTGATGACTGACATCAGAAATGCCAACAATCTTGGTCGAGTTCGCACCGCTGTTCACAATCAAATCAACAGAAAGCAAATATCACGAAAACATTCTGAGTGTGCTCCCACAAGGATGTGCAAGGACGAACAAGCTGTCCAGGATCTCATTGCATGCATCAAGGAGTTTGATTGCTTCCCTTTTGACGCGTCATCACCAAATCTACGAACCTTGCAATCAGCAACTCCCGCTCCAACTGAGATGATCCGTGATTTCCAGACAGCCAAACAAGATGGTGAAGCAAAGTTGAAAGAATTCATGGACGAGCGTGTTTATTCGAAGGAAAAGTCTCTGTATGATCGTATCAAGCGTCACTCTCGTCTCACTTTCGCTAAAGCACCAACGACCAAAACTGGCGAAGTCCTTAATGTCAGCGGCTTGATGATGCTTTCTGATGTAATGAAATACCGCATAACTGAGGAGTGTCTCACGCTATTCAATGTTAATGGTACCTTCAGGAAGACACAGAAGAGCAAGATACTCCAGAAACTGACACAAGAGCCAATTGGTGTCTCATCTTACACCGCGCTGGTTGACATGGGGATGATCTGGCGACTTGCATCTCCCACTATGGAGGACCGAGAAAAGAACGATGGGTCTACTTATACCTGGGGTGACTACACCGACAAAGTTACCAGCATGCTACTTGCACGCCATGTGGACGCTACTACCATTATCTGCATTAACGACCCATATGATCACGTTGAATCCATCAAAGATGACGAGCGTGAGTCGCGTATCCAGGGGCAAGGTCATATTCCCAATGTGTATATGAAATCAACTGACAAGTTTCCATCAGCCCGAGATTTTAAGACCTTTCTCTGCAGTTCCGGGAATAAGAGACGTCTGCAGGCACTTATTAAGTCTCAACTATCTAAAGTTGTCCAGTCAAACAATCAAGTCCTGCTCTATTCAGTTGGCGTAGAATGTGTAAATCTCTCATCTGGTAGTATTCAACAAGACCTTGCCTTCGATCAGTGCGAGGCTGACACCATCATACTGTCATTTTACACAGCTCTGAGGGCGTCTGGTTACAATGACCCTGTGATCATAGATGCAGCGCACACAGATGTCTACATACAGGCAGCTGCCATTTCGCATGATGTTCCTGGTATAATCTGCATCAAGAAAAAGAAGGAATTGCTTTTCTGCAGAGGCATGTGTGCTGACGAGGACATCGCTAAATGTCTTATCCAATTCCATGTCATGACTGGCTGTGATGCAAATAGCTGCTTTTATGGTCATGGTAAATCGACCCTCTATGATAAAATGGTAAAGAGTGTTGAGTGCCGCAGACTTCTTTCAAGCTGTGGGAAGAGCCTTCCTTTAAAAGAAGATGTTCTAAATGACCTCGTATCTTATGTCACACGGTTTGTATACGGTGATGTACATAGTTCTTCTCTGGATATTGCCAGAGCAGCTAAGTGGAAAGGGCAAAAGAACAAATCCTTGATGCGTCTTCCACCTGACTCGGACAGTCTGAAGCAGCACATTCTCCGAGCTAATTACTTGGCCTACATCCAACGTCATCCTGAACTAAGAACACATCCCTCACCTGTTGGTCACGGTTGGGAACTCATCAATGGGCGTTGTAAACCAGTGAGACACACGCAACCTCCGCTTCCTCTTACCTTATCCAACACTTTACCTCCACATGACTCAGATATTGATTCTGAGTTTTCCGACGTGATAGACTCTGATTTGGACACCTCATCAGATGAAGAGGACTGAGTTGACTGATTGTTTGCAAAGCTCATGTATCTTTTTGTAAAACGATCTGGCATATAAACATTAAATTTTGTTACCGATTCTTTGTTTTCGTATGTTTGAATTGAGAATAGCTGCAGAAAGTAATTTCTTTCCCACGAATTATGTTATTCTATTATTAGTACAATAAGTATTTTTGATGACATCATACCCTTTGTTAAAAATATCCTTTATATAATCACGTTTTCTCGGGTTTTGCATTAAATTGGCTCCTGATGCCTGTTTTATGACAAACTTTGATTTAAAAGTATAGAAATAAGTATTTTTGACAAGACTATGACATTTGCTAAAAAATAATTTATTCAAAATGGCCGCCGGTCCCCATTTTTTAATTTTTCGCTCTGCAGATTGTTGCCCAGATTTTGAAGACCGGCATGGAAGCTTATTTTGTCATAAATACCCTAAATAATGAAAATAAATCATAAAACTTTACTAGCCGAAGGTTGGTCACGGGACGTAAGACTTTGACCCTACTACATCTTCTTTTAAAGGAAGGCTCTTCCCACAGCTTGAAAGAAGTCTGCGGCACTCAACACTCTTTACCATTTTGTCATAGAGGGTCGATTTACCATGACCATAAAAGCAGCTATTTGCATCACAGCCAGTCATGACATGGAATTGGATAAGACATTTAGCGATGTCCTCGTCAGCACACATGCCTCTGCAGAAAAGCAATTCCTTCTTTTTCTTGATGCAGATTATACCAGGAACATCATGCGAAATGGCAGCTGCCTGTATGTAGACATCTGTGTGCGCTGCATCTATGATCACAGGGTCATTGTAACCAGACGCCCTCAGAGCTGTGTAAAATGACAGTATGATGGTGTCAGCCTCGCACTGATCGAAGGCAAGGTCTTGTTGAATACTACCAGATGAGAGATTTACACATTCTACGCCAACTGAATAGAGCAGGACTTGATTGTTTGACTGGACAACTTTAGATAGTTGAGACTTAATAAGTGCCTGCAGACGTCTCTTATTCCCGGAACTGCAGAGAAAGGTCTTAAAATCTCGGGCTGATGGAAACTTGTCAGTTGATTTCATATACACATTGGGAATATGACCTTGCCCCTGGATACGCGACTCACGCTCGTCATCTTTGATGGATTCAACGTGATCATATGGGTCGTTAATGCAGATAATGGTAGTAGCGTCCACATGGCGTGCAAGTAGCATGCTGGTAACTTTGTCGGTGTAGTCACCCCAGGTATAAGTAGACCCATCGTTCTTTTCTCGGTCCTCCATAGTGGGAGATGCAAGTCGCCAGATCATCCCCATGTCAACCAGCGCGGTGTAAGATGAGACACCAATTGGCTCTTGTGTCAGTTTCTGGAGTATCTTGCTCTTCTGTGTCTTCCTGAAGGTACCATTAACATTGAATAGCGTGAGACACTCCTCAGTTATGCGGTATTTCATTACATCAGAAAGCATCATCAAGCCGCTGACATTAAGGACTTCGCCAGTTTTGGTCGTTGGTGCTTTAGCGAAAGTGAGACGAGAGTGACGCTTGATACGATCATACAGAGACTTTTCCTTCGAAAAAACACGCTCGTCCATGAATTCTTTCAACTTTGCTTCACCATCTTGTTTGGCTGTCTGGAAATCACGGATCATCTCAGTTGGAGCGGGAGTTGCTGATTGCAAGGTTCGTAGATTTGGTGATGACGCGTCAAAAGGGAAGCAATCAAACTCCTTGATGCATGCAATGAGATCCTGGACAGCTTTTTCGTCCTTGCACATCCTTGTGGGAGCACACTCAGAATGTTTTCGTGATATTTGCTTTCTGTTGATTTGATTGTGAACAGCGGTGCGAACTCGACCAAGATTGTTGGCATTTCTGATGTCAGTCATCAGCTGCTTCTCATTACGGAGGATTGACAGCCAACCAGCCTTTAACTTTGAGCCCTTGTTCATGGTCATCTCGATCCACATGTCCCAAGGGATGCATGAATATGGATTACCTGTAATAGACTGGGCGAAGTTTGAACTGAAGAACTGCGTTTGATCCGGAGATAGTGACGAAAGCATAACGCAAAAATGTGGTAGCCAGCGACCGTAGTGTGTCTGATCGTAGATCACCATCCAAGGCATCATCTCTCGCAGAGAGGTGAGGAATTCGTCCCAGTTGCACGTGTGAATGGCATACACATTCATCATCAAAATCTCGACCATTGTCATAAAGTCAAGCCAGGTCTGTCTTCTCAATCTTATCAAACATGTTGTTTATAAGAGTATCTACGGTTGGATCATTCTCAAGTTCCTTTTGAGCAGTAGCGAGGGAGTCCTGAGAGTTTGCCTTTGGATCACGGAGTATAGCAAGTCGAGTCATCGTGGAAGCCTCAAGCTGCGATTCCTCGTGGAACTGATTTAGAAGGAGATGCATAAATTACTCGTACATTAGCATTAGGCAACGCAGAGCTCGCTTATAATGCTTCCCTCTCAAAGCTTGATCAACAGAACCTTCAGCAATGACACCAGCAGCAACTAAAACATCGGCTATCTCACTTCCTTTATGACGCTTATATATAGCATAGATCATAGAACCTTGAATATGGAAGGGACCAAGGAATGGAATGATTTTCTCGAATTTCTCTGGATGTTCACTCTTGATCTCAACGAGCAGTGTGTACACCGGTTGATCTCCAACGACTACAGCAAATGGCATGTTCTTTCTTTGAATTGCTTTATTAGCCTTTACCAGAACATCGTTGGGAACCGCCTTTTTCGGAGGATCTGGGTATGTCATGAAGTAGTAAGGTTTTCTCTTTTCTACGGAGGTTGAGATCAATGCTTGGAAACCAGCAAAACCAGGTACCATTTGATCAACAGTAGGAGGCCGCTCACCAGCAGCATTAGCACGGACGAGTGTGTGAATAACACACCGTTTTCTTTGAGGAACTGTACTCCCAACTTTAGGCTCTACTCTAACACGTACCGACTGTCGGCTCTCCTCGCTTGTAGGTAACGTAACGATCGTGTGTGTTCATGCCCGTTGCGATATTCTTTAGGCGTGACGAAAGGGTTTTAGCATTTTTGACACGTTCACCAGACTGAATATCAGGATGTTCAAGAGAGACCGGCTGAACATACATTACGTTAGTACGATGTGATGTATCACCACCAGTCAATGTGTCATTTTGAAAATCATCATTGTCGACGACTATGACTCCAGGTGTGTTTTCCGCAATCTCGTTGGGGCACTCACTGCAGAGCTGGATGTCATGCACCGCCGATGCGTCACGCAACAGAAGAACTGACGAGTAATTAATGCCAACACCACATTTGTGGAATGTGTCAACTAATTCCTTACTACGAGTAAGACCGTGCAAATTCATACTCAGGTTTACTGCAGTAGTTGTTGGACTCCCAGTGACATAGTAGGTGATCATTGAAGCTAGAGCTCGGAATTTGGCATCTTGCTCAACCTGACCAGGTTTTTTGAGTGATGAGATAAGTTGAACAAGAAGAGGTGGGAGATTTTCCTCCTGCTCGAGCTCAACAACTTGTGGTGGCCAGGGAATTGTTGTTGTTTGTTTGACTTCCTTCCTCAGTCTGCTAGCCACGTTCTCTACTAGTTGTTCATTGCTTATTCCAAGTGAGCAGATAGTGGACTCAATGTATGAAGCGCCACCTGCCGTATCGTAGACAACCTCGCTTTGATTCTTCTGAGCACGTACATGGAAGCCTATTCCCACTCCAAATTCCCGTAATAATATCTCCTTCATGTAGCTCGATTTCACCCCGGTTGTTGGGAAGCCATAAGTACCCACAATGGTTTTATAATCATGTAGCAGCCCTTGCAGGGTCCTTATCTCATGGTCCTCAAAAATAACCCTACGAGCATGATCTATAAACATAGTCTGTGCCTCACGAAATGTCACATCGTTTACGAGATTATGCTGTTGTTCAACAGGAATCTTTTGATAGGCGCCAATGTACTTAAGCCAACACTTATGATGGTATCTTATCTCAGTTGAAAAGTTGTCAGTTATTGAATCGATAAGGCGGTTGATCCTGTCTCTCATGGCATCATCCGGAAGAACTACGGTGTGGCTTTTAAAGACATTCCAGGCCGGTATGTACGAAATAAGAAGCCATTTTCCCGTGCGCTCAGGATGCTTGGTGTCTTCAGGTTTCATACACCACACACAGAGATTTTTGTCATGTACGATACCCACGCTCGATCGGAGACATTTTGGTGCAGGTCCTGCCAAGTCGTGATCATCTGGGCATTCATGAGAAGCTGAGTCTCTTTCACGTTTTTGTTGCCTGTTCTTTGCTCTATTCAATTTATCTGAGCTAGATATGTCAAAACGACAATTACCATGCACATGTTTACCACTGGGCCCCTGTTGCCAATTCACAGTGTCATACATATTTCCGAACATATCAAGACCTTTCCAGTTAAAGGCTTTAAGTTTGAGTTTTTCCCATGCTTTTTTACCTAAGTTGTCTATTGCATTTGATGCATCACACAGTTTTTGGCATTGAAGAAGACAAGAAAACTGTGTTTTAGAAGTCATATTTTACAGTTTTCAAGAAAAACATAAAGAAAACAGATGGAAACAACACATTACATGTTAAATTTGCATATTATCCCGTCATATTTCCATAAACATGCAAAATTAATATGGCTTCCTCAATTAATATGGTATGTACGTCATGTAATATAAATATAGTTAGGTTAAAAATGAAACACGTTTTCTTGGCGAAATTTGGCTATTTACTTCGGGGTTTTTATTAAATAGGCTCCTAATGTTTGTTTTATGACGAAATTATTTTGCAAAGCGCACAAATAAGTATTTTTGACAAGACCGATACCATTTACTAAAAACATTATTTATTCAAAATGGCCGCCGGTCCCCATTTTTTAATTTTTCGCTCTGCAGATTGTTGCCCAGATTTTGAAGACCGGCATGGAAGCTTATTTTGTCATAAATACCCTAAATAATGAAAATAAATCATAAAACTTTACTAGCCGAAGGTTGGTCACGGGACGTAAGGCTTTGACCCTACTAAAATATTAAGTCTTAAAAACAAGATAAATGAAATTTTTTTAGAGGACTTTCACTTACTAAAGTCAATAGGAGAAGAAATCAGTCGAAAGGCCGAGAAAGGAGAGGATTTTCGAGTTTTAAAGCGTTTTAAACGGGTAAGTGTTTATTTTGCATACTTGCTTTTGCAGTTTTGCCGTCAATTGGCATGCACTACAGTTTGTGGTTTTGAAAATGCGTAGTTCATCCTGTGCCCTGTGGTCAATAACGACATTGACTAATCTTAAAAAATGTTTTTGTATTAATTCAAATACGTTATATAGAATAAGAAATAACATATTTAATCTCAAAAACTTCATAGTATAAAATACTATTAAAAAACAGTAGAAGTTTTATGACAATTTTGAAACGTCTAAGATTGAATTTTAGAGTAAATCAAAGCTAAAAGAGTACGTAATAACATAGCTACTTTATACAGTTGGGCAATTGATAATTTTACAGTTAAAAGTACAAACCTTATCACAATTTTGCCATTTTGTACAAAAAATAAAAGAAATACACGGCCGGTTGCGTGTTACCATGGTTACAGTGATCAACTCGGTACTTCATGCTACAAAAACTTTTGGGGAGTTTAATTGCTTGGGTTCTAATGGGCGAGGGGGTTCTGCATGCATGTATTTCTAGTACTTTTTTTGCGTGTTAAGGGGCCACAGTAATTGGTTTTAACCGTTGTGGCGTCCCCGCCATTTGTCCCCGAGCCGGCGCGAAGCGCCATGCGAGGGTACTAATTCCGATCGGAGATTTACACCCGGGTATGTGAAAACATTGTGGAATGCAAAGTCGTCCGCCATTTTTTTTTGTCATGGACTGGACTGGACAGGACCTTTTCGTAAGTTATGCGCATGCGCAAGTTCAAGCCGAGAGAAGACTTCCATTCTGCAAACTTTTTTCAAAATTAGTTTTGCACTCATTTTATAAGTAAGTCTCTATGTCTCCAAATAAGATAAATGAAAATTATTTAGAGGACAAATTAACAAGAGGAAAAACAGACGAGACCGAAAAAGGAGCCTTTTAAACAGGCAAGTGTCTATTTTGCATGCTTGCTTTGCCGATTTTTTAACATAGCATGCAGTATAGTTTGTGAATTTGAAAATGTGTAGATCATTCTGTGTGGTCAATACAACATTGATTGATCTTTAAGAGTATTTTAGTATTGATTCAAATATATTATAGAAAAATAAACAAACATTAAATCTCAAAAACTTCATTGCAAAAGCAAGTGCGAAGTATAAAAATACTCGATCCAAGAAAAGCAGTTGAAGTTTTTTGAAAATTTCGAAACGTTTTGTGAACGTCTAAGGTTGAATGTTACAGTAAATCAAAGCTAAAAGAGTACACAATAGCATACCCACTTTATATAGTTGGACAATTGATAATTTTATAGTTAAAAACAAAATAAGATTTTGTACAAATTAAAATATAAAAAATATACAATGTTGCGTGTTACCATGGTTACATTCGTCGACTCAGTACTTCATGTTACAATAACTTTTGGGAGTAAATTGTTTGGTTCAAACTTAACTATGGTTCAAATGGGCGAGGGGTTACTGCATGCATGTACTTCTAGTTAGATATACAATTGGTCTCTTAGTAATGGCCGACTTTTGGTCTGTTCACACGATCCAGTTTGTCGGATCGTCACATAATATGCGTGAAAAGGCTTTTATACGTATTTACACAGTTCAGATTTATTTTGAGATCAGTGGAGATAGTCTTAAGACTGAAATACAGTACTTACGTCACGAGAAAATAAGTTCACTCCGATAATTCCATAATCCTTAATTTCCCGATAAAGTACAAGTATGAACTTGCCCAGAATAAACAGATGACATAATATTATTGGTATATTGATCAATATCGTAGGAACAATAATTTGCCATGTCGTATTGTCCTAATGATTGATAAATAAAAACACAGACTGTGAAACTCTCGAAGGTTGTCCAACAGCGTACAAATGGTTATATAAACCGAAACAGTGACTGGATGGCATGAAGAACAGTGAGATTTTCAAGACAATGAAACATTCCGATCATAACGAGATGGCAAAATTGTATGTCAAGTGTTATGCCAAGGGTATTTATCCCATTAACAGCCGCTCCCCCACTCCTTCAAGTGAGTATGGGAGGTCGCGACTTCGTTTGTCAACGGATAGATAACGCAGCTTCCATATTGCATCCTTATTTGACGGGAATTTCTTTACTGACAATATGCATCCAGAGATATGCATCAGTTGACCACATTTGTGGCGACATTTACAATAAGAACTTGCCCTTTTAAGGTATCGTTCATTTATAGTAATATTTTAATTTGCCGACAAATCCTTCATTTGTCGACAACATTTTTTCAACACACCCGCTGGCGACGGCCCTGAAAACGAGCAAAAGGAAGCACATGTATATTACAAGACAAACGTTGCCCCAAATGAACTTACCTTACACCTTTGAAAAACTGCAATCACGGATAAGCAAAAACTGCGATGAAAATGCAAAATAATTTTAAGAATACGTATTATAACAGGACGTTTGCATAAATGCTAAATATCGATCAAAGGAGTGATTGGATGGCATGGAGATCAATGAAAAATCAATTTATAAATTTGAGCCTACTTACAAGACTGCTACATAAGGAAGCCCCATCAATGCTCCAATAATTTTGTGATATGACGTCAAACATGCAAAGTAGGGATAATAAAGGACAGCATATTCAAATGTAATCCCAATGATAAGAAATGCTAGAGAAAAGATTATAATTTTTCAATAAACCTGGAAAGTGAGAGTTTGCTTGAACGTTTTTGTAGAAGGCTCAAAAATTAGAACAAGATTTGCATGAAAGTCGGCAACCGAGAGCTTCCATAAATTCTCATCTAATTACTATCAATGTAATAGAGGATTTGGGGCGCAGTCGTCAGAGCAAGCGCCTTTCACATCTGAAATCGTGTTTCAATTGTCAACGAGGACTCTACTCATGTAAAAAGAGATTTCGACTTTTCGCCAAAAGTCGTTTCTTCTGGTACTTTGATGGTGGGGTATCATAAATTCATCAGACATTTGTTGGTAAATGACCTATAATATTAGCTATGTAATTAAGCGACACTCCTCCAGGGAAATGACTGATCGACCAATAAATCTCTCTGTGTCTATAATCAGTTAAACAAAAACAACTAAGAATTGCACTGGAATTGACCGGTGTATATTACCATCCAGAACTGAGAATTTTTGAGCTAATTTTTGTCAAATTTTACTTCGTTTCTTTTGATAAATCCTTTTGAACCATCAGCACAAAACAAATATCATTCATACCACTTTCCCAAGGATTTCTGCCTAATTGCCCTAGTAAACTGATAAGGACCAGCCTGATGATTGATCCAGCAGCAGCTCCAAACACAAACATGATGGCAAGGCGATCATGATCAATACCAAGGAAATCTATAGGCCTATACACGGTGAAAGCATATTCTAACCTATTAATGCCCATGATTCGTACCGAAGATTCGGCGGTTGAGTTGTGTAAATCTACCTGAAAAATACAATAAGAACTTTGACGTTTCGAGCCAACGCCCTGGGCCTTCGCTCGAAACGTCGAAGTTCTTATCGTCGAAGTTCTTATCGGTAGTTTTTTACAACTCAACCGCCGAATCTTCGTTATACTCTACTCACACTGGCACCGCACGTTCATGATTCTTACCCCTTGACAAGTAAAATACCATTAGGAAAATTTAGCGGCAATGCGTCATAATTCTTTATTTTACTCCGTCTAATGTCAACTAGGACTTTACTTGTTAAGGGGAAAGTGCCAGGATTTAATGATTAAACACATAACTCATAGGGGTTGGTTTCCATTTGGTCGTATCTGTCGTGAACAAGTCATGTTCGACGATGTGAAATAGTCTGGATCTATCTTGTCTTTTGTGTGCTTTATGCAAATCAGTCTTTACTGATTGCAAAGATATATCGACGCTCTATTACATCGTTCACCTTGATGTGTTAACGACAATTACGACTAAATGGAAACCAGCCTTAAGGGCCATTTGTACGGGAGAAAGGAAGACGCGACTTACATAAGACGCGAACACACTCGTATAAAGGCCCAGACGCGCCGGACGCGATTCGGCAACGCGACGCGATTTGTCAGTTTTTAAAAGTAAATAAAACCGTCCATGGGAGGAAATTTTAAACGATATGCAGACCAAATAACTCAAACTGTTATAGCGCTTTTGAATATTTGAAAAACACAAAAGAGGATCAAATTATAGGTTATATGTCACGATCGTGAAAATGGAACTTTTATTTCAACGTCACGTGATCATAATCAACCAATTAAATGATGAGAAGCTACTAAGGTGTTATATAATATATAATGGACATACATAAACCCATCGCCATTCAGCTACAACTGTTATGCAGAACAGAGCAACAATCAGTTCAAAAACATCTTTACAATAAGTCTATATGTTGCAGTTGCAAAGATGCTATTGTATTGCTATTATAAGTTCCACCTTCTTGATGTACTTGCTGTAGCAATTTGGATCAATTTTGTGACATATGTCGCTATTCTACTTCCTATGCCCTGTTAATGAATGAACTAGCAGAAGGGAAAAAAACAAATCTGTTTGATATGAACTCACACAACAATCGCAGGTCGACCTCCCCAGACATCTTTCTTGAAACTTCTTCTTCGTTGTAAAAATGCCAATATGGTAATAATTATTCCCTGAAAGATATCTTACCTTTTGGTTATCAATAATATACAAAAATTATAGTGAAACTGTTTTTCTTGGGATAGAGGGATGGAGGGGTTGAGGAAAGAGACCAGTGTCCCAAGTGCACACATCAGTGGCTCACAGGAGAGCTTGGGCAGTGGGGGCAGCTCATTTGGGAAAAGGAATTTTGTAGCAATTTCAGTATGGTAACCATATATCGAAAACTTCTACATCATGTGTAGTAGCATCCTAGTCAGAGGTGTTTCTTAAATGAATCCTTACTTTAACACATTAGCTGGCAATGCGCCCAGATGCGCCCCACTTAATTAGTATTTTACTCTGTCTAACACCAGACGATTTTACTCGTCAGTGGTAGGGTACTGCCTGTTAATGGGTTAATGTAAAAAACTTAACAAATTAACGAAATGTTGTAAGAATGTAGAAATTGCACATTTTCTGTGATAACATGTAGCAGAAAGCTCCAGTATACACTGTAGTTATATCTCAAACATTTAGATCTTAATAGATCCGGACTCAGTTTATTTTGCCTTTGGCTATGGATAATTTCAAATAGGTACTCAACGAATAATTTACTAATACTAACAGTAAAATGTTCTATTAATCCATTAAGCGTTAAAGTCCCAAAACTCGGAATTAGAAGTGTTAAAGTCCCAAAACGTTTAACGCTTCAGTTAGAAGCGTTAAAGTCCCAAAACTCGGAATTAGTGATCATTATCCGACCTGTGTTGTATATAAAGATACTTTCGGTAGGAAGCATTCACACACATCTATTAAATATCGTTGCTACAAGAACTTTAATGAAGAAAACTGATTTTTGTAAAGATTTATCTCAAGTCCCTTGGAATACAATCGATATATTTGATGAAGTTGATGGTGCTTTAAACGCATGGTACAACTTATTTCTCGATGTGATTGACAAACATTTACCTTGGCGAGAAAAAAGAGTAAAAAAACAACAACAACCTGATTGGATGACTGGCGAAATAATCCAGTGTATGGCCCAAAGGGATCATTTCAAATCAATCAACGATATGGGTAATTACAAGACTCTTAGAAACCGTTGTGTCTCGTTAATTAGGGATGCAAAAACATCTTAGTATAAAACATGCGTTGAAAATCATAAAGGTGACTCAAAGAAACTGTGGCAATATCTGCTTGACATTATTCCAACCAATGTTAAAACTGTTCCGTCAAGTTTGCGAAACGACTCAGATCACTCTACTATATCAGACTCTCAAGGTATGTGTGAACATTTCAATAACTTTTTCTCCACCATTGTTGACAAGTATATTGCGAATCAAAAGTGTTCCAGTAATTTTGATAAATTAACGGAAATGGTCAACTGCCACATTGACAATGATGTAAAGTTTAGTATTCCGCTGCTAACCGAACAGGAAGTTTGCAATTATTTACGTAACTTGGACACGCACAAAGCAGCT
Source organism: Trachythela sp. YZ-2020 (assembly GCA_016169945.1). Classification (NCBI taxonomy): domain Eukaryota; kingdom Metazoa; phylum Cnidaria; class Anthozoa; order Malacalcyonacea; family Clavulariidae; genus Trachythela; species Trachythela sp. YZ-2020. Next base: position 1,114,040 of record JADLSH010000114.1, read on the forward strand.
GGACTTGACGGCTTAAGTCATAAGATTTTACAGATGTCAGCCAATTTGATAGCTCCATCATTGACCAAGGTGTTCAATAAAATGGAAACTGGTGCCCAGTCTGATGTCAAGAACTACAGACCCATTGCCATACTCTGCGCTGTCAGTAAAGTACATGAGCGTCATGTTCATAATCATTTTTATCAGTTTCTCGCGGGTCATAATTTATTACATCATGCCCAGTCTGGTTTTAGGAGAAATCACTCGTGTGAAACGGCGTTATGCAATCTTGTAAATGTGTGGACATCCAATATGGAGAGCGGCCTCTTAAATGGGGTTGTATTTATTGATCTTCGCAAAGCTTTCGACATGGTAGATACAGATTTGTTGCTACGAGAACTTGAAGTCTACAAATGTGATGATCTGACACTAACGTGGTTTAAGTCGTACTTGCAAGAGAGGGACCAACTTGTACAGTTCCGAAGAACTTTATCATCAAAGAAATCGTCCCAGTATGGTGTCCCCCAAGGAAGTATTCTGGGTCCTCTGTTGTTCATAGCATTTATCAACGATCTTCCACTGTATGTCAACTCCAACACAGATATGTATGCTGATGATTCGATGATTCTTACTAGTGCTAGAACAGTCGAGGAACTCAATGTTAAATTAACTGAGGATATGGCAAACGTTCAGACGTGGTGTATCAATAACAACATGGTAGTAAATAACAGCAAGACATAGGCAATGATGATAACAACTTATCAGCGTGCAGCCACACTAAATTCAGACTTACAAGTAGAATTTAAAGGAGTTCAGTTAAAATATACCGACAATGAGAAATTACTTGGTGTTGTTATCAATGAACATCTATCCTGGAAACAACAGATCGACAAAGTAGCAAAAAAGTCTCTGAGAAAAGCAATACATCTTTTGAGACAGATTAAGGAGTATTTACCCGTTGGACACAGAGTAATTTATTACAAATGCTTTTTCCAACCTCACATTGACTATTGCTGCACAGTTTGTGGACAATCAAGTCATATTACTCGCATACATAAACTGCAAAAGTTGGCTCTGAGAGTTATCTATGACGAACCAAGCCTAACATCTTCTGGTCCACTATTCATAGCCGCTGGAGTTCTACCAATACAGGAAAGAGTCAGGCTACGATCAGGTATAATGGTATATAAATCCCTGAACAATTTGGTCCCCACATATATAAGTAACATGTTTACATTGAAGTCATCAGTGACCAAACGAGTTACTAGAAGTTCAGTGAGTGATGATCTGTGGATACCGAGAACTAAACTAACAATTAGAGAGAAGACTCTGCCATACAGTGGCGCTATCTTGTATATAGAGATTACTTCATTGTTGACGAGTGCGTACGATTTTTATTCACGAGTTGTGAAAGATTACTAACGAACGAGTGAGCGCAGCGAACGAGTGAGTCAGTAATCTTTCACAACGAGTGATTAAAATTCGTACAAACGAGACAACCATGAAGTAATTTGTTTATTATATAAGTATAGAGATAATGATTTGATACTGACAGACTCACAGTGAACAACTCGCAAGCGAAATATATCTAGCCTCAAAAACAGATTTCTTACCGTTTATTTCTTCATTTTCTTGCTGAAATTCAAACCAAAGAGGTTTATCTTAAGTACTTTTAATCATGAGAGTTTCCTTGGTGGTAACATAGTCGCTTTATTAGCGAAAATGCAATAAAACTCTCACTTCTATGATTTCGCTAAAACTGGGCGCCATGTTTACAATTTTGAGCTCGAAAACACTAGCCAATCAAAACGCAGATACGATAATTGTGAAAAATATCGTCCGCCGTGAGGATACGATTTTTATTTCAACTTTCTACTGCACGGAAATCTCTGTACTCTCATATACTGTTTTGGTACAAGTATATAGAAACATATAGATTAACGTAGGCCTAGTAGTTTTTCAATTTGTACTTTGTGTGTGTTACTGTTCTAGTTTATGTCATGTAAATTTAACATGTATCTTAGTTAAGTAGATAATAATAGGACAGAAGGCCCAGTATAAGATTAGCTTTGCTAAACTAGTTTTTGTAATTTACCTTCTTTAAATAAAGTTTGTTATTATTATTATTATTATTAGTAAGCCGCAATTGCGCCATAATGCGCCTACTTTGTCATTTAACTCTGTCTAATGCCAGACGATTTTACTCATTAAGGGAAAAGTTTTGAACGTCAATGGCCGGTTAACCAGACTATATATCTGCCCATGTCTCTTGTTAACCGATTAAGCTGCAATGTGCCCTTTACTCGTCAAGGGGCTAAACAAAGAGATACACATGTAGTACTGATGTATTAATGGTCTTCAATTTCATGTTAGTTCATATGTGTTTCTTACTTGCTGTGTTGTAGTAAAATTGATATGCTTCCCTCTCCATTAAACCCCTCCCCCCCCGGCCCTCCCATTCCGATAACCCTTCTCCCAAACATCCTTGAAAAATAAACCCCAGGGTGCTAATAAAGGTTTTACAGTATATAATAAATAGTATCAAACAGATAGAATATAACCTAGAGCTTACAGCAGGTATCAAAAACAGGTGAGGATAATATGTTGGATCCACATCACATTCAACACTGAAAATAAACAGAAGAAATTAGTTTTTAACCTTGTTTCATTAAAAGTGTCACAGAATTACTGAAAAGGCTTGGATAGCCAAGTATCACACACTCACCTAGTAGGAGATACCGTGGGAGATACCGTGGGAGATACCGTGGGAGATACCGTGGGAGAGCTCATTGTTAACTAGAAAATGAAATTTTAAAAATATATTGAAATTAGTCAGCATGTTTTGCTTCATGGTTTAAGAATAGTTTACATAAACTTGCAACCTGCCATTCCATTAGAGCAGATTAACCAAATATGATGGAAATATATTTTGGGCATGTTTTGGTAACAGAGAGTGAAATAACTGCTAATAGGGCATGTTGAGGTGCACTTCAGCTTCATGGGTGAAGGGTACTGTATATTTTCGAAGAAAAGCCTAAATGCAGGGGTAAGCCGTAAGCAGTTGGAAATACATACCCGGCATTCTACAAGAATCGAATTGCTCAAAAATATTCTCCAAAATATTTATTTATGGTTGACTTTCAAAGAAAGTTGGAACATTTGCAACAGCCAATAACAACGCAGATTATTGTAGCATTCCAGAAAACATGCAAACTTCTCTCGTGGAGAAAATTGGAAGTTCACCCCCTCTTTCCTTTGGATGTACTAGGAATTTTTACTACTATCAGAAGTTGATTGCCCCCCCCCCCCCATCACCCTTCAGACAGCACAAACATTGATAAATATATATATGTTATTTACCGGCTCGAGACCGAAGGTCGAGGGCCGCTTCTGAGACTGAGGGAAAATATTTTTCCAGTACGGACCGACCAGAACGGTAAATAACGTGTTTATTTTTTCGTGTTTATTTCTTCACTCCTTTGTTTGTTTTGGCGCGAAAAGTTGCGAGAGGTCCGTACTGGTGTGATACGGACCTCGTACTCAGCCAATCAAAAGGCTCTATTTTAGTTACGGACCTGAGTTACGGACCTCAAAAAAAATAAATATATGTTATTTACCGGTTGCGAGGTCCGGATGAGAAAAACTGTGCCCGAGGTCTTGAAAACGGCCCGAGCCCGAAGGGCGAGGGACGTTTTCAAGACCGAGGGCACAGTTTTTCTCATCCGGACCGACGCTGCCGGTAAATAACGTGTTTATTTTTTAACATAGGTAAAATTTAAGAATTTATTAAAATTGAAAATTCCCGTGTGGCGAAATAATTTGAGATCAGTGCAATTGTGAATTCAAAGCGAGGCTGACAAAACTTGAATGTTAAAGAAAACACGAAGACGAAAACTCAAGAAAACTGGCAAGAAACTCACAAAAAACCATGGTTTCTGTAAAAATGTACACGATATTTTTAAATATGGCAGTAGAAAAGCATAGGAATGAAAGGTTTTCGCCTGGTTTTCTGGTATTCCGTGTTTCCTCGACATGGATATCTTCGTGTTTACTTGCTTTGGCCATAAAAAACTCACAAAGTGAATCATGCAGTGAATGCATGTGTTTTGACTTCGATCAACGCTTTCTGCTAAAACTGGACAATGAACAAGGTATGCTGTAATTTGTTTCTGGTCATTTCACGGTAAAAAACATCCTCAACTTTGTTTGCCAAGGGCCACGGCTTTAATTTTTTTTTGTTTACAACATGTATACGAAAAGTACTTTAACAAATGGGCAGAAAAATCATGTTTTCACTACAGTTGGTCCATATTTTTAAGTTTTATGTATGGAGAAAAGTTTTTTCTGACATGATATCTGTTTAAACTGTATTTTTTTAACTTTAATGTGGCCAAATACTGAAATACATGAGCAATAAAACAAATGTGTTAGTTTTAATACACGAGCATTTAAAACAAATGTATTAGTTTTCTCGACGTATCGTGCTTAGTATGAAGCCTTTGGAGTTGATGCAATTCATTTTTGTACTCTAACTATCGTTAGGCTAGCTTTTTGAACTTTTCGGCCAGATTTTTAAATCTAAAAATTGTTTCACTCCTGTGTTTCGTCGCGTAATCCAGAGCGGGCCGGATGAGTTTCAGAGCGGGCCGGATGAATTTCAGAGCGGGCCGGATGAGTTTCAGAGCGGGCCGGATGCAAAAATCCGGACCTCTCTGAAACGCTCGCTAGCCAATCAGATTGCTTTATTTTCATTGATAAAAAATAATGGTCAATATTCGAAGCAAATATTCAAAGAGAGCTGCGCGCTTCCCCACGTATAAAATAAGCGAGCAATCCGCAAATTCTTTGTCGCATATTGTTGCAAATATACAGTAAGAAGTTAAAACAACAAAAATATACAAGGATCAGCCGGTCAGGGGTTTCTACTATTTTCTAATATCGCAGCCTGAGCTATATTGGTCTATATTACTAGAATTGTATTAAGAAATGTATTCCTGAATAATATTCAAATGCATTCATAGACAGCATTTCAATTTTAGTAGTAAGTTAATACGCTTCTATGACGCACGTTTGTACGTGCTGTCGATATTGTTTTATTAAAGTAAAAGCGAGGATTTATATAAAAAACAAGACGCCTGCTGAGGCGTTCACACTGGCCCTGGGAAGCATTGTATATAGACATTGTCCTATGATATATTCACTTCTTAGTTTAATATATGTATATTGAAGACAAAATTCTAATTAATATTTAAACCAAATTCATCGTGTTGTTGTAATTATTTTAGTAATATACTCCATACGCCCAGCCTCGACAATGTTATTTTGAGTTGACACGTCGTTGTATTACACACAAACTAAAAATAGCAAACGTAAACAAAAGACATTTTGAGCCATATTTTGTGATATTTAATAATACCTAAAGTCGTAAAGAAAAGTCGATGCCCTAAATGATCAATATCTATCACAGATCATCAACATTCCCACTCGTGGTAGCAACATCTTAGATAGATAGATAGATAGATAGATAGATAGATAGATAGATGGTTTATTGTACAAAACATTGCAGTCCAAAAGCTGAATTAAGTTAAATGTTACAATTCTAGCTCTAGCATGTACTAAAATACTTTACAAACGATAACTAATGTCTACTAATAATCAATAGATTAATATGATACACTATATGATTTATTATAAAATTAATAAATATTCTAACAATACTACATTTTCAATGCGTTAAAGTTGATAAAACTGTCCTTGTAACGCTGTGTGTTAAAAGACACATTAAACTTGCGATTGTTCGTCAAGTTAATATCATTATAATTGTATGGAGGAAGTAGGCAGTGTAATTTATGATCATTGTTAGTAACAATATCTTTGAACAGTTTTTCTGTCAGTTCTTGTCTTCTGTCATTCAGAGTTTGAAGACCTGCAGTGGATAAGGCATCGTTGTATGATACCAAAGGGAAGATGATTCTCATGGCTCTTTTTTGTATCATCTCTAAGCCATGTGATAAATACTTTGTCAGGCTGTCGTGAAACACCGGACACGCGTACTCGGTAATAGGTCTGATACAGGTGGTGTAAAACTGGACAAGTTCTCTTGTATCCAAATGGGATCTTTTCAGCTGCGATAGGAAATACAGCCTCTTCCTTGCTTTCTTAATAATTTCAGACACATGTTTGTTCCACTTGAGATCGTGTGAGATAATTAAACCCAGTATCTTCGCGCAGTTTACTACCTCCAAGGGAGTATCATTAATTTTGATTGGCTCAAAATATGTACTCGATTTACTAAACCCTACCCGCAATTCTTTGCATTTACTTTGATTCAGTTGGAATTTATTGGCCAATGCTTGTTCGGTCAAGTCATCAACGGAATCTTGAATTGAGCTTGCACTTCTTTTCTCGACAGTTTCAGCCATACTCGTATCGTCCACATATTTCCACATTTCAGAAGCAGCAATTTCCCAGTCATTGATCATGATTACGAATAGCCAAGGACCTAGTTTTGTTCCCTGGGAAACTCCTGCCGGTACTGTTCCCATTCTGAATAACAGTCCTGACTGAGTTCAACTCTTTGCTTTCTACACGACAAGAAGTCTGTGATCCACATAATGATATGTTGGGGTGTGTCATAGGTTGCCAACTTGCTAAGGAGTAGATAATGATCAATCAGGTCAAAGGCTTTCTTGAAGTCGAACAACACAATTCTAGTCGTTGCACCGTTTCCATCTGTTGAACCATTCCACGAATGAAGCATGCTTACGAGGGCTTGAGTAGTACTTGATTTAGGGACTGTACCGTATTGGTTAGAATCGATTCTCTGAAGCACGGCAGGTTTAACAAAAATACTAACGACATAGTCTTTGGCGATTGTAGATATAATTGGTGTTAGAGATATTGGGCGCAAATGTTTATTCACGTCTCTTATTGGTTTCTCTTTTGGGATTGGAATAATATTCGCCTGCTTCCATGACAGGGGAACATGAGCTTCATTAAAGGTACTGTTCAGAATATCTGATATAGGAGAAGCCAGAATATCTGCGTATTCCTTAAGCACACAACTAGGGATGCCATCGGGTCCACCAGCCTTACTTGGATTTAACGTTGCCAGTTTCTTAAAAAAAGAAAATTCGGTAATTCGAAAATCAAGTGATTCCCCGTTAATTGCGATTTGCGGATTGGTTGAAGGTAAAGGATTGAAATTGGTCCTAGGTGTAAGAAACGCCTGGTTAATTAGGTTAGCGAGATTGTAAGGGCTGGAAGATGTTGAATCAGGAATGTTCTCGATGTTACTCAACTTTGCAATCGTGTCCTCACGTCCTGACACCTACTCTGACATGCCACACAAGCGTTTTACTTCTCTCCACCATGTTGCTGGGGCACAGGATCTTAAATGCTTAACCTTTTCCTCGTAGAATTTAGCACGCAATGATTTTCTTTCGCGGTTCACTTGGTTTCTTAGACTTCTAAACGTCATTGGGTCGCCATTTGCTAAGGCTTTCTGACGACGGTCAGTGTATTTACATCCACTTCCTCCAGATATTTCCTTAGAGCCAAACGTTTGGTAGGTCTTAGGTACCGTGATTTTATACGAATTGCTGGTTTGGGGAACAGTGTATGTGCAAGAGGCTGAACCTCCATGGTCAGAGAGGCCAAAAGATGGCAGTTTGATTGGATCCCCCTAAAAACTGTCCATATTCGTCAGGATTAGATCAAGGGTGTTTCGACCACGTGTAGGGAATTTGATTATTTGCTTTAATTCAAAACCATTTCGAAGTCTAGAAGTATTTAGCTTATTAAAGTCTCCGAGTAAGATTATACCACATTCGTACAAATAATTTATCATGGACACGTTATCTGCTCCTGGCGTGGTATACAGTACATAGAATAATGTTCGAAATTCCTCTTGGGAGACGAGGCGGGCTAAGTACCAACAGATTGCTTCAAAATTTATACCAGACAGATTTTCCAAAACCTTATATCTAATTGTTCGCCGTACGTAAACACATATACCTCCGTGCTGGCCTTCGACTCGGTCTCGCCTTACTACGTTAAAATCAGGAATACAAAGAATATTGTCATGGATATGTCCTTGAAGCCAAGTTTCTACAATACAAGCTAGGTCTATCGTTGCACTACTTATAACATTACGGACCTCATCAATTTTTGGCGCGAGCGACATCACATTGGACAGCATAAATGAGGGTACAAACAAATTTGGTGAGCCCGCTCTCTGAGCCTGCCTATTTAATGGCACAGGGATACAGCACGTCAGACGATTGTTGTTACTTGTTTGACTAGTTCCAGATGCTCTTGCCAACCTGGCGGGCGATGATGATTCGCTCTCCTTCGAAAAAAAAAATTTCGTCTTCTAGTTGATTTACGTGACTTATACTCGTTTACTGGACGATAGGTAATTCGCACAGGGATGCTACGTTTGCTACGGTTAAAATTTTCGCTTGGATTGACGTGATTGTTGTCTGGTCAGCTCACTAGCTTGTTCACCCAATTAAAATTTCGTTGGAACGTTTCAATATCAACAATCTTGACAGGTTGATCAACAAGGTGTGAAGTCCCAGTAGAGTTATCAATATCGTGTCCTTTTAAGGTTGAGTTTACCTACAGGTCTTGGGCAGAATTAATAGACTGAGTATGTAATTGGTTATGCACTTTAGCTACGCCTACACTGTTAAAGTTTTTGTTTGAATTTATTAAACTATTTGATGATGATTGTTTGGTAGCCTCGTTAACGTGATCACCCAATTGAGACTTTGTTAAATAGCTTTCACTCTCAACCTCTTTGACGTATTGATCAGCAGAGTTATTAACATAATGTGCTTTTGAAATTAGATTAAAATTGTCCTGTTAATGGACAAAATTGTCAATCTGGGCATGCAGTTGATTATGCTTATTAGATAGGCTGTTGGTTTTCCCATTATATTCATCGTTCATTCATTCATTCGTTCGTTCGTTCGTTCGTTCGTTCGTTCGTTCATTCATCGTCAACGTTCGACAACCTTGCGTATAATTCATGCCAGAATGTGAATGACTTTGAAAGTTCGAAAAGCATATAAATGTAACTGTGTATGAAAGCGAGTTAAGAGCAGGTAGGAAATGAAACCCCCTCGCGCTAGACTTATGCAATTGTAATATATTATTGCTTAAATTTTGAAACAATTGTTACTAAAGTCTAAAGCCCCACTTCTTGAGAAACATTCCAAATTCTTTATACAAAGGCAACAAAGTTAATATATAATAGCTTTGTAGTTTAATATGAAGTAACTGTATTCTACGTTGTACTATCTAAAATTATGTTGTAAACTTGTAAACAGTCGAAAGTCGCTTAAACATAAGGCAACCTTTTCGCCATAATTTCCAGGGATTTTACCAACTGTAACTGCAGCTATTGAATACGCAAAGAAATCTACAACGAACTCATGTGTTGTTTATATCAAAGAAAACCAACCATGAAACATAAACACAAGAAAACATTTCCTAATAGACATATTTGTCATATAGTCCGCTCCTCAATGACGGTCATTTTGAATCAGGTGGACGATTTCGTAATTGGGGCGAGCATGAGCGAACCCCAGTTTGGTGGCTAACCGTGCTCAAGCGCAATGCATTATGATACGTACGTTGGTGCGTACGTTGCCACGTTGGTGCGTACGTACACGGAACTTTCACGGCAGTGATTAAACTCCATCGACTTTCCGCCTCTTCTTATTTTACAATAATTATATAGATCGTTTTCAGTGACGTCACGGCAGTAGCTTATCCCCCCTATATAGCGTATAATTAGTATTCAAAATGGCGGGGTGTGCGCACGATAGTAATTAGTATTCAAAATGGCGTCATTTTGCGTACGTACGCGTACGTACAGAGAGAAAATAAAGAACAACAGAGAGTTTTGTGTTGGATTTTATTTAAATTACACACAACAATTTAAATGTTTCTTCTAATAAGTTTTGGCTTTATTATTCGATAGCCATGGTTTCTTTAGCAAAGTCTCGGACCGTATTAGACCGTTTGACCGAGTTTAATCATCGCTTTCTGCGTCATCATCTTCCTCATCAAAATCGTAATGCTTTAAAAGTCTTTTTATAAGAAATTTCCTCTTATCAATAGCTGCTTCTAAAGCTTCTTCTGGATCAAAGCCATCGCTTTCCACAAGCGCATCCTTTGTCTTCATTATTTTTCTATGTACGGGATCTTTCTTTAGTTGTTTCATCTACAGGAGACGTTGCATATAAATATTTTCAAGTTCCTTCTGGAGTTCAGGCAGAATATTGGTGTAAGCTTTGTCGGTAGCAGATTGCTCATCAAGACCGCTGTTTATAAGGATCTCTTTCATTTCCTCAAAAGCTGTATTACTTCTTTGCTTTGCTTCTTCTATCATTGGTGTCCAAGGATCCTCAGTTTCTGACTCAGACCCATGAGTTGAAGTTGTTGAATCATAGTCTTCGGAATCCATTATCTGACTTTCTGTTTCTGACATATATCTCTCTTGTTCGCGTAGTGGACAGTATTCCATTTCGTGTCTGCGTAGATTGTAACCACGGCTAAATTGTTTTCCTCAAAATTTGCAGCTCATTCCGTTACCCCTGTCTGTCTGGAAATGACTTGCTATTGAGCAGCACGGTACTTTTATATCTGCTCATGAGCTATAGCTTAAATGCTTAATCATAATGATCTATATCGAAAAATTATGACTAACTATAGCTTAGTCATAATTTTCTTATATTGAAAAATTAAATAATCATTATGACATCTTATAAAACGTTTACATCGACCTCACATCGACCTCACATCGACCTCACATCGACCTCACATCGACCTCACATCGACCTCACATCGACCATACATCGACCTAACATCGACCTCAAAAAAAACAATTTATTTTATAAATAAAATAAATAAATAAATGTTTTGAAACACTTTATTCTCGGTCATTTATGGTTGAACTTTCAAAGTGTCAACATGCCCTATAAGCACAAAAGAGACTGTCCTTTCTGTAACAAGCCTGGTCTTCGATATATAAGTGATCATTTGCGTCAAGTACATAACTTATACGGAGATGAAAGGAAAAAGTGGTTAGGAAGGGCGAGGTTCTCAACACCGCATAACCACAACTCAAGTTTACTACCTACACGACCGGCACATATACTAAAAGATATAAGATGTGTTCGAAAGAAAACAAGTTCTATACTAAAACCAACAAAAACCGTACCGAAAGTAACAGCATCTTTGATTACCAAACCCTATCCGGAATTCAACTTCCGTCATAAATTTTCGCTATTGGTCGTGGGTCCGAGTCAAAGTGGAAAAACGTATTTTGTCCAACAAATTTTGTTTAACAATCGTATCGTGTACGAGGAGCAGAGAAGTATTCGTATCTGGTGGTGTTATAATCAATGGCAAGATCGTTACGATGACTTGAGAAAATCCCTTGGGAAAAGCATCCGGTTTGAGAGAGGTCTTCCCGAGCTGTCCGATGATCTGAGTGAGATCAATACCAAGTACAACAACATAATCATACTGGATGATCTAATGGCCGAAGCGACAGACAGTCCTGTGGTAGCTCGATTATTTACCCAGGGTCGTCATAGAAACGCTAGTGTTATCCTTTTGCTGCAGAACATGTTTCCTAAGGGAAAATTTAATACAGATATTAGCCGAAATGCCCAATATATTGCTCTCTTCCGAAGTCCTAGTGATAGAAAACAAATTGGAATTGTTGGAGAGCGAATGTTTGATAAGAATAGAATCCATTTTATGAACGCCTATTACAAAGAGACCGAAAAACCGTTTGGATACTTATTGGTGGATAACAAGCCTGACACACCAACCGATAAGCAAGTTCTTGGGGACCTATTTGGCGACTGCCATGTTTATCCCTTCACCACCCAAACTAAAGTGACTACACCCACACCGGTCTCTGGCGTCGAAACCAAGCCTGGAAGAAAACAACCTAAACATCATCGGTATATTACCTGGTCGGATGCAACTATCCCCGAGTGGCTAAAATACACCGACAAAGCCGATACCGTTCGTGTCATTCCCAAAGGATATGCTATCATAGAGATGTATAAATCGTCGCGCAATAGTGTTTATCCTAGCCGTCCGGGTGTCTACAGCAACGGCGAACATTATTGGCCTGTCAAAATAAGGCACCAATCTACCGGCCATATAAAATGGGTGAATCTGCACGAAGACGAGTCTACGGTCCGAGACTTTGCTAAAGAAACCATGGCTATCGAATAATAAAGCCAAAACTTATTAGAAGAAACATTTAAATTGTTGTGTGTAATTTAAATAAAATCCAACACAAAACTCTCTGTTGTTCTTTATTTTCTCTCTGTACGTACGCGTACGTACGCAAAATGACGCCATTTGGAATACTAATTACTATCGTGCGCACACCCCGCCATTTTGAATACTAATTATACGCTATATAGGGGGGATAAGCTACTCACGGCTTTTTTCCAGCTTATTTTAGTATAATATTTTCTATGTGTTGCATAGAGCAGGCAAAAATATACCTAGAGCCAAAATTTGGGAGCGATAGCGTTTTTGGTGGCTGAACTGTGGGGAAATTAAAATGTGAAAGGTTTGCTTGATTAGTTAACAATTAGACAACGAGGCCGAGATAGCAACGAGGCCGAGTTGTCTAATTGTTTTAGTATAAACTATAGCATTTATTGAGAACTAGGGAACACAATACAAAAGTAAACAAAAGTATTAATATTAATTTTAATAACTTATTCTCCGGAAATGACGCGCCAGGTCACGCGATTACAACAAGCGACATTTTTAGAACTGTCAAGTTTCATTCTTTAAAGTTTCAACTGTTGACAAACATGGTTTTAAATATCAGCAAACTATTTATCAAAGAAAATAATACAGAAGAAATATTACAGTTTTATATAAATTATTTCACAACAAAGTTTCGGATGAAACAAAAGTTAAGAAGAATAATTGTACGTTGTTTACGATCGACACAGTGCAGCCATGGAAGCTGTACGACTGCTGTCCTCGCATCTGAATGTTGGTTTCGTTTCGAAAGTTTTCGTTACTCAAACTCAAAGGCATCACAGTCACAGTGGATGTTGTTGGAAGCGGCTCTTTGCTGGAAGTGGTTTCTAATGCTGCGACGACATTATGAGCAGATTCATCAGCTTCTCCAGATATGAAACGACTTAAAATATTTGACATATTTTCTTTTTGTTGGAATGATGCTCTTGAGTTGTACGCCTGGATTGAAGTATCCGATTTATGGCCAGTAACTGCCTTGATGTGTCTAGCCTCTACGTGGTTATCTGACAGGACCGTGACTGATGTTGCTCGAACACAGTGGTTTGTTAGATGCGGGATTATTCCAGCTGCCTTAGATATGGTTTTCATCATGTTCGCCAGAGTGCATTCGCCAAGGGGACTATTGCAATACCATATCTCCTCTTCGTCTGGCAGAAACTTTGTGGACATTTCTCGTGGACGTTGAAATAGGACGGGTTGCATTGGATGTAAGTGGCTCAGGAAGTTTTCAATTGTTTTCACTGGGCACCGTTGGGAATTCATCACTTCAAACATCTTCCCGTCCGATTCGTCCGTGTTGTCGTTGAGGCCTCCTTGATGATTCTTTGTTCCTAGCAAGCGGTCACGTCGGAATTCAAAATATCGTCGGCCTTGTGCTGTAGTGTGGAGAACAAGCATATCTTTCGTGAGTTTCCTCTGGTTTTCTCTCCCTCGTTTACCAAAGTAAAAGGTAATATAGAACCAAGCCGTTTGTAAAACCTTCCGAGGGTTCTTGGAGTGACAGTCGGTAAGTTCGCCGCTTTCGTACAGCTTTTGTAGTTGCTCGCTTGTTATCGGATGCTTGTGGATAACTGGACCGACTTTCCCCTCTCGAGTGAGTTTTTTGCAGATAGCATTCAGTGTTTTATTAGCTTGTTCAAACACAGGGTCGCCGATAATGGACCAGGGTTTGTTTTGAGGCGGTTGTTTTAGATAGCGGTCGATGGCAGATCTTATTGCACGAAGAGTTGAGACTTTAAACTCACTCCCGTCTTGTTTTCTTGCAGCTGCATAAAACTTTTTCAGGCAGAGAGAAAGCTCGTCTTTTTGCATTTCTTCTATTTGGGCAGAAAATTCTTGTTGGCTTGCAAACCATTCTGAAATATATTTCATATATTATAAAAGGGAAGCAAATATTTTAACTTTTGTTCGTGTAAAACGTTTAAAATTGAGTATTTGTTATTTTTATGCATTTTCTTACCCTTAAAGATTGCTATTCCGTATTTTGTTGCTCTCTTGGTTTTTTCTGGCACGGAATTGTCCAACAAGTCGTCTAAAAACTCATCAGATACTTCGGCAAAACGTGAATTTTCCGCCATTGTTTTGAATTTTGCTACTAGTAGACTATCACTAATAGCCTACGAGTAGCGTAGCCAATCAGAACGCAGGAAAAGTGATAGTCTATTACTAAGTTTATACTAATAGTTATTAGTACGGGGACGCTATGTTGGTGTACCACTTTGGTACACCAACATGGCGGCCAAAATACTAATGCCCGAAGAAAGCCGAATTTTAATCAAAATGGTTAGATTTATACACAAAATGACTTAGATATCACGAATTGTGTGAAAGAAATAGCTTTCCGCGACCTTTGAAAATGCACTGACGTCAGCATTGCCAAAATTCCAAACTCTATAACTCTAGAAGGAATGGTCGTATCAACCTAAACATTTCGACAAAAACTCACAACAACGATCTGCAAAACATATATAACGACCAGCTTTATAGGATGTATAATTTAGATTTTACAATTTTGATGACGTCACGTGAAAACCATCTATAGTTTTCAATTAACAAACGTCCCGGAACTTCTGGCAAATTATGAATAAATCCCACCGGCTGTTTTGTGAAATTGACAATTTTTCATGCGATGAAATATATTCTTACATGCGATCGAAAATATAGCCACATTTATGTAAAGAAACTCAAAAGGAGCCACTCATCGGACAAATAACAAATGGAAATGCATGCTGATTAATGACATAACAAAAGAAACTATCAAGACAACAGATGTTTCTTTAAAGTTTAGATTGTAAATTCGTATAAAGTAGTGTGCACATGTCAACAACAGTGGCGAGTGTCTTAAAATTTATAAACCTTTCAAATCGGTTTACACCCGTTTTCAAAATTGCGCGACAAGTCTACAAGTAGGTTTTATATAACCTTCATTTGTGTGATTTGCTGAAGAAATATTATTAGCTTTAAATTGTAACATTCACAATATAGAATTTGACAAACAAGAGTGTTTATGAAATTGTACTATGTCCGGAATATTCTATTAATATTCAAGCGGAAGCAGGTTTGACACATCTGCAGTTAGCGAATTTTAACGAATAAATGTATGATTCTTCCAAGTTTCAAAATCATTGACTATTTGACGAGATAGATTTTCCTGTTCGGCTTTTATTGTGATTGTTAATTCAAGCTTTTAGTTTCTATTTCTAACTTTATTTCGGTTTAACGTCATTATCTAAGCATTGAATTTAAAATTTATTTTGTTTACATCTGGTATTTTTAGATCGCGTGACAAACACAAACGCATAGAAATATGTACGACGCAAAGTTTATTATATTTCTCTTGCTATTGTCATTTTTATTTCATTTACAGTTCTGCATGACTTCTGACACACTTCTAGCAGCGTGAGCGTATCCGATTTTTCCATCAAACTACAGCATTAATATTAATTGCTGCAATTACATAGCGCTTTCTGGAAATTTCTGAAAATGTATGTTCATATTATATAAAGCCGTTAAAACGGGTATTATACACAAATCGTGCGAAGATGACCACTGAATCATAGTAAAGTAACAAAATGACACATGTTTTGCTCGCATCTTATTATTGCTCTTGCTCAGGCTCGCCCCATGGTGCTTGGCATCTCCCTAGTCACAAGTGATTCTGTACGGGTGTCTGTGGAAATGCAAGTTTGTGACATTGACCAATTCCCATTTCTAGACACTGTCCCTTCGGGCCAGTGTAATAAGCGTGTTTGTTTCAAACGTAAACAAACGTGCATTTTACCTTTGGAGTTGGGCCAGTGGGCGGTTGCTTGCAATTTAGTATAATTATGTATAAGAAAGGAAAATATATAATTTACTTACTGACTACTGTATTATATAAATGTCCAAAGAAATAGGATTCAATTACACTAATTTCTTCCCTTGAAATAACCCTTCTCAGAAATGTTTTTACCATAGTAGAATTTCTATTTTCTTCGTCCTTCGAATGCGTTAACATCGGAGATGGAGCGACGAAGGGGCTCTGATAGATATGAATACTTTTCCACTTCGCTTATATTTAATTAGCAAAAGGAACAGGAATTAATTCCAGGGGCGTCGTGGGTCCCATGACGTAAATATTATATTAAGTCATACGAAAATGTTCATAAGTTTTGATTCTTAGAAAAATCGTCAGCGCATCGCCTGGCAGTGTTTACAATCGTGTTGTTTGTTATTGCCTAGTGCGAACCATGCTAATGTTATATGTGTGGAATCGTATAAAGCATATAACTCTTAAATATTGACTATTCTATAAACTTATATTGGGAAAACGTAATATTTGATCAATATATTTTCCTATTCAAACATGTTTCTTATTGTCAAATTAAACAACGAAGAGAAATATAATTCCCGCTCGTATATCCAGGTATGCTTGACCACGAAGATTCCCACAACATAACAAATTTCCAATTTTCCGACGGGTCTCAACGATACCCCCCCTATCGCTGAGACCCGTCGGAAAATTAACCGTAACCTGCCCCTCCCCGGCGACGGCGCCACTGACTAATTCTAAGTATTCTATTGAATTCATATTGCTATAACGTTATATTGAATTGATATTTAGTGTAAAATAGGCGAGCATTCCGCAAATTATTTATCGCATATTGTTGCATATATATCATATTAAAATAAAAATATACAAGGAACAGCCGGTCAGGGCTTTCTACTATTTTCTAATGTCGCACTCTGGACTATACTTGTCTATATGAATAAAATTACAGCATTTCAATTTGGGACGCTTCTATGAAGACTATGATGGCTCTTTCTCGATATATGAGCAACCGAAATCGGCGCGGTTAGAGAGCCTGAGCATTCTCCAGTTTGATGGTAACCGAGCTCAAGCGCAATGCATTATGGTGCGTACGTCGGTGCGTCATACACGGAACTTTCACTGCAGTGATTAAACCCCATCGGCTTTCCGCCTCTTCCTATTTTACAATAATTATATAGTTTTCAATTAACAAGCGTCCCTGAACCAGTGTGCTGTGTACGAAATATCTTGATTACAATTATGACAGAATCGTCAGAAAGATGATCAATCTATGATCTGTGTAAAATTTAGCTTTTACTGTGCGGACAGTTGAAATTCAATTTCCCCAACTTATTCGATTGTACCATTTATCGACGTATCGCTTCCAAAGATCACTATGTATACTGAAATTAAGGCGAAATTGCGTTGGAATATTCTATCCATTCCCAGTCATCTCCATTACGTAACTATGATCAATTAGATTTTTAATAACCAGCTCATTCAATTAAACTTAACCAGCTCGTGTCAAATTTGTAATTCTTGTACATACCTAATCTATCTCAGAGCTTTCATTAGGAAAACATGATCTAAAAACAGCTGCTAAACCACTCTGCCATCGGAACAATATCATATATGACGTAGATCGTGCAGGACTCTTGGACGTTCAAATATATAGTTAAATTCATACTTTACCGAGTTGATCCTATAGCTATAGCTGGAGCGCCAGTACAAGTCAATGCCCATTGTACAAGTTCGGCGTCCAAAAAGGACCGACTGAATTGCATGGTTTCGTCTCTTCCAGATCGAAGGAGTCATGAAACCGGTCAAATTCTATGACATGTCATCGTGGAACGGGACAAATTCCCGTGTGGTTCCAAATCAGTCTGACGGTCTCGTGTACATGCACGAAGTCTCAAATTTTAGTTTCCACAAATAGCATGTCTATGACATATAGCTCCTTATATACACTCACTTGTGTATATTTAAGTGTATATGTATCAGTTCAGTTTAGGTAAGCACAGTTACTGCGAAAGGTGAACATTTGCTTACGGTAAAATCGTCTGTTGTTAAATAATAGTTTACTAATTTAATCCTTAATATCGCCGCCATATTTGATGATGAGCAGGACAAACGGAACGTTAACATGCTCATACGTAATTACGACTTTCCTTTGTTTGGCCAAATAAGTAAAGTAGGAATAAATTTAACAGAAATCGATTACAAATAGATAGATTGCGCAGAAACTACATAAAGAAAACTTACCAAAAACCTACGAGTCAAGACGTATCAATTCTCTTCGTCAACGGCTTTCTGTATCAACCAACGTTCCTATATAAAGAAGCGCTAAGAAAATGCAATAACAGTAAAATGTTTGCAAACAGATGTCATATTAGAACACGGTGTCATATTAACACCATATTAGCTGACACACATATGTCATATTAGCACACGTAGTTAAATATTCATGCTTTATTTTATCTTTTAAATACACAGAATTAGTTGCTTGGCAACCCAGCGACTTTAAAACAGTAAACTCTAAGGGGACTGGAACGATAACTTGGCCGCCATCTTTGAAGTCACTCATGATGGCCGCAATAAATGAGAAAAAGGAGTGGTCCTAAGAAAGTTCCTTGTGGAACCCCACAAGAAAGTTGCTGTGCTCAGATAAAATTCCATCACAGTGCACATTTGCATTCGACAACTGAGATAAATGTTGTAACCGTTTTGCGTGCGTAATACAAAAATATACAAAATTTACAAACTTTACAGCGCTATATTTTCCACATTTTACAACATTTCGCAACCAAACTTTGCAATTTTACTAAACTTAGGATGCTCTTTCCAGATGTACTGATACAATTTCCTAGTTCAAAAGTTAGTTTAATAGGGGAATGGTCCATTGCTGGTTGATTTAAGCCGAGATACTGTAATTTATTCAGTAAAATTTCATGGTCCACAGTATCAAATGCCTTTTTAAGGTCAAGAAATAAGGCTCCGTTTATAATGGCAACTTTATTAAATGTTATTCTTTCTACATACATACAATTGTAAATCTCGCTTATTAAGGTAACTTGCAATTGGCTGCTTGAATCACAATTAACTGTAAGTAATGTAACATGCAAATCAACCAAATATTTCAAATAGCTAATAATTCGGGATTTCCCCATTCTTTGTTTCGACAGCAGAAGATATAATAAGTAGTTCTAATGGCAATGGTCATAATTTTTCTAATGCGATACATTTGGTGGTTTTTATCGAGACCAGCAGCATCTAACATACTTAAAAAAGTAGAGCACTCTTTTGCAAACACACCTAGGGAGCTCATAGCGAGATTTATAAATTTAACATGGTTAAATAATAATAATGGAAACTTTATTAATGAATGTTTTAGATTATATATACAATTGTAAATCTCACTTATATAAGGTAATTTACAACCGGCTACTTGAATCAATAATGACTATAATACTATATATACACAACATAACATGTAACAAATACACAGAACAAATTTCAAAATGTTAAAAATTCTGGATTTGTCCATTCCTTATTTCGACAACAAAATATATAATATGTTGTTCTGATCGCAATCGTCGTCATTCGTTTGATGCAGAATTTTTGGTGGTTCTTTTCAAAGTCAAGATCTTTGAGCATTTCTATGAATGTTGAACATTCGTTTGCAAAGACACCAAGAGAGCTAATCGATAGATTTATAAATTTAACTGATTTAAAATGTTTACGTTGTTCCCTAATTAATTCTAAATATTTACATTTTTTGCGTTTAACGTTATTTTGGAGATTTGATTCGAAACCAACAGTTAGTTCAACAATGTAGAGACATCCACTTGATGTTGATATAAGAAAATCTGGACGGTAGGTGTCACCAGTGATGATGGATGGGCTTTTATAACATGGAAGATCCACATAAAGACACTTACTCAAAATATGAGTACTTGTTACTCAAAAAAGGAGTTCTAGTTACTCAAATAAAATGCACCCATAGTGACTCCTAATTTTGAGTAAACGAACAGTCTACTCAAACTTTGAGTAAACTTACTCAAAATATGAGTACTTGTTACTCAAAAAAGGAGTTGTATTTACTCAAATAAAATGCACCCATAGAGACTCCTCGTTTTGAGTAAATTAATGGTGTACTCAAACTTTGAGTAATCTTACTCAAACCTCGAGTATAGTATCTACACAAAATTAAAAAAAGCGTCCCTTCGACGAAAAGTCACTCAAACATTGAGGAATAAACATCCACATACGCAAACTTTGAGTAAAGGTACTTCAAATACGGGAAGTACATATATTCAGGTATATGGAATTGTCAAGTCACAGTTCCCAATGGCAATGCTGACACAAAACCAGCCTTCAGAAACGAAAAATAGTAAATAACTATATAATAGACAATATAAATATGCAAAACTACAACATTATTTTCTAAATTATTAATTATGTAAATTAAATATACATATTTAAGAAATCTATATCGAAAACTACATCGACACATGCAGAGGAAACTCTTTTCAAGTCCTCTAATATATATCGACTTATCGCGCATTATGCAGTATGCACGTAATCAATAATCATGCGCAAACAATAAAATGTCGGATGAGTTTCATATATACAGTACATGTGTCTTGTAGTTTATACCAGTATACTACAAAAGCTTATTGCGAGTTATATACTCCTGGTCATTATGAAATATAGTAACTACCACCGTTCAGGTGTTCACGAGAAATGAAATATAGATAACCCTGGGCCTAGGTCTTATAAGTAAATGTCACATATTTTTTAGAGTTAATGTTTATAATATAGTAATCACTGTTAAGACATCGTGTCCAGTTTATTTATAAATGTTATCACTGAGGCCGGTAGTTTCTTGCCATCTTGGATGCTCGGTATGCATTTTTGAAAAAGAGGCAAACATTGTTCAATGTACCTGGATATTCGAACAAGAATACATCATTTGTTGCCATGAAGGCAAAAGCTGCCTCCACCAACCGTCCTTCCATTGTAAAGAGCACCATCTTCTCTGCTACGATGGCAATCTCGTCCCTGTCTTCTTGAGATCCCTTGGCCATTATCTTCGGCGAGTTCTGTGGCATATCATTTGCCACATCTTCAAAGCTTCCATCCTCCCAGTATACAAGAACAAGAAATGTAAAATAATTACAAATTAGATTAACCCATTAAGCCGCAATGCACCCTAATGCACCAACTAAATGTCATTTCGCTCTGTCTAATGGCAGACAATTTTACTTTTAAACGGAAAGTGGTGGGGATTAATGGATTAACCAGACTACCTGCCCATGACTCTTTTTAACCAATTTAGCTGTAATTATTAATGCACCCTAATGTGCCCACTTTGTAATTATTAATCAACCATTCAGAAGGTATATATCTATGAATCTCCCCTTTCATGAGCGGCTTGTAAATACATGCCACTCAAAAGAGGTGCTGGTAAAAGGCGGTGTAACCACCTTACACAACAACGGTAAACTGCATCAACATAAATGTATACAAGTCTTGAATTCTGTCTCAGTAGTTCTCACTGACAGGCGGACCTTAAAGATCCACCCGAGTGAGCTATTGGTAAAAGGCGGCAAGTGCCACCTTACACAAAAGCTGAGAAACAGCACAACTAAGATCAAAATTCAAGACAAACTATATTGTTATTCCAGTCTCATTGTTAAACCTTAGTAAAGTTCATTTTTGTTCAACATAAGTAAAATACATGCATAAAACTGTAAATCCCATTGTTTCTCTGTTATACTAAACAATGACCATGCAAAATTAAAAATGAACAATACAGAATGTATACATCTATAGGTTCGTCGCAAGGAAGTTTAAAATAGAATCATGCCTCCACGTGAATCGTTCCAGATACGACGGGCAAACCCCTACCACATGTAAAAGTGATTCAGGGGCTAGGCAATGGGAACAGTCTGACGTTGGTAATATATCCCATCTTGCAAGGTTTTGGCGCGTTGGAGGAGGGTTATTTATGTATCGTACGGTAAAATTAAATATATTTTTCGGCAGATTTGATTGGGATGCACACCACATCTTCGTCAGCTGTGAAAGAGAGAACTTTGTAATATTAGTGAAGAAAGAGCCTTGACAGGTTAAATGATTGAGAAGTCTATCCTCTTGTCCAGAGCGAAAGTCCTTAAGAACTTGTTTGGTGGAGTTATAGACATCATACTGAATATTTTTGTTGTTGCTAGCTGACTTCCAAAGTTGATTGATTTCGTGGTTTGGAGATGTTTTAAGAGCTGTGCGGAGAACGGTTTGGCATTGGATGAATTTGGACAAATATTGAGGCCAAGTTTGTTTCGGGTTAGAAATACAGTGCTAAGTGTTCCAGATATGGGTATTTCAAGCCATTTACCAATATAACTGTTCACTTTAGAATCAATATTTTCGGTGACCCAAGTTTTCGACAGACTTGTAACAGTAAGATGCCAGGATAATTTAGATAAAACATAACGATTATAAAGGAGTACTTTATTTTTTGGATGAAGTGGTTTAGAATCAATATCAGTCATTAGTTTGTCGACGAGAGAGGTTAGTTCAGACTTATGTTGTTCATCAGACATGTTGAAATTCAAGTATCTTCCCAAATATTGAAAATTATCACCAATATTGATCGCTGGAATTAGTTTGTTACTAATGAGGAGTTTTGGTAGATATTGGATTGATTTTGTCAGAGCTTTTTTGACGCCAAAGGTACTACATTTTGATCAACCCGAATTATCATGTTGGACCATTGACACCAAATAGAGAATCGGTTCAGAAGATGTAGATTTTCCGATTCTTGACTACTTATTACGGCAGCGTCATCAGCAAATTGAAACCAGTGGATGGGATTGAGAAACTGGAAGGAGAATCCAAATTGACGATATTTTTCAGCCTTTATATGTTGGATAAAGGTGTTAAAACACATATTGAACAGAAGAGGACTAAGACAATCACCTTGCAGCATGCCACGACCAACTGATATGAAGGGGTACGGAATTCAGATGTAATTATTGAAATTTTAAAATCAGTATATAAGCTGTTAATAATAAATATAATGTGTTCCGGGATATGATGGTAGTCAAGTACGGATGTGATTAGATTGTGATGAACTTCGCCAAAAGCATTCTTGAGGTCAAGTAGAGCGATGACAACAGAGCGTTGTTTGATCCGTGCTTTATTAATAATGTCAGCCATTTGTGCAGTGTGTTCTAGAGTTCCAGACAGGTTAGGTGTGACTCCTTTTTGTATATTATGTTCTGTAAAGTTATTAGCGGTTAGGAAGGAGTACATTGCGTTACGTAAATATTTTCAATGGTATGCTCTCCAGTGCATGTGATGGGTCGGAAATTTGATAGGACATTATTATCGCCTTTTTTATGAATGAGTATCGTACAAGCTTTGGGAATTGTTCCGGATAACCAAACAGCACGTATAAGGTCAGTTAAGTAAGTTCTAAGGAAAGGACAGCGTTTAAAACATATAATAGAGAGCTGATCAAGGGGGCTTGGAGAACCAGATGCCTTCATTTTTCGAATTATAATTGTGACTTGTTGATACGATGGAGGGATTAAGTGTTTGGTTGTTGTCTGGACTTGGCTCACCAGACTGGCTGTTGTTATTATACGGGCGAAGCTTCTCACGCAATATATGCGACACATATTTAATTTCATCAGGTTCGCTATTTGTAGACTTGAGGGTTTTCAGAGCTTTCTTTAAATCTTTCACAGTATAGTCTTTATATTTATTTACTAGAGAATTGTCAGGCACTGAATCAGTGTAACCAAAGTTTTTACCAAGATATTCATATATGATGTTATTTAATAGCTTTATGTTTGAATCTAAATCTTGCGATGTGATTGGTTGATTGGATTGAAGAGCAATTTTGAAATATTCGTTTGCCGTTGACCATTCAGAATTACTTTTAGGAAGTTTAATACCTTTCTTTAAAGCTGGAATATTTTGTTCGTTAACTGTAGGTGCTTCGTTATTAATTGTTTGATTCATTTGATTGATATTTTCTGCGTCAAGATTGTCTTGTTCTTCTAGGTCTGTACATAATTCATTGTTTAGTCCATGTATAACTCTACAACTACGCTGATGCATTTTAAGACCTCGCGCACCTTTACATATTTTACCACAGCAACACTTGACTGCAGTATACGGCTTGAGATGATGACATTAGGAGAATTCATGACGGCCGTTTGCTTTGCTGTATTTTCAGCAGAGTGATCTTGTTCTGCTTGATGATGAACTCGCTGTTTACATCGTCATGAGTGACGACCAAGCGTGACGAAATCTTTCCGAAATCTTTTATTAATAATAATAATAATAATAATAATAACGAATTTGTTAAGGCATATCTACATTGTAGCTCTACATCCTTAATTTCTATACTAAAATGGTCCAATATAATATATATATAATGTATAAATATAGTAATAGTATATGATATTAATGTATATAAATAGTAAAGCTAAAACTAAAGTTATCAAATACAAAATAATTAAATAATAAAACTGTCCCACCAAAATATTATAAATGTTCAATTCGTCCATGAGCCTTATCAAAGAGGAAAGTTTTAATCATATTTCAAAAGGATCTGTGATCATTGTTATTTCTTAAAGATATAGGCAGTTCGTTAAAAATCTTCGTACAGCAATCCTGAAATGTTCCTGTTTCCAACGGTATCTTCAACGATGGTGCGCAACTTGATCGAAGCTGTCGATTGCTGGTGCGTAGTTCTAATTTCAAGTATTGAGGCCAGGAAGGGTCCCATATGGATTTATGGGCGAAACGCGTCAGCTCAAATTCAGTCCTTTCATGTACTGGCAATCATCTCAGAGATAACACATCTCCCATGCGACAGTATTTGTTGGTTACGAAACTTGCGGCTGCGTTTTGAACGCATTGTAGTTTCCTTAATTGGTTCGCAGGAAGAGGGTGATAAACAACGATATTATAGAACATTTTTGAAAGAATGAGGGATTCTGCTAATTGTTTCTTGACGTGAAATGGTGTAAGATTTCTAATTTTTTTAAGGTGGAAAGAACTGCGTAAAAAGAGGAAGTTACGTGTTTTACGTGATATCCCCACTTGAGGTTATCACTAAACCATGTACCTAAGAGTTTGAATTTCTCTACTTTCTCCAACGTCTGTGCCTTAACTCTGATATCTGGAACGACAGTGTCAAGTCCGTGCACTCTTGACATTTGGGAAGTTGTTATTAACATTTGTTTGGTTTTCTTTTCGTTGAGCGCGAGATTTGATTCTGATGCCCAGTCTTCAAGCACAGTCATCGCATCCTGAAGCTTCTGAGCGCACTCATGTATCTTTGGAGGGGCACTATGTCGATAGAACGTCGTATCATCGGCATACTGATAACATGAGCATTCCAAATCTGATTCTAAATCGTTTACATACAAATTAAACAGTATAGGCCCCAGAATAGATCCCTGTGGCACTCCAAACTGTACAGCAACTACGTCCGATTGTTTCTCATTGATTTGGATAAACTGTTTTATTCCAGTTAAGTAATTGAACACCCAATAGACTGCATCACGAGAAAAACCGACGTTGTGGACTTTCTTAAGTACTGTGGCATAATCGACAGTATCGAACGCTTTGGAAAAATCAGAAAAGTTTTCTATCAATGTTAAAACACCATTCATTTGTCAAATCTAACATTGCTGTTGCGGTTGAAAACATTGTTTAGGATTTATCAAATTGTGTTTCTGAACATAGTTCTCTAATTGAGTGTACACAAGTCTCTCAAATATTCTAGCAATTGTAGATATAATCGAGACAGGCCTATAGTTGTTAGACTCACAGCGATCTCCTGTTTAAATATTGGGGTCACTTTTGCCATTGTCCAATCACTGGGAAATGCATTACTTAGTATGGATAAGTTGAAAAATTCAGCCAATAACTCACAAATATAATATGGAACTGAAATTTTCAAAATTTTGTTTAAAATTTTATCTACTCCAACTGCCTTTCCAAGAAAGAAGAAGAAATCTTTCCAAACCCAAAAATCGAATTTGATTTATTTAGGTAATCTCTAAATGATTTATTGTTGGGTGGCGATGGTATCTTTGCTTCTAGTTTAGGACCAATTTCTGTGAAATGAGCATTGAGTGTGTTTGCTATGTCTTTGGCTTTTGTTATAGACTCAGAAAGTGAAATGTTTATTTTATTTATCTCTTCAGGTTATTTAGCACTTTCCAAGTACCTTTGAGTTTCCTAAATTGTTTTTCAATTCATTTTTATAGTAACACTTTTTTGGGTTTTTTTCACCAATTGATTAACTGCATTTCTTTTTGAATTGCAGCCAGTCAGCAGGCGAATTTGATTTGGTAGCTTTTTTCTATCTTTGGCATACTTCTGAATTAATCCATGGAGATAGTTTGTTGCGTATTCGTTTTGTTCGACATGGCGCATGCTTATCAAGAATACTTTGCATTTTAAATTTCCACTCTTCCCAAACAATGTTAATGTCGTCCACATTGTTTGGAGATAACCATTCTGTGTTTTTAATATCATATATAATTTTGCTTCGATAAAATATTTAAAATTCTGGTCTCAATAAATCGAGGTGATCCTCTTCGAATCCCTACTTTTCGAATTGCATAAATTAAATTATGATCACTGATAGAGGTACTAATAGTGTAAGTGCTCGTGTGCGTGGACACGCGCGTGTTAGAATCATAAGACATTAATATTCGTTAGCGTTCGGAATCGGTCGTGAACCGACGTGCTTTTTGGCGCGAAATTGCTTAGAAAAGATAGAACATGACAAGAACACGAGTTATATACGAAGAAACCTTTATGAACTAAGAAAGCGCTTATAATTTAAGATATATGTTGAACGCCGATGTCAAAACTGTTGTTTACACGGCTAAGAACACATGATAAGTAAATACGATGTAAAGATACGTTTTAAGAAAAGAAATTTCAAGAACAATTACAGTAAACAACAAGACAAAGGGTGTATATTTCAAGTGTGAATATTGTGAGTACGACACATTTATGTGATATATTTTGTGATTTTCGTGACGATATAAAGTAGATAACATGGCTACGACCCCACAAGGTAATGAAGGTAATGATGTACAGTCGAAAAGCATAGAAGAAGAGAATATGGGTGCTCGAAGTTCGGAGTCAGAGGAACAACAGATACGTCGATGCACAAGAACGGGTGTACTAGTAAACTTAGAAAACGCACGGAAAAAGACAAAAAAGGCAGGTATGGCTGTAAAATCTCGTATAAATCGTATAGATGAATTGCTTAGAGAACAATGTTCTGATATTGTGAAGCTAACTGCTAGTAAAGATGGTCTCAATATGGATATGGATGATTTTAAACGGTTTCATGAAGAAGTTTCGGACTTGTTATTATTGTCTTCAAATGATTATTATTCTGGTGAGGAGGACCAAATGGTTTTTGATGGTATACGTGAGAGTTACTGAGAGTGTTGTGCCGATGTTAAAACTAGAATAAATGATTTAACACAAGAGAGACTGGAGATGCTCTCCCAAAGATCCTCGAACAGTGGGAAAAGTCGTATGTCAAGATTGTCTAGAGCTTCATCGGTATCATCTAAACGAGCTTCTGCAAATGCTGCAGCACTGAAAGAAAAAATGCTTAGTCTTAAAAGGAAACAAGGTCTCGAAAGACAGCAAGAAGAGCTGAAACAACATCAAAATGAACTAGAATGGCAAAAGGAACAGAAACAATTACAAGGTGAAATTAATGCAGCTGAAGCTTTACATCAAACACTTTCAGGAGATACAATATTGCCATGTAGTAACACCCAACCTACACCCAACACTTTGCATGCAAATACAACCCAAGTGAGTCAACCTGTTACTAACATGAATATGAACCCTGGAGCGTCCAGTGGTATGACCAATGACCCTGTTATTACCAATCCCTTAAATCCAACTACCCCAGCATTTATACCAGTTTCCACCCCTACCCAACCCTTGAATGTTCCCAGCCAACTGTAAGATCACTAGAGCAAATTCAAAGAGATACAATTGAGATTCAAAGGCAACAAGTAGAGCTAATGAAAAGAATGTCGTTACCAATTCCTAAACCACCTGTATTTAACGGTAACATTTTGGCTTACCCTAAGTGGGCCTCAGCCTTTGACGCCTTGATTGATGGCGAAGCTGTGAATCCACGAATATACCAGTGGTCAAGCCCAGAAAATGATCAATGGATTGTTGGGACTACAGACTGAAGATGCATATAACAGAGCTAGGCAGATATTAAAAGAACGTTTTGGTGATCCCTTCAAGATTTATGAGGCGTACAGCGCAAAACTCAAGTCCTGGCCAGCATGCAGCAAAGGTTCTGAACTTCAGGAGTTCAGTGACTTTCTCTTAACAGTACAAGAAACTATGAAAACAGTGAAATACCTTAAAGACCTTGACACCCTTTCTGCTATTCAAGACCTTGTAGCAAGACTTCCACCCTATTGCAGCAAGAAGTGGTTGCAATGTGCGAAAGAAATCGAGCTCCAGAAAGGAAAGTATGTCTTTAATGACCTAGTGGACTTTGTACAAAAGGCAGCAAAGGACGCAACTCATCCAGTTTTCTCGCATGAAGCTTTGTTCGCGAAAAGAAGGGGGATCTTGAAAGACAAGAAACAAGAAGAAAGGAAACCAGACCCGAGGAGGAAGTTTGGCTCATTCAATACCAGTAAGTACAAGGAACACTCCCATAATAATTATAAGAGCACAAGGGAACTGAAATGCCCTGCATGTAACAACCCCCACAAACTGGAGAACTGTGAAATGTTTCTAAAGAAGTCCGTAAAGGAACGAGCAGAATTAGCTAAGTCGAAAGGACTTTGTTTCCTGTGTTTACGTCAAGGTCATATGGCCAAACATTGCAAAGAATCCATTAGATGTCGGACTTGTAGGAAGCCCCATGCCACAATTCTCCATTTTGAATCTAAGAACGGGAAAGGCAAAGAGTTGCTAATCGTGTGGTAGTATGTCACAGTAATGATTTCAAAGAGAGGACTACATCATCTTTAATCCTTCCGGTATGGATATGTCACAAGGACAATCCTGAGAAGGAAATAATGACGTATGCAGTGTTAGATGATCAAAGTGACACATGCTTTGTAACGAACAGTGTTTGTGATGAGTTAGGTATTGAAGGTCCAGAGACTGTGATCGAGCTAGGGACAATGCACACTATAGAAGATATCAAAACCCAGAAAATTAGTGGTCTTATTGTTTGAAGATAAGTCAGTAGATATTCCCTTACCAAAGGCTTATTCCCGAGAGAATATCCCAGCACGCCGAGATCAGATTCCGCGAGCCGAAATGGCAATGAATTGGAATAATTTGTGTTCAATCGCAAACAAAATACCCGAGTATCGTGATGATTTAAGTATCGGTCTCCTTGTTGGAAACAATTGTGCTCAAGCTATCAAACCACGTGACGTCATTCCTGGAAACCCTCAAGATCCGTATGCCATTCGAACTGTATTCGGTTGGGGTTTAATCGGAGTAACAAGTCATGCCGACCACAGTCATTGCCAGTCTGACAAAGCTAGGACGCATTGCCATCGAATTATAACCAAAGATATCACCACCCAGAATGCCGGTTCGACCTTTGTAGAGCAAACCCAAGTAAAGGAAGTCCTGAATCCCATCGAAGTAGTAAAGATGTTTGAACAAGGCTTTTCGGAAAAGAAGAGAGACAAACCAATGTCACTAGAAGACCGAAAGTTCCTTGATGTAACAAACAGAGAAATCCATGTTACTGACGATGGACATTATGAGATACCACTTCCCTTTCGAAATTACAAAGCTGATTTACCATGCAACAGGAAACTTGCTGAATCACGACTAAGTGGCTTAAAAGCCAAATTCGCCAAGGATGCGAAGTACAAGAGCGACTATGTAAAGTTTATCAGTGACATGCTGAAGAAAAGTTATGCAGAGAAGGTACCACAGAATGACGGAAAGTCGTGGTATCTACCGCATCACGGAGTGTACCACCCACACAAACCCAATAAGATCAGGGTCGTGTTTGACTGTTCGGCTGAATACGAAGGTCAATCATTGAATCAACATCTCCTTCAAGGGCCTGATTTAACGAACACGCTTAACGGTGTACTTTGTCGATTTCGGAAAGAAAGAGTAGCATTTACGTGTGACATCGAATCCATGTTCTGTCAAGTACGTGTGAATGAAGAGCATCGAGATTACTTAAGATTCCTGTGGTGGCCAGACGGAGATACCTCGAAAGAACCCGAGGATTATAGAATGAAGGTCCACCTATTTGGAGCAACTTCGTCTCCTGGATGTTCCAATTTGGCGCTGAAAACTGCGGCCAAAGACGGTGAAGAAGAATTCGGAACAGAAGTTGCTGCATTTGTGGAAAACAGTTTCTACGTTGATGACGGATTAAAGTCCGTTGAGACAATCGACGAAGCAATCAAATTGATCAAGAATAGTGTTGAAATGTGTCAGAAAGGGGGATTTCGCCTGCACAAATTTGCTGCAAACAACCGAGAAGTAATTGAGTCCGTTCCTGTTGAATACCGTGCTACAGACGTCAGAGAGCTCGACCTGAGTCACGATGCCCTTCCTATCGAAAGAGTCCTAGGAATTGAATGGTGTATCGAAAGCGATTCCTTTCGATTTCGCATAACGTTAAAGGACAGACCATTTACAAGACGCGGAGTTTTAGCGACTATAAGTTCGATATATGATCCCCTTGGATTTGTTGCCCCCGTGCTACTCGCTGGGAAGAAGATCCTGCAAACGCTGTGCAAAGAGAATGCTGACTGGGATGACCCTCTGCCAGAAAAGCTGAGAATGGAGTGGGAAAGATGGAGAACGGACATCCACTCGTTGGAGAATAGTGATGAAAGTGAAAAGATGTTTTAAACCCGAAGAATTCGGAAATGTGAAGAATGCAGAACTTCATCATTTCTCGGACGCGAGCTGCGAAGGGTATGGACAATGTTCTTACTTAAGATTGGTTGATGAAAGCGATAGAATCCACTGCTCGCTGGTTATGGGCAAATCTCGTGTGGCGCCTTTAAAACAAGTTTCAATTCCAAGATTAGAATTAACAGCTGCTGTTGTCTCGGTCAAAGTCAGCGCTACACTTCAAGATGAACTCGATTATAAGAACATTGCAGAGATATATTGGACGGATAGCAAAGTCGTATTAGGATACATCAACAATGAGGCACGTCGCTTCCATGTATTCGTTGCTAATCGCGTGCAGCAAATCAGAGATCATTCGTCGAAGGATCAGTGGAATTACGTTGAGTCAAAGTCAAACCCTGTTGACGAAGCATCTCGAGGTTTGAAAGCCAGTGACATTGTGAACGACTCTAGGTGGATAAATGGTCCGTCATTTCTATACGAAGCACATCAAGACTGGCAACACTATAACCAACCAGATAACAAGGCTAAGCTTCAACCAGATGATGTCGAAGTAAAGAAAGTCAGTGCGTTTGCAACATCCGTACAAGAATTCCCTAATATACCAGAACGATTGGAATACTTTTCAAGCTGGCATCGAGCCAAGAAGGCTATAGCTATTTGTCTCCGTTATCGGTGTTTGCTACTTCAAAGAGTACGTAAGAAAAAAGAGAAGAATGAGTTCGAAAAGGAAGCGCATGTTATGAAACCCGACCAAGCTGTTACCGTGGAAGAAATGGAAGCTGCCGAACGTGAAATTATCAAATCAGTGCAGAAACGAGAATTCGGCAAGGAGCTAAGCTCGTTGAAGCCAAGCACCGAAGCCAGTGTCTGTGAAACCCATCGACACAAAAATAATGTAGCTAGAACTAGCCTGTTAGCTCGATTCGATCCATTCGTTGACGAACACGGGATAATAAGAGTAGGAGGAAGAATAAGAAGATCTAGCATGGACGGCAACGTCAAGCATCCGGCCGTCTTGCCAAAGAAATCCCATATTTCGAAGCTGATAGCGAGACACTTTCACGAAAAGGTTGACCATCAAGGGCGAGGAATCACATGGAATGAGATTCGTGCTTCGGGATATTGGATCCTCGGTTGTAAGGATGTCGTAGCGAAACTTATTAAGGATTGCACAATTTGTCAAAGATTACGGGCAAGTGTTAATGATAAAAAAATGGCCGATCTTCCTAAGGAAAGAGTAGAGACGTCTCCGCCGTTCACATACAGCGCAGTGGACTACTTTGGGCCGTTTTACGTAAAACAAGGCAGAAAAGAAGTGAAACGATATGGTGTACTATTCACGTGTTTAGCTTCGAGAGCTATTCATCTGGAAGTTTCACATACCTTGGAAACAGACTCCTTTCTAAACGCCTTCCGACGCTTTGTCTGTAGACGAGGACCGGT
Organism: Trachythela sp. YZ-2020; assembly: GCA_016169945.1. Taxonomy (NCBI): domain Eukaryota; kingdom Metazoa; phylum Cnidaria; class Anthozoa; order Malacalcyonacea; family Clavulariidae; genus Trachythela; species Trachythela sp. YZ-2020. Next base: position 1,146,519 of record JADLSH010000114.1, read on the forward strand.
GCGAGAACTTCGATGCGATCGTGGAACTAACTTTGTCGGTGCAAGCACTGAATTGCAAAAGTGCTTGAAAGAAATGGATCAAGATAGGATCAAAGCAGAATTACTGAAAGAAAATTGTGATTGGTTTGAATTTAAATTCAACGTTCCAAAAGCCAGTCACATGGGAGGAATTTGGGAAAGACAAATCAGGACGGTACGAAATGTGTTAAATGTTCTTCTTTACCAAAATGGTAGTCAGTTGAACGATGAATCACTTCTCACATTTATGTGCGAAGCAGAATCGATTGTGAACAGTCGTCCGCTTAGTGTTGACAATCTCGGTTTATCGGACAGTTTAGAGGCATTGACACCTAACCATCTCCTTACGATGAAGAGTAAAGTTCTCCTTCCCCCACCTGGAGTGTTTCAGAAAGAGGATATGTATCTACGCAAACATTGGCGAAGAGTTCAACATCTGTGTAACGAGTTTTGGGCGCGATGGAAAAAGGAATTCGTGCATTCCTTGCAAGAACGACAAAGATGGCTCAAACCAAGACAGAATCTCGAAGTTGGAAATATCGTTATAGTTGCGGAAGAAGAAACACCCCGAAACAGTTGGCAATTAGCACGAGTAGTAAATGCAGAGAAAGACGAAGACGGCTTAGTTCGAAAGGTGAAATTAATGGTCGGCAATCGACGAATCTCAGAGCAAGGAAGAAGGGAAAAGCCTCTCGCTACGCTGGAACGCCCCGTCCATAAACTGATAACTTTGATGCGGGAAGAAAGACCGGGAATCCCCGCCGAAGAGCCTTCCAATGACTGATATTATTAACATTGTTTATTGACGTTAAAGTTCATGTTGTTATTTTGATAGTAAATTCTTAGAATTTAGGGGAGCCATGTAAGTGCTCGTGTGCGTGGACACGCGCGTGTTAGAATCATAAGACATTAATATTCGTTAGCGTTCGGAATCGGTCGTGAACCGACGAGCTTTTTGGCGCGAAATTGCTTAGAAAAGATAGAACATGACAAGAACACGAGTTATATACGAAGAAACCTTTATGAACTAAGAAAGCGCTTATAATTTAAGATATATGTTGGACGCCGATGTCAAAACTGTTGTTTACACGGCTAAGAACACATGATAAGTAAATACGATGTAAAGATACGTTTTAAGAAAAGAAATTTCAAGAACAATTACAAATAGTTCCCCATTTGGTTAAGTTTTCTTTACTATTCGTAAGAAAAAGATTAGTGTCAATTAGTGTCTTTGTTGTTTCAGTCACACGGGTTGGTTGTTCAATTAATTGCATTAGTTGATAATTATCCAACACATTGACCAGTTTTGAAGTATGAAAACTATTTTCAGATGATATTAAATCACAGTTTAAATCTCCTAAAATATAGTATTCTTTGTTAGATGAGTCTAACTTAATTAAAATTTCTTCAAATTTGTCGAAGAGCTCAATAGGATATTTTGGTGGTCTATACCATGTTGTTATTAAAAATGGATCAGAATGTGGCTTTTTAATTTCAATTGTGATCATTTCAAGACTTTTGTCTTCAAGATTAGGTTTTCTTGTAAAATTGATAGAATTTCGAATATATATACAGACTCCTCCTCTGGCCTTATTATACCAGCATTTGTGGGGTCGTGGTCACCACGCTTGCCTTTCTTGAGGAGAAAGTGCTACCTTTACATTGACATCAGTAAATGGTTAGACTTTCACGTCTTCTCGGATAAGGACGTTAAAATCGTAGGGACCTCGGATCCCCTATCAATTGGGCAATAGCCTGTTGGGAAATCCGCTCACCAATGAGTGAGAAACTCAATAAACTAATCCTTACGGATGCAGGTATAACCTGGGAGGTTAATTAAAGAGTCAGAATCAAATTCGTCTAATTTAGTCTCATTAATTGCTAGAACATCAAAAAACCATATTTTTATTATTTTTATTTATTTATTCATCAATGTGTTTCGAAAGACTATTAATGTTTAGTGATCCAATTTTAAATCCCCTAACTCTGGAAAGGTCATGAGTTTCATCATGTAAAACTGGACATGATGTTGAATTATGATTGGTTAAATGATCTGCATTGACAACATTACATCAATAAGTGATATAATTTCTAAAATTACTAGCGAGAGTTTGGATACCTCTCGGATTTAGGTGTAGCCCACCTGTATTCAAAAATTGTTCTCGGATATTGTCATTACTAATGTAATCAAAGTTATTTTGTTCACAATAGGTCTTAAGTAAATCATTTACCTCCGAGATCTTTGCATTTAAGGCTGGGTTGTCACTCCTTCTGATGACAGAGGATATTGCTATATCCACACTCGGCTGTTCTGTTTTGATGCCACTAATGACCTTGTCCAGCTTGTTCTTTATCTGCTTTGGGCTATCATTCCTAAGATTGTTTTTCCAAGCATGGATGATAAATCTTATCTGGTTTATGTTTCAGGGTTGGTTTTATATAGTGTTCCAAATCTTCAATCACTGCACCAGGGAATGACTTAGATATCGCCTTTTGTGATTTAGATAGCTTTCCTCCATTAATATGTTTGGTCATGGAATCTCCAATGATACTGATCCGAGTTTGCCTTTGTTTACTCAAGTTGTTATTGTTGGCAGAAGCATCCTGTCGCTTACCTTTGTAATTTTTTCCGACTTTTATTCACGGTCCATCGCCATTCGATTTCATATTTGAGCCTTTGGTTTTGGTATCGACCGAGCCACTTGTTGGACTGTTTGAGACTGTTTGTTTATCTTGAGTCAGTAATTGAATAGCTGCTAAAAGATTTTCTCGTTCCGCCTCGAGATGGTTAACCTTTGTTCTCAATTTGTCACACGAAAGACAGTCATTCTCGGCACGCTTGTTAGAATTACAGCACTGAAATTTATTCTCAAGTGCCGTAGTTTTTAACCATAGTTCCGAGATTAATTTACTATTTTGTTCACATCCAGAACAAGGTTGATTATTGTTGACAGCTGAGGTTTCAGGATCGTTCACTTCAATGCATTCGACCGAGATTTCAGCTGTATTGTTGTTGGTCTTCTCAAGATGGCCGTCTTGCGTGTCTTCGTCGAGCACGTGGTCACATTTCGGCCATTTCCATCGAGTAAAACGCACAGATAGATTTTCGAACGGTTTCAGGTTTGGCTCCCTGAACAGCAAGGACATTGGTGCCTGGATGAAAGCACAGCGTTGCTACGCTAGCTTTAAAACCATGAAATCCGCCATTTATTGGAGCATATGACCACAGATATAATAAACCTAGATTGCTGACTCATACCTAGCGGACGCGTGACCTGCATGATAAATCCAAGATGGCCGCCATTCAGGGCAAAAAGAATATAAACTCTACGGGGAAATACATATATTTTGCATTTTGCGTCGTCCCAGTGTTTCGAATCCACTTCGATCAAACTTTTTTGGCAATAACTACTTATCGTGGAGGTTTTAGACGCAAACTGGACAGCTGGGGATGAATTGATGTAAACATATAGCTCGCCGAAGTTTGAACGAAATCGTCACTTGGTCAGTTTGACCATAGTTCATAGAGACAGGGTTTGGAAGGCCGGCAAACTTCAAAGGCTTTCGAGCCAATTAATTTCAGATGTTGAGAAACCGCATCACGTGACAATACGAGTGCATAAAATTCAGAAATTACTAGAGTGTAGTATTACTGAAATACGATATTGTGATTATAAATACTGAAATAAGGCATTGTTGCTCTTGTCATGGTTTCGACAAGTTCAGCATACGACTCAGAAAGCGAAATTCCTTCAATTTTGGGCTCGGAAGTCGAAAATACAACCACGGAGGACAATTTTCAGCAAATTATTGAACTGCTGCAAATCGACGCTGAAGAATTGACACAAGAAATATCGCGTTCAGTTGAAGAAGTAAGTCTTTTATATTGTGTTCCTTGACAAAATGTGAAGTAAGATGCCTTTAACATCATCTATGTCTTTAACATGTCTTCTGTTTGTGTGTTAGGTTGAAGGTTTAAAGCAATTTCCTTGCGAATTTTGCTCAAAAGTGTGCAAATCTAAAGACGGCGTACGAAGCAATGCATGTTCGCAGTATTAAACATTCACCCGTGAACACCAATGTCGAAGCCGCTAAAGCTACACAGCTTCTAACAAAGGAAAAAAACAAATACCAAGCTACATCACGGAGGAGAAAGTCTCACCGATTAAGGTTTACCCAGAGAAACAAGTTGACTTGCAACGCAGTAAATCGTTCGTAGAAGATGTGAATGGTCTTCTAGATAAGTTTCATCAAAGATTCATGAAAGACTACTTCGGGAAAATGTATCGTTCATGGAAAGAATATTTTCATCCGTTCAGTGATCAGTGACAAAGTCGTGTTTCTGATGCTGGTAAATTTGCCTGAACGATTAATCACCCGGATATTAAAATATTCTGAAGTTACCTGTGAAGATACGGTATGCATATTGCATTTAATATATATAAAGTGCATGTTTGTGACAGGCTGAGATATTTATAAAAACAATTATTAGCTTGCACTTCATTTCACAGGTGAAGTGAAAGCTGCCGCACCTCTCCCACAGTCTTAGAGTGTATCATTTCTCAATACTATATTTGACCCATGGCTTGCAATGCACCCTACTTCAGTGTTTTACTCTGTCTATTAAATGCCAGACAATTTCACTTATCAGTAGTAGGGTACTGCCAGTTAATGGGTTAATTAACAAAAGTGTCTCTTGTTAACCTATTAGCTTGCAATGCTTCCAGATGTAGCCTACTTTAGTATGTCACTCTGTCTAATGCCAGACCCTTTTGCTCATCAGTGGTAGGGTACTGCCAGTTAATGGGTTAACAAAACTATCTGCCAGTGTCTCTGGTTAACCTATTAGCTTGCAATGCACCCAGATGCACCCTACTTTATTATGCGCCCTAATTTAACACCAGATAATGGGTTAATCCTGATAGCACTAAAATTGGTATTTTTTATTCTGTCTATTAATGCCAGATGGTTTTACTTACCCATGAGAGTGTTAGGTGTATGTGGGTTAAAGCAGAAAATCATTTTAATATTTTCATTTCTTCTGTTTAGAGTGAATTATCCATCACACCCGACAAGCTTGGACCCCTTGCTTATGTTGCTGGCTATGTAATCCAAGCATTATGGAAAGAGAAAGAATTCCAAAAATGCAGATTCATTAAGAAACCAAGAGTTACAAGCATTATTGTTTTCAATGAAAGTACCTGCTGAAGAAAATGACTACATTTCTTCAATTTCCCAAGGAGCACTGTGGGCACCCAATTCCTGGCTGGTAAATATTGCAGAAATTCCTGAATTGTGTTTAGAAAGCACACGAGAATTGGCAAACCTACCCCATTACTCGTGGATAAATTTGTTGAGGAGGTCCAAGCTTCTCCATTAGCAAAAGGTTTGTGGAACAATATGGTTGAACAATGTGATGTTGCAGTGTCAAAGGAGTGTCAAAACTTATGTTTTGAAAACATTATCAAACTATATGCAACTGTCAGAGGATTCTCCTTTGCACGAGATATCCTTAACAAGTATAAATTACTTGAAAAAGAAAAAGAAGGCTTTAAGGAAACAGTTAAAGGTTGACAGAGAACTTCAGCTGTAAATAATATCTACACTATTCGTCAATGTAAGCTCGGATTCCATATGTTGGGGCTCTCGCATGCACCATAGCATGCACAGAGAACCCCAACAGCTTGAATCTGAGCCTACCCACAATGTAAATACTAATTTCTGCATATTATTTGTTCTCTTTCTTGAAGGAGTCGACCAAAATTGTATCTGATAGTGATTTTTGTAGATATAGACTTTTGTTCAATTAAAAAATTATGAAATCAATTTAAAATGATTTCAACATAACAAACCCAAACAAATATAAATACAAATACTGTGTTTCTTGATATAATATTCTAGTCTTATAGTTTATCCAATGCTTGCTTGATCTGTATAGTCCATCTTTACAGATATTCTGTCTTGCACAGAATAAATAACCATAAATCTTCTATTAAGCCAGGAGGGGGCCTTTTTCAGTCACATTTGAGGTTAATAATTCCAAGTCCTACAACCACAAATTTCTCAACCTTCTTTTTAAAATATTCGAGGCTTGAATGGTATTCTTTTGGTTTGGGCTTGTGTCGAACAAGTTCACTTCTGGGTGCAGTTATGGAGGTGGAGGGTATGCTTTTCTCTGGTAAATTTAGGGAAGGAACAGCTCCAGGCACAAGTCTTTTGCAGGTGGGAACTATAAACATGACCAAAAACCTTGTTAACATACAAGTATATTTTACACAAGTACTACCAGTCTACCACCATTTCAATGAATTGTATATAGGAAAATAAAAATTATCTTGTAGATCTTATATTCTGACTACTAGCTCATATCAATCCATAAGCAATTGGGCATATATTAAATGATGTAACTCTCTGAAATTGCACTTTTACTAATATTATAATACATGTTAATCCTGAATTTCTGTATTCCGGTAAATTTGAGCATATGGCTTGAACCCTATGCATAATTACTGAAGCGTATTATGTAAATCAGTATTAAATTTCCATATGCCCTACAATTGAAACACCATATTGAATTATAGAAGCTTCTCGCAACGAGCGATAACTTCAAGCGTTAATACTGAAATATCAATAATTCCATATTCAGAATCTATCGGTAACTGATAAGAAAGAAACTTACATGTTTCGTTAAGGTTCTTTTCGAATTGTCTTTCACAAATACGATACCGTTGATCGATTTGCTTGTGTATATCTCTCGATCTCTTATCACAAGGCGCACCCATGCTTCGCGAGTTTTCGTCGATAAATCGTCGTATTTTGTTGGAATTCGAAAAATACCAACACCTACGTGCTTCTACTAGTTCCGCAACCATAAATTGAGCAATTAGCTCCTGCCTTCTAAAATATCTTTCAAAAAAACATGCTTTTTAAGCGAGCTATAGCCATAGAGTAAGGTTTCCCTTATATACTTCTCGAATTTCTATGCACTCGTATTGTCACGTGACATAGAACAATAACATAATTTGGCCACACCCCCAGCTTCCAAACCCTGTCTCTATGAACTATGGCTTGACTGAGTTACTCTGGTTTCGTGTATTTTATGAAGGAAATTTGTAGTTTTCAAGGCCAACGACATATACCTTGAAAGCTTTGGATGCAGAATGGACCGTTTGGGATGAATTATATTAAGATATCGCTCGCCGAAGCTTGACATGAAAATGTCACTTGCTCAGCTCGAGTCATTTACTGCAGACAAGTACTTTAAATGTACTTGGTTTAATACATTTAGTCATTAGATATTTTGAGGAATATTCGGAACATTACTTAGAGGATAAAAGCAGTATTTAAAAGTTAAGTCCGGATCGTGTCTCGGTAGTGTAATTCTTCTAAAACATAACGTTCTAAAACATAACATTACCTATTGGAGTTACCGGTTAAGTTTTGCTTTGCTAGCTCCTGTGAGGCAGCATTTTCACAAATACCATCCGTTTTCTTAGTTAAAGAACTTGGCCAGGGTAGATTCCTTCTGGAGGATAGACTATCATCTGGAGTCTCCTCGGTCTTTCGTAGATCAACTCGGTTGCGTCTATAGGTTTGTCCATTAGCATCAATCACGTAAGATCGAAAACTCACTCTTTCGTTCACGATCGCTTTCTTCCACTTCTTATCGCCAATCTGAAATGGCTTCATTCGCACAACATCTCCCACTTTCAATGGAGGCAGAGGTTTTGCTCTCGTGTTGTGATATCTCATTTGCCTCCGTACTCTTGATTGTTGCCGATCGGTTTCCTTAATAACTCGTGGTTCGAGCAATTCAGCAGTTGTTGGAATCGATGTTCTTGTTCTCCTACTCATAAATCGCTGCACCGGACTGCTGGTCAATCCTTGGGTTGGTGTATTTCTATGGTCTAACAGTGCCATGTATTGATCGGTCTTGGCATCTGTAGTGTTTAAGACTCAATAAACCGAGATAAAGACGCGTGCTATAGTGTTTGTGAACTATATTGAATACCGATTAGTTATTCTAATTTGGATTAGTTATTGGTATATTAATTAGCTATATTACATCCCTCCCCACATTAGTATAGGTTCTCTGTTCTTCACGTTATATGTTATTCAATTCAAAATGTCTCCCTCTCGTCCGAAACGGATAATAGAATTTAAACTGAAAACAACTCAACTGTTAGCATAATGTCAATACGTGTCTATAGTCATTGATAGTTCAATCAACAACCAGTCTGTTTGGTTGTCTTTCTCGCTGATCTTTCCATTTAGCAATCGCTTCGCAGTTCTAATAGCCTGATTCCATTTGCCATTAGACTTGCCGTGTTTTGGAGAAATAGTACGATGTTCTAGAGTACATACTTTGGCAAATTCCCGAGGATGTCTCCTCTGCCCGAAACGACAATAGGAATTTAAACTGAAACAAATTTCAACTGTTAACATGCAATATGTGTCTATAGTCATTGATAGTTCAATGTTCAAATCCAAGTCTATTTGGTTGTCTTCTTTCTCGCTGGGATCTTCCATACTCTTTCTTAGCAATCGCTTCGCAGTCTTAACAGCTGATTCCACTTTGCCATTAGACTTGCCGTGTCTTGGAGAAATAGTACGATGTTCTAAGTCTCATACTTTGGCAAATCTTTCAAAGGACTCCGATACGTACTGTGGACCATTATCACTCTCGAAAAAAACACTTGGGACTTCCATATCTGGCGAATGCTGCTTGTTAATAAAAAAAGCACAGCGCAATTGTATGTTGTGGCAGGTAGTCAATCTCCTATTTTATTTGATGATTGTTTTAGCTCTTCAGCTCCTTTGCAGATATCTACAACGATCCAGCGTTAAATCTCTTTCTTGTAGCAGTTTCTTTCGAGTATTAGGATCATTAACACCAAGAACAATTCGGTCTCTCAACAAGCTGTCGCGTAAATCACCAAAATTACATGTGCGAGACAAGGCTCTTACTGTTGTGATATACTGGGCGATACTTTCCTCAGGCTCTTGGTTTCTTCCGTTGAAAATGTACCTTTCATAAGTCTCGTTTAGTGTACCAATAGCAAGCCGTTCAAAATTTGAGAGAATGCTCTGTAATGTTGGTTCACCTTCGACTGTCATTGTGTTGTAGGCACTGATCTGAAACTAGAACTGGATAGAGCATCCTATTGAATTCAATGAGCCAATTTTGAAGCCAGAATATTTTTAATGAGATCAGATTTTTAAATCTGTCAAATTCTTGGCTAGTCAAATCGTTAGCTGTTCAAATATATTTTTCTATGCAACGTGAAAAATATAGCTTCCAACATCTCTTCTAATGAGTTTTAGAACGTTTATGGCGGCCATATCGGTGTGCCCTCATTAGTTATTCACCGGCAAATTTAGGAAGAAAGAGAGGCCACTGATGACAAATTCTTATCGAGACAATATTTTTCCTTTCCCACCAATAGCTAGAACATGTTAGAATCTCTTTAAACATGTCCCCAACACCACAGTAGATTTGTTGTGGTCACACCGATATGGCCGCCATTGGCTTCATTTATGCATGGAAGATGCACTGTCCAGTCCTTGTTTTCAGATCAGTTGTTGTAGGCCTTCAGCCCTTCAGGACCAACAGCATGTAGAAACATAGCGACATGAAACTTTTGAGGACGTTCGTCAAGTTGTGCTACAATAGCGTAATTTTCCCATTGCTGTTTCCAAAGTCTCCAAACTTCCGCGAGATTATCACCGACCATACAAAGTGGTTTAGGTGGCGAAATTCCCGTTAATTGTACTTGTTGAGGCTGAACCTCAGATGAACTAGGTTTTTCCATTTTTCCACGCTGCCACCATGTTATGTTTTAGAACGTTACTTTATTCAAAGATTATAATTTACAATGTGGCTGTCATTTTATACTATTTTGGTACTGCAGGCTCACCTATTTATCTATACTTCATATAACATTACATATCACTCATCTGATTTTCAAAACATGTATTGCAGTATTGCTGCTCTTGTATTGGAATTCTGTTCTTGTATCACAATTATGACAGAGTTTGCAGTGGCTATTTCCTAACAAGTCCTCGATCTATAGTAAAACTCAGTGAAACCCACCCATATTTAACTCTCAAACTACACTCCATTAAAGCATTGAGACATATGAACATCATGCTGCAATACTAGTAATTTGAAAGTATAATGTTTAATTATTTCTATTTAAGAGCTTTTTAATATATTCATTACTATTGCCATAAATTTAAGTCAAGATAGCTAAAGAAATTATGGAATCTAAGAAGCCTGCAACAAGGGTGCAATGGAGCCTCATAAGTCCTGAAGGGATATCATTACCATTTGATAGGGTACCATTTATATGTGTTGGGACAATAAACTGCCAATGTCACCAGGGTGATGATGTTGATAAGAACACAAAAATAAAGAGACAAGAGGAACGGGATAAAAATGAGGTATCTATGGAAGAAGCTCAACTGTTATAAAAAATAATTAACTATATTAAATATATGTTATACAGTATATGAACTAATATGCATGTAACAAATAATTATCATATGAGGCTTGACTACTTATAATAAAATATGTTAAAACTGTAAGGTGTTTATCAAAATATGCTGCAATTTCATGTTTGATATGAAACACTAGTTAGTCCTTTTTTGCAGAATCATGATCATACATTCAGGAAAAAGAGGAAGAATCATTTCCAGCCATCCAAAATGCTGGGTTGCCCTAGTAAGGTCACAATGTCTCGAGTCCTAAAGTTTCCAGAATATAAGGTATGGTTGCATCATACATAATGGTAGTTGTATCAGTTAGCTTCAGTCCTGTAATGTGGTATGTGGACCACTACTGTTCTAAGACATTTTGTTTAGCTATGTGCAAATTTAATAGTATTAGAAAGCCTTGCAGGGTTCCACTTTGCAGGTCTCAATTTGCAAGCCAATCATATTCTTTCTCGAATTTGAACCCTACTTTGGCTGTCTCCCCTGCTCTTACATGTATATCTATGTTATATGTACCGTAGTGTGAGATGCCACTTCTTTCCTACATTCTGACTAGTCAGTTACATGTTTAGTTAACTTCAGTGTACAGTACTGCATGTAGGGTGTTCATTAAAGGAGAGAATTGACTGTTTCCTCTGCTCCTATCTCTATGGAGTGTGAGATGCCATTTCTTTCATACATTCTCACCAGTCAGTTGCATGTTTAGTTAATCACATTGTACAGTAAGTACTACATGTAGGCAGCGGCATAAGTACTGGGGGGGGGTAGGTTGGGGGGGGGGGGTTTGTAGGCAAATACCTTGCAGACAATAGATGACAACCCTGCAACAGATGTCGACTTACTAGACCAAACAAAAAGCAACAACATACTGTACAATACAGATGCAGTATTGTTTGGAATCATACTTGACAGATAATACAACTCTTTCATTTGTGATAAAGCCTAGGGATAGGCTAAATACAAAAGTTAATTGGGCTTTCCATAAATATGATTAAATTACATTTAACTTCAGAATATTTGCAAGTGTTTGGTGGTAGGTGCCAATAGGTGGCCTGCATGCTGGTAGGCAATCCAGCCGTGTGCCAGTAAGCGATCTGGCCTAGTGCTGGTCAGCAATCTAGCGTTGTTAACAAGCAAGCAAGAGAATTGCCGAATTGCTATGAGCGAACTGAATTAGAAATCATCGAAGCAATAGGAGTTTTCCTTGACAATTCTGCCAAGGCAGACCCAGGCACCTGTCAAACTGATGGAACAGTGGAAAAGGAAGAATTAAGACAACCAACTAAGATAAGAGAGAAAAAGAGTATGTGAGTAATAAAGCGAGGGAGGGGATGGTGAACGATTAAAGCAAGAACGGCTAGCGAGCGAGCTATACTCGGGGCAAACAACCAAGCTGAAAGAGCAGAACGCGAGGAGAACCAGCTCTTAAAGGCATGACGTCAGCGACCTCCAATGCATTATGGTTAACTGCTGCCCTGCTATTCTGCAGGGGCTGGTTGTACGAAGCCCGTTTAGCCTATCTGGTGGATAACTCAAAAATATCGATCAAGTCTATACATTCATCGAACAACCAAGCTAAAATATTTCAACTTGAATAGAACAATTATACTGGCAACTACATATTAAGGGCATAAGATTTAAGTTCAGTCATTCACCAAATGTGTGAAAGTGCTTCTTAATTTTGGCTTATCCGCCGTTTAAGCTAAACGGCTTTCGTACAACCGGCCCCAGATCCCAATTAACTTTGCTTAAATATACTTTAACCACATGAGGAGTTTCCTAACTCATATAAGTGCCACAATGATTATGGCTCAAAGATTCACACGATTCACACTCCCCCTCCTCCAGTTCCTCCAGTTTACTCCAGTTTACTCTGTGGGGGATGTTTTCTGGAATCACCCAAGGCAATACTGTAATATTTTTGTAAATATTTTGGTGAAAATTTACAGAATACTGCACCATGTAATTCTGTATCACAAAGATATATTCCAAAATACAGTAAATGACAAGAAAATACAGACGCAGACCGGCAGACGCTTCTGTATTTGAATGTATTAAAGTGGACCTTTTTACCTTTAAAGTCATGCTCGATTTTAATATACTGAATACAGACTTTGAATAGTGAATATGGACGTTAATATGCGATTAGTGTTGTGTTAAACATAATTTGCACAAATACTGCTTGAAATTTTACTGTACATAGTATATGAATTTATATGGAGTATTGCGGTCATACAACACCGCTGACCAGTGTAAACAGCAGTCGCAGATTTGTGCGTATCTTGTCTACGATCTAGTGCCGGCCACACAATAAAGCAACAATAGCATGACTCTAGGGACACGTATTCCCATTGGGACGAGGTCTTCCCACTGCCGAGGTATTCCCACTGGCAGAGCCAAGCCGTAGGGTTAATATGCTCCTGTCTGTTTTCTTCGTTGTTATCGTCGTCGTGACTTTTTGGTGATGTCACAAACTTGCACTTCCACGGTCACCCAAGCCTGACCCGCACAAAATGCACGCTTTTTTGGTGTGCATCTTAGAATACTTGCGCATTTTGAGTTACGTACTTGTGTTTTAGCCAGATCAATAACGCATCGAGGGAACGATACGATAAATGCAAATGCAATACGAACGAGAAACGTACAAATTATGCTGATATTCGTCACGCACGATGTAAAATATTCCACATACAACAAACATTGCGCCTTCAAGACTTGACGATCGTAAAGCGCATCGCTCCAAAACATCTGTACTCTCCAATAGTTTGATCGAACCATACGTGGATATTTATTTGTATTTGTGGGAAACTAAAGAGAAACTAGAAATCAGTGTTGAATATAATTCAGACCGTAAACGCGCAATAACGCGGAGCTCTATTTATTAGAGTTCAAGGGTCAGCTGTCACATATTATTGATAATTATTACAATGTAAACGGGTCAAGTTTTTACAAGAAAACCGAAGAGCTAAGTTCTCCCTACATCTTGCAATATTTTAAGATGATCCTATAGCTCCTAATTATTATACTTCGATTTGACCCAAACGCTTGAAGACCTTGAGCAGACTCGATATAAGTGTTCATCGAGACGCATTCCTCACGACAACAGTGGAATACGCAAGACATTTAATCGCGCCATTCGCGCGCACGGCGCACGTACTGGTCAAACGTTGGCAGATCCATTCAAATGAGTAACAATATATATATATATATACTTTAACATTTCTCCTAAAAAACGGGCGAGGGCCTATAGCCCATGGAAGCAATTTTTAAAACAATTGTGAAACCTTCAGATTTTAGTCCTTTATACTTGGGAATAAAATGAGGACCCGCACGGTCAAAAATATGCAACTTTTGCGCCTTCAATGCGCAAAAGTCCGGAAATTAGAGTACATTATCTCATCTAATATGATGCGAAAAACTGTCATCAATCGGTAATTATTCTCACTAGTTCGCAGTAGGTACCCCGATTCCTGATCAGTTATTAACAGGTTATTGATTAAAAATGCATACAGGGAAAAGCAATTTGATATGGTTATTAAATATTATTAATGATCTTTATTTTACATAAGACGGGGCATCAAATGTTTTCCTCCGTCAACCCCATCTTTTTGTTCACGCACCTGGAATTTCGGCAGCGCTAGAACAATGTAGTGCTCGTTTTCATTACTCATTGACATTATTGTAGACATCTTCTCTGCATTACGAACGGTACTACAATGTGCGCGTTATTTAACTTGGATATAAATTTACGAATTACTTAGCGTTTCAAGAGTTATATCATTGCGCATTGAGATTCAAGTTGCTATGCAATAATTATGATTGGCATCCTAGCTTCAACTGATTAAGCAAAGATGACTACATCTTCTTAATCTGCCAGCAAAAGATGACTACATCTTTCTGACACAAGAGCATCCACTAAAAGAATTCTCACTAAAATTACATACAGCATTTACATGCGGGTACGCGCGTTATTTCATGCTGACTTCTTTTATACAAAGGCCGCCTTAATATAAATTTCCAAATAACTTAATATTTCAAGTTATATATCATTGCGCATTGAGATTTATTTAATAAGTTGCTGTGCAATAATTATGATTGGCCTTCTAGATTCAACTGATTAAGCAAAGATGACTGCACAAGAGCATCCACTAAAATAATTCTCACTAACATTACAACAGCATTGTTATGTTGTTGCGGTACGCGCGAATTTATATGGCGACAACATGGAGCTGAACGTTGTGGCGCGGGATGCTAAATAATCTTACTAAATATAATTGGTTCTGATTGAGTATATGTTTCCAGATATCGTTTTATTGCATGAGATACTGGTGCGCATTTGCGCGATTTTATGTTGGATATGCTTCTCTGAATCTTGATCACTGTACTGTCGCCATACTTATCTTATTGTATTGTTCCAGAGATCTGGTTGACCATGCTATTTACCGTCTGCTACGTGCTGTATTCCATCCGCTCGGCTTTATTTCTACTCCTTGACTGAACGCCAGAACAAAAATATGAAAAAAGGAAGTTATCGAAATGACGAAATATATACTGTAGCCACTGCTATTCGCCAATTGCATCGGCTGATCGAAAATATACTTCGCGGCTGCAGTATTAAATTTGGCGCGTACTCTGCCATGCATGTTAAATCTTAAATGATGGCGTTGACAAATGGAACGCTATTTACTATTTAGTAAACTATTACATGAGTTATCAGTATTTAAACCAATTAAGCGCAGACTCTTTGATTAAATTACATCTGCATCTGGTTATGAAGTGAGTAAATTCAATTAATACATTTCAACCCTCAAACGCCTGCCTTTCGGATGCCTTGGAAACGAACACATTTTGCCTTAATTTTTTCACACATAGAGAATATTACATGGTTGCGCGGAAATATGGAATTTATTTCGAGTGTTGAAGAGAATATTGCTCACGAGTGAGCGTAGCGAACGAGTGAGCAATATTCTCTTCAACACGAGAAATAAATTCCATATTTCCAAGCAATCATGTACTATTCTGTTTATTTTATAAACAAATTATAAACAAACGACAATTTATATAGAAACTCAAAACAAATATGCAAATATTACCCAAATAGTAATAGGTTTTTGATTGGCTCGCAAAAATGATATTTTCACACGTAAAAATATCGTATTTTTTACGTGTGTTTAAATACGATTTTTCTTAGTGGCATAAAACTCTATATAACACTTATGTTTATATAATAAATATAAATATTACATACCACCTAGCCTAGTCCCCCTATAGTCACAACAGTTTGGGAAAGAAATGCCAAATTGGGCCTATATCTTTTTACCAATCAAATATCAAAAGTCAACTTAGTATAAGGTGATGTTGAGTATCGAAATGACAATTCGATTTGACAATTTTGACCAAATAATGTTGACAATAAATATTGCATTATTTAACACTTTCATGGGTGAACTTTGTCGAAATAGAAGCTCGAATAATGCAGGACATTCGTAAAATATTTAAAAAGGCTTACCTTGTTTCGTGATTCAAATGATATATAGCAGGTCAAGTCACTGCTCACAAGCGCCTTTCACCTCTGAGTCTTGAGTTCGATTCTCGTTGAGGACACTCATCACACTCATGTGAAAAGAGTGAGTCAACGCTCTGTCGAAAGTCGTGGGTTTTCTCCGGGCACTCCGGTTTCCTCCCACAGGGAAAGTTGACTGGGTGGGTTAGGATAGACAGATTAGGAAAGTAATATCACAATTGTAAAAATAAATAATGTAGGTACATGATATAGGTAAGCTAGATACTTGATGTAATCGGTCACTGAAAAGCCCCAATGGGGAGTGAGCTGAATAATGTATGTATGTAACGCAATGCTTTGTGTAAATTGGGGAATCATTTCCACAGCGTAAAAGTTATCAAACCACTTCCAAGTTCCAATACTTACTAAAAATACTCCCTTGACTCTTGGCATGTTCAAAATAGTACAGAAAATTAAAAATATCGTTGGTTTCATGGATAATTGTCACCGTAAAATTTTAAATTTTACTCATGTTTACAATTTCGGCTTTCACGACAACGGTACAACACAGAACGCAAGTTTTATTCTTTGAATTTGGCGATATATCTACACGAGTGTAAGCTTTCGTTGGAGTGATATTACTATTATTCTCTTGCATAGCCACACATAATTTGCGGTAGATAAGGGCGCGGTTAACATGCAGATTTGGAAGTTAAACAGTTAAAGTAAGTGTGAACAATGTGTGAACTTAGGTGTCGAATAAATTAAAGCACCGCAAGGCACAAACTTGTCAATCAACTTTCGCGCCGAATTTATAATCCGATTCAAATTCCTGCAAGGGAAACAAGTCTGTCTCTCCTCTCCCAATTTTCTCGCCGCCTCCCGCCCGCATTTTCGCGCGCCCTAATATACTCCCAAACCTTTATAACTCCCTCATAAAAACCTCTATAAGAGACAGACTTGGAGCAAGTCTAGGCACAGTACGGTTTACAAGGTGATAGCAATATATCTGCATTCGCAGATACAACAATGGTGCAGTGGACTGGAATACAGGCTAAGACAACTGTAGCAGCAAGCCATTTTTCTCGACAGTGACAATGGAAAGAGCCTGCAATTACTGGGAAAATTCCCATCACGCTACGGTATTAATAAAAAACACTGCTATCTATGTCACGGAGAAGTCTATGTGAAAGAGTCAATTACGTTTCGTACTTAGTGGCGATATGCACTTTTGCTATAAGACTGGGTAGTGAACCAGTCAAATTCGTTCGGCATTTAGTAGCGACTTCATCGAGGCAAGCGAGATGAAATCGGGAAGGACGAACCAATCTGTTTGTTTGTTTCCGTTAAGAAGTTAACTTCCTTTGGCACTTATGGTGACAATAAATGAACTACTTTTGCTATAGAACGGTCTGTGAACAAGTCAACTTCGCTATTTAGTGGGAATGATGCATTTTTGTCATGGACGGGTCAGTTCACAAGTCATCTTCGTTCGGCACTTATGCCCTGGTCAAAAGTTGATGCGAGTCGCAACTCTTGCTCGCGTCATTAATTTGAGCGCCAACTCTCATCGACTTTCACGCACTCTCAAATTTTATGAGAGTTTATAGAGTTTTGCTCGTTTGATCGGTCACAACAGTTGCATAAGAATTTTCAACACTTATAGTCAGACTAGTGTTTTGCACTTTCTAAGAACCACCCTAATAAAATACGAAGGAAATGTAAACACTTTGTTTACTTGCAAATTCTATCATGATCTGTCATTCTCTCAGTGCTCTGTTTCACGCACTAAACTATTGCTCGGTCGCGATTCTCAGGCAACTCTGGTTTTCTGATATATTGAACGCGTGATTCCAGTGTAGGTGTACACGATATGCTGCGAGTCTTTAAAATCAAACTACCTGAAAAATTCAACATGAACTTCGACGTTTCGAGCAAAGGTCCTTCGTCAGGAAGTTCTCGAGCTAATCGCACACAGGGGAGCTTAGAGAGGTTGTGAGGATTTTAGCACTAGTTTTTTTTCTCGTCCTCGACATGTGCGCTTGCTCAGCGCAACTTCTATATAGAGAACTGGGTACAAGGCTGGTTGATAACACAACGGGTGTTAAAACAATTACAAATTGCAAATTGATAATGAAGAAGGCAATTCACACGCAAATAATTAACAAATTCACATGATCCATTTAATACATCTTATTAATTAGGTGCGCGGTGACACATCATTCTATTTTAACAGATATATAAGAGTAAATTGATTCCGATAGAAAAACACCTTTAATATTGTATACAAATCTATATTTGTGAACTTTGCAAATAACCGTAAGAATTCTTGGATTATATTAACCCCAACTGTTTCTCACTTTTTAATAGTTTAAAGTAGATGTCAATTTGTTATGTATCCGATATGCAGTCTCTTGTTTGTTATGTAGCATCACGTTTTACATTCTGTCTCAGCTTTTACATTCATATAATTAACATTATATTGTGTAAGTAATGAAGATATTAAGTTATCGTATTATATATTTACAATGTTATTTCACTTGAAATGGATTTATCACGATACAAAAACTCGTGTACGTAGCAACTTACATTACTTAAATCAACCACAGAAGATGAAAAGAAAAAAATAGAATACAAAGACCTTTTCCATGTTTTTACGCTATTCCTTAATTTTAAAATGAAAGAACGTGTGTTTTTAACATGCATGTGACTATTATCGAGCGTGCTATTATGAGCTAGAAGTTTGGTATTCAAAGTAAGTTTTTCCAATAGTTTTTTTCTGAAATGGGGACTAACAAGAATTTTTTTTAGCAAATTGATAAACATTTACACATTGCGTTTTGCCCGGCCGATTTAAGATCCACTTTAATATATTTAAAATAGTTAAAAGATATGTGCTAACGACATCATTCTGTCGACATAATATTTGAAAAAAGTCATCATTAACATTATCAGCTGCATGAATCTGAAATCGCCCCAACAAATCGCAGTGTGTAATGGAGGGTAAGACAATTACAAAAATGGAAAAAAGTGTAGTATATATATTTCTTTCAAATGACAAAGACTTATATTAGTTTAATAATATATTAATAATATGAGGTAAGATGCGACAAAATTTACTGGCTACCAAACTCGTTTGCACTTACGCAACGTATCTCACAATGAGCATACCGTGAGAATAATATCATATTAGCTACTAACGGTGAAAAATGACAAACCGTTTTCTCAATTCCTTATTATCTTTCGTAACTGCGAGTGAGCTTAGAGTCATCTCTGATAAGAAGATTGATAAATAAAGGGTAAACGTAACCTATATTCTATTAATTATCCTTTTTTCAATAGGTAGGAACGCTGGAACGAAGCAAGGATGCCGCATTTCGATGTATTGTTAGTATAGGTAATAGTATGGTTTCGAGTGCAATTTGGAAAAAACATGCACAAGTGAGTTTTTCAAAGACGATTAAAATTGCACGAGTCCGAAGGACGAGTGCAATTTGACGTCTTTGAAAACTCACGAGTGTTTGTTTTTCCAAATTTCACGAAAAACCATACTATTACTTATTAATAATATACATGAAAAAAATATATACACGCTTTGATAACACTTGTGCACTCACCTACGCCGTTTAAGCATTGTTTTCGTTGCTTGTTAGCAAACTTTTTCAGTCTATGTGCTCCTTGAACTTAAATTGTTGTATTCACGTACGATTTTCCATTGAAAGTGTGGAAAAAGTCGTCAAAAAGTGAAAATTTATATTGCTAATATCCGCCGCCATGTTGATTTTTCTTGCCTCGTTTCCAGGCTCTGATCTTGTTTTGTTAATTTGCACTGCTGAACAGGTGGGCATTTTGCGGACGCTGTCTAAAATATAGCGGGCGCATTTCTTCAACAGCCATTTTATGCTTCGAACGTTGAAAAGTTGATTTTTCAGAGGATTTTTGTGCTTTTTTACTGGACTATTTATGGAAATTAAAGTGTTTCTTGAAATATTAAGTTGTGGTGCTTATACCGATGGATATTATGGCTTAAGAACTCGATTATTACAAATAGGCGATAAATGGACTTTTTCACTCCTTGTCTGAATTTAAGAAGCAGGATATAGCAATCTGGAAACAAGCAAGTGTCCTTATTTTACTGCTAATGGAAGCTGAGTTGTTGTTGTTTCCACAGATATGTTCAATAATTTGTTTGTCCTTCCTCATCAGGAATTACTAGTGTCTTAAAATACACATTTTGAAGAAAATGACACATATTCTTCCTTAAATTTTCCAAAATCTGGCCGTGGCCTTTAGCTAGAAAAGGTATTTTATGAAAGCTAAATCATACTTTGTTCTATTAAAACTTGAAATATTCATAGGAAAAATGTGCTAGATGTTGTAATTGCCAAATGCACTTATGCAGTGAAAATGTCATGTTGTCATATGCTTATGAAATTGCTCCTGTGTTGCTTTGTGATAAAGTAAATATAGATGCAAACACTTTCTTGAGGCTGCTCAAGTATTGGTTATTATGAGTCAGGAAATGCCGCATTGATTTGTTTGAGTTTAACTGTCTTATGGCTGTCTTAAATATAGGCATGCTTGCTTTGCCAAATTCAGTGGTGATATGACATATAAATAAACATATCTTAAGATTTTGCCCCTGGCCGTTCTCTGAAATATGGCTTAAAATTATCTTTATTAGTCAAGCTTCATGGAAAAATTAGTGGGTATGCTGGGAAAAATGCGCGCGATATAAATTTTAAGCTCTGAATATGTGTGTCAGCCATCACTGACTGCAGCCCACATAAGAAAATGTTATAGCAATTTGGTATTGATTCATATCTTACTGTTTTGTGTTTTCAAAATTATTGGTAGAGTAACTGGCAACTACTTTGGCTTGGATTTTAAATACACCTTGGGCATTATTGGCCTACATTTGCCTGACAATTTCCCTGTTTTAGGCCATTTCTCCAAAGATTTAGTATTATTTATGTTTTTTCTTCCAGATAAATTATTCCATGTTGTTGATACAACACTGTCAAGTCTAGTAAAAGGCTCTTATTAATCATCTTGGGTCTTTTGGAAATATAATATTCACATAACATGCTCTTTTATGTAAGCTTTCAATTATGAGGAAATGGCCACACATTGACATTTTGTATGGCAATTGTGCTTACTTTAATCAAAACAGTGTTCTGAGGTCATTATGTCAGTGCTTACTATCAATCATTCACAGTGCACTTGGTAATGTTAGCCAAATTTCATGATTATACAAATTGTTTTGAGAAACTAACAGTATTTATGTGAATTAGACCTGGTGTGTTTTCAAACTTTAGAATAATAATTTAAGTAAATTTGACTTTTATTGTATTTATACCATGTGTTTAACACAAATAATCCTGTATTTATATATCAGCCTTATAAAATGATTAAAAAAGTATTGAAAAGTCTACAAACATGTTGTACAATTTTTGTTCTTGATATGCATGTTTGGATTTAATTAAATTACATCTAATTCTTTGCTCAAATGAGTACTAAAAATACTGGAATCTTTCAGATCAGTGAACAATATTGTTATACCTTATATAACTAAGTATTTAATCTGTTTCTGTTTAGTTCAAAAAGAGTGAGCTTGCCTGTTTTCAAAGCATAAAGAGAAATAACGGAGCAAAATGACTTCTTTAACATTTTAAAACCTTTGGGAAGCATTGCTAAATGTTTTCCATTAATTATTGCAAAGTTTCCTTTGATTACAATGCTGTTTTATCAACTTGAAAAGCAAAGAAATCCACGAAACACTCCTTCCATGCGTCGCCATATTGGATTTCTTCAACTCGCCCCAGGGATTGTGCCAGGTTTCGCTCTTAAACTAGGGCATGCGCTGTGCAAAATGCCCACCTGTTGCACTGCTGTAATTGCACAGTGTGCAATTACAAAAATAATTGCACTGCTCTTAGCCAATCAGAATTGAGTAATTTTTTCATCTATATTATTATAATCTTAAAAATTCATTATCATTTCCATGATCAGTATCATTCATTGCCATGTTAGGTTTTCTTGCAAATGGTAGAAAATTTTAGAAGGTAAAAATTCAAACATCACAGATTTCTCGTATTTTCTGACTTTCAGTCTCAAATATTACCTCACGGTATATATATAAACGACGGCGAAGAACTGTTTCATATAATTAAATTTTTGGTAACATCCTTATGTTTGGCGCACGAATATATTTATTTTTGATCTTGACCCCAATCATAAATCTATTTCTAACACTGCTGTGCACGAAACATGAGGATATAAACGAAATTTCCATGTACCGAACTCAATGCAAACACAAAATATACACAACAAGTCATTTACATTAGATTTGGTATATGAAAAATTCAACGCATAAAAGATAGCTTTGCTAACTTTATAAGAATGAGAATAACCTTCGTTTTCACACTACGATTTGTCGGACAGTCCTTAGATTTACTATCACGATAATCAGTGAAAAATCCTCTGGTGACATCACCAATTGACAGTTATTTGTCGTTAACATTCAGCAAAATTTGAAGTGGTTCCGACAAATCGCAATGTGAAAACGTGCCCCTTATATTTGTATCGTTCCAGCGTCCCTGAAAATAGACGTAGTTAATTAAATAGAGGCAATGCAGTGCAGGGATTACATTAAACTGACTTTAATCATACGTAAGAATGCTTCAGTCTTACTACAAAAATACTACAAAATACTAATCTGCCTTGGAAATATACTTACGCTAAACTATTGACATATATATATTCTTATAGAATTATAGAATTATACTTATTATAATATTATAATAGTTTTAAATGCAGCACGAGAATCAGTTGCTGCCTAATGTATTTCGATTTCAATTTCAGGTTATCAAAATACAACAGTTTGAATACCGCTATGTATAGACCTCTGTCGCATAATACTGAAGTATCAGCATAATGGCAACAAACTACAACTCTTAAAAAGCTCTAAGCTCTAGAAATTAAGGAGTCTCATTGAAATGGCTGCTAAGATCTCGGCAACGTATAGAATGAGAAATTACCATACAATCGTTCTATCTATGCTAGCTGGGATGAGCATTTTCTCAATTGTAACTTCGTTTAAAGAAATATTGCAAAATCACCTAATTTCTATTTTGCCATATTACCGGCAGTTCCTGCTAAAGGTCATTTTTCAATTTAAATGCTCAATCACGCATTAGTTGTACAACTAACACACTGGTTGGCTTATGCAACGGAATCCTATAATCATCGTCGCAACACAGAAAATTCCCGGAAAACATCCAGTTTCGTCTGTCATAAAATCAATCAATTCAATTTCCAATTCAAAGATCGATTTTCATACAATTAGGGATGAAAATCTCCAATTAAGACTAAATGTAAGCTAGAAAGAGTGTCAAACGTCACGAAGACAATTTTCACAGGTAGAAAATTAATCGATGGCAAAAACATTCTGGTTCCATGTTCCTCAGCATATGATTAGAAATTCCATCTGGAATAAGCAGCATTGTTGAAATTGAAAGTTGTAAAGCAGCCTTAAAAATAATATTTTAGTTTGAAGAAGTATTTATATGAGTACGCTTCGATAATTACCATTGGTTGTACTACAAGAAAATCTCTGAGGTGGCGATCTAGAAAGTCTAAACGAAACGTATACAGGTGCAAACACCTTCTACGAATAAAGAAGACTGACCTCATCAACGCTAAACTTATAAACTAATTATTGCAATCCCTGCAGCTGGCAAAACACTGTTTATAGTCAGGACATTAATACAGTTTATGATTACTGGATCGGGGTAAGAAAGAGGAATATGTGTGTTTAAGCTATCAGAGCTCTCACATATGCAATGTAGCATTGTTCTGTCTTGGAATGTTTTTTTCCTGGAATTTTTGAAAACATTTTGTACGCTAATCGCAAATTGTTCACTTTTAAAATTTTGTTCTCCATTTTTCGTGCGATTTCAGCCATCGAAAAATACAATCCAGCTTCAACTTCGCTTCCCTCTGGAAAATGATTTTTAATGATAGACAATGCGTCATACATCGACGAAAGCGAATCTTGATAAGATTCGTCAAAGAAATAAGCTGTGCGATCGCCCTAAGTAGTAGGAAAAGGCCGGTTCTGGCTCATTTTCAATTTCGCAGTTTCACCCCAACCTCAAAACCAGCTCAAACCAGTTCTGGCTCATTTCTCAAATCGTCAGCTCTGCTCCACTGGCACCAAACAGACGACACTCTACACTCCAGAGCTGCGCTAGCGGAGACGAAGAGTCAATGAGTCTAGTTAATGGTTTATGTTTAAAATATACTAATAAAGAGACGATGACTGTAATTTCAAGTTTAACTAAGTATTTCAAAGATGACTTAGCCTCTCAAATTCGTATTGGTCTGTTAATTCGTGACAGCCCTAATAAAAGTGTGGAGTATAATATGTTGTACGCCGACACAACACAAATTAAAGTTGAGATCTCTCCAACAAGTTTGCTTATACACTTCTCTCCAGAGTCGTATTTTGAGTACGCATCAACGACAGCACCTCTCGCCACACGGCAAGAGATTGAAGAGATTGAGACTGCTGATCCTAATGAGAGCTTTACATGTGATGAGCTACTTAAACTAGGGTTGTTGGAAGAGATGTAGGGGTGTGGGGTAACAGGGTGAACGAGAGAGGTCAAAAAAAAAAGTAACCACACACATGGTTACTTTTTCACTTCGTCGCTAGCGAGTCTTTGACTCGGGGACGCGTCCTCAACTCCACTCACTACACTCACTCACTACACTCACTCTCTGACTCACTATCACTTAACCCATAACCATAACCAGCAGCGCAATTATCATTATCATCTTCCTCACCCGCCACGTCTTCAAAAGCGTCCCACTCCACAACACCATGCCTATAGAGGCTAGTGTTTTCTAAGAGACCGTCTCTATCGTTGCGCGTTGTCAACCTCTCTCTATTACTTTGTCTCACTCTTGTTGTCATCGCAATAGGTAAGAGTGATTTTGGTTTTGTCTTTTCCCAGTCATACGCATACTTAAAGAGGTCTACTAATGCGAGGCTTAGTGAGCCACGCATTTTAATAGGTATACTACTAATGAACGCCAACAACTTTTTGATGGTTCTTTTTTTGTTCGTACCACCGACTATGTAACTCATCTCACGACTTACCTTTTGAACGCTTGGTGTTGTACAGCTATTCATTACGTCTTGCCAGTATATGACCCAGGTGACTTCTTTATACTTACAACTCATCTTTATTATACAACACACACGAGAAAAAAATTTCAAAGACCTTTTAGTCTTTGAAATCACACGAACACCTTAGCTGTTGCTTTACGCTTTTACCAGAGTGTCATCAACAATCATTATAGTCGTCCTCACTGTCTGACCCCCCGCTATCATCGTCATATTTACACTCACTACACTCACTTTCTATTTCACTCATCTCACTTAACTCAGACCCTCTTTCACTATACTCACTATACTCACTACACTCACTACACTCACTTTCTGTTTCACTCATCTCTGCCTCAGACCCTGCCTTAGACCCTGCCTCAGACACCGCTTTAGGCTTTGCTTTAGGCTTTGCTTTAGGCTTTGCTTCACTACTTTGTTCAGCAGTAGTAGTGTTTAGTTTCCCATTGTCTTTTAGTGAGTACGGCTCCCCACCAAATTTAATACTGTCACCCTTCTTAAGATGGAAGGCTAAACTGCCTGTGTTAATACCCATATCTTTCCCAGCTTTACCTAGAGATGTGAACTCACGCTGCTCACCTGTTCTCATGTTTGTGAAGACATACCTATAATATTTTGTGATCTTGACTTTTAACTTCTCGGTGAGCTCTTTTTCACCCATTCTTGAGGCGTATATAAGCTTTAGACTTTTAGCTAGGGCTTTAAGACCATTGATATTTCTTATTATTGGTCTCTCTCTCGTGTCCCAATACTCTTCATTTACCTCATCGATTTTAGCGTTTTTAGAGCGTTGTTTTGTGTGTCTTTTGTCGAGCTCATTTTTGAACACGGCTACGTCATCTTCTATGAGACCACACTCATAACAAAACACCTCTCCGTTGTCCTCTTCGTAGTGATGTTCACCGTTAAGCCCATACTCACAATTGTTACGCTGCCTCTCTCGCTCGTATCTTTGCGCTTGTGCCTTGCTACGCGCTTTGCTTAGTGCTTGTTCGTAAGCGGGGAGTGCGTGTGTATAGCGATCGGAACGATCAGGGCGCGGTTCGTCACAAGATTTAGTTATGGTGACGTTGACGCGATGTTAAACCCATTTAACACTCTGATGTTTTTAATCGTCACCTCGTTTATGACGAGAGTGTAGTTATAGAGCACACCGGTGGTTGACATATCGTTACGAGTGGTGACTTGTATAGTCTCACGTATAACTTTAGTTAGTGAGTCACGCGACTCACCAATATACTTAGAGTCGAGGTTAAACTTATAGTTCTTGATGGTTGTTGTCATCGTTGTTCCGCTGTTGTAACCGTCGTTACTAGTTTGCCAACAACGTATTTGATTTTGAATTTCATTTCTAATTGAGTTCATCGTCTCTTTATTAGGGTGTTTTTTAAACATAAACCATTAAACATTTTCAAAGACTTTCATCTTTGAGAATATTACTCCACCTCACGTTTACGACACGCTTACTACGCTTACTACGCTTACTACGCTTACTACGCTTAGTCCTCTGGACACACCGCTACGATGCTATACTTTGACTTGTTTGGGTTGTCTATTTTTCTCAGTCTAGTGACCTTGAAGACAAGGTGCTTAGCGACACCTTCGTCGACGGTTTTTGTGTATACACCTGTGAGACTAAAGTGAATCATGATGTTCATATACTTTTTATCTAACAGATCACTTCTTTGCTTGTCTGTTAGGTCTCTTAACTTTAAATACAGCACGTTCCCATACAGCTGGTTCTTTGTACAATGCTCATAGGCTAGGTCTATAATTTTGTCTTTAACGTCTTTGGGAAGATCTACCGGGATGACGTACCCACCATACTTGTTTTCTTTAACACCCCATGTGAATGCCTCGTTGAGTTCAAACTTAACTTCATTTAATCTTTCGAATGTCATTGTACCTCTTTATTAGTATATTTTAAACATAAACCATTAACTTGGTCATACGATTAGTTTGTAAACACCCCACCCACCAAGTAGTCCAGTGAGTCCAATGAAGACGTCTTGGTACTCACTCATCTCATCAGATGGTTCATAGTAGTCTGAGGCTTGTGGCTCCCTCGTGAACGTCTTGTTTTGGTATGTGACCCTCCTTAGAGCGTCCAAAGCTTTGTTCGTTGTGTTGATGTCTGCGTTAGCGTCGGACAGCTGTTGACGTAGTAACGCTATCTCGTTTTTCTTCTCCACTTCGTTCTCATACCACTTCTCTTTAGCGGCTGCTAATTTCTCCATCGCTTGGTTATGTCTTTTCATCTCTCTCTCATAACCATTTTTATCAAGAGACTTAAATAGGAACCCAGCACCCGCGAATGCTAAGGCGTTGAACGCTCCTGATGCTATCACACTTGCCATTTATTTACAGGCTAGTAGACGCGTTCAGTCCTCACTTTGTTCAGTCTTTGAACGGGTCGTCTGGGAGATACTTTTTGTCTTGGAGCATCTTTATACCAACAGCACTCACTCCAAAAACCGCAGAGAGTTTAGCGGCTCCGACTAATGTTGCCGGAAGACCAAGTGAGTCTTTTGCGAGCTTCTTACCAAGAAATGAAATACCCATTGCACATATAGTGATGAGAGTTGCGTCGAATAGTTCGTTTAATATGTCCTTCTGTTTAGTACCCATTTATTATAACGTAAAAAAACTTATTAAACATTAAAGTTTAAGAAGTTTAACAGTTGATATGATATGTGTTTCAACCACTACACGCTTAATAGTTTACCAGTCGTCTGGGATGTCTGGGACGTCAGCAGACTCAACACACTCTACCACACTACTACACTCACCACACTCACCACACTCACACTTACCACGACACCATCCACCACCACAACACCCACACACACAAAGCATATCATTACGATCACACTCACACTCATCACACTCACCACACCCATCCATCTCTAAACCCATCTCTATCACCTCATCCTCTCTATGTGACACATACTTGTTATGGTCTGACGTGATATACGAGCAATGTGGACACTGAAACTTAATTTCACCATTGATGTGAGGGTGTTTGTTTTTAACATGTGTTGTCGTATCATTTAAGTCACCAACGTGATCACAAATGATACACATATAGTTATTTGACAACTTAACACCATTTCTCGCACACTCTAAGACTGTTATATTAATCTTTAAACCCATCTCTTTATTAGTATATTTTAAACATAAACCATTAACTAGACCTACGCTCACGTCGTGTCTTACGGTAGTCTTTGAACTCGCTGTACACGAAGTACGTTAGTACTAAGACTAACACCCACAAATTTGACGCCAACCAACTAACTCCCTTAGCTGCGAGCTTTATGATGTTTGCCACTAAGCCTCCAATTGCACCTAACATGGGACCAAGCTTCTTAGCTAGTTTAGCGACACCCTTACCAAACCTCTTTAACCCACCCGCACCCATCTTTGCTGCTTTTCTTGCACCTATTATAATAGACGTTAATATCCCGGCAATTGATATTGACACTGCAGACAACCCAACGAGATTTTCTTTAGACCACTGTTTAAATTTCTCGAGTCTGGTTAAGTCATTAGCGTCGGTCGTGTCATTGATGATACCGACTACCTCTTCTGACTCTACACGCTGATTAGATTGTAGTCTTAGGCTATCAGCTTTAAGTTTTGCATAGTCTGAGATGGTCTCACACACCAGCGCCTTCTCTTCGTTACTCCCCTCTTGACGGTATTTGTTAGCCCTCTTCTTCCACATTGTGGTCTCTGTGTTTAGACCCCCGATAACCTCTTCATCGGTTTGTCCCGCCTCCCTCGCGTCAGCAGTTGGTAGCTCTCTACTTTGTATCCCACGAAACTCTCTCAGTTCATTTTCGGTGAGACTTGTGTTGTTTAGAATTGTCTCAGCTTTGTCGTCCAGTCTCCCTCTAATAGCCTCCTCAGCGTCTTCTAACACACTGTTAGTATGTTCCTCTGAGGTGTCATTTACACCCTGTTCGTTTAGTCGCTCCTCAACCTGAGCGGCTGGGGTTTTTTGATGCTCTTTGTCAGCCTTCTTAAGTAACTCCTTAAACTCGTTGACGTACGCTAACTTCGCTTTGTCTGTGGTGTACTCCATCTTACCATCTTTTAGGATTAAAATTTTTTTACCTTTATACTTAGCACCGTTAATTTTTCTAGTCTTGTTAGAGTAGGTGGTGTCTAGCTCATCATACAACGTTGTTGAACTTGGACCATCCCCCTTGTTTACAGTGATACCAAGACCAGTTTTTAAGAACTGCTTTTTATTATGGATGAAGTGTCTTTTCACCCCACCTATGTCGCGTCCTTTTGGAGTGTCTGGTATGTCACCATCAGGTCTCACAAACATTTTGTTTGAGCCATCGATGATAAGAATGCTTTCATCTTCAGGTCGACCACCAAAGCTTGTTTCACCCTCTTCTGCGTCCTCTGTCTCTTGCTCACGCTCTCGCTCTTTCATCTCAATGTCCTCACGTCCTCCAATATCTTCAGCGTCCATATTGTTTATTTATTAATGAATGTTTACGCCGCGTCTTGGACTGCCGTGTTTACACTTTGTTCACTAACCCACGAGTTATGGTTGCTACCATATCCCGACCACTTCACTAGCGCTTGACCCTTCTTCCTCTTTAAGACCCTCTCTATCTTGTACGTGTGTGGTTTGTTCACGTGACTCATCTCCTCCTCGTAGAACTTACCAATGATCGACTCACCGGTCTCGTCTTCGAGGGTGTACATGTTTGGATCACCTCTAAAAACGCCGCTGATCACGAACTTCTCACTTGTGAAGTTAGCCTCGTACCCCTTAGCGAATGTGTTTTTATACTTACTTATTCTCACGGTGTCACCAACTTTAAACTTCGGCACTGGGAACTTCCCTAGCCCATAACCAAACAACGTAAGCCATACTTTGTCTTTATTAGACTTATCTACGTCAGCCGGTTTCATTAGTATACTACTATGTTTGGTGTTGTTATAGTTGTCCGTGAGCTCGTCTAACACGTCAACCCACTTAAAAGTGTCTTTCTTGTGAAAGTACTTCCACATAGACGTTTTTAGTGTACGGTTGAATCTCTCAACTATGGCGGCCTTTCTCTCTGAGTTCGTTGAGAAGTACTTAACGTCATGGTCTTTTAACAGAGACTTTACGCCAACGTTATAGAACTCTTTACCCTCGTCGAACTGAACAGTCTTTGGGTACGTACCAAACCTCACCTTAAACTCTTTAAGTACTTCACCCACCGCAGCTGTCATACTCTTGGTGTTCTTTCTGTAGACCGGTATAGTGAATGCTTGACGGCTTAGTATTTCAACGGCTGTTAGTATCCAATAGTAGCCTTTGTTTTTGTTCTTGTACTTCCCCATGTCAACCAAGTCCATCTGTACTTGGTCGGCTAAGTCTTTAACGAACGTTCTTTGAAACTTATGTTTCCTCACAATAGGCTTGTGTGTTGTGTAGGTGTTTTGCGTTCTTAACCAGTCTCTCACAACTCTTCGACTAACACTTAACCCAGCTTCGACAGCCTTTTGATACAGCCTCTCTATTGACTGAAAGCCAGTGCTTGGGTTGTAGTAGATGTCTCGTAGTCTTTGTTCAATGACGAACTCGTCATCACTTATCTTGTCGTCGTCATCACTCATTTATTTAATGTAAAGCTCGAGTAGTAAGTCCATGTCGACGGGTACTTCAATGTTTGTACCAACGGTGAAGAGTAGTCTGTTGAAACACCCGTTGTCGATCACGGCTTCGCTATTGATGTTTTTAAAGAAAGTCACCGTGGAGTTGAGTCTTTGCTCTGACGTTATTGGTAGCGCAGCGAGCGTGAAACACCTCTCACCGCGTGTGTTAAAGTTCATAGACGTGTCGATGATGTCACAGTCGATGTGAATGTGAGACAACCCTAGGTTGATGTTCACGACGTTAGGTGAGTTTACCCAAGTGACTGTGCCTGAGACGTTGTCGTCTATGGTTTGTTTCTTTGGGAAACCAAGCAGTGGAGCAAAGTTGTCAAGGTCTAGCATATGATTTTTTGAGGTTATTTTACACGTGTTGTTGTGTGGGATCTCCACTAACGTTACGTCGTACTCTTTGAGCTTGTCTTTGATCATGTTAAACGTCCAGTACCCCTCTCCAAACATGATCTTTTGGTTTTTATTACTAACGCTAACCGCCGTACCGTATAGAATGAAGTCGTTGACACCAGAGATGATGTTCTTGTACTTCCAAAAGACCGCCGCGTTCTTTAAGACCATCGTTGACTTGGTGTGTTTGTTTGAAATGTTAGCGTCAAGATAGAGCTCTTTCTCGTTGTTCTCTATAAACACTGTTACCTTTTTCATTTATTTACACACAAATAAATGGCAAGCTCACGAACAACTGACCAAATAATAATATCCTTCTACGGTGAGCGAAACCTCGCCAAGGTTAAGAAAAACACTAAGGAGGGTCCTGAGGAGGCTAAGAGAAAGTTCTTACTCAAGTATCCGTACGCTAACGTAGACAAGTTTAAGTTTGACATTGAGTTAAACAAAGACGGTGATATAGACAAGTACGTAACGTATTACAAAATCACAGATGACACCTCGTACGACATCACCTCCAACACCTTCTTAAACAATAAGGTGTGGGTGAAAGACTTATATTGGCAAGAGCCATGGGGGGTTGGTGGAACCTTACAACCATTCGCTCGGAATAACACCTCATATAAGGTAAACACACTTAAAATTTACGTCACAGATGACTTGTTCTTTGACATCACTTTTCCAGACTTTGTCATTAAAGATAGTGGGACGAACGACTACAAGACCAACCAACACCTAGCGTCTTTGTTCGCTATGTACATTGCGACGTACGCATGTGGGATAAGTGAGAAGAGTCTTACGTATAGCTCAACGGTGTCACCCATAATTACAAGCTTAGCTAGGTATCATTTGTACTACCACATGAGTAGGTTTCTCAGAGACCCAAACAAAATGTCAAAGTATATAACAAGAGACCTTAGAAAAATTATCATGGATAACAAAGACCCCACATACCATTGGACTAAAGAGTTTTACTATGGGAAGGCAACGACTGGTTGGTTGATTAGTCAACACCCAAAAGACACGATCAGACACGTCACACACCGTATGAGTAATAGAGGCTTTGGTCAGCTTGGTCTCAATTATGAGAAGAGGGGTGCTCGGGTTCTCACAAAAATGTATTTTAATATGGCTATCGCAGCTAAGTCAAACGGACTAACAAAGACTGGTGTGCTACTCTTTCAACGAAGCATAGAGAGTTATGTTTACTGTGTGTTAGGCGCTCAAGCGAAGACTAGATGGTCAATCGTTGGTAAAGGTGCTATGTCACTACAAACACAAGAGGTCTTTAAAAAGCTAGTTAGCGATACAGTCATCCAAGACGACCAAACCATCTCTGTAGCAAACATGAGAACGGCTATAGATGCCACGAACGTTGTGTTGAATATGGCTATCACACCGGGAGTTATACTCATCCCATCTAACATGATCATACTTAATGAGATGATAGCTGGTTATAACAACATCTTAAAACTCGCTGGTAGGGGGATGAGATTTGGTAAAAACGCCGGAGTCAACTATGATAGCGACGCGTCAGCGGGTGGTGGTGACAACAGCGAGGCGCGTAGTGGTAGTACAATTAGACCTATCGTAAGACCTATTGTAAGACCCACTACACCTACTACACCCACTGCGCCTACCGTGCGTAAACCTAGCGCAACCCGTAGCGCAACCGTGCGCACCAAAGATCCTACAATTATCTCTGACACACCAAATATGTACGGAGAGGGGCTAACTCTTCTAGCTGTTACGTTGATTGGTGGTGCGTTAGTGGCGAGGTTTATAATATGAGTGACTTACAAGTACTTATAAAATGACCTATAAACACTTACACAAGTACTTACAAGTACTTATAAAATGACCTATAAACACTTACACAAGTACTTACACAAGTACTTACAAGTACTTATAAAATGACCTATAAACACTTACACAAGTACTTACACAAGTACTTACAAGTACTTATAAAATGACCTATAAACACTTACACAAGTACTTACACAAGTACTTACAAGTACTTATAAAATGACCTATAAACACTTACACAAGTACTTACACAAGTACTTACAAGTCATGATGCTTTGTGGTGTATAATAAATGAGTGGTGAACAAAGTGAGTCTAAACAACGAATCACAATGATTAAAAGAGAGAAAGACCCAGGGCGTGTCGCTGGTGGTAAGAGACTAGCTGACTATAATAAAAGAGCGCGAGAGACTATTACTACTAACAAAGTAGCTTTATGTGAGACACACGATGATGACAGCGGCGCGTGTAGTGGGGTGGAACCTGAAGACATAGACCCGGGGAGTGGTGGACTCATAGACCTCAAAACGGTTCTAACAGTGGTTGGTGTGGGAACAGGTGTGGCTTGTCTGTACTACACTTACAAGCAAGACAAAAGACAAAGCGCGCCCCGTACTAGCGGTGTCGTAGACGCAGAACAGACCAAGTCTAACAAAGCGGTCGGAACGAACGGGGTAAGTCGAGCGGACCAGAGACCCGGGGCTAACGACGTACCCAAACAAATATTAAGCAAGTTACGAAACTTTAACAACTAACATCCCTAACAACCTTAACAACCCTAACAAGACACTTACATACTATAGTGTAGTAATAAAGAGGTACAATGACTACTTATAAGATGGATCAACTCTTACCAGAGTACGAGAGAATTAAAGACGCTCAAATTGTTGGCAAGAGGACCTTCAATGAGGTCACATTCAACCCAAGCAAGGCAAACCCTGGAGAGGAGATATACGTTAACCTACCAGGACTAGGAGCAAACATGTGTATAGTACCAAACTCGCTCTTCCTCACAGCGAGGTTTAAAAGTGGTAATACAAAGTCGTGGTTTTTAAACAATCTTGGCAAGCTCCTAGTGAACAGCTTAGAGATCACATTCGGTGGTAACGTTGTGTATGACAACATCAACGAGAGTATTTACTCTGTCTACCAAGACTTATGGCTACCAAAAAAGCATCGAGCAAACATGATAAGCGAGGGTATCATGAACGAGAACACTCGTAAGCTCATGTCTAAAGACGACAGCGGAGACACCTCCGAGACTAGCGACGCGTTCATGACAAAGATCTACAACAGTCGGGTGAG
Organism: Trachythela sp. YZ-2020; assembly: GCA_016169945.1. Taxonomy (NCBI): domain Eukaryota; kingdom Metazoa; phylum Cnidaria; class Anthozoa; order Malacalcyonacea; family Clavulariidae; genus Trachythela; species Trachythela sp. YZ-2020. Next base: position 1,180,905 of record JADLSH010000114.1, read on the forward strand.
AATTAAGCTGGGTAAAATTTTGAACGATCATGGGTTGTATGCCCCGTTCGGGATGAACAGCGACATTAGGTACCGAATAAAATTACCAAGTGCTAGCGATATTATGATCGCACAATCAGGCGCAAGCGTTAGCGGTTACTCTTTAGATGACATCAAACTAGAGTACGTGACGATAGAAGACCAAAGCATTTATAACTCAGCCTTAAGTAGTTATCAGGTTGGGAGGTCTTTAATTTACGAGCATATCACAATGATGAAGAGAGACATTTGGGGTAAAGACACGACCCTTATCAACGAGAACGTCAACCTTCCAAGGCAAAGCATGAAGTACATCATCATGCTGTTCAAGAAGAAGACGGTGACGAACAGCGAGGAGTTTGTTTACCCAAACATCAAAAACGTGAAGGTAACGATAGAGGGCATCCCAAACTCTGTGTACAGTCAGGGTATGGACAAGTCAAGACTCTTTGTAGAGGCGAAGAAAGTGTTCCTAAACCGAAAAAGCGACACTCTTCCAGTCTCAGAGTTTTTCCCGGATAGCAAGTTCTCTTTGTGTATTGACCTCAGAACGTTCAACGACAACAACGTCTCAGGTAATGGGCGTAAAATTTTAAACACACAGTCTGGGGTACTGCTAGAGATAACAAAAGAAGCAACCACAGCAGACCTCGTTTGTTACATCTTCGTAGTGTCTGACGGGTTTGTAAACATAGTGAACAAGTCATTACAAAGCGTAGAGTACTGAGCGTAGCGAGGACTAGACGTGTTTAAGTTTAACTCTAAAAGAGAGTTCTCTAACCAACTATAGGTTTAGAGAACTTAAATAAATGAGTGACATCATCAAAGAGAGACCAACAGCACCACCATCGCTAGAGACACCATTCAATATGATAATAGTTGGGATGACGGGGTGTGGTAAGACCTACTACCTACTTAAAATGTTAGAGAACGAGTACAAGGGTCACTTTGAGTACGTCTTCTTAATTTGCCCGACCTATTTGTACAACATAACATATCAAAATTGGGAGTACAAAGACGACGACAAGTTTTTCCCAATACCGTGTGATCAAGACGACGTAGAGGCTTTTCTAAAGTATGTCACTAAAATTTTCAGTGGTACTAATAGTCTTATCATCCTAGACGACTGTGCAAGTAGTCAGTCAGTTAAAAACAGAACGAGTGAGATGGTAAGACTCGCCTTCTCCGCAAGACATTTTAATTTAAGCACGATCGTCATAACACAACAACTCACAAGCATCACAAAGCCTTACAGAGACAACACGTCTAAGATGGTTACGTTTTACAACCCAACTAAGAAAGACATGCAGTTGTTCATAGAAGAGTCTCTCAACGTTAGTAAAGACCAAGAGCAGGACATCATTGAAAAATTAAGAACTAATAAATATGCAAGACTTGAAGTACTACGCCGATACCCTTTCACACATAGCGTTGAGTATTCAACATGCCGTGCGACGTAAGCCGCTTCAGTTCACAATAGCGGTTGTGTTGTTCACAATAGCGGTTGTGTTGTTCGCAATAGCGGTTGTGTCGTTTGCAATAGGGTTTACATTGTATGTGGTGATACAGCCTAGTAATACACGTATAATAAATGAGCAATATAGAAGACATGACGTTCCTATATGACTTCGTTAACGTGATAGCGGTCACCTTGTTTGTTACAGCGGTTGTGTTGCTCGTATTAGAACTTACATTGTTTGTACCAGCGGTCACCTTGTTCGTGCCAGCGGTCGCCTTGTTTGTTACAGCGGTTGTGTTGTTCGTAATAACGGTTGTGTTGTTCGTAATAACGGTTGTGCCGTTTGCAATAGAGCCTACATTGTTCACAGTGTTTACACAGCCTAGTAGTGGTAGTAGTAATACGCGTATAATAAATGAGCAATATAGAAGACATGACGTTCCCATGCAGCTTTAAAACATTTGAAAGCGCAGCGGTGAGCGATAGCGCGTCGATGACGCGGGGCGCCGCAGTGGACGGCGAAGCCTGCGATAGTGATAACGACGCGTTTAGCGACACGTCTAGCGCTGTACGTGAGGAGCTACTCACACTATCAATGAGAGGAGAGATCAAACAAACAGAGAAGTATCTCAAGAAGGCTAACCAAAAGATCTTAGAGAAAATTAAGAGAGACTATGAGAGAAAGCAACTGGACGAGACCAACGAGTTTATCTCAGACAGCCTAATAGAGAAATTCTCAAGCTTAATGAATGGTCTAAACGCTATCGATGACAAAGACTCACTAGAGCGAGATCTGAGGAGCAACCATCTCATCAAAAAAGACTTAAAAAACATTCTTGGTTACGTAACACCATATCTCCCATACATTGGGTTGGTTTGTGGTGGGTTGGTTGTTGGTAAGCATGTTATGTCTAAGCATACAAGTGAGAAGCCTAAGCATAAGCCTGAGCAAGAAGTTTAAATTAAGTGATTTAAGATGTCACCTTTCACAAAATGAAAGGTAACATAACTCTCTAATCAAGCCCTGGGTAAAGTGGTGGAGCTGTTGGTCGTAAACCCTCAACGTACTCTCTTGTCACTTTTTTCTTTGTAAGCTCAGCCTCTACATCTTTAAGCTCGCTCTTACCTAGGTTTCTATCCAAAGTTTTTTGTTTAACTTTCTTCACCGTCTTAACTGTACCTTTGGTCCCATCCGCTATAGCAATCACCCCACCAAGAACTGCTAGCATAATAGCAGAGGGGAAAACAATAGCCACAGCCACACCACCACCCACAAGAACCAGTTTTACTAGCGTCTTACCTACTAGTTTAGCCTTCTTTTTAAAGATACCTCTTTTCATCTTAGATAGTACGGTCACTACCTCTTCTTTAATGTCTGAAAGTTCACCCTCAGAGAAGTTAACAATGTTTACCATTTATTAGTAGTGTGTATACGTGCAGAGTGTATAATAAAGAGATGACACACACGTTAATAATTGGACTTGGAGTTGGAGCATACGTTTTAAAAAACATTTTTGGTATGCGTATACAGTTACGATCACAAGAGGAGGGAGCGGTGTCTCAATGTGGTCAAGGTAGTGTAGGACCATCTGGTCCACAAGGTAATCAAGGTGTACGGGGTAACGTGGGACCACGAGGTAATCAAGGTCTCACTGGAGACACTGGTTTACAAGGCGATCAAGGACCGTCAGGACCTCAGGGTCTTACTGGAAATACTGGCTCACCTGGTGTTAAAGGACGACAGGGTAACGCGGGCGATCAAGGCGTACAAGGTCTACGAGGCAATCAGGGTGGTCAGGGCGATCGGGGTATACAAGGACAACATACCCTACATAATGATAGACTTGAAATTCTGTTGAGAAAGACTAAACTAAGTGACCTTCAAGGTAAAAAAGGTAATAGCGTCTTAGAGAGGGTTCTCTCGTGAAGTCATGAAGTCGTAAAGCTTAAGCAGATTACGTATGTCTTTTAACATACGTAAACTCAAGTTTAGAAGTAAACCAACACACTTAAGGCAGACTCATTACCATAGGAGCTACCAACTTGACGAAATTTAATATAGAACCCAGCTAGCGACATAAAGTCTGCGTAGACGTCTTTAAATTTATACTCCTTACCAAGAACAAACAGGTGATTAACTACTATAGGCTGTCTGTCATAAATAATATTACCTAACGTAATGTCTTGCTCTGTTCCATCAATTTTATACACATGAATGGAGCACTCTAAAGTTAGCTTATTAATACTTTGATCGTTATCAAATTGGTGATTAACTAATATAAACTTTGCGTCCTCATTAGCAGAGATACAAAACATGACAGGATGGGGGTAACCTGACTGTAATGCATGTGGTGCGTCCGCGGTAGTACTAGATATTGCTGCATAGTAAAACACATAATTCATTGATCTTAAAGCTGGTTTTGGTGTTGGTGGTGGTAAAGGTGGTGGTGGTGGTGATGATCGTTCTTCTTTGGAAGTGTAACCATAGTTTAGACTCATTTATTTAAGAGCTTTATAAGCTAATAAAGCTAACGTGTTTGTCTTTGGAGGTATGATTGATTTTGGTAGTACAACTCCCTTATTGTTGAGTACCCTCCAATGACCAATCGCCATTGTGTTCACATCACCCTCACAAATCACTCTCTTGTCATCATTTGCGCTTAAAGCCACTTTGTTTACTGTCTCTGTGTGAATCACATGTGAGCGACTTCTAAACGTGTTCATGCTACGGTGTTGGGGGGTCCCGCTAAACAAACACTTCTTGTAGTCCTCGAATGATATGTCTCTCTTAACAACACACTTCTTCACACCCTTACACCTCTTCTCCTCTTTGTCGTCGTCAGCCATTTTATATGCGTATAGCTTGCTACGTAAGCCAACAAACTCAGATATTTGTTTACCACCGCACTCGTCTTTCATCAAACCAATTACTTTCTTGTTGACCCCTGTTGGGATCCCTGATGGGTGGTCAGACTTAAAGTTGCTGGTGTCAAAGTGTGTTTTGACGTCACTCGAGATGTCTTTGAAGAAGTCATCTGTTTTAATTTCATAGCACAGACTGTCCGTGTCTGTGAATAGTAGCTGTGCTTTGTTACTGTACTTAGTCTTAATATACCCGTAGTGAAAGTCGTACATTAGGGTCTTACTTAAGTCTAGAATACTCATCCCTAAGTAGATGGGCTTGTTTAATTTAATGGTGGTCCTATTCATATGAACCGCAACCAAGTTCTCTGTGAAGATATTTACACCTTTGAAGTTTGGCTTCTTAGCTAGTTTTTTAAGTTGGTCAGGCCTAGTGACTAGTCTAACGTCCACCCGATTTCTGACGTTCTCCATCGTCTTACCAAAGACGGAGTTGTTCATCAACTTAAAGAAGTCTTTCTCAAAGTCGGTGGTACCTCTAGTTCTAAGGTCGGTGTTAAGCTGGATGTACTCTTTTAGCCAAGCGCTTTCGTTAAAGATGACCCCTCTGTGAACTTTGGTTAGCTTTATACCAAGCTTGATGTACTGCTCTAAGCTACGATAGTGTAGTACATACTTAGTCTTGTTGTTAAGATTAGGTATAAGCTTGTCTACCTTGTTAACTGTTATTCTCTCGGGAGCTAGCGGGTACTCATTGTGAAAGTTGTGTAACTCTTTGGGGTACTCTAGGTCTACTTCTAAAATACAACCCCTACCCTCACCCAATTTGTCCCATTGGTCTAACTCTTGTGAGCTCATCCACATAAACCCATCCACGGGTAGTGGCCTGCTCATCGCCCACCCATACAAATTGTTAGCGTCTAAATACACTATGAACACATCGTCTAACTCAGGGTCATAAACTTCCATATACTTATTGTTAGCCTTTGCGTGTCTCTTTGTTATGGTGCTAACCCCACCTCTAATGCCACGTTCAACCATTAGGTATATATCTGGGTCTGTTAGGAGTTCTAACTTCACTTTAGAGATCTTAAGCGCGGCGTCCCAAGCTAGACCGGGTGCGGTGTAGTACCAAAGAGGGTCTAAGCCATAGTTCTCAATACATATGTCACGATAGTCTTCCATCACATCTGCGAGTAGTAGAACGTCTGTTAGTAAATATAGGTCGTGATAGTCACGTATAGTCTTACACTTAAACTCATCCCACACACGTAGCGCGTGTCTAAAGTCTTTGTCGGTGATGTCGGTACCGTTGAGCTCGCTATGAAAGGCTGACATAGATGGCAATTTGGTCTCATCTAGCTTATTAAAACCAGTCATATACTCGTATGGGTATACACCTTTCTTTTTGAGAAGCTCACTCGTACCAAGAACTTCCTCGAGAGTCTTAAACTTGTTCTTACCAAGACCTCTCACTAAACTGTCTAACGACTTAAGAGTAAACTTAAATGAGTCAAGAAACCTAACCTCGAGAGTCATCTCATGCTCTTCACCATACTTATCTACGCGTGTCTCCATGACAATATTTTTACTAAATGAAATATACTTCTCATCAGTCTTTGGAATACATTTAACATCACCCTCTGTGAACCCTAAACTCTTAACAAAGAGGTGAGAGTCATACCCCTCCAGATTGTGGAACAACACCGGCACGAATTTTGGGGACCTCATTTTTAAATTACACTTGTTGTGAACTGCTCCACGATACCGACCTGTAAGATGACAGTGATCTCTAACGCGGTCATTACCTAATATCAACCCACACGCGTAGCAGTCTCTCTCGTTGGTGAAGTTGGTGTCGTCTTGGGTGGTCATTTTAATTGGTTTAGTCTTCTTTAATATCTTGTAGACCTCTTTTAAGTCACTCTCTAATGAGTCTACGAATTTTTTGCCAATGTCTTCACCCTCTTTTTGAATGGTGTACCTCACCGTCTTCAAGGGGTATACCGTCTCGTCAATACATTTAATGGTGTAGCTAAAGCCGTCTGGGATGTGTTTGTGAGTCTGTGTTGTGAAGCTTTTGTTTGGGTTGTTCTTAGTAGTGCTAATGGGTTGTAGGAATGACTCAAAGTCAGCGTACACCACGAAGGGGGTCTTATGCATTTTGTGAAATGATGTGAACTCTGTGTGGGACCCCCCGGCTGGGTATATGTGTCTTTGATGGTCATGGTTCTCACACAGCTCTTTGTGTGAAAGAAGTCGCTCTGATGTATAAAAGCTATTTAGACATCTAAGACAAATGTGTTTTTTGTGTGCGTGATCGCTAAGCTGTGATGATAATAGTCTGCTCATGTCTCTCACCACACTGTAATGCTCGTCATATAAAAACAAGCCTGCGTAATTGGTTTTGTTATTTTGTTTACTTAACCTTAATGTGTATACGCTCTTTGTATCGTCGTCGAAGCTAAAGACGTTCACGCTAACGTCGTTGTTGTCCTCAAATTTAGTGATGTCTTTGAGTACCATTGGGAACTTAAGCTCGTCCCAGTTAAGTTTCTCGGCTTGAAGTCTTAAGATCTTTGTGACACGAGTTGGGTTACTCTCAACTGGGTTTAGAGCTCTTGTGACCGCCCATTTAAAACATTGATCATCATCGTTCTCTATGTTAATAATCGCCTTTTTAAGCATGACGATTTTTGGAAGTGGCTTGTAACTGCTACCTTCTAAGGGTGTGAACTTTGTGACATGAATCAAAAGCTCCTCTACAGATAAGAACCTCCACCCAGAGCCTAACTTTTGATACTCCGCAAGTGCCTCAAGCATCTTCTCTTTCATCGTCTCGTACTCTGTAACGGTGTCCTCCTCGCTGATCACGCTGTGGGTGTTGCTACGAAAGTGTGAGATTGTAATTATTGACTCGTTGGTCTGTGGGTCAAGTCTAATCATTCTACATATCAATACGGTGTAGACCTTCTTACCTATGCTATTGACGCTGTTAATCAGCTTTGTCACCTCGAGTGTGGTCGTCTTTAGGAACATCTTTGGGTCTTTAAAGTTACCACCGCTTATAGACCACTTGCTTGTGAGCTTGTTAATAGACTCTGAGACAAGTCTTGGTTTTAAATTTTTACCCTTGTTGTAAATTCTCTGAAGTTTGTTATGGAGGGTGTTTCTGTTTTTAGTTAGTTTTTTGTTCGTGCTGGTCCATCTAAGGCCGTCGAGCACTTCGGCTTGTCTTTTGGTCTCTCGTTTGATCTCACGGGTCCACTGGTTTTTATCTCGAGTGCTCTGTTTTTTGAACTCTCTGGTTTTAAGTCGGTCAGCTCGGTTCTCTGCTTTTTGCCTAAGCTTTGACTCCGCTCGTATCTCACGCTCCCACCTCATGGTCTCATCTTTGAGCTGGCGTTGTTGCCGCTTCGCTTCTGTAGTCTTGACTTGCTTCACTTTGTGGTTGTACCTTCGTTTTATGATGTCGTTCTCTTTGGTGAAATAACGATCATACTTAGCCTGTACTTGTCTCTCCGTTCTTTGCATCACCGTCGCTCTTCGAGTCTTCTCTCTCTGTTTAAAAATTTTAAGCCGCTCACGATCTTTGTCAGCGTCTTGTCCTAGCCGCTCCTTTCGTTGAATCTCTTGCTCTCTTTTGAGAGTCTCACCCCAGACTTTGTCGATGGTGGTGTTCTCACGTTTCATCATGTCTCGTCGAAGTGATTGTATGTCGTCGTCAAGTTTCTCAACGCGTTGAGTTCGTTGAAAGTTTAAGTCGTTTGGGTTTAAAGTTTTCATAGTGTCTCTTTATTTGAGTGTTCTTAAACATAAACCATTAACTAGTCTATCAATTCTCTCAAACTGGTTGGTGATGGTGAGACGCTCGGGGCGGGCCAGAGGCTCGGGGCCAGCGAGTCAGAGAGTGAGTGTAGTGAGTGAGTGTAGTGAGTGGAGTTGAGGACGCGTCCCCGAGTCAAAGACTCGCTAGCGACGAAGTGAAAAAGTAACCATGTGTGTGGTTACTTTTTTTTTTGACCTCTCTCGTTCACCCTGTTACCCCACACCCCTACATCTCTTCCAACAACCCTAGTTTAAGTAGCTCATCACATGTAAAGCTATCATTAGGATCAGCAGTCTCAATCTCTTCAATCTCCTGCCGTGTGGCGAGAGGTGCTGTCGTTGATGCGTACTCAAAATACGACTCTGGAGAGAAGTGTATAAGCAAACTTGTTGGAGAGATCTCAACTTTAATTTGTGTTGTGTCGGCGTACAACATATTATACTCCACACTTTTATTAGGGCTGTCACGAATTAACAGACCAATACGAATTTGAGAGGCTAAGTCATCTTTGAAATACTTAGTTAAACTTGAAATTACAGTCATCTCTTCTTTATTAGTATATTTTAAACATAAACCATTAACTAGACTCATTGACTCTTCGTCTCCGCTAGCGCAGCTCTGGAGTGTAGAGTGTCGTCTGTTTGGTGCCAGTGGAGCAGAGCTGACGATTTGAGAAATGAGCCAGAACCGGTTTGAGCTGGTTTTGAGGTTGGGGTGAAACTGCGAAATTGAAAATGAGCCAGAACCGGCCTTTTCCTACTACTGCCCTACGACACTCAAATTCTTCGATTTTGTCATAGGCTGACTGAGCAATTTTTGGAAGCTGCAGAAGTGCATGTTCAAGCGACTCTATTGCTGGGACATAATCGCGCATTTCATATTGAATGCGGCCCTTACAGGTATAACAACGAAATAACCAAAGATGTTGTGTGCCTAATTCAGGAAGAGATTCTGCTAATTTAGACTTTTCTAGTTTAACTAAGATTTCCATGTAGCATAAAACCGTCCTTTCTCGAGTAGCAACATTTTCTCTCAGCGTTACCTCTAACTCAATATCAAGAGCTTCTTCAAGGGACGCTAGACCAGTTTCATACTTTCCTGACTCAAGCTGTTTTGAACATAGTGTCAAATACAACACAGGTAAAAATGACTTATAATTTTCCTTAATCACCGCTAAACTACTATCCAACAATTCCATGTACAAGTTTTCATCAACCTGGAAATTTAGAAGTTCTACACAAAGAAAACTTTGTGCAAGTGAGCGTTCTCGATCCCAATCCGAGCTCACTTTAAGTGCAGCTTTGAAACAATTGATACTTTCAGTGTTGTTCCCAAGATCGCAGTGCAATTTTCCAATAACAGCATAACAATTAACTACATTGATATACCTGTTCGAGCTGGGGTTCTCAGCATACAGTTTTATCGATATTTGCAGAGCCCGTTGAAGTGTTGGAAGAGCTGAAGACAAATCATCAAAACACCATTGCGAAGTTCCCAACAAATATAAAACTTGAGCAATTTTTTCAGTATTTTCATTGAACAATTTCCTTTCTATTTTAAGTGCCTCTTCAAAACATGCAACAGCGGATTCATATTTCCCTAGGTATGCATACGTTTCTCCTTTCCCAACATAACCCTCTGCGAGAAAAATATTACTGCGGCTGCTCCGATCATGAATGGCTGTCATAATTTCAAGAGCATGGTCAAATGCATCAAGAGCAGAAGTGTAATTCCCAGCAACATTCTCAGCCAAGCCCATTTCAAGATAAAAGAACGCGGTATTTTCATGCTTGTTACCATGTTGTTTAAGTGAAAGATCAAGTGCGTTACGGCATGTGTCAACATCCAAATTTTGTTTTTTTGTATAATCGTCACTAACCATTTTTAATGCATAGCATTGGAGCAATCGCGCGGGCAAACGAGAACAATTTGATCTTTTCATCCAAAAAAATTCTTGTCCTGTACTAACACTAAGAAAAGCTAAAAGACAATCACCGTAACTGACTATTGGAAATATATAATCTGAACCAAATGGATTATTCTCTAGCTGTTGCTGAAATTCATACACAAAATTTAAGAAATACAGGTTTGTCTCGAAACTTAAAAATTGTTTTGACCACATAAATAGAAGATAGAGAAACAATATTAATTGCTCGCCTTTATATTCCTTGTGTGTCACAGTTTGCTCACAATCACCAATTAAAAAGAGATTGTAATTACCAATTCCTTCACATACCTCGATAGCCTTTCTACTGAAATTGCTTGATTTGCTGTACCCTTTCAAATCAGTGCAAAGAAGTGCAAGAAGCTGCAAGCATAAGCATTTTACAAGTTGTTGATCAGCGCACTTTTGTAATCCGTCAAGATGTTTTTCAATACGTTCAATGCCGGACTTTATATTTCCTTTGCAAGTAAGTGAAATTCCTTCATAGCAACCTAGTTTTGCTGAACTACCATCCGATAACAACATGACGTCTTTACGTATATGCTCAGGTATATCTGAATGCATATACGAGACAATGGAAGAAAATGCAATACTATAAAAATATTTGCTGACATACAGATTATAAGCGTAATTATTATATCGCTGGGTTGTGCATTTTTCTATGGCTAAATCATAAAGTTTGGGAATATCTAGTGATACACCGAATGAAAGACTAATAAGAACAAGGAGTATCTCAGATTTAGATAAGGTTCGAAAAAGATCTTCGGGATTTTCCAAACTACTTGTAATAGATTGATACATGGCAATCTTTACATGCTGCATTGTGTCTGGCAATTGGGGACTCTCTATCGACTTTCCAGCAAGGAAATCGTCATTTAATCTTTCAAAAAGAAGCAAGTAATACCTACAAAAACGAATTTTAGAGGAATTGAAAACACTCTCAAAATCACCTTCTTTTGCTTTTTCAATGACAAAGGAGTAAATGAGAGGGTGAATAGAGAATTCTCCATCGCGATACTCATCAATTAATGACTTATTCACAAGTGTTTTAAGGCACCCTACGGCTTTCGCAACCCCCATTTCTCCAGAAACAACGTCAATCGAAGCATCTTTACTTATTGCAACGGATGAAAACACGGTTAATGAAATCAGAGCATGTTTCCCACTTAGTGTCAGCCGCTCAAAAAGAGTCTCAAATATCATTTTCATATTATTCTCGTATGGACTGTCTATCTGCCCTAAAAGATTTCCTGAAAGACTTAATTCCTTAAGAATTTTACTCGCCATATCTTCCGTGTTGTTTTCAACCAACGAAGCAACGAGTTTCATTGCCAGAGGAACTTGGAACGAAATTTCTGCCACCTTAGAAACAACACTTTCAGAAAATATAGGAGAAGTTGACGAACAAATTTAGCAGACGAAACTGGACGAAGAGGTCGAATTCGGAAGCCCTGAAAACCTTTTATTTGATCGCGCATATTCTCTAAAAGCTCTCTAGCTGTAACAAGTGTATTGATGTTCATATTACTATCTAACAATTCTTCAAATATACGTGTTAATTTAGCGGAACTGGTTTCACTAGATAGAAGATCGTCAACGTTATCAAATATAAGAAAAATTGGAGAAGAAACTTCTCTAAAAATACTCACTATTTTGTCTATGGGTGTTAGACTAAGATCTACTAAGTTACTCTTAAAAATAGTTAACATTTCAGATAAAAATTCATCTACTGTGGTAATACCCTGCAATTTAAAAAAATAGACAGGGTACCTGAGGTGGTGTGCTACTTCAATAGCTGTCGATGTCTTCCCAAATCCAGGAGATCCCCAGATGTTTAATAGTCGTGTTGATTGGTTAGTGATAAGGTTTGTAATTTCTTCAATTTCGTCTTCTCTTCCAGTAAACAAGCGAACAGAGCTTGGAATATATGGCTTGGGTAATGTTTCTAGGTACAATAACATGTTATTAGTTAATCTCTTACTCCAGACAAAAAAGTGGAATCACTAGTCAGGTGGCTTGCAACTTTTAATTTTAGATAGGAGACTAAATCTTAACTGCTTTCAATATTTTGGAGGGATTCTTGTAATTTTTGTATTTAGTCTAGGACCTGCATAGGAGTTTGTATGCGTTTCATTTACCACAGGCAATATCAACTGTTTTAGGGTAAAATGACCATGGCGGTCAACATGGCATATGTGCCAAAACCTGAATCCGGGAGGAAAGTCCTGAAAATGACCCCGCCCTGAAACGGCAGTGCCGACATAGCTCTAACTTCCGAAAAGCAGAAGCGACAGCCTTTCTGAAGTGCTTATAGTGTTTAGAACGTTGCTTTTAGGGGGTAGTTATTGGAAGGAAAAATTTGTCTAAGTATAATATTTTACAAGAAAATGACCATGCACCACCCCAGGTCAACTGCTAATTATCCATGAAATAACTAATATACCTGGCAGAGATTAAATTTTCTTATTTCCTAACAATTTTTATCATGGGATGAAAAACTATGCTTAATTTAATATAATTATTGTAGATTTCATAAGGATTGACATTGTTTTGTTTAAATATAATACATTTTATTTCACTTACCCCCCACCAAAACACGATTTCAGCCATATTTTGCCGTCTTGTTTGCTTTTATCGCCGAGTCTCGCAAGTATCATCCAATTGTTGTACTTTTACATAATGATAGATGGCTAAAGAAGATTTCAACCAAGTTTCGACAAGGTTTGAAGCACTGCAGTGTATTTTATCTTCGACATTGTGTCCATCGATATTTCGTCAAATATGCGGCCATTTCAATGCCTCGCCGCTTCTCTTCCCGATAAATGCCACTTCTTCGTCTACATATGTATTTAGATTACAGTATCCAAGAGTACTTCATTGTAGAATAGTCCCAATCGAAAAATTGAAAACATTAGTTGCACTTGAAAGGAAAAAACCTCCCATAACACATTTAGGATCAGAATCAAAGACACAAGTTTAAAAATAATTTGAAAGTCACGCGCAATCTTCTTGAAAACTCCTCGTGGGCTACTTGACAGGGGGGCAATATTTTCACGAAACGTTTGTTCGCCAGAACCCAAGTAAATATATTATACTTACTTTATTTTTATGATCCCCGAGCCGGCGCGAAGCGCCGTGCGAGGGTAATAATTCCGCTCGGAGATTTACACCCGGGTATGTGAAAACATTGTGGAATGCAAAGTCGTCCGCCATTTTTTTTTGTCATGGACGGGACGGGACTCGACCTTTTCATAAGTTATGCGCATGCGCAAGTTCAAGCCAAAAGAAGACTTCCATTTTGCAAACTCTTCTCAAAAATAGTTTTGCACTCATTTTATAAGAAGTCTCTATGTAAGTAAGTTTATATGTTAACTCTACAAAACAAGATAAATTAAAATTATTTAAAGGACAAATTAACAAGAGGAAAAACAGTCGAAAGACCGAAAAAGGAGCGTTTTAAACAGGCAAGTGTCTATTTTGCATGTTTGCTTTGCCGATTTTTTAACATACTGTAGCATGCAGTATCGTTTGTGAATTTGAAAATGTGTAGATCATTCTGTCATTTCTGTGTGGTCAATACAACATTGATTGATCTTTAAGAGTATTTTAGTATTGATTCAAATATATTATAGAAAACAAAACACATTAAATCTCAAAAACTTCATTGCAAAAGCAAGTGTGAAGTTTAAAATACTCCTCGAAAAGCAGTTGAAGTTTTTTGAAAATTTTGAAACGTTTTGTGAACGTCTAAGGTTGAATGTTACAGTAAATCAAAGCTAAAAGAGTACATAATAGCATTTACCCACTTTATATAGTTGGGCAATTGATAATTTTATAGTTAAAAACAAAATAATATTTTGTACAAATTAAAATATAAAAAATATACAATGTTGCGTGTTACCATGGTTACATTCGTTGACTCAGTACTTCATGTTACAATAACTTTTGGGGAGTAAATTGTTGGTTCAAATGGGCGAAGGGATTCTGCATGCATGTATTTCTAGTTTATGAAAAAAACAATAAATATTTGCGTATTCTCTATTGTTTTTATCATAAATCATAAAAATACAATAAATATAATATATTTACTGGGTTCTGTGGTGGCGAACCAGCGTTTCGTGAAAATATTTGCCCCCCTGTCAAGTAGCCCACGAGGAGTTTTCGCGAAGATTGCGCTTGACTTTCAATTATTTTGAAACTTGTGTTTTTGATTCTGATCCTAAATGTCTTATGGGAGCTTTTTTCCATTCAAGTGCAACTAATGTTTTCAATTTTTCGATTGGGATTATTCTACAATGAAGTACTCTTGGATACTGTAATCCCCGAGCCGGCGCGAAGCGCCGTGCGAGGGTACTAATTCCGCTCGGAGATTTACACCCGGGTATGTGAAAACATTGTGGAATGCAAAGTCGTCCGCCATTTTTTTTTGTCCTGGACGGGACGGGACTCAACCTTTTCGTAAGTTATGCGCATGCGCAAGTTCAAGCCGAGAGAAGAGGCCATCACTAGAGAAGACTTCCATTTTGCAAACTTTTTTCAAAAATAGTTTTGCACTCCTTTTATAAGTAAGTCTCTATGTAAGTAAGTTTATATGTTAAGTCTCCAAAACAAGATAAATGAAAATTACTTAGAAGACAAATTGACAAGAGGAAAAACAGTCAAAAGACCAAAAAAGGAGCGTTTTAAACAGGCAAGTGTCTATTTTGCATGCTTGCTTTGCCGATTTTTTAACATAGCATGCAGTATAGTTTGTGAAAAAGTGTAGATCATTCTGTGTGGTCAATACAACATTGATTGAACTTTAATGAAGAGCATTTTAGTATTGATACAAATATGTTATAGAAAAATAAAAAACATTAAATCTCAAGTGCGAAGTGTAAAAATACTCCTCGAAAAGCAGTTGAAGTTTTTTGAAAATTTCGAAACGTTTTGTGAACGTCTCAGGTTGAATGTTACAATAAATCAAAACTAAAAGATTACATAATAGCATATACTCACTTTATATAGTTGGGCAATTGATAATTTTATAGTTAAAAACAAAATAATATTTTGTACAAATTAAAATATAAAAAATATACAATTCGTCGACTCAGTACTTCATGTTACAATAAATTTTGGGGAGTAAATTGTTTGGTTCAAATCGGCGAGGGGATTCTGCATGCATGTATTTCTAGTCTAAATACATATGAAGACGAAGAAGTGGATTCTTTCTAAGTCGCATTATAACAATTCGGTGTGTGAGTAAGTCAAACCATATAGGAATATAAAATAACTTTTATATTAATTACAACGTTTCGGAGGGCAATTCCATCTTCAGGAATTACATTGGTATGGAAATACTCCAACAATTACTATATAATTCATTTTGAAATCAACGGTGTTTCTTGCAATCGGCCCCCCCCCCCTTCCATTTCCCACCCTCCTTTTCTCACTGCCTGGCTAGGTTCAGTACTGTCCATGCTGCCTTCAAAATAATTATTGCTCCCGCAGGGTTTTGGACCCAGAGGGCCAAACTCCGAGGAGGCATATATTGAAGTCCCTGCACGTAATATGATATCGTGTATGTATTGGGTAAATGGCAGAAAAAATCTCAGTTTTTCAGTTTTAGCCGGCAAAGCATTGCTGGGTAATACCCGCCATTGGTATCGGGAATGGTTTCAAGTTTCGACGGAATCGTGACATGTGATTGCGCAGGAGTGAGTGATTAAGTCTATTGTTGCATTCGGCTTTTAGCCAAGATACAAAACAACGGTAACTCCGAGAAGGTGCTTGTACTTTGTAAAAATACTCAGTGCTTCCCGTAACTTTTAGTCAAGCCGTTCTGCCTTTAATAGGCATCGAAGAGTGATTATTAAAGGATGTAGATCAGATTTTAAAGACTCTATCCGACAAATACCAAGAAAACGGTTAAAGGTTAAACAGTAACACATGCAGTCACAGCAACTACGATATATCATTGTGCGAAAACCAGTGCTGGCGTTATACGGATCAGTTTACACGTGTTGACTGCTTGTTAACTTTAGGAGTGTCTCATTAGTTATAATATTCGCATTTATAATATTCGCACTGTAATGGTGTCATCCTTCTAAACGTTTGTAAACTAAGAAAGAATCGCGTCAAAGACTCATAGTGATAAGGAATTACATTTTGCTTGTAGAATAGTCAATTATGCGACACGCCGGCGCTTCCATTTCATTTAATCAATTCAGTGTTTGAGAACCCAGGTGCATATTCATGTGCAATTGATTGATTTGTGGAATTGTCAAGATATCTATTTCTGTCCGCCTGACAAAGACATAGCCATGATGATTTCTAAAAGTTTAATTGCGAAAACATGAACAAAGCACGTGAATTCCTGCTCCGTATATATACCAGTCACTGATCTCAAAGACATAGTACATGGGATACGAGCATTTTCTCCACTGCTATAGCAGTATCTACATAATCCAGCCGGGGAAGTTTTAGTGTAAACTATTCCTAGTTAGATTACCTGAGCGATGACTCACACTGCATGAAAATATTTTAATACGGTATCTAGGTGGCCCTAAACCACCCTGAACTGAATATAGGATTTAAATAATGCTATATATGGTGTGACACAATTGAAGTGGTCAATTCTAAATGCACTGGTAGTATATAATAATGGAAAGCAAATGATACCAGAATAAATCTATCTATCTTGCATTTTTCACCAAACAAAGAGTTCTATTGCATATAACTGTACTAGTTGTGTGTCTGTTAGCTTCTAGCAAATCAGTGATAGCAAACTTAAAATGACCTATGTTAATCTTTGACCTCTATGAATAACTGGATTGATATTGATTATTATAATATGGCGGACTACTGAGGAGAGAGCTTTGTAGATAAAACATGGACATGCTTTTATAATTTACGATGGAAATCCTACATCGATGCAAGACTATTGCCAGAGCACTTTTTTGTATATATTATATTGTTTTGAGCATCACTAATGTTAAAGACGTATTTTTAGTAAGTAATATAAATATTTTGATAACTTTTAACTCTGTGGAAATGAACGTGGGCACGCTTTTACGTTCATGCGCATGCGTTCTGAATTAAAACCGGTTATAACAGAATACAACCTGTTTTATTCATTCAAAACGTTGGATGATCGGTACATCAAAGAGAGTCGAGAATTGTTGCCCCTTTTGGTGGTGCCCCCCCCCCCGACTTTTGAGATGCTTCTGCGGCCTTTGCTGGCCAGTCCAGTTGCAGACCCCAGGGAAGCTAGCATGAAAAGATGTGGCTCTGTTATGAAGCTAATTCCCATTATATTAGTTATAATCAGCATGCACACAAATGTTGACAAATAGTCAATGTCTTAGCCACTCGGCCATGGCAAACAAGGGAATGCTTAAAAACTTAATTTTATGTCATATCATATATTAACCCATTAGCTGACAATGCGCCCAGATGAGCCCTACTTTAGTATTTTACTCTCTCTAACGCCAAGACAATTTTACTCGTCAGTGGTAGGGTACTGCCAGTTACAGTGTAATGTGTTAACAAAACTATCTGCCGGTGTCTCTTGTTAACCCATTAGCTGGCAATGCACCCTACTTTAGTATTTTACTCTGTCTAATGCCAGACAATTTTACTTGTCAGTGGTAGGTTTCTACCAGTTAATGGGTTAAGCATGTTTACAGTTGTGCCAATAGAAGTGTCCCGAAAAATGTTGATTAATTCATTACTCCCTGTTAGAGTTTACCAGTTAGAATTGCTCACTAAAAATATGCCATTCTAATTGGTCAATCAAACAGGAAGATAGGAACTTTTGAAATAATTTGTCAAAGTGAGGAAATGAATTGATGAACATTTTTCGGAACAGTTCTATTCGAACGACTGTAATACGGGAATTTTTGCATGGCAATATTGCAATGTTCCTCGCAAGAGAATATCCGGTTTGACTGTAATAGTAAATAACAATCTCGGTCGTGTGATACAAACTTCCCAGAGTGGGTGTCGGACAAATACACACATTTCGTTATTGGGATCTGATGTCAATTAAAATTTATTTGGTTTATACAATGGATTTGTAATTATTCTATGGTATGGATGTCATGGTATGGTACAGTGGCGTAGGAACTGGGGGAGCACAGGGGGCACATGCCCTTTTCTTCAGATAAACCAATGGAAAAAGTGCCCTTTTCTAATACAAGAGGTGGCCTTAAGACAAAGTGCCCACCCAACATGAAGTTGCTTCATACGCCTATGGTATGGTATGGTATGGTATGATATTGTATTTGTTTGTTATGATACGTTGTTCAAGATCAAAGGAGTTTCCGAATCAAAGAGGTCATTGTTAAAAATGTCATTTCCACTGTTCTCATATCTTCAGATCAATGATCTATTGCCAAAGCACTGGTCAAATCAAAATATTCCGCTAAATTTCATGAAATTTCGATGAAATTTGAGCATTCCAAATTTTGACAACTACGATCATAATCTTGCTAGAATTCGACAATTTTATAACGATTACTAGATTAATTCGACTATTTACACACCACATATAAATGTTACATGCCATCAACTCATTTAGTCCCCCTAGTCACAGCAGTTTGGGAAAGAAATGCCAAACTGTGCTTATATGTTTATATTGCGCTTATTGACTATCGAAATTTTAACACTTTTATGAGTGAACTTTGTCGAAATAGTAGTTCGAATAATGCAGGATATTCGCACGATATTTAAAAAGGCTTACCTTGTTTCCTGACTCAAATTACATTGATATATAGCAGGTCAAGTCAAGTCAATACTTTGTGTAAATTGGCGAATCATTTCCACAGCGTAAAATGCTATCAAACCACTTCCAATACTTAGCGTAAAATGCTATCAAACAAACCACTTCCAATACTTACGTACCAAAAATACTCCTCAACTCTTGCCATATTCAATATAGTACAGAAAATTAAAACTATGGTTGGTTTGATGGATAATTTTTACCGTAAATTTAAAACTTTACTCTTGTAGGTCATGTTTACAATTCTCGCCCTTCAGTAGTTCGCCCATCAATATAATTTACGTAATGACCGTCTCCCGTCTATTAAAGCCAAAACTGAGCGTTTTAGAAATAGTTTCATTCCATACGCAATTAGAACATATTCGTAGTTTTAGATTAAAATTTTAATAATTTTTATACTCTTCTTGTAGCTTAATTTTAACAAAGTTATATATATATAATTATGTAGCTATGCATAATGAGAACGTGTAATTCAATCCTTGATTGCTAAACGTTTAATTATTATTAAAAATCGAAATATTAATACAACAATAGATTGCTGACCAACCGCACCTAAGTGCTCAAATTATTTTGACAAGTTTTCCTTGTTGACCCATACAGACGAGCAAAATTTGTACTTTGGCAATTTTTTCTATGACAAGTACACTTGTTCAAAACCTAGCATGCTAGCTCTGGAATAAGTGTACTTGTCATAGAAAAAATTGGCAAAATTGCGTATACAGACAAGCAAATAAAATTTGTCATATAAAAACTTGTCATAGAAAATTTGCTCGTCTGTAAGAGGTTTAACTCCCGGTCGCGTTTGACCACCAACTCTCATCGACTCTCATTCGGCACTTAAATAACTATAATCAGAGTAGTGTTTTGCACTTTCTAGTAACAATTTGCTTAATTTAACAAAATAATACGCAAGGACTGTGTTTATAAGAAGAAAAGTTGTAAGAAGGAAATTTTAACACTTTGTTTGCGAACATTTTAGAATTATTCCCAAGGCACTGTTTCGCGCGCTAAATTATTTTTGTCGCGACTCTCATGCAACCCTTGTTCCAGTTTGACCGGGGCTGAGTGGGTGTAAATGTTGCGTAAGGGGTTTGAATGTAGGCTAAATCGGTGCAAAGCTAAACAAAGTCGGTTTAAATGGTGCGTTAATGTTTTACGTTGAGTCCTACTATAAAGATCGTCCGACAGCATCCGCGAGCTTGTTTTCAATCGACAAACGATCTATAGCTCTCTTTCATGGTTTAAATACTACTATGCTCTTGTTTAGTTTCAGCTTGAAATAACCTTGCAAATTAAAGCTCTTTCTCTCCTAATGATAATCCACGCGAGAATGAGTCGAACTTAAGCCAAAATAAAACACTAAATTGGTATAGCAAGCGTTATAAAAGATAGTTGTTAATTTCTAGTATGTTAAGGAGACGTATAGAATCGTTTTAGTTGAAAACAAGCTTGTGGACG
This sequence comes from Trachythela sp. YZ-2020, assembly GCA_016169945.1. NCBI lineage: Eukaryota > Metazoa > Cnidaria > Anthozoa > Malacalcyonacea > Clavulariidae > Trachythela > Trachythela sp. YZ-2020. The sequence continues at coordinate 1,201,237 of JADLSH010000114.1, forward strand.
GTCACGGACGTTTGCAGACGTTCGCGGACGGTGTTTAGTAGGACCGGTAAGGACCGGACTCACTTACACCACCTGGGTCTAACTCGGGTTAAGTTGGCGTAAGGCAGTCTAAAGTCGTTGCAATGCAAGGTATGCTAAGTGGGTCTAATGCGGGATTATATAGGTAGTCTAAAGTCGTTGTGTGGTGGTCTAAATGGGTCATAGTCGACGTCGGGTTAAGTTGGCGTAAGGTGGTCTAAAGTCATTGTAAGGTATACTAAGTGGGTCTAAGGCAGATTATTTCGTCGAAAGGTAGTCTATAGCAGTGTAGTTTAAGTGGGTGTCAATGTTAATATTTCACGTTGGTTTGCTATACTGTTTTGTCGATCCAAAATATGATAATTATATACGGATCCAAAATATCCCTGCAAGACCAAATACCTACTTACAAAACAGCCGAATACAAAATTTCCGAATACGAAACAGCCGAATACGAAACAGCTGAATACAAAACTGCCGAATACGAAATAGCCGAATAGGAAACAGCCGAATACGAAACATCCGAATACGAAACAGCCGAATACAAAATTAAACGGCCGAATACGAGTTTACACATTGGGATATCAAGTTGCATCGCATCATGACAGAATTGTATAATTCCATCAAATTGAATCATGAATGGCAAAATGGTATAATATTGAATTTTGGAGGTAATCACGCTTCATACTAAAACAGCCCTTATTTTCGAGCTTAACTTGATACCCGGTTCAAATTAGCCAAGATTTCGCTACTCACAAAAGCAGAAGTCTTTCGATTCAATGTAGCCGACGGCTTAAAGTGCACATCACCCCAAACTTTATTGGCTTTATCAAATCTTGGCATCATGTCTAGTATATCCGTGAAAACAATTTTTAATTTGGTCAAATCGTTCGATTTTTATGGCGTTTTGAACTTAGCTTTCGATGGACCTTGGCAGTCGTATTTTCTAACCAAAAAGAGCCTGGGTCTAGCCCATTTTCTGACGTCACGCAAGGTAGTCGGCATTTAGCTTTGATCGGTTTGTATTCAGTTCGCCATTTCGGTTTTGCTTGCCTTGAATCAATCGAAGTTTACACTAATTTTTTCTGGCTTTCATGTCTAACCATGAACACAGGATATATATACACCTTCTGCCCGCAATTAAACACAAACAAACATTCAATAACATTTTTCGATACACCAATAAAACTTTAGTATATTCATTTAAACGAGCAGAAAATCATTAACATTTATTAATTTGCAATTACATGAATTGTTCACTTAAGAATAAAGGTCAATTTCAATAGCATTTACACAAGTTCAATAAGCATAACTAAACAGTCAATACGAACAAAAGGATATTCATTTACACGTTTAATACACACAACGAGAAATACATATCACGACAACATATTTACTCATTAGCGGAGAAAATATGTATGGGGTAAGTTAACCTTCGATGACATTGCCGTTAAGACATCGAGGTAAGTAAGTTTGCATGTGCCTGAACCACGCATTGCCAGGGGCGCCGGAACGTAGCCGAAGCGGAGGGGGCAGCGCCATGAAAAGGGCACGAGCGCCGAAGGCGCGAGAAATTTGTAGGGGGGTCCGGGATATCCTCCCCCGGAAATTTTTTTAATCTACACTCTACAATCTACACTGCATTATGAGGAGTGGAGATTTTACATAATTCTGAATATTATAAAACGATAACACACAGGAATTAGCTTAGGGAAGTGCGTTATTGCGGAGCTTAACTGCGCTAATCGACCACGGAAAACTAGGCGCGCGTGAGGAAACCAGAAAAATCTAGATAACGTATCAAGAAGATAACTAGTCAATTAACGTAATCTAGTTAAACTGCACGGTCATAATCCTTATTAAACCTATGAGGGCTAGTCCGGTCACAATAATAATAATTTATTCATTACAATGCACTTTATTGTTAAGAAAAAGGGCAACCGGTTGCCCCCGCGTGCCCCCGTACTATAAGGGCAGCGGGGGCAGCTGCCCCCGCTGCCCCCGTGGCTCCGGCGCCCCTGCGCATTGCATTTTCTGATTGTTATTGTATCCATGTGCCGTTCAGCAGCAGCTACCAAAACTCTTTTCCTGTATTCCCCTAACGGAATACGTTCTTGACGCGCCATGACTCTGTTATTCATCTCCAATTGGATTTCAGGTCGTGAAATATCGTTTTTGATTGCGGCCTTCAACGCACTTATGGCATTCTCGACGATGTTGAGAAAAGGGGAATATGGTGGAAGCAGGGGCGCCGTGGGTCCCTTGTTTTAGGGAGGCCCGAACGCACCATTTTCCGACAATATTTGGAAGAATAATTAATGTTTTTGTTGTCGACGGGGGGGGGGGGGGTGTGGAAGGAGCACGTCTAAAAAAATTTTCTCGGACTGTTAATACAGCTAAATATCGACAATCTATCCCAATGTTGTTAAATTTTATGAATATTACCAGTTCTATAGTTATATTCTAAAAACGTAATCTGAGTTTGATTTCCGATATTTCATCAACATGTTTTAGCATTCGTATTTGCAGGTATGCTTCACCATTACGATTCCGACAACATAACAAATTTCCGATTTTCCGACGGGTCTCAACGGTAGGGGGGGGCCATGGCCCCCCCTGGCCCCCCCGGCCACGGCGCCACTGGGTGGAAGCATCCGTAGCGAGATTTCTTCAGCAGGACTTACAGCTCCCCGATGAGCTGGTGCACCGTCATAAATAAAAACCGTCTCGTTACCCGCCACATTTTGAGCACATTCATCTAGAAATAACTGAAACCGATCTCTGTTTGTGCCTCCTATGTGCATTGAGTGATGCACAAGGCCAAATGTGGAAGAAACTGCAAGAATAATGCTGATGTTGCGTCCTTTTTGTCCTGACACTTGGCGATATGCTCTATCTCCTCGAAGGGCTCTGCCTTGACTCCTCGCCGTCCAGACATTAAAACCGCATTCGTCAATAAACACGATTTGCCTCTGGATCGCTTCTCCCAAAAACCACGCTGCATAATCGCGTCTGCTTTGGATCACGTCAGGTCTGTTTCTTTCTGCAGGGCATCGCCGAACAAGTTTGAATGTGTATAGCATACCATTCAATACCTTTCCAACTGTCCGTGAATGTATTCGGGGCTTATCAGGCAATCTTTCCTGAAGCAATCGGTTTATGCCATCAAGTGTGAGAACAGGGTTCTCGTTCAGAATTTCTTCAATGCATTGCTTCATTTCATCATCAACTTTCCTGTGGTTGGGGCCGCCTCGTGGTCTTTCAGCTATCTGTCTTTCTTGCAAATGTCGTCTGACTATCCCTCTCGCTGTCGAGCGGTTAACGCCGATGGTATCAGCAACAGAAAGATAATCTTGGGCTGGATCATTGAATGCTCTTATCAAGCACTCTCTATTTTCCAAACTCACACGTTGTCGTCTAGGTCTTGCTGCCATCATGTACAATATTGTATGTTAACTTTGACGAAGTACTCAATTTTTAGAGCGTTTTGAAATGTGTTACATCCTCAGGGGAATAGAGTTGAAGACCGTACAGTCGAATTGTATGGTAACAGGTTAGTTAGCACATACAACGAGATTGACATTCTTAAACGTGTAAATGAATATCCTTTTGTTCGTATTGACTGTTTAGTTAAGCTTATTGAACTTGTGTAAATGCTATTGAAATTGACCTTTATTCTTAAGTGAACAATTCATGTAATTGAAAATTAATAAATGTTAATGATTTTCTGCTCGTTTAAATGAATATACTAAAGTTTTATTGGTGTATCGAAAAATGTTATTGAATGTTTGTTTGTGTTTAATGCGGGGCAGAAGTGTAATTGCTATATATGGATAGAACTACATACGTTCCATACATCTAAGATGCGTAGATCGAAAGCTCTGTTCAAGAGAAACATTTTACGTACAGTTTCGTGCTTGTAGGTCTGATATTGGCTGAGTTATGTCACTTATGAAGCGATATCCAAATGGAATATTACTCACACTTTCGCAGCGCAAATGTCACCGCGGCGCGAAATGAACTCAGTACAGGGACGTAGCCAGGGGGGGAGCCTTGGGAGCCGCGGCTCCCCCCCTTTGGTTATATCTAGTGGTAATACTTACTGCAAAAGCAGGAATTATGCCCAACATGTAGGCACAACTACCTTAAATCCAAAGAATTTACGTTTTGGTGTGGACTAGGTAATTTTTTTTGGACGCAAACGTTTGGTTTATACGTAAAATTTTCAGGTTTTGGACGTTAAAACATACTTAATAGTGAACACTGCCCGGGAAAAATTTTTTAACTCCGCCCCCCCCCCCGTCGACAAGAAAAATGGAAGAATACCTGAGTGAAATGGAGATGTGTCCGCTTAAGTATGGAGGGCCAGCTACGGGCTTGCTTTAATCCCCCCAGGGCTCCCCCCCTTTGAAAGTTCTGGCTACGTCCCTGACTCAGTAAAATATATTTAAAGCTATTTTGTTGATAAAGACATGTTTTATGCATGAGGTAGCAAGCTGTAGGCATGACGAACACGCTCATAGTTGTTTCAAGGTTGTAGATGCAATATTATGGAGTTTAAGCTTCACGTTTTAGGGCAACGGCAAACGGCAGAGTCGAGTTTTCTCATATTTTCTTTCTTATCTCAAAAGAATCATCATACAAAATTTGTAGTAATGTTTGAATGGAAATACACAAGCTATGTAGACATATCATACATGAAAATAAAGCCCTCTTCATGACGGGATAGCTACTGGTTATTTCAAGTTCGTTAGTTCATTATTTATCGAGTTATTCGCCTACAGGCAAAGTGTACTAAAATTCAACGGCACTAAACTTCTAAAAAATACATAATCCCAGCGAAACATACATCGATTTTTGTGCACATTTTCTAAGCATGTAAGATGCATAGATCGAAAGCTCTGATCAAGAGAAACATTTTACGTACAGTTTCGTGCTTGCAGGTCTGATATATGTAGATAGCCGACAGTATACAAAGAATTTGCAAGTGGGCCGAAAGTTTATTTTGACGAGTACCTTGCGTGACGTCACGAAATTTACTCGTTCCAGACTCCTCGTAACGACGGACAAGGTCCGTCAAAAAGTGCCTTTTTGCCTACTTTAAACTGCCATAAAAATCGAACGATTTGACCAAATAAATAAAAATTTTCACGGATACACTAGAAATGATGCCAAGATTTGATATAGCCAAAACAATTTTGGGGTGAGGTGCACTTCAATATAAGGCTGATGATGACAAAAGTATATTAATATTTGCCTGCGAGTATAAAGAATGACCAATACGACCGAAACCCCATCTTTGAAGTTTATTGTATGTGCCTTGAGCTGTTTGCATGCAGTGGCTTGAATGTCAATATCATAGATTTGCCCACCAAAACGGACTATGCTGAATATGTCATCAGCAGCTTTATATTAAGCCGTAGGCTACATTGAATCGAAAGACTTCCTGCTTTTGTGAGCAGCGAAAGCTTGGCTATAATTAATAAGGGCTGTTTTGGAAGTGTGTTTTTAAATGCGTTTGCCGTCGAATAGTACAAATAAGCGTGATATAATATAGGCAGTAAATTTTGTTAACATAGCGAACATAAGGTAGCTATATTTTTAAAGCACACGCGAGTTGTCTTCGTTCCCAGACACTGTTTAAATTAGGCACAGTTCGGCGCGTTTCAACAGTGTCAATGGCTTTTGTAATAATAATAATTTTATTCCAAACAAAGTACGAAAGAGGTACAAAGGATACAAACAAGTTTCAAGGTAATAGATAACACCTAATACTAGCCTATATTACATAAATATATCTAGTTGAGTTCTGACCAAAAATATGGCTGCTATTTTTATTCGAAATTAACAAGATTTTAACTCAAATAACTTTAACTTAAACTTGCTTGGCTAAGTGAAACTTTCAAGTCGTTGCTGATTCATAAAAATAAAATACGAAGCGATGAAAATTTTATCGGTGGACGGCTCGACGAAACTTGTAAGTTGAAAGTATAATTGTCTCGAACATTTTTATGTATGTTATTAATAAGTAATAGCATGGTTTCTCGTGAAATTTGGATATAACATGCACTAGCTCGTGAGTTTTTCAAAGTCCTCAAATAGCACTCGTCCTTCGGACTCGTGCTATTTTGAGTTCTTTGAAAAACTCACTCGTGCATGTTATATCCAAATTGCACTCGAAACCATACTATTACCTATACTAACATAAATGATTATTAATTTTATACAAGTTCTCGATGAAATTATTCCTTAGGGTTACAAACATTGCATTTCTGCATAACAATAGGTAATGTTGTTCATTCCCCACTTCATTCAGATCACAATGTTTTCTATCGCAGTAAGAAATATTGTTATATCGACCAGTTTCAACTGGTAACCTATGTGCTGAAATTCTCAACTTTGTAATAGCTTGTCGGTGTTTAACGTTGTGGATTTCCGAAAGGTATTTTTCAAAATCAAAGTTCACTAAATACTCTTAATTTCCCATTTTCTTTATTTTGTTGAATATGATTTATATACTATGTAGGAATTCTTCATGCAGTGTATTTTGTAAATAATGGCAAAAATTTCCTGGAGTATCATGAGGGATTGTACTAAGATTTATTGATTCTTTGACATTGGTATTACACATTCTCAGCAAGTAATTTACAAAAACTACTGGTTGAGAGTTGAGTTGTATACACACTCGGGCTGCTTCACCAGTCAAAGTGCGGTCAAAAGAAGTATCCGTAATGTTTAACCAATACTTAACAATTTGAATGGAGATTAACACGATTAATGGTACTCTTCCTAATTCAGCATAAATACCTACGTTTGTAGATTTTGAATGTACGCCAAGAATTCGTTTACAAATCTTTCTATTTCAGTTGTTAATTTGAAAAGTTTGCTTTTAAATGTTTCAAAGGAGGTTACCTTGCCTAACAAATACGGTCCCAAAACTTCACTACAGTATAATAGAATTGGAATTACTGTTGTTGAGAATAACTTTAAAAGTAATTTAATTGGTATTTTTTTTATGAATAAACGATGGTATGCTCGTATAGTGCTTTACTGTGCAAATTTTTTTGTGCTCGTTTAAACTTTCCAGAAAAATGGATTATAATGCCAAGATAACAATATTCATCCAAATACCCAATTTGAAGTTACATATGTATGTCTCTGGGCTGATGTTCCCAATAATAAAATTTTAGACTTCTTCTTATTAATGTTAAGCTTCCACTTTTTTGTGTACTTTTCTAGTTTTAGGAGGCACTCTTGCAACCTTCTTGCGATTCCGATAAGAGCACTAAATCGTCTGCATAAAGTAAACAGTTCAAATCCGTGTTACAAAGCTTTACCGGGTCACATGAATGATTAAATAAGTTAGGTATGTCATTTATAAACATGTTAAACAGGGTTGGACTCAGATTGCATCCTTGTTTCACTCCAACAAAATAATTAAGAAAAGGTAATTTAATGGTTTGTATGTGTTTTATAAAACAGCCATTGGTCCCCAAGAGCGGGGTGGCATATTTGTTATACTCAGGGCGCTTATATATAGGGCGGTGCAACGAGCGCGCGCGCGCTGATCGACGTGTGATGCGGAAGGAGCCTGGGTCGAGCATGTTTTTTGTAAAAATTGAAGAAAAAACAGATTTTGATATGTCTACTTCTTGCGTTCATATTTCGCATCGTTTTAAGTGTGAATACAAACTAACGGAATATTTACGTGTAATATCACTCTGAGTACGTAGTCAGTTTGAATTTAGCAAAGATTTTCCTGTCAGAGAGAATTTATTATCGATTATGCGCGTGTGTTTGGTCACTTCGAATGGTGACAAAATTTCAAATGAGAATATATTTTTTTGATTTGGTGCCAACCTCTAAAATTCTCAGGCATGTTGAAGTTTCTTATCTCAAGTTTTCATCTTAAAAAATTCGTTCAAATCGGAGTGGATTCCTAGGAGATAACATGGCTGAAATTTGACCCCCTTTAAAGCTTCTTTTTAGGACGTTTAACCATAATTTGTTTCTAAAACAATAGCGAAGATGTTATAGTTTTGCTAGCCTGCGATTCTGTTGAAACCACTTAATGTGTGGCTTAAGTTTTACGACTGTTGAAACAAGATTAATGTATTTACCAAACCGATCCTCTTTGTAGCTCAATTTATGAAAAATTAAATTTTTGCAAACATGCTGAGCGCACTGTTGGTTAAAACTTTGTCCCCCTCTAAATTTTTATTTGGAGTGATAGGTGACAAGTATTTCTCTTAATTTTTGCTTAAATATAACATTTTGAATTTGATTCCTTTGCGCTATCCTTTTTGCAATCTGGGATACGTTGTGAAAGCTAAATGTTTCTTCTATCGAACGCTAACAAAGGTCAATGGTTATGCGTGTTTATAGTTTTGGCAAACACATGTTTTTGACAACAAAACCCCAGTCCTTTGCTGTGAATGCCATAGGCAAGTCATTAAAAAGTTTAATCGATCAGTTTGGCTAATATTTTATAAAAAAGACACAGCTATATACTGCTGAACATTGTGTTCTCAGACTGATGTGGTCTACTGGAAAATATTTCGCATTAAAAACAATCAGCCTTGATATGTCCTAAGAATAGACTTCGATTTGGAACAAACTCTTAAGATATAAGCATGAGATATTAAGCAAAAACTTCGACATACCCACATTCTAAGGTGCTGTTATTAGGCTATCATCGTTGTAAAAATATATTTTCGCCGCCATGGAAATCGGGAAAGCCAAAGAGCTATCAAGGACATTAATATTCCACATTAAATCTCTCTCACAACGGTTTCTGCACCAAAAATATATTGTATCCATAGGAAAACCAATATTTTACTTTTAAACTTGAATAATTTTCTTCTCATAAGTAAAGAAATGAGAAAAAAATCGCCAAATACTGTCAAAAAATGAAAATCTGTTTTGCTTGGATTTTCGCGCGAAAACATGCTCGCCCCAGGCCACTGCCGCATCACACGTCGATCAACAAAGTCACAGCCGTTGCACCGCGCTATATATAAGCGCCCTGGTTATACTTCTTTATTTGGCACCGTGTATCAGCGCTTACGTAAACGGAGAGTCAGCCTTAAGGTGGTCTTATACATTGAAAACTTTTTTTCTTAATTTAATACTTTTTCCTCATTTTTTACTCTAATATTATAGAATATGGGTGGCTGACACAAAATCACTCCCTTATACATTTGTTGCCATAGTAACCAAGATATGACCCCCTATGGAGTAAGATATGGTGTTTGCGCCACAAATGATCGGAGCCAAAGTAAACTACGAATGATCTCCCAAACGTTAATGGATACAAAATAGACCTATCTATGTTGTGAACCTAAAAAAATACTCAGCTAAAGGCATAGAGTATATACATTTTACTTCTGTTTATAGATTAATGAAAATATGGGCGTGTTCAGTTCATTAATAGGGTTGGCCTGTGGCGTGTATAACTCACACATAGCATTTTTAGGTTCACATCAACGCTTTAACAGTAATGATTAAATGCGGAAAATTTCATCTAGAGTGGAAGATGACTTGGGAAAATTAAGTTTAAAATATTCTTGGGTATGTTTTCGACAAACTATCCTAATTTGAAGACTTGAATAGGCATCTGGAAAAATTTAAAATGAGCCAGATGCATATGTTTCTACTTCCTTTTCCTTGTTCTTGTCCCCTGTCTTTTTTCTCTGGCCTCTGAGAACCTTTCTTCTTGTTTTTGTGTCTGTCTTCGCTTTATAATTAGCCTTTCTTACTCTTAGGTTTTGAGCTGTTTTGATAAAATCAAGTTTATAGTTTCAAATAGCGCTTTGCGATAATATTGATTACACATTACTAACCAAAGAAAGCAGCTAGAATGACCCCTTTGTTTGTCCCCTTCGTTTGTCCTTCCTTTTCTTGATTTTTCAGAAATGAAAATTTCGACATGGAGCTCCCCTATATTTTCATATGCTAACAAAGTATACTGGGTCGAAATCACATAGCCAAACATATCCTAAACGGGAGAGGTAGGCATATATATCATGAAAATGCCATGCTAGATTTTTTGAAAAATGTTTAACACGTACTATTTCAACACCTAAGTTTGGTTCCTAGCTGTGACCTCCGTCGTTGCCGTCTTTAAAAAGACACCGATGTTTAACCCTTCGGTTCTTTGAAAGGTTATGGCAGATCGACTTTCGTCGGACTTTACATGTCCTCAATCAGTCATAGCCTTGAAGTGGAACCGTAATTATAGAAAATATAGAGCATGAACACAATTTGCTTTCACGCCATTATAACGCCTCTCCCGCCAAAATATACCATGTGATCAGAAGAATAACACGCTTCTTAACCGACTTGTACTTGGTGTAATTTGAAATAAAATCGTTTAAAATCACTATATAGCTAGGGAGGGGGTACGTTGGTACTCATTTGGAGAAAAAAACTTTCGTAAATGCTATAATGCTCGCTTTTTTTTCAATAACATGTCGTTGCTATGGTGGTTGCTAGGGGACAAAATTTCAAGCAAGCTGCTATTTTCCTCTATCTATCCATTTTCCGCCAAACAAATAGAAAAATCAACACCAGAAAACGATAATAATAATGCATAATATGGCTAATTTCAAAATAGGATTTTCTTTTAAAATTTTGTATAAGACCACCTTAAGGGAATTTCTCCTTATATCTGAAAAAAAATACTGTTATAGATAATAATTCATAAAATAACTAATAAAAAAATTTGTTAATAGCCGATGCTTGCAGGCTAACATAGGATCGTCACTGCGCTAAGTTTGTACATTTGTACATTACTTGTTTGTAACATTTGAATTGAGACGAATTCTGAAGAAAAATCGCAACCAAGAAAAAAATGCCATCTTTATCGTTATTCCAGACATTGCACCCTTCCCCTCACTTTCTGCTTGGATTTCAACAGTTCACAAAAAATAATTGTGGAGATAATCGTTTTATTCAGGTTTTGCAAATTTGAGCAAAACAAATGAAATTAAGTTTCTTAATACTATATTTTTTATTTGAAACGGTTCAGAACGATCAACAGTCCGTATTTTGCTTGTTTTACTTTACTTACTTGCCGCCCCAGATAAGGCCGCATATGGGAGCAAAAATATTGAAGAGCCCCGCCCTAGGAAAAGCGCAGCACTTACCATATTCACAACAACGATGCGCTTAATCGAAGCACTGTTGATGGAATACTTCGAGCTTAAAAAAATCGACAATTCGCCTCCATCTTTAATCAGTCTCGGACATATATTATCCTCTGCTGCGTTGTCTTTCAGTTTAAATTAAGTATTTTCTGTCGTTAGACTCTCTCTCCAGAACTTTGGAAATGCGCAATTCCTATGTGAAGCACAAACAAACAGAGTAATTATGTTTCCACATTCCTTATTAAAAATTATGAAGACCAATGAAGACAACAAAAATAGAAGACGTCTACATGGACAAATTTAGACATCAAAATAATACTAGAGTCTAGATTGATTATATAAGTGTTCAATGGCCACTAATGGTGGCAGGAATATAGACGCAAGTTCATAAATATAGACAACACATGTGGAGAAGTAAAGTCTAATGGTAGATAAAGTGAGATAAAACTATTACTCTATCTTACGTAATTAGTTCAGGTGTGACATAAAAACCCATATTTCGTGGGAAATATTTTTATTTTTGAAAGGGTGATTCAGCGCTTAAACGAGTAAATACGTACAGTAAATAGGAAATGCCACTTTTTAAAGAATATTTGCGCATAAATGCACCCATCTCATACTTAGAGCATCAAGAGCAATTGTATAATCAAATTCTCACAATTTATCCCTTTATTTACAGAGTATTGACAAACATGATTGCTGAAATCTTTCTTACCATTGTTCTTGTATACTTGGTGCATTAGTTTATCACCAACTATTGGATGAGAAGAAACATGCCACCTGGACCTTTTCCCTATCCCCTCCTTTGGCAACGTTCCTCATTTGCTCTGTGATCCCGTCAATCCCTTTAGCAAGCTAGCTGATAAATACGGAGATATATTCTCACTTACTTTTCCTACTGGATATAAAACGGTTGTATTGAATTCTGCTTCACTCGTAAGAGAAGCGAGGGTTGGTAAACAAGAAAATCTGGCAGGAAAATCACCCAGGTCCCTTTATCCTGCGGTAGAAATATTTGGAAAAGATGTAATAACATCAGATTATTCTCCTGAATGCAATTTCGCATGCGAGTATTTACAGCTGCAATGCATGTCTTTGGAGCTGCCGAGCTGGCAAAGGGCAAGCATCAGAACGTGCTGGATATGCAGTTGATATTGCGATTAAATAAATCGATAGCAAAGAAGGAGAACCCTTCTCACCTAGAAAATTATTAGAGTCTTCGATTCTTGTACAGCTTTGGGAATGGCTCACATGAAAGAAAGTTAAATTGAATGATCCAACTATTAATAGTTTGTCCGTATTTAACGCAATAGTTGCTAAAAAAGCCTTGATTTCCAACGTGTACCAAGTGATTCAATTTTTTACGTATTTACCAACCCAATACCAAGGCCACAAGAAAACCTACATCCCAGGAGTTATCCGTGATCCAACCGACAGCTTCATCAATTGCTACGAAAAGGAAATCGCCAAAGAAACCAATAAAGACATTGGATTAACAGAAGATGTCGCGGGATTAATGTTAGATGTAACATTTGCAGGAGCAGATCCACTTCCTCGTCACTTGCTTGGTTATTTCCTTACATGGTACTAAATCCGAAAATACAAGAAAAAGTTCACAAGCAACTTGATGTCGTCGTAGGCAACGACCGCTTACCAAGTTGGAAAGATGCTCAGAACATGCCATACATGCAAGTTACTCTATGTGAAGGCCAAAGGGCGTCCGGTATGATAACAGTCGTCGTTGGGTCAAACGCGACCCGAGACATGAAAATTGCTGGCTACCACGTTCCCAAAGGAACATTTGTTGCTCTCAATCTTGACAAAGTGCATTATGACGAACGAAAATGGCGAGAACCAGAGAAATTCAAACCTGAAAGATTTCTTGATTCTGATGGGAAATTTGTTGGCTGGAGCAAACTTCATGGTTTTCTTCCGTTTTCCGCTGGCCGAAGAGAACGTCCTGGTTATCCATTGGGCAAGATCATGCTGTTTGCCCTAGCTTCGATATTGTTGTATCGTTACAAGATGGAATTGTCGGAGGGAGAGCCAATTCCGACCTCAACAGTGTTTAAAAATTTATTAGTTCGGCGTCCAGAAGATTTAAAAATTGTCGCGAAGAAACGAGATGCTTTTACAAATTCAATTCCTCTTTGTTTTTTCTTCTATTTTCTATAATCTATGATAATGTAATCTGAGAGCTAGAACTGTACCACCACCTTAGGCACAATTATGCTTAAGATTTATCTGACAGTGCTACAAAAGGATTATTATTTTCAATTAACGCCATCTCGATGAACGAGAATGACCAGAACTAGCAAATATAGGCTTTGAGTAATATCAATTCCTAGTATTAAAGTAGTCCTAAATTCTAGCATAGGAAATTTTATTTTTTAACTCATTAAATTCTAATATTTCTCGTTCTTCCACTTCTCTCCTTTCCGCCCGTTGTTCTATTATTTAACCTTCCTCCGCTTTCTTCACTTCTTTTGGCCCGTTCAGCCTCTTTTTATTCAGGCTTGCATTGTCCTTCTGCGTTGTCACGTTAAATTGCGTGTCCAATTGAAATATTTCTCTCTCTCTCACCGTCACTTTGCAGACGAGCAGAAGGTTTCCCTAGAACTAGAAAGGACCGAAATAGAAAAGGTAAAAAGTAGGGAGTAAATGAGATAGAAGAAGAGGCCGAGAAGATGAAAGTGGAAAGGAAAATGAAGGTAAAGAATATAGGGAAAAGTAACAGATCTTTCAGGTCATTCTAGGGACCAGTCATTATTTATTGTCTGGGATGGGTCGGTGGATTTTATTATGACATTAAATTATAATTAGTGATCCCCCCATTTATGTAGGTAGGTAGGTAATACTTTATTTAAAATCAAAATAGAGAACACGCTAGCCCCATCAACTCTAGGCTGGGTTTCATAGGGGGCGTGTTTAAGTATTAAAAACGTTAAAAAGAAAGTTACACTAAATACTAAGACACAAACACACATATAATATATGCATATAACTAGGAAGCATGTCATTATCCAACTATTGACTTAAACGAATGAAACGACTCGGCCAATTTTGCTTCATTTGGGAGTCAATTCCAGAGCATGGCGCCGCTATATTTCAAGCTTTTTTTAAAGAAATTCTCGTTTCGGCTTAGGAAGTGCAATATATGTTGCAGTATTTCGGAGATGATAATTAGTTTGACCTATTTCTCTTCTCACGAAGGACCCCCGAAGACCCGGCGCAGTGTGGTCATTAAGTATTTTATACATTAATACTGACTTGGCACCAGACCATCAATTTTCAAGTGTGTCCCAAGAAAGCGTGTTTAGAAGATAAGCTGAATGAGTGTCATAATTAGCACCCGTTAAGACTCTTGCTGCACGTAACTGAAATCTTTGCAACTTGTCTCTTAGCAACTTACCACAGGTGTCCCACAGGGGGGGGGGCAATAATCAAAGTAGGGCTGCACAAGACTTTTATAAATAGATTCTAAGGTATGCATTGGAACAAAGAGCTTTATACGCTTCATAGCGCCAATAGCTGCACTCGCCTTCTTGCATATAATTTCAATGAGACTGTCCCAATTAAGATTTTCATCTGATTTTACTCCCAAACACAGCCACAACGGGTTCCTCACACATTATGTTATTAAGATTATATGTGTGATCTCTTTTCTGCTACCCCCTAATATACGGTAATTATTTTTGTGATCTACCTCCAAAAAAAACCAAACGACGTGCACACTTCGTGCACACAGAAACACTGCGAAAAACGTCTGCGCATGCCCAGAAACTAAAAAAATTAAAATTTCAACTTTCAAAGAAAAAACATGGCTATTTACTCATTCAGGATATTAAGTGAAACAAACAAGAAAATACAGCAGACGGGTGCTCCAGACCTTAATCATAAACATAAGTCTTCTAATATTTAATTAAAGTATAAAAAGGAATAGATATTAAAATCCAGACCTGCCAACCCCTGAGTGGCAGAAATCGTGAGTTGCAGTTTAATAAGTCGGGAGATTGATTGAAAAATCGTGAGATTTTGGAATTTTCAGGTTTGCACCCCTATATGGGCGCAAATTGATGCCAAATACGTTCCACAGCTCACCCAAACAAAATGGCAGAGGATTCTGCGGTTTGTGCAAACCATAGACATAGTAACCATAGATATAGGAAAACTAGATTGCGTGACATGCATGCTAAATCCAAGACGTATACATTCTACACGGCAATCGATGTTTTTCGCAATTTACGTCGTCCTATTGCCTTGAATTCCGTCCATTCAAATTTGTTTGGGAGGAACTAGTTATTCCGAAGGTTTTGGATGTAAATTGTACAGTTTGTGCCAGGGACGGTCCAGAAATTTTCGTTCGTTAGTCAAAATTTTGGAGGTCATTATCGGGGGGAGGGTTGTAATTTTACTTATTTTGCTGGTTCCGACATGGATAGTACGAAAGTCACATGCTCTTCGCAAGCTTGAGAAATGTTTACAAATTAACAATTATACATATTACTATAGTATATACCAGACACAATGCTAATGAATATGCCTTAAGGTAAAACATTTAGCAATTATTCGCCGAAGGCGAGGTGAATATCGGTGAATAAAAACCGAGACGAAGTCGAGGTTTTTATTCACCAATATTCACCGAGCCTGAGGTGAATAATTGTTTTAGTAAAATTACATAGGTGATTATTTGGAAAAAAAATTAAAATTGAATTAATTGAATATTTACGATAAAAGCGCCTTAAAAACGCTTTAGGTGATTATCGCGTATTAATCGAAGGTAGTCGAAACCAATCAGCATTGAGAATTTTCAATAATCACCTATGTTATTTTACTAATTACATTTATGTGTCCTGTCTGCAATGCAAAAGTGCGAAGCCATGATTATTTGAAAATTTGAAACTTTAACTGCACTACACTACAAAAGATCATATTACATCAAACCACCATCCAAACAATAAACAATACAACTGTCTTAATATTTATGCTATCGCCAAATGGGCAATTTGATTTAGTCTATATAAATACTTCAACCAAAATCTCACTCAAATAAAGAGAATAAACAAAAATCTATAAACCTATACGGTTAATATGAGTTCATTAATTCATAAAATAAGATTTTGGCCGACCGCTCAATAAAGTGTCTCCAAAATTCGTGATACTTTTGGAGAAATTGATATTACAATTACATTCAATTGAATGGCATTGAAATCAATCCCGGTCCATTCTACGATAGTAGTCAAATTACCCCAATTGCAAAACCAGATAATCTATTAAACACAAACATTACTAATAACTTAGAATCATGGACTTATCCATCTTGCCACTCCTGCACTATACCAATTAAATGGGATGACGACTCGGTTTTCTGCTCTGGTTGTGATAGTTGGTATCATGCCACTCACGATTTACCAGATAATGATACATCAAATGACGACTCTGACCTACATCATGACCATGTGCCCGCTAGTGCCAGTTCTTCATTGTACCTCAACCTATTTATGCCGAACAAAGGTCTGAGATTTGGGCAATGGAATGTGAATTACCTAACAAACGCTAAATACGAACAGATAAAGCTTATGCTTTTTAGTCAAAGCGAAAAAAAATTGGATATATTATTTTTGATTGAAACCTTTCTAAAACCCACAGACTCCAACTCGTGCTTTAATATCCCAGGTTACACCTTGTTTCGAAAAGATCGATTATCTAAACATGGTGGGGGAGTAGCCGCATATTGCTCTAACGATTTAAACTTTCGACGTCGTCTTGATCTTGAGGAAGATTCAGTTGAAATAATGTGGCTAGAAGTCTATCCATTCAGATCTAAGCGGTCTCTTTTGTTGGCAGGCTGTTATCGCCCACCTTCGTCCTCTAAAGACGATGACAGTAAATTTGAATCGGTGTTTGAGCGTATATATTTGAAAAACACCGAAGTCATCCTAACTGGCGATTTCAACATTGATTTTAAACACTCAAATACTTACAAGAAAAACAAACTCGCGAAAAGTCTGTTGCATATGAACTTCAATCAAATTGTCAATGACGTAACAAGACCAATTAGTGGCTCATGTTTGGATCACATTTATACTAACCAAAGCAAACGTATCTCCAATGTAGTCATTCCAAATTATGCTCTATCCGATCATCTACCAGTCTTCGCTATAAGAAAATACAATTGTCATCCTTCTAGCTGGAGTAAACATCATAAAACTTTTACCTATCGGGACATACGAAAACTCAACGTAACATCATTCAGATCGTCTCTCAGTAGTACTCCTTGGGACACTGCTTTCATCTTTGATAACATTGACGACTGCGTAGATTCACGGGAAAAACTATTTATGCAAACTGTCGATTCATTATTACCATTGAAAGAGAAGCGTGTGTCTAAAGATAAACAACCTCAATGGATGACAAATGAAATTCTTGACGCTATTAAAAAGAGAGACTATCTGATGTCTAAAGCTAGGTCCTCTAACCATCCTGATTGCTGGAAGCTTTATCGCGCCGCAAGAAACTCTGTGGTGAGCAAAATCGAGCAATCAAAGAGAACATTTTTTAAAGAATCATTTCGCGAAAATAAAGGAAATCCAAAAACCGTTTGGAAGTTTCTAAAGTCTCTTGGCTCCCACAGCACTAATTCAAACAAGTCTCCGATCTCTGTTTCTGATGAAAACAATAACGAAATTAGTGACGCAAAACACATTGCCAATATCTTTAATGGTCATTTCACCTCGATCGCATCAAAGTTAAAATCATCGATGAATTTACTAAATACTCCAAATTTATCTAAACTAAAGACATTTATATTGTCTAAAATCCAACCTGATACAACGTTCAGTATTCCAACTATTTCAACGAAAGAGGTCATAACCTACCTATCAAACATACCCAACAACAAGGCAACAGGCATGGATGGCATTAGCCCTTTATTATTAAAGATTGGTGTTAACGAAATCGCACCATCAATAGCCAAGTTAATCAATATGTCACTAAACTCTAAGACATTCCCTTCCCGATGGAAAACCGCAAAAGTTACTCCCCTTTTTAAATCAGGGTCGACCGTTGATGTGAATAATTACCGGCCAATTTCAGTTCTACCAGTCCTTTCAAAGATAATCGAAAGACACATGTGCACGAGTCCCTTTCCAGCTACTTGTCAGTCAATGGTTTAATTTATTCTAATCAATCTGGATTTCGAAAGAAATACAGCACAGAAACAGCTCTTGCGTTTATCATCGATACTCTTTTATTTAATATCGACAAGAACAAAATCAACGGATTAGTGCTAGTTGACTTTAAAAAAGCTTTCGATATGGTAGACCATGAGATTCTCCAGCGCAAACTTGAACTTTATGGCTTTGACAACAACTCCTTAAAATGGTTCCAATCTTACTTGTTTCAACGTCGGCAGTATGTTGTTATAAATAATGAGGTATCAACAACAACAATCATCACAGATGGTATTCCACAAGGTTCAATTCTGGGTCCTCTCCTGTTTGTCATCTTCATTAATGACCTCCCTCTACACGTCGACTCTCGCCTTGATATTTTTGCAGACGACACTACCATAGTGGAGTCAGCGATGTTTACCAGAGTTGGTGAACTTAATGAAAAATTGTCAGCATCTGCTTCACAGGTTGATGACTGGGCCAAAGAAAACAAGCTACCACTTAATGCTGCAAAAACTAAAACTTTGCTGATTTCGGGAAAACGCTTGCACAACATGTTATCTCCACCTGATATGCGCCTTAACGTGAAAGCTAACGGAACTGCACTAGAGCAATGCAACAACGCGAAACTTTTAGGAATAGTTCTTGATGAGAATCTGTCTTTTGATCTGTACGTTGACTCCCTTTGTAGCAAGATCTCTAAACGTCTAGGAATACTGAAAACTATTAAATCGTATCTGCCTATGGACGAACGTTTGCTATTTTACTCAACTATGATCAAACCTCTATTTTTATATGCTGCAATTACTTGGTCAAACTGTAGCAAAAATAATCTATTTAAGCTACTTAAACTCCAGAAAAGAGCTGCACGTATAATCCTAGATGCTCATCCACAACATCAATCTGTCGACCTCTTTAACCGTCTAAAATGGATTCCCTTCTATCGCGAAGCTGAAATACGCAAATGTATACTCGCTTATAAACGTTGTCATAACGAATGCCCTGATTATCTAAATGATATATTACCTCTCAACAGTGATCACCATAATAGAAGAACTCGCAATGCACATTGTCTTTTTACAGCACCTCGATATAATAGGGTTACTGAAGGTGGACGTACTTTCTCTGTGAGCACTATGAAATATTGGAATAGTCTCTCGCATGAAATTAGATCTGGAACTTCAGTAAATACGTTTAAGAAAGCATTGTTTGTAAATATTTTTAATCAACAGCAAGACATTGAAACATTTGATCTTTAAATTTACCACTATTATTGTAAATATATTCCAGATTCATATATCTTAATTTTGTAATCTTGTAAATATTTAATATTCTACTGAACGAGGGCCACTAGGTTATTAGTGTTCGCACTATTATGTGTCACCTCTTAAAATAAAGTTTCTATCTATCTATCTATCTATCTATACTTCATGTAAGCTGCATACATTGTTTCCAAAAATTCGTCATACTTCATGTAAGCCGAATAAAATGTCCCCAAAATCTGGTGATACTTCATGTAAACTGACTAATGTGTCCCCCGAATTTTGTGATACTTCATGTAAGCCGAATAAAGTGACAACGTCATGTAAGCTGAATAACTTGTCCACAAAATTCGTGAAACTTCATCTAAGCTGAATATAATGTCCCCAATATTGGTCATACTTCATGTAAGCTGAATAAAATGTCTCCAGAAATTCGTGATACTTCATGTAAGCTTAATAATATGTCCCCAATATTGGTCATACTTCACGTAAGCTGAATAAAGTGTCTCCAGAAATTCGTGATACTTCGTGTGAGCTGAATAAAGTGTTTCCAAAAATTTGTGATACTTCATGTAAGCTGAATAAAATGTCCCCAAAAATTCGTAATACGTCATGTAAGCTGAATGAAATGTTCCGAAAAATTCGTGATACTTAATGTAAGCTGAATAAATTGTCTCCAAAATTCGTAGTACTTAAGTAAACTGAATAAATTATCACCCAAAATTTTTGACACTTTATGTGTGCTGACTAAAGTGTCCCCAAAAATTCGCGATATTCATGTAAGCTGAATAATATGTCCTCAAAATTGATGATCCTTTATGTAAGCTGAATAAGTGTCCCCAAAAAATTTGTGATACTTCATATAAGCTAAATAAAATGGCTTAAAAAATTTGTGATATTTCATGTTAGCAGAATAAAGTGCCCCAAGAATTCGTGATACTTCATGTAAGTTGAATAAATGTCCCCCAAAATTCGCGAGACATCAGGTGAGATGAATGAAATGTCCCCAAAATTCATCATACTTAATGTAAATAAAATAAAATGTCCCAAAAATTATAAATAAAATGTCCCAAAAAAGCTAAATAAAATGTCCAAAAATTCTAAATTCTAAATAATTCCAATTAGAATAATTCTAAATTAGAACAATTAGAATTCTAAATTAGAATTCTAAATTACAACAATTAGAATAATTCTAAATAATTCCAAATTCTAAATAAAATGTCCAAAAAACCTAAATAAAATGTCCCAAAAATTTCGTGATATTTCATGTAAGCTGAGTAACGTGTTCCAAAAATTCGTGATACTTCATGTAAGTTGAATAAAATTATCTCCAAAAATTCGTCATACTTTAAAATGTCTCCAAAATTCGTAGTACTTCATGTAAGCCGAATAAAGTGTCTCCAAAATTTGTAATACTTGACGTAAGTTAAATAAAGTGTTCGCAACAAAAGCTTGATCAATTTTGTTATATTTTAATTTAAAGAAAAATTATTAATTAGTACACTGAATAATAAAGTTTAATATTATTGTATTATTATAACTTTGCGGCACCACAGGCTATGTCTTTGCTCTGGCTGTTCATTATGTTAACTATGCATGATACAATACATGGCCTGTTAAGAATAGCTTGCTTATAGAATTTAACTGCTTCTCTGCTGATACGCATTGCTATAAACTTCGTCTTTGACCTTAATTAAAGTCTTTGAAGTAATTCTGGTCGAGGTAATCGGGTAATCTAAAAAACTTAGTAATGCTTCTTGCCGTGAGTCCTTGCATGATATTTAACTATTTCTTTTGAAGTAACCGAGAAGAGGTCCTTCATTGCCAATTTCTTCAAACTATTTTCTCATGTTTTTAAATACTCACTCATTCCACTCCTGACAATCCGCCATACTTTTGAGATCAGTGAAACGACCACCGACTGACCTTGAACTATAGCCATGCGCCCACGATACTAGACGTTTTGCGAACTTGTTTTTGGTAAATATTTATTACCTGTTACCTTTTTTGTTGCAAGTTTGAAAACAAACCTAATTTTAAAGAAAATGACGGCTTTTATACGCGATCACAACAAGAAGTTCGGAGCGTCGGGATCGTTGGTTGCTGGCATTTAAGCTATATTCTTTTATAAATTATGTCGTGTCATTGACGGCTCTGCATAAAGATACTATATATTGGCTTAGTAATATGGATTAAAGAAAGATAAATATAGCTGTATTTGTTGACCTTAGGAAAGTTTTCGATACTGTTGACCACATTATCTTATTGAATAAATTACAGCATTATGGCTTTTGGGGAAATGAATTAAGCTGGATTCATTCATATCTGTCTAATAGAAGCCAACAATGCTTTGTAAATGGGGTTTTTTCAAAGCCAGGTATAATAAAATGTGGCGTGCCCCAAGGATCGATATTAGGACCACTCTTCTTTCTGATTTTCATCAATTATCTCCCGGGCTGTCTCTCTCATACTACACCAAATATGTATGCAGATGACACAAGAATTACATTGGGAGATGAAAAGCTTCATCTTTTGGAAAATAGAATAGACGCAGACTTGCAAAACTTGTGCGTTCGGCTTAGAGCCAATAGTCTTAGTCTGAATATTGTCAAACATGAATACATGATTATTGGTTCAGCTCGACGAACTAAAAACCTAAGTAGGGATGCTTTGTTATTTATGGGTAATGTTAAACAGAAAAGAGTTAAATGCAAGAAAACGCTAGATGTTATCGTTGATCGATGAGATCCTTATCGCTAAAAAGGTCAAGAGAGGCCTTGCTGCCTTGAGACAAATTCGTGATCTTGCCCCTGTAGATGCCTTAATAAAAATGCGGTTGTATAATTGCGTGGTATACTTTCTTTATTGTTCATCAGTGTGGGAAAACTGTAATAAAGATCTTAAAGAGAAACTACAGAAATTGCAAAATCGAGCTGGGCGGATAATCACGCGCTCTGGCTATGATATAAATGAGCCGAAATTTTAGATAAACTAGGTTGGCAAACATTAGAACATAGGTGGTATTTGAATAAGGCATTGTTGATGCACAAAGTTGCAAACAATGCTACCCCTACGTATCTAATATCGAAATTTTCCAAAAGGAATCAAGCGCATGACTACAATGTGAGGGGTAGCCAAGTGGATATTTGCCTTCCGAAACCAAATACAAATTTTCTCAAAAATAGTTTAGCCTATAATGGAGCAGTTACCTGGAATTCACTGACTGAAGATATAAAATCAACTGAGGATCAGACACGTAGCCAGATGGGGGGGGGGGGGGGCAGGCCCCCCCTGGCGAAGGTGTCGGCCCCCCTAGGAAACATTTAGACTAATACAAATCTCTATGTTGGCCCCCCCTAGTACTTTTTCGGGCCCCCCTTGACTGAAAATCCTGGCTACGTCACTGCTGAGGATGTTACCACTCAAATGCGTGAGATTCTCTTAGTCTCAAATCAAATGCTTTCTCATCAAATTAATGTATATAAAATTGTCTGTCAATATGTATGAATAGTTTAGTTTGTTATGTTTTTTTTATATATATGCACGGCTCTCAGGAAGAACATTTTGTCTATAAATAGTGATGAGATTCCGTGTTTTAAATAAAGTTCATATATACATATTAAAAAGTATTATTCTGCTGTTGGCTTGAACATTTTTTGCCGACAATCTTTTCTGATATTTTACTGAGTCGCCTCAAAAACACAAAACTAAAACTTTTCAATCTGAATAATATCAAAATATATAGCACGAGCGTTTTATCAACGCATTTAAATGTATGTCAGGAAATTTCCGCACGAGAGCAAGGACCTACAGTATACAAAAACTCAAAAAGTGGCTAAAAATCACCAAAGAGTAAAGGCTAACCCTTAACATCTTTAGGCGCGCGCATGGCGCCAGATTGATCCAGAACCGTACTCAAATTCATTTGCACAGTTTTCTCCTTACGCTAACATGGAACGTACCGTACGAGTTTCCGTATAAACAAATGGAACCGGACGAATTCGTGTACGGTTTCGCCGAATGCGAACTTAAATACAACTTAAGGTGGCTCGGTACATTTTAGGGTCTTCCTTGGGGATGGTCCATGAAAAATTATTAAGAGTGAAACAGGGGCTTTTGAAAATTTATTATCGGTTGTGAAATACTTTCCGGACCACCTGCCGCCATAAATAATGACTGCTCCCTTAGATCCGCATTTTCGGACAATTAGTGTTGTTGAAAAATAGAGTCTTACTTCTATAAAACAAGAGAATTTTCAAAATTACGTAACTGCCGTTGCTATGACGGCAATGACGTTTCAATATGGCGGATATTTTGGCTTTAAAGTTATAATTTAACTCAAGGAAAGGTTCGGTGACCCCCATTTTTTATTTCATTAAATGTCTTCTTTATATCTTATATCTATAATATATTGAATTACTTCACCGATTTAAAAATATTTCTGTAGATCCAAGGTTTTCCATATTAGGTAAATGTGATTATTCTTACTGAATACAGAATATTTTTGAAATCATCAAAATAATTCAATATACTAAGAGAAATGAAAGCATTTCTCAAAAGTCCCGAAACTAGAAATGAAATTGAAGCCGGATTTGTGAAATAACTTATCAGTAATAAAAAGATCGACTACCTCTCTTGGTGTCGATGTTCCATTCATTACCGTCATTTCAGTTACATAATCACTCACAAAATCTTTAATTCGCTGAGTAATAATATTAAAACACGATATAATAGAATATAACGAAATCATTATATTCTTGTCCCTGACACAGACCTGCATTGATATTGCAATTGCCAGTATAGCTGTACCTAAACTCTCAAGTTCACATGATGGTTAAGTGTCCAGTCACTGTACGAGTTGTTCAGACGTAGTTAGTCGTGATGCGGCTAGCTCGGTCGGACACTGTGAGACCGTTGGAAATTCCTATTTCTCGGTTCCAACGTTTCAAACAAGATTGATAGTTTTAACAGATGTTTTACTGTTTTACAACATCACGGCACTAAATTCTAAAATCTTGCAGCCTATAACATTGGATGTTTAACATATTTTGTACGTCATTATAACAAGTATTCGTTACAAGTTTCAAGTCGATACAATTTTTCCCTCGCGAGTTAAGGAGGTTTAAATAACTCTTATTGCTGACGTCATCAATTTTTCAAATGCCATTTATAGAAGTTATGTTTTCCAAACCTAACGTGAAAAACTCAATAAAATATATTACTATATGCATGGCTAGTGTTTCTAAGCGGTCCATATACCAAAATAGAGCATTCTGATTGGTTCCTTTTTTTATATTTTTAAAAAAAAATTATGTTTTGTGAAACGGCTTTAAGTTTGAAATGTCTGAGTAAAATAAAAAACAACGAGGGCTTCCTTCGCTGTTCTTAAATTAATTAGCCATTTACCGGCTTTATTGAAAATGTTGAATTTCTGTTTTTGCTTTTGCCACATAATAAATAGCTTATTGACTGAGCTTGTTCGGTCAGTACAGGAGGATACTGCAGGTCTCGTTCTTTTTTCGCTTGTTTATGGACCTCGCCTGCGGCTCGGTCCATAAACAAGCGACAAAAGAACTCGACCGTGCAGTATCCTCCTGTACGGACCTCTCGCTCAGTCAATAACATATATGTATGATAGTGAACAGAATATAAACATGTGCAATAAAACACGTCATTCCTTGACCATTTGTTTTTGGTGGCCATGTTGGATGGCTTCCATCTGCTCTCCACGCAAGCTCTCCATACTTATCATTGGCATGTTACTATTTGCGATCCCGTTCTTGGAGACCATCTTTGTGGTCAGTCCCTGCCCAGAGGAGGTATCGTCAATATACCGTGATGCATTGCGGTTTCGCACATATCAATACATATTATCAATTCGCCGGAGCGAGTCGTTCATTCTTCGGTTGGCTGTCGCAGTGACAACATCAACACAGAAGTGAATTATGTCCGAATTATGATGAAATTTCAAACTTTTGTCGCAAGAAAACTTTGATTTCACGATATATTAATTTCTTCGTTGCTCAAGTCCACGTTGAAAGAACGTTTGGTGTTCATTTTCGGCCTGCATCGTGCGTAGAATTAGTGCTGCGAGCTGTCGCGGAGTACTTGTGATTCATTCGACGATATATAAAGTTATAAACGATTATAAACGTACAGGCATTTTTGCTTTTTATTGTTAAGTCCATATCGAATACATTTCCAGTATTATTCCCAAGGTAAGGTAGTTAAAATTTTACTAGTAACAATGCATATTATTTTCAATAACAATTAAATTATTTGATATGTAAAAATTTAACATGAATTCCATCCGATTATAATATTTTTAGCTCAGGATTACATACAATATTGTTTACAAAAGCAACCCACCCACATATAGACATGAAAGTTCCCCATTAATATTAAAACTGTTGTCAATGTTGTGTGAATATTATATTTGTACTCTGTTGCATATAATTGCATTAATATAATTGCCTTACAACCATCAGACAAAGGATATTTTCTATTTGGACTGGTTTACTGACAGTAAATAAAGCATATGTAATACAATATATGAACTATTTTATGTCTGTGTACTACACTATTGTTTTTAAAAAATATTCAAAATTGAGATTGATATTCATGAGGTAGTTGCATTCATGATAAATACATTCTAACAAGTATTTAAATTATTATGATCTTTAATTTTAGAAAGAAATTTCAAAGAAATGTGTACATCATGTATATTGTATGAATCTAAATGGACAGCCGGACAGATGCTTACAATACAATTAATTCAATGAAAAATCCCTGGACTAGCACACTACCACCTGACATGTAATGCTTCATGTGACAAAGGAGCTAACTACATGAAGATTTTCTGACAACATGCATGGACTATTGCAAGCCAGCCAAGCCACCTGAGATTGGTTTACGATCATTATTACTGCTATGCAGATGAATGAACATCTAAAGTTACTGAATTTGATAGACTCGCCCCAAGCCAAAATGGACATAAATTATTTTTAAAGATGAAATCTCATCCCTCATAATTATACAACATAAACTTTTAAATATACAATAAAACAGGTGGGTTTTAACTAATTGCTACCAAACAGATGGCCAAAGTATCTGAGTTAGCCACCATATGCTGCACTGTTGCACTTAATGAATACACCTATAAAGACAACCATCAACAATATTAAGGCTACTGCAGTGTATTTAATTATTCATCAATTAGGTTAGAAATCAAAGCACAACATGTTGTAATTAAAATCTTAAAATTATATGGACACAAATACATAATTTTTAAACTAATAGTTTATTTTTAAATGACTTAAAGATGGTCTACAGTCCGTTCTGCGCATGCGCGGAGTTTGTTTATTTTCGGGGACTCCTGCTGTTTTTCTCCCCAGTCTTATTCTCGTTCCATGCTCGCGTTATTTATATTACATCTTGTCCGCCAAAATCTTCTTCGTTGAATTCTTTATTCTTCGACTTCGGGCAGTAATATTGAGAAAAAAGCGAGCAGGAGAGAATATTACGCTAAACGGGATGCTTCTAGCGTGTATTTGTTCGAGAATTTTACCCGATAGAGGAAAATCAAGGCAAAACATGCCTTGAATTCAGACGCAGATGTTGCCGAAAATTTCAGCATTATGCTGCTTGATCACTTCGACGCTACGGAATCCACACGGGCTTTGTGGTAAGAATTTTGCTTATACATAACAAGTTTCGAGTTTTGACATTTAAAAGCTATTACATAATTGTTATTAATACGGGTATTGCATCTTTTCAGCGACGTGGAAACCCAGGCTGATGAAGCTAAATTTTCTAGTTCAAGGTATGTATATAAAATTACTAACAAATGGCTAAATATTCCCCACCACATTAGCCCATAGGATTCGTAACATTTTCATGATCAAACTGTGCATTTTCTATGATGCAGTTCACCCTCAAACAAGATTTAGCCACCCATGAAGAGTGTTGTATTTAATATGTCAACACAATATTAAAAATTAAAGCTGTGATCAAAGCAATTCCCCAGCTTACACACTGATAGCTATTTCATATATTATTCATTCACTCACACACCAGTAATGAAATGTTTCTAAAATGGTGTAGATAATGATGTCTGCTGTGTGATTACTGTATGCCAATGCATCTTCATCATTTTAACTTACAAGTGTCTTCATTTTAGATCTTTATATCCTCTTGAAGAGAGAACATTGACTGCTAGTAGTGGAAGTGAAAGCGATCAAGATGCAGACAGGACAATGATGGCAAACACACTTTCCCCTACCAACAAAAGGTAAAATTGCTTTGTCATTTATGCATGGATCAATTATTGCTGTTACCATCCCCCCATCTATTCCAGGGGCGGGGAATTGGTTTGATGATTTTGTCCTGGGGGTTTAGGCCGGGAATGTGCGAGATCTGGGGTTTGGTGAATAGCCACATAGGATCGCAGACTCGGGGGGATGAGATTAACTAGTCTCTAGTCCTGTGCACACGTTATTTGCAGTGACAGGCAAAACCCCATCAAATGTCGGATATATAGCATATCCAAAAGATTGTTGACAATAGAAGAAGGGCTGCTGAGAAAGCAAAACAAAGAAGCACCTTGATTTTCTGTTGAAAATATCTGTTTTTTTATGTTAAAGTCCTTGC
Source organism: Trachythela sp. YZ-2020 (assembly GCA_016169945.1). Taxonomy (NCBI): domain Eukaryota; kingdom Metazoa; phylum Cnidaria; class Anthozoa; order Malacalcyonacea; family Clavulariidae; genus Trachythela; species Trachythela sp. YZ-2020. The sequence goes on from JADLSH010000114.1 coordinate 1,229,485, forward strand.
ATTAGTTTTTCACCATTGCCCGGTGGTTGAGAATTGTTAATTTTCAAATACCTGGGGGCTGTAAATTTGCAGTGAGCTTTAAAAAATGTACAAATCCTTGGGGTGTTGCCCGGCGGGGGGGATGGTAACAGCAAGAACAGTTTTATTAGAGACTTGGGTCTATCCATTCAATATACAAAGTTTAACAAATTATGATTTCTGTGTATTAATAGTACAAACCTCTATAAACCACACTCACAGTAGTTTGGTAGTTATATTGCTAACATGTGCATGCCAACCATGGTGAAATAGCTGCAAAATTGTGTGCTGTAGAAACTTGGTATGCATATTTTTGCAGTTGCCAGAAAAGACTAAAACTCCATTTGAAAATGTATTTAGTTGTGAATGGATATACAAAAACATATCTGTTCGAGGAATCCACCTGACAAATCAGTTTCAGTTATGAGTTTACCATCAGTGAATCTAATTTATTTGGTGTTCTCCTTTCATATATCTTGTATCTGGAATTGAGTACATTTCTTGAATGGCAGAATGCCAGTTAAGCCATTTTCTCAGTTTGCTTGATCTTTAATCTTTAATCTTTAATCAGATACTCCTAAATCAGTTTACACTATACTAGGAGATGCTTATATATGTATATACAATAACTATGAACTATATATATGAAAAACTTTAAAAAGTAAGAAAAATGTACAATAAAAGTGTCATATCAAATTTATAGCGATGATTTTAGTGCAGCTAATGCAGCACTTTTAAAAGCGTTGATGTTTGTAGGCAGTTCGTTATTAATATGGATATTGTTCCAGGTTACAATAGTTCTTGGATAAAAAGAAAATTTGAAAATATCATTGTTACATGAAACTTGATGAAAGGGATGTTGATTAGGAAGTCGAGATTTTCTTTTCAGTGGGCACACTTCAGGGGGGAAGTTGATATCAACACAGCCTTGGTGGATCTTATAAAACATACATGACTGGTTAAGCAGTCTTCGTCGTTCAAGTGTGTCCCATCCTAAATGATTGATCATTGGAGAAACATGGCTATATCTGGAAAAGTCGTTGTTTACAAATCGTGCTGCGCGATGTTGGATCATTTCAATCTTCTCAATATTACGTTTAGTATAAGGGTTCCAAACACAACTAGCGTATTCAAGCTTTGGGCGGACTAGGCTGAGATAGGCTCTAGCTTTAACTGTAGGAGAGCAGCTTCCTAAGATGCGTTTAAGTAAACCGAGGGTGGAATTAGCCTTTTTACAAATAGTGTCACAATGTTCATTCCATCGCAATGTACAGTACTTGTAATGGTGACCCCTAAGTACTTGGTGGAATTTTCTTTGGAGATAATCTGACCATTCAAGTAGTATTTATACGTGTAAGGGACTCTCTTATCTTGATCATGCGGTACAATAAGTACAGATATTAATTAAGTACTATGTAATGGATCAATATTTTCACAAACGTACAGTCGAGCATGCGCTGGGGGGAGGAGGGGGTTATACCAATGTACGCTTTTTAAAATGTCAATAATGGCTTTGAATGCACAGCAATATTTCCCGATCATTTACAGCTATTTTTGGCAAGAAAATTATTCTTCAAAAAATAAAACTGGACATTATTGTTTGCTAGTGTTTAGCAGAGTCTCTGGTTAACTTTGTTATGGCATAAAATCTAGATTGTATACAATATACATATGCTAATATTTGGCTGTGACCATCATTCTTGAGGTTCAGCATTTAAGAGTACGCTCTGAGAGGGAGGTAGGGGGTCGAAAAGGGGAGAGTACGCTCTGCACGCTTATGAAAATGTTGATAATTGTGGATTAACCTTTAGAATAAAATTATAATTTTACAACCATGGAGGCCGATAACTTGTGTACATCCATTAGGAGAAGGGTAACGATTACATATATCAACTACGCAGCAACTTGGGACAACTCTTCGGTTTCGCTTCGCTAAATGTCCATGCTGCCATATTACATATTGCCTATAGGCTGCATGGTGAAAATTTCATTGTTTCTGTTGTTATTTAGGACCAGAACATCTTCTCTGTACCTCATGGCAATATCCAAAATATTTCCATCAAGGACAATTTGTTGTAAAAGTGGTGTTCCTGAAATGCATGGTCTTCCTGTTCTGGCACAGCATTTATTCTCCTCCTGAGGGGGTATACAGTGACCACAGTTGCACCACTGAGGAGTATTATCAGGATCAGGGTTTGGTTCCGGAGCTCCATTCCCTCCTGCCAGTTCTCCATTTACTATATCAGCAAAGGTGGCTGGCTGTCTACATAGTAATTCCAAGGCCAACCTACGTAAGATAAGAACATTCATATCCTCCACTAGGTTCTGAAAAGTCGATATGGGTATCATTGGTAAATCAATCACAAATAGGTGAAATATGAACTCTGGCATTAGAAAGGGTAAAATAATGAAGTAGGGCAAATTGTACCTTAATAGGTTAATTTAAAAACATTAGCAGATAGTTAACTAATTAATTCACAAGACATTTCTTTCCGAGTAAAATTGTCTGGCATTAATTAGAGCAAACGAAAACAGTTCGCCTCCTTGCAGCTTAATGGGTTATTAACCAAATAGGGTAATATGTACCCGAGTTTGTTATCCTACTCTGTCTAACGCCAGACAATTTTACTCATCAAGGGGAGATTCTTGCACCTTAATGGGTGAATATACCACAATGATGGTTGAAATACACTGTACATTTTAGGGGTTGATCAATATGAACAGATAAATGATATATATGGTATATATGGTATAGGAAGATTGTTAATAATGGTATTTGTTTGCATGCCAATTTTGGTAATAAAAAGTCTATGCTTCATAGAAGACAACCAATTGTTGTTATCAGTTAATATGAAATAGAAAATTAAGATGTGGACTGTTTATTGAATATCAGTTATTATAATATAGTAAAACATTCTAGGATAGCATGCATTGCACATTTTCGATTCTGACCAGGTAATACTGTGTATTTTCAATATTCTAAAGCACTTTTAGCTACTGTTACTGTTATCAAATTATAACCCTGATTTAAGCCAGGTAAAAGAGGACAAAAATTGATAAATTCAAGTTTAGAAAAGATATGCATGCAAACACTTGAAACTTGCTGTGTGTAGGCAATTTGATGTATGCATACATACAGTATATATAGGCTGCATATATGAACCGGAGTCAAATTAAAATTTTGAAAGCAAATTATAATGAGGTTTATAACAACTAGTTTACTTACCACTAGTTGTTCGTGATTAGCTTGGTTTGCAGCAGCATTAGGTTCTTCCTGCAATTGTCTTCGTCCAACTCGTCCTCTTGTATTTTGCCCACCTCCCTTGCACCTCGTCCTCCCCTTGCACCTCGTCCTCCCCTTGCACCTCGCCTCTTCCTTGTCCTTTAGCCCCCTTTTCTGTTGTGTTCTTTTCTCCACTTTTTCCTCTACCCCAACCTTTAGTCTGCCTTTTCTCGCTTCCTTCACTATCATCCGTCCTCTCGATCTCTGTCTTGCACTGAAAAATCAGAATCCTAAAACAACAAGAGAGAATATGAGCAAAGGGCCAAATTTTCCAATGGTATACAAGTTAATTCATTAGGCAGTTGTGATATCCAAGCTAGAAGTATACTGTTGAAGACCTGCTGACACTTCTGCCCGCTGATGAGCTGATCAAGCAGAAGTTATAATAAAACTCATTAACTAGAATATCAAGTATTATCAACTATCATGAAGTGAAATTATAAAATCATTAATACGTCTCCGTCGTCTCGTACCAAATTCACGTATGTGCTTTATAGAAATTATAATATCATAGCAAATATAGTCCTTCGTAGACATGAATTTGACATGAAAGGTTTGTCTTGCACTCGAGTTTACATATGTAAATGAATTGTAAAGCACAAAGAAAGTCCTGCCTGTTTTATATTCATGCGCCAAATTTTCATTAATAGAGGAAAAAATGTAAAAGTTCTTACCGTATTGTCGCTATCGCTCTCTTGGGCCCTTCTGTTGTTCATACAAGTAGAACCACAGTCTTCGCCATGACACGTACTCGAACAAAACGTATTCAAGCTTCGGCACGAAGCGTTTCTTTTAAACAACGGCCGCGGCATTTGCATACAGTTAAATTATATACATTAGGCAATGCCGCGGCTTGTTCTGTCTGCTTTACTTCTAATTCTTCAAGCGTCAAGAACCTCGCTTGCGTCGTCGGCCATGACAGTGAAATTTGATCTTGCGAAATGTTGTGTAATGCCAATACTTCATGTTATAGAATTATATGGTTCAAAACAAAAACGTAAACAAACTCCGCGCATGCGCAGAACGGACTGTAGACCATCTTTAAGGTTTATTATCTTTGAGATGGACTAATATATAAGGTTGAGGGTATTGGACAATAATCTAAGGAGTTGTGGATATTAATGTTTTTAACCTTAAGGCAAAACAAATTTGTTTCTAGAGGGCCAATTTTCATGTAAACATCCCTATAGCACCAGAGTACATTCTATGTGCAGGGGCGGACAGGCCAGTCGGGCTCAACTGGGAAAAGTCCAGTGGGCCCCTGCTTGTAAGGCTTCTTTGGGCCCCTTGAAATGGACTTTTACATATGACTCAAAAAGTACAGAGCCCCCCTCTAGCCCAGGTCGCCCAGGCCCATCTGAGGTAGCCAGTCTGCCCCTGTCTATGTGAACTGCTCGGTGAAGTTTGATATGCCGATTTTCTTACACAGATATATCTCATTTTTTCAGCTTTCATACTCAAAGTTACATAATGGCTGGTTTCTGTTTAGTTGTAACTGTGAAACTATCAAGATGACCTGTGTAACAGATCAGAGTGTGGATATATTTCTACTAGGTAGAGTAAAAACTGATTTACATAGAGCACACAAAAGACAAGACAGATCCACACTATTTCTCATTGTCGAACATGATTTAGTCATGACAGTTACAACCAAATGGAAACCACTGTAAAATGATAACAAAGCTTCAAAACTTTATATAATTCAAGGTTAGCTAAATTAGGTAATGCTAGGTTAGTATTATAATAATTTTCAGACAAGGAATGTTCTATCCCATAAACTTGACTTTTACCACTCCAGTAGTGCTTTGTCTACAATATAAAGAAGAGAAAAACATCTCAGTTGATACGCTTAGGTTAAAATTACTAATTTTTTAAAGTACTTCAAACTCAAAGAGTTGTTTACATAGTATGTAATACGATTGACATTGTGCATACTGTGTATAGACCCTAATAAAGACATTATAAAATTTCTAAATGATTTTATCTACACTATTAATGGTAATTCATATAAATTTGGGCTTAGAAACACAAAGTTTGTGTCCTTAGGGTTTTTGAACAAATCACTTTCGAAGCAGAGCGCTCTAATTGCATATTTAATTAGCAGCATGAATGTCACAAAATATCCCATTTTCATAATGCGATCCCTCGTTGGTTTGTGGAGTCTTTTTTGATTTCTTGGTATCAATTGAAAGAGAAATTCTTCATGAATACAGTGATGTTATTTTTATTAAACTTCCCCGTCAAAAAGTAAAAAAAACTCCAGCATACTTCAAAGCTATTATTACGCCTTGGGTAGGAACCCGAAAATTAGGTCAATACATATGTAAATTAATATAACTAAAGCACATCGTAGAAAGAAAACAAAATCAAAACCGTGAAATATGATGCACATACTACCATAATTTCAACACTTTAAGGTTACAGGACACCTTTTGTGGCTCTCGGCGGAGAATCGCTACTGCGCGCTTAATATAAGTCCGATTTTTATCAAATTTTCATCAAATGTTTGTCAGTGCATGCAGAATATCAAATTGACAAACAATAAAGTAATTTATGAATTATTCAGGAAAATTTAAACTCGCGGTACCTTCACGCCGCTGAGTTATGCTCCTGCCAGTTTTAAGATATATTTTTGAAAATATAATTTTTATACAGCTAAATAGTTGTTCTAAAAAAAACGTGTCGGGATTTTTTTTTTATTTCGCCATTCGTGTGATATAGCGATTTCTTTGAGGACTATATTATATTTGAGATTTTTTGGAATGAATCGCTCGTAATTCACTAAATATCCAAAATTAAGGCAAAGCCGAGCACTTTTTTGAAGCTGAAATCGTCAGCTATGTGCTGTGCAAATTTCAGAAAAATTCGTTAAAACCCACAGGAGCATAACTCTTTTGAAAATCAGTAATTGTCGAAAACATAGTCCCGAGAAAATCGAATTTAAAGATTTTCGCGAATTTTTCTCCAATTAAATACAACAGCTCTTAACCAATGAGATTGCAGAAAGGTAATTTGTTTTGACAATTCGATACCATATAAGGGAAGAAAATGATGTAAACAATATATTATGCTGTCGAATTTAGTATAAACTTCGCGTCAATTGTCAATGCAGCGTAGAATATTATATTTAATAACTCGGTGAGTTTTCCAAATATTTTCTTCAAACTGGTCAAATGTTAGAACTACTATAAAGCTTTTATATGAACCAAAAAATTTTGCGATTTAACAGTTAAAAGGTGTCCTGTAACCTTAAAAATATCTGATTTTCAAAGAGAAAATACTAAGTAGAAATCAGCAATTTTCTCGCCGCTCCTGCTAAAAATCTTGATTTTGAAAAAACTCCAGCGCAATGCATTGTGGTATACTGACGATTCCTCCTCTGGTCCCTGCCTGTATTGTCATTTGTGTAATATTTTTTACAAGTTGATGTTTGTTCTGTCAGGCGAATTGTGTAAAATAGAATAAATAACATAAAATTCATCACATTTGGACATTGCGAGATTCCGGGTTTTAATCATTTTACTTATCGAGTCCGTGTTTTACAGATAAAACGCGGCCACAGAATAAGGAGACGAACCAGAAAGGACACTCTTTTGATGTTAGGCGGTCGCGCCGACAGTTGCCTCATACACCCGCGAGCGAGCGTCGGCCATGTTCTTGGGTAGTAAAGTCAGAGAATTTTACTATAAACAATATGGCGAAAACCGCACTATGATTAATAAAACTGCTCCTTTTGGAACGTAAGTGGACTATTTTCGTCGGTTTTATGAATATTTTGAAGAAAAGGTAAGCGACTTTTTCTTTGTCAAGCCTGGTAACGTAAACATATTTTTTTCTGGTACAATTTAGCTGCGATTTGTTCGGGAGTAGGAGAGCTTATACAAATGTTTTACTACAAACTGTCTTATACAATCCCACATAGACTTTCTCGCAGGTTGAAATTTTTCTTTGTTTTAATTTGCCCAAATTATTCCCTGGACGGGTTATTGATCATTTTTCTACGTATACGGTATGCAAAGTATTTTCTGTCTAGTATTTCAAAGCAGGTACTATACGAACGATAACTGATCAATGGCGAAATTATCATTGTTCGACTCAACGTGTCTTTTAATCAACGATATTTTTGTAATTCAAACTCCAATAATTGGGAAAGCAAGAATATTAAAATAGCGTTTCAAAACAACTGCTCCATGAAATTGATATGTCTAGCTATTGAAATGTGTTACTATCGAGTAGTCATGCATACATTCATCAAGTTCATTTTAATAATTTGTTTTAAACTCTATGTAGGGACTAGTGAGATGGTTGCAGATGTTGAACGCTCTTCAGAGTTTAAACAGTGAGACCACATAGAACTCAATTTGGAATGACTATTGACACTATGCTTACAGAATGTGCTTTAATTGTGGTACATTAACTTTACATTCATATGGATTATGGAGTATTACTGACAGTGAACAAGACATTTAAAATCAGAAAGTTGAGAAAGGACTGTTGAAGGTTTACTGGCACAATTGCAAAGAAACTTTATCGTATGCAAATATGGTTGTTACATTCATTTGGTGGCAGTATTTAATTTGATTTGTTTAAGACTACTCCCGATAGACTCTGGTCTAGTTCAAACATTTAAGTTTTCATGTGCCTGGCCTAATGTGAGTTGAACATATTGTTTGAGTTCATTCTTATTAGGTTTGTGTTTTAATATACTACCTTCGTTAGGTCATCTTAAAACATTTAGTGGCAATGAACCACCCCTCCACTTTTTCATTACTCCATCCAGGGGTCGATAAAGTCTGGACCGCTGGCACCGACGGTCGCAGACACATTTCAAATTCCTGAAGGCACATTTTGTTTTTCAAAACTGAACTTACTGTATAAAGCTAAAATCTCTTGAGAACAGCAATATGGAAAGTTCAAAGAAAAGTAAAAACTCCCAGTTATTCACAAATATTTTTAGTCTTTATTTATATTGATTGTTGTTCATTTTTATTGCAGTTCATTTTTATTGCAGTCTGTCCGACCAAATGCTCAACTGGTCGGACAGTTTCTCCAGACAAAACAGAGCAATGGATCTGCATGGTTAAAAAGTCAAACTCCAAATCGAACAAAATACCTGACCAAATTCCGAAATGTCCAATCAAATATCATTTTGGTCGGATATTTTGTCCGGACAAATTTTGAAATTATTTCAGGCTCTGAATGTATAATGCCATAAAGGGCTGAGTCGAGTCATTTCAAAAAGGAATTTATAGGTAAAATGCAGTTTTGTTTTATGATCTTTACGAAACGTTCTATATTGAACGGACGGTTGAAAATAGGTGACAGTGTTGTTATTATTATTTTATTATTATTTAAACATATTTACCTTTCAGTTTCGTGTTTTTCAAAGGGCGGTGCCGTGTTACCATAGCTATCAATACTTCCAAACTGGGTTGTTAGAGTATTAAGTCTTATTTCTATTTAGTCGTGAGAATCGCGACAATATCAAGCTGGCGGATATTATAGTATCGATATAGCTCTATTCCAAATGCAGTCATGCGTAACATTGGCTATAAAACAATGATATCTCATTAAGTCGGGATCAGTTTGTTAAACGCTCTGCCCGGAAGGTAGTTCAGTCAAGACAGAAGAAGCTCAAGTACCAAATGATGTCCAAGTCTTTCCAGCCGGCCCAACCGAAATTGGAAGTCAAATCATCGAACAAGTGGCACAAACCAAGTCCAAGCGCCAGCTGAAGACCATTGGCATTGACACTGCGTATTGAGGTCTGTATTTTGTTTTATGCAAAAATCGTAATCTCTTTGCTCCTCGGTTGGGGCCGAACGAGTGGGTTGTTTTCGCACCAGCTTTGTGAGATTTTATGAATTATCGTGCTGAGTGTAAAGATGAAGTGGGTCGCGGCCCTTTCAGGAAATGGTTAGCCAAGCCTAAGGCATGTAAAGCATTCTGTAGGACTAGGCGAGTGTAGCAAGCTGTGGTAAATAAGACTCATCGGACGTGTCGCATCATTTCCCACGGCACAGGCCACATATACACATACTTGCGGTAGCCAAGCGTAACGTCTAGCCTGGTGCAACTCATAGTCATAGACGCTTAAATTTAGCCGGGCTTTGCATCGGTTCAGCTTTCATGAATTAGGCCTTTTATTTTGTACGTGGGGAGGTGTACATTCACATGGCGGTTTCAAAACCTGGTTGGGGCCAGAGAGATAGAATCGTCTATTACTGTATTCACTGAATTTGGTCGGGACCAGAACAACGCCGATTTTCAAGTGTTTTATTCCAACGCTAATTGATGGCTTGGTTGAGGCCAATGTTTATTAGGAATACAGAAGGAAATTTCCCACCGTTTTGAACTGCTTTCCATCGAGGTTAACACTTGTTTATATACTCAAAGAGAGTGCTTTGATAAACGGCGTTGAATTTAACTGTGGCATCGTTTTCCTGTCACACTGAATTACTTTTGAGTTTGGCCTATTACTATAAGGTGCTGAGAAGTCAATTTAGAACATGGAATATTCTATTTATGCAGTGGTATTGGTCGAGCTGTCGCTGCCATTCTCATTGTGTTGGCATGTTTCTCTCACAACTAATTAATCTACCGGTCGGGACCATTACCAACCGTGCTAAGCATGTCGATGCAATTGCACAGACTTTCGACGTATTGGTTTAGACCAACTTTCATTTACACGTTGTTTGAATAGTCGATTCACGGCTATTAATTATGTATTGGCTGGAGCCAATTTACAATTGTGTTTAAATATTAATTAACTCACACCGTTTAATTTTATTGATGTTATTGTTGGAATAGTTTATAGAATATAGTGTATTGGTTTGGGCCACTTCTCAATTGTATTCAATAGTTAATTAACACCGATTTAATCAGTGATTGATTGGGGTCGGGGCAAATTATAAGTGTGTTTGGCTATTCGAGTCATCGTTGTAATGCATTCGTTATGACCAATTTACTAGTCGTTCAGTTTGAACTGTTTACTCACAAGGGTTTGATTATTGCTTCGCGTCAGTTTCGGTTAAGTATGGTTGGTTTTTTTATTTGGATCGAGACCGTTTAATTGTATTTGCTCGAACAGTTGAGCATAAATACCTGCTTCGGGAGTATATAGCTATGCTTTACACTTGGAAATTTGGCCGCCAAGTCTCTCAGGTTAATTACGTTTCGTCTATTGTTATGGCTTTTATACGTTCCGCCGGTTAGATACATTATAGCTAAGTTACTGAGTTTCCTCTGCAGTTATTCTTTACAAATCGGGCGATAGGAGCCTAAACGTTAATACTCAAACATCCAAAGTTCAGGCCGTTGTCACATAGTGTGTAGAGGCTACACACAGCCTATACAGTCACAGAAATTTGTGCCGTCAGACTCATACCGTTTGTTTTCTACCCAAACCGGTTTGTAAATAAGAATGCTTTGCCCAACCATTGTTGGAACTAGGTGCGGGCGTCTAATGCCTTTTATGCCCTTTGGGGCTGCCTAGAACCGACAATGGAGTGGGCGATCGATTATTTCACTTGGATGATTATTTCACTAATGTATAATTTTCATTCCCATCTTATCCCTTTTGATATTAAAGCACCCAAACAGAGTGATCAATGGTGTGATTAACAGGACTAGCTCGCCCACTACTTTTGTCGGCTCTAGGCCGTCTCAGTGTATGGTGTCAAGCGGCCAGGGTAACGGGATGCAATCGCCTGCGACCATTAATTATTTTTCTCCGCGGAAGTCGATAACCATTGTCAGGAAACGAAACGTGGTTCCTTTAGGCCTTTAAAAGCTCAGTTGCGTGACAGGACTATTATTCAACCTCCCCCCCCTGCATGACAATACCCGAATAGCCCGTACTGTGGAAAATTCCAGCATTGGATTGATTTTCCCCTTTCTGGATCACCTAGTTGAGATGTATAGTTTTGGGAAGGGGAGTAAGTTTCGGGATAAGAGAAGAGTTTGGGATTGGGTTTGAGTTGCGGGTAATGTTGGGATAGGGATTGAGTTACGGGTAATGTTGGGTTTGGGTATAGGCGGTGCCCTATTACACGGAGATTACCTAGTTAGATATGAAGGAGGTGTTGCCGGCGATAGGGCTCGCATTTCCCAAAACTCTCTGCCTGTAAGCCAATGGGAGCAGGAGTGCAGTTGGAATAGATTACTATTCCAAATGCAGTCATGCGTAACATTGGCTATAAAACAATGATATCTCATTAAGTCGGGATCAGTTTGTTGAACGAGGCGCCCGGGAGTGTAGGTGGGAAAGCCTAGGCAATTGGCCATTGGGGCTGGTATATTAAATAACTTATATCCCTGTGTGATTGTATATATTTGGGCCGAAAGCCTAAATAGTACACTTATCTACGCAGTTGATGAGGAATAAGATATTGCAATAATTTTGTGTATGACAGGTTCGGTTGACTGTATTCGTCGTTTTCCCCACCTCCCCTCCCATAATAGAGCGTTCACTGCCTCGCTCCTCGGCTCACGGGCTCGCATTTCCCAAAACTCTCTGCCTGTAAGCCAATGGGAGCAGGTGCGTTAGGAATAGATTACTATTATCAGAGCAGACAGATTTACATAAAGCAAACAAAATACAAGAAAGATCCAGACTGTTTCACATCGGCGAGCATGACTTGGTCAGGACAGTTGCGACCAAATTCAGCCCAGGTTTAAATTAATATATCTTTTCATTTCGAAATATTGATGTTGGCTTGACATGTCAATCACACGTATCAGAATGGGCAGTAATACTTCGAGGTTTTTATATTAATTCTTACGACAACTCATTATGCAGTGGGAGGTAGAAAATTGTGTAATTGACTTATCAAGCCAGCCTCAATATTTCGAGACTGAAAAGAGATACGGAAAATGTTACAGAATGTTAAAATTACATTTTGTAAGTTCCTTCTAATAAAAGTATATCGTAAAATTTGGTATTCGGTACTGATTTAAATTTGGAAGCAACTGTCGTGACCAAGTCATGCTTGCCGATGTTAGACAGTCTGGTTCTTTCTCGATTTTCTGATAAAAGAAGAAAACGTAAAATTCGTTTCATATGCAATTCAATGATACCACTAAGTAGTATTCTGGGGGTTACAGGTAGTCCGAGTTCAAGCTGCTTTAGTTAATATGCTTTCTTGAAGCGTGCATTTTCATATTATACTAGCATCATAAACAAATTACTTTCTATCAAAATTTAAAAAAAGATCATATTCAACATTGTGATTCGCTCATCATATACCATCAGTCCTCTACCGAGCCTTACACCACGAAGGTTTATTTACTTCAGGCAAATTGAAGGGGGGCTTACTGGAGAAGGCAGCTTATTGGAGAGGGGGCCTTAATAGAGAGGGGGCCTTAATAGAGAGGGGGCCTTAATAGAGAGGGGGGTCTTAATAGAGTATAGTAGGGGCCTTAATAGAGAGGGGTCATAATGATTTACCAAACCCACCAATTACAGCATGTAGTAAACTAAAGTGCACTATTTAGTTAAAAATGGCGTTTATTATCTCTTATTTTTATTACCAACCACTGTAAAAAAGGAACTGTTCCAATACATGCACTCACTAAATTAACTCGAATGGACGCAAATATAATTAGTCTATTTGAACATTAAAATCGACACGTGCGCTATTACGACATGTATTTTATCTCTATACTTATAAAATTTCATTATCATATAGATCTACCAATAACATTTTCTTGGTGTACCTGTCTAATATTCTTGCCCCTTGTCAGTGTAATTGTTAACACAACAGCGCTCTAGCGAAACAAGTCCAAATTTTGGAACAGAATTAAGACTGAAAGTTTGTAATAACACTCTGTTTGTAATAACACACGTTCACTCTTATGAAATTTTTTTTTGCATTTGGAGTTTGTCAATGCATCACAGTTTTTTGAGATTTCAGCCATGTTCTTCTAAATGTCAGAGGTTTCATCGCATCGTTGAGTAAATGCATCATTGAGTAAATTTGTGTTTGTTCTTAAAGTTCGTCCACCATAACATTCGTCTATTACAACTCCAAGAGATTATTCTCTGCAACAATTTGTAAGTGGACAAGCACATATTTCTGCCTACCATGCCACAGCCGTATAGTTCATACTCGTTCAGATGGAATAATTCTTTACTTCACACGTGTCCACACAAATGCTTATGTCTTGCTTTGGTTTAAACCTTGTTTTGGAACAGATAATTACAACTCAACTGAATAGTCACATAATGGCAATATAATGGAAAAGAAATGAAAGAACTCGTGTCTGTGTGAGAAACAAAGTACGTGTACAGGGAAAAGGAAGATAAGAATCGACTGACACACTCACATACAACACACATTGGAGACAGGAAGTTTAACAGGTAACAGAAGATACACATATTGCAAAATATATTTTGAGAATAATAGCAATATATAGCAACATCTGAACCCCTATAAGAACAATTTTAATATACTAAAAATTTCAATATACTCAAATTTTCAAATACAACCTGTATTTATAATTATTGTTCATAGAAGAATCAAAAGGAACTATTTCATCCATAGACATGGACTTTAAACCATAACATAACATAACATAACATAACATAACATAACATAACATAACATAACGATATTGACATACTCTGGAATATAAAAACAAAAAAACGACATACAAACATGACATGAAATATATTTTCGTAATATTTCTCATTTCTCTTTCTCCGTTTCAATTTACGCATTTAGCTATAACATTGCTCCTTTCAACATTCATGGGCCGTGAAATCACTACTTACCCATATTTGGTAAAATCTAAACATTCATGCAACGGATCAAAATTGCACATATGGACTTCATTCATACATAATGAAAACTCACGTTCTTACAACGAAGAAAGGATCAGCTCTAAAAATTTCCGTTATGTATGGTAGACTGTGTAAATATAAGAAATAACCGGTTCCTGCGAACTGTCAGTGACAAAATATCAATTTTCACAGAATATATGGACGAAAGAGCGCATGCATGGACGAAAAAGTTCCCACTTGTACTGTAATCAATTTAACAAGCTTTAATTTTTTCTGACGTATACATATAAAAACAAAATTTTGTCTTAGCCAATCATGATGCTGGTTACCAGTTTTCTCTCGGCTTCACTAGCGCATGCGTATAACTTAAAAAACCGTGCACAAGCACTTGAATCAGGCTACGTTTTCATTTGGATTCTTAAATATTTGAAAAATATATCGCGATCATTGCCGTTGCGCCTTGATAGCGGTTTACCATCCATATAATTAGCGCTATAAATACAAGTGAGTTTTGACGCGAAATGCTCCTTTTCATGTGTTTAAATAAGGCATATTAAAAATAATAGAGAAAAGTATGTCTATACATGGGTCTTGCTATATTAATAACAGAATGTAGTAGTGTTGATGAGATTGTGGCTCTTGAGGAAAAGTACGATTTCGATGAGTTTCCTAAGAAATTGCTTTTGAGCGAAAAGTCGGTATCTTAGGAATATACCTCCATTGGGGGGAGGAAAACGAGTCGCTCAACAAACGCCGCAAAACGAAACCGCCAACGCTGACTGTTGGGGAAAGAAAAACTGCCCCCCCATTAACAGCATGTTCATGAAAGGAAGGCAATAAAGTCCTTCCCCCATATACCACCGGAAGTGACGTCACAAAGGTATCACAGGAGGGGTGACGTCATAAAGAATTGTGGCGCAACAATTGTGGCGCCACATGAATATTAATGAGTTGTGGCGCAACAAGATTTCCCGCCAAAAGGCATGCTAATGAGGTGTGAGTGTACATAGTAAAGTATAATGATTTTATGATGTGATTTGATGAATGCTATGAGTATTTCCCCAACGGAAGAGGAGGTGTTTGCGGCGAACGATTTAATTGTGGGCGAAGCATCAGAGGTGAAAAACGTGTGTGATTTGATGAATGCTATATTTTTCGAAGCTGTTGCCTGCGAAGTCGGAAAGCTTTGTAAAGAAGTGTTTAGGTTGTGAAGTGAATCACCCTAGTCAAAGAAGACACGAGTGTCTTATGTTATCGAAGGAAGAAGGATGATTAATGCATGGCTTGGAGGCTGTGGAGCGTGTGTTGGAGCGGGCTTTTACGAGTTTCAGCCTATTTTGAACTATCTTACGTATTGGAGCGAAGATCAGTGAGACAATAAAACACTTTTATAAGTTAACATATATGAAGTTACATTGTATGCATTTTAAAGTTATTGTAAATTTGATGATTTTTCACAGAGTGTGTTGTAAGGGGTCCTGCTACCAAAAGAATTTTAAAAAACTCCAAAAAAATGTTTTTGTCTTCATCATTAGTATGTGTAGATGTCTGTGAAAGCAAAAATAAGGCTGGTAGAACTTTGCTTTCTCACAGAATTTCATCTTTTTGAAAGGGTAGGCAACCATCTTTCACGTTGCCATGGAAACGGGTTTGTGTTTATTGTTTGTTATGCCTTGTTTCTTGGTTGTTTGTGGGTGGTTTGAATTTTTTTTTGCTGATTATGTAAATCCACAACCTAAGGGACTGGTAACAAGTTAAGGCCTGGTCGCATAGCTATTCTTGAGCACATTTTTCTTCACTGTTCGAAAACATTGCTACATAGAGCTGAAAACACATCAAAGATTCACATTTTTTCTGTATTTTATTTTATTTTGTTGCTTATTGGTAGCTGAAAATAGTCTCTTAGAGATTATATTTTATTTGCAATGCCAAAAGTATCAAAAAAGCGGCAATTTCGTGGCCAGAGTCGATGGGATGTTGACACATCAAATTCAAACAACAGCAACCTTTCATCTCCACGTGTGTCTACACCAGTGCTTGAAACAGCTTCTGTACGAAAGGTAATGAGTCAGAGTAATGAAAGAAACGAAGATTTTGATGGGGCACACAGCTATAGACTGATTGAGCTGTCAACTTTAGTCGGTGCATTTCAGCCTTTACATAATTGCCAATCTGGAGGAGAGTTGAATGTCAGCGAAGACGAGGCCCGTAGATATGGAAATAGCTCTGTGATCAATGTAGAGTGTTCCAAATGCGACGTCAAGATCGAGCTTCAAACCTCTGGGAACAACAGCCAAGTGTGGAAACCCCAAAATGCCATGGACACAAACAGGCGTATGGTTTACTCAGCAATGGAGATGGGTGTAGGAAGAGAGGCTATGTCAGTTATGTGTGACATTTTCAATATGCCTCCCCCTTGCCATCATAAAGCTTGGGACCAACATGTTGCTGCACTGTATGTGGCCCACAAGAAAGCTGTTGCGGAACAGTTACAGAAGGCGAGAAACAAAGTGTTTTCACTTCATCGCGCCGATGAAACTGATGTCGCAGAGGTAGCGGTGAGCTATGATGGTACATGGTCCAAACGAGGATACACAGCTAATTTCGGGGTTGGTTTTGCCATCTCGGTTGAAACTGGCGAAGTGCTTGATTTCGATTTTGAGTCGAAGCTGTGCTCAGAGTGTACATCGGCAAAGAAGGATCTTGGTGAAGATTCTGCTGAGTATGCCATTTGGTACGGTGGGCATAAAGATGAGTGCACCCAAACCCATACTGGATCAAGTGGTTCGATGGAGTGCTCAATAGCCAAAAAGATCTGGGACAGATCTAAAGATAGTAACTTACATTACAAATTCATGATCAGTGACGGTGACAGCAAAGCCTATGGAAGTATCTGGGATACTTATGGTTGCTGTGAGGATTGTGCAAAATGGGAGAATATTGATAAGCGGTCGAAAGAGTACAAGAAATGGCGCGAGTCAAAGGAGTATGAGGTGTGGAAAGAATCTCATGAAAGCGGAAAGGCTGAGTGTGCAAGGGTCTCCAAGCTAGATTGCATTGGCCATGTCCAAAAAAGAATGGGGACACACTTGCGTGAGCTAAGAAAAAAGCAGCCTAAGCTGAAGGATGGGAAGTCAGTAAAGGGAAGTAAACACCGACTGACGGACAAAACTTTAGACAAGATACAAACATATTATGGAAATGCCATCAGGGCAAATGTCAAGCCAGGGACATTAACTCCACAAGAGCAAAAGGAGCAAATTGAAGTAATGCAAAAGGCTATACTGGCAGTTCTCTACCACACTTGTGAGATTGGTAACAACAAAGAAAGACATAAATACTGTCCACCAGGGCCAGATAGCTGGTGCTCTTATAGGAGAGATGGTACTCTCAAGAGGAAAGATCACCATTTAGATGCTGTTTTCCTAGATTTCCTTCTACCTGAGTTCCAACGCCTCAGTGAGTATTCCCTGTTGCTCCGCTGTCTTCCTAGGTATTCGCAGAATGCGAATGAAAGCATCAACAGCCTTGTTTGGAACCGTGCTCCTAAACACCGGTACAAAGGGGCTCATGTTGTGGAAATTGCTGTGATGTCTGCTGTCATGTCCTTCAATGCTGGTGCAGTCACAAGGCAAGATGTCATGAAGGCAGCTAACATTCCAGGTAGTCAATTTACCTTCGAGGGGTGTTCAGCAAAAGATAGCACAAGGATGGCAGATTCGGTAAGACGGGCAGCAGTGAAAGAGAAGGAAAGGAGAAGGAAAAGAAGGCAAGCTAAGCTGGCAGCAAATGAAGGGGAATGCTCTTATGCCAGTGGCATGTTTAATGATGTGGATCCACTTGACTTTGACCCTTCATCATCATCATCATCAGATGATGAAGATGACTTTGATGATGAAGATGACTATCCGTTAGCCAGATTTGCTCATAATGATGATTCTGATGACAGTGATGATGTACCATTGGCTCAATTTGCCAGTAGAAAGCAAGAAAAGTGACTGTGACATTCTTGTAATGATAAGTGTTGACTTTGGACAGGTATAACGCACCTAAACGTCAGAAAACACTAGCAACATTGTTTACCAACTTTAAATGGCGTTTTCCCAAAAACCGTACTTTGGCTAGCAGCCGTTACTTAAATCCTATCTTCTCGAAGACTATTTAAGCAATCTTGCTGATTTTTTCTGTGAGTGTTCTTTGGATGTTTCTGCACAAATTAATGGATGCTTTTTACACTCTGATCAAAATTGAATGTTCTACACCAAAATTGGTATTGATGAGTAAGATCCTTACCTAATACTTGTTGCCATGGCAACAAAATAGAGAGTTAGACAAAAAGCATCCATTATTTTGTTCACAGGGATGTAATCTATTATTCAACTTAAATTCATCAAGTTTGGATGCTTAGATTTTGACTAGATAGATTTTAAATATAGAAAGTTAAAAATTCACTTCTCTGGTTTGCAAGGTTCTTATACATTTTTTCTTGGGAGGTCATCTGTGATAATATTTGTGTAGACCATGTTATAAGCTTCAAAATGATATATGGCATGTTGCATATGCATTAAACCATAATAAGATAGAGCCGATGTTGCATCATAGGTTCGCGAACAAATAATTCAGGTGGCAGGACCCCTTATTAAGTAATTTTTCAGTTTGAGAACATTAAGATAATGTACTAAACTGTTCTCGAAGTTTATTTTCTAAATAGTTCTGAAATGCTTTTTTGTGGTCTGTTTCATGGGATTTGAATTTCTCGTCTGTCCCTTTAATATAGAGGTGTATTGAGGTGGAAAGCTAAAATCGGTTTGAGGTTCCAGTGTAGATAAAACACATAGGTCATGTAGTAGCGGTTGAATGTGTTTATCCCGATATATGTACAGTAACGTTTTGACAAACTTAGGATCAGGATCTTCTTGCAGGATTTCGATAATGTTAGTGAACTCGTGCCAAACTAAGTGTTGGCTGTTGACTAGTTTTATAGCAGCCAAACCAGAAATTTGCCATCCTTCCTGTTCCGTCATCATTAAACAGTCTTGTTGATTTACTTTAAAGCCGCAACAGAATTCGCGGCGTATGTTTTGAATTTCGCATGCTACGGCATTGGCATATATTATTTCCAGTAGGTGAAACACTTTGTTTGAACATTTCATCGTCAAAGCTAGTGTACAACTGTATCCTTTTACCTTTGACAGTTTCAAAATATACTTTTGCAAAGCAGGATCAGGGCGAAAAAAGCTCTCAAAGTTACCTTGTTTGAAAATGTACCCCATAGCAACGCCCTAGCAACGCATTTAGGTACAAAATTCGCTCAAAATTTCGTCAAACTCAAACAAGTTCATTTGTTTCTCTTTTGGTGTATGGAATTTAGAGTCTTCTGACTTAGCTGCATTGTGATTGGTTGCTTTGGGGAGCCATGGCAACTCGATTTCTTTGTCTGTCTTGTGATCGATCGCATTTGCATTATCTGTGAAATCGTCCACAAAAATCTTAGTTTTTTTTACATTCCAAGTCGAAAAGTTGCTGTTCTAGTTTCCCAACGATTTCTTTTGTTATTTGGGTTGTAATTTGAAGTCAATAAATGGGAAATCCGCAGAACACAAGCAGAAAACGGGTTAGAAAGCCGCCTTCCAAAATGGCAAAGAAACTGGACCTTCCGGAGCGAAAATTGGTGCCCAGACAGCAAATTTTGGTGTTAATTCCGAAAATATAGACACTATAAGGGAAGGAACAGTATTTATGGATTTAGCAATCTTATTTGGTGTCTTTGATAAAACTCTGAAATGTCCTGACTGTGGGGATGAAATGAAGCCACATGTTGCCATGAGGAAAAAACATGGATATGCTCATTATATTTCTTTACAGTGTGTGGCATGCGACTGGAAGTATTGTTTTAATACTTCAAAGAAGCAAGGACAGTCCTATGAAGTAAATGTCCGAGCAGTCTTGGCCTTTAGAGAAATTGGTAAAGGGCACAGCGCCATGACAACTTTCAGCAAGTTCTGAACATGCCTGCTCCACCAAGACGTGCCAACTTCACAAAGATCCAAAATAAAAAGCTTTTACCTGTAGTGAAGCAGTGTGCCAATGATAGCATGGTGAACAATGCTATGCATGTCAAGGAAATTATTGAGAATGATGCTGGAGAATGTGGAATATCCATAGATGGCACATGGCAGAAGCGCGGTTATTCGTCTCACAATGGTGTCGTTACGGCAATTTCCCTCGACACAAAGAAGTGCCTTGATGTTGAAGTCCTGTCCGACAAGTGTCTCAAGTGGAGCAAAAAGCAGAATGATCCAAAGTATCAAGAATGGAAAGCCAACCACCAATGCAAGATCAACCATACGGGGAGTTCCGGCAGCATGGAGACAGCTGGTGCCTTAAGGATCTTTGAAAGATCATGCGCTACAAGGGGGCTGAAATACAAAAATATGCTTGGAGATGGTGATTCGTCATAACTTTTCGATAACTTTATTACCATTAAATATACGTAATTGTCCTAGTTTAGTCCTCAGTATGTTGGAATTATGTAAATATAATTTTATATATCTATATATAGTGGGGAACGTCTATATATATGTTAAAATGTTAATATGTAAATTAGTTGATAACTTGGGAACAATTGTGTAATTCAGTTTTTACTGCAAATCGATTGATTAATAAACAGAATATTATTATTATTATTATTATTTGGTGCTGTGCCTATTTTAGTCCAGAATCTTCGAGACTAGACCAACTACGTGGTCCACTAACGCAACTTGAAGCAATACCTGGCACTTGGTATGAAGTTGACGAAGATCCATCGCGTTATAGCTACCTCCTCCACAGGCGCTTTATTAATTGCAGCGGGCTTGGAAAATTAGGGAAGGGACGCGCGGGCGGAATAAAAATGTGGGTAAGGCGAAGGGAAGCGCCTGCTGACTAATGTTCTCAAGACGGCAGAAGCTATTCACTACTTATTTGACTATAATTGTCCGGAGAAAGAGTTTGTCAATGATTATTATGAGCGTAGGCCCTTACAAAAGGCTAAGGAAGGTGGCAAAGTACTTTGCCCTAACTGTCACGTTTCTGATGGCAAAATAAATAGATTTGTTATACATATTTGTTGTTATTTTGCATATAATTTTCCTTTCAAGTTATACATATTCATAGTCAAATATGTACTCATACTACACACTGAATGACACATTAATGATGTCGACATCACTACGACTGAAGTCAATTGAACCCTTCGCATTTTGAGTGCATTTTTTGGTGTTGTCGCCCATCGAGACGGAGGACAAAAACACTATGATTCAACGTTTCATATTTCGATTAATATGGATCATATTTCAGCAATAACTTTTAAAATATACCCATCTAAGATGGAAAACACGAAAATATATCGTTTTACGCTGTGATGGACAATATTTCAGGCAGATTATTTTGGATTCCCGATTTTTTACCATTAATCGGCGGGCCCTTCGTCTTTCCCCTGAAGCAAAATATCACCCGCCCGCGGGAAAAAGGGCCTGCAGAGGAGGTAGGCGTTATAGTACTCCAACAAAGTCCATGGCTAAAGTCTTATATCGACTTTAATACGGAGAAACGAAAGCACGCAGTAAACGACTTCGAGAAAGATTTTTATAAACTGATGAACAACTCGGTAACGGGTAAACGTCAAGCTCGTCAAAGGTAAACTATACAAATTAATAGCATCCCGATCCTTCGACTCCCTCCGCATATTTTCTGAGGATTTAGCAGCAGTGAATATGAAGAAAACAAAGCTCTACCTAAACCGTCCAATTTACGTGGGATTCGCCATTCTCGATTTCTCCAAAGTACTCATGTACCAGTTTCATTACGAGTACATGAAACCTAAGTATAACTGCAACGCGAAGTTGTTGTACACAGACACGGACAGCCTCTGTTATGAGCTCAAGGCTAACGACATTTATCAAGACATGCTGCAGGACATAGAACTTTTTGACACTTCTGAATAAGCACAAGACCATCCATTGTACAGTCTAACTAACAAGAAAGTCCTTGGCAAGATGAAGGATGAAACGCATGGCATCCCCATCCAAGAGTTCGTTGCTCTGAGGCCAAAGATGTACTCTATTCTCTATATCGAAAACGACAAGCAGGTGGAGAAGAAAACGGCCAAAGGGATAAAGAAGTCAGTAACGAAACGAAAGCTTCGACATGCAAGTTACAAGGAATGTTTGTTTGAGAAGAGACAGACAATGGCTAGCATGAATCAAATTCGAAGTGAAAGCCATGAAATATACTCGATTAAATTGAATAAAATATGTCTTAGTCCTTATGGACATTACAAAACGAAATCATAAGAACGTTTTACATATTTAAAACCAAGCGAATGAAAAAGGACTATCGTATTGTTTATAATAAACGTATTATTATTGTTGAATACAAAACACTTCCTTATGGATTTTAAATGTTGAATACCCATGTAAATGTTGTTAATACATATGGAAATAACGGTTGAAAGTTTTATATGTTTAAATACAAAGAACAGTTATATATGTTTAAAATACAGTTGAAATAAATCGTTTGAATGATCTAAGTGTATCTATTTTCGATCTTCAGTTTATGATAGCGGTCCAGATTCACCCCTGTCTGTTCTTCCAACTGCTTGATCTGTTTTGCATTCTTTTGATCAAGGTCCCCACATCATCATTTCCTTTGCGTTCATACAATAAGTAAAGTTTCTCCCCTGAGGGGCTGGGGGCACCGTTAAACCAGTTAATGTTTCTAATATGACTTGCGTTAACAAAATCGAATGTAGCGTTTAATTGCCGATAAACGTTGTTGGTATCATATTTGCTGGTACCAAATGTCGTAGCAAATCCAAGATGGCCAAATTTTCCTCTTGTCTGTTCGAAAGCCAGTTGGTTATAACATCCCTCCAAGACATGTACTATGAACCATGGCGTGTGAGGGTGCTTCTAGTGAGCTCTTACATCTTAGCTTAAACACTTGTGATATAAAGCAGAATCTAACAGTCAGTAAGAAGGGAAAGCTTAAGTGGAAAGGAAGCATTTGTGATCTACAATCTTGTTTGATCCGAGAGCTTGGAATACAAGCGAAGACAAAGAGGTCAACGCCTGGACGAGAATCTAACCATCAGATGGTATACAGACAGCTTCTCTCTCACGATTAATGGTGAGGATAGCAGTCGGCAAGTGGATAAACTTGCTCTGTTGGCTAGTGAAGAATCCGAAATGGCTGAAGTAAATAAGGAAAAATCTCTCTCAAAAGGCGAAGAATTTGAAAATGGCGCCGACGACGAAGACAAAGACACTCTGTCAAGCATGCATGTTAGCTGTTACATGTGGGGTCCCTCAAGGCCATTACTGTTTCTAATATATATCAATGATCTTCAAGCCTGCCTATCTTCGTCGTCCCTTATGATGTATGCTGATGATACATGTTTAACTGTCAGTTCTAAAGATCCAATTAAATTAGAGCTTAAACAAAACCCAGTGCGGGGGCCGGTAAAAGAAACTTCAGCTACCGTGGAGCTATTATATGGAACGATCTTCCCGATGAAATGCGAAGTCTGGCTTCAATACAGTCCTTTAAAAATTCACGGAAAGGATAACATGTCAGTTATGTATTTTAATTTTAATAAAAGCTTCTGAATGATTGAAAGACGACGATGACGACGAGCGAAATACCGATAGTGAAAAATGCTCTTTGGCAAATTCTAATGACTCAAACAATATAGACTCGATAATTGAGCAAGTAATTAACAAAATTCTTAATCTAAGGAAAGAGTTTACGGTAAAGATATGCGAATTAAATCAACAAATCTCTGAGCTAAAGGCAAATGACACGAGAAGTCTATCCCAAGATAAGACTATTGACGATCTCGAACGCGAAAAGCAGCAATTAAAAGACGAGAAAAGGTTTTGGCTCCATCCCTCATCGTATCAGACGTAAATTGCAAACTTAAGGACTGCGAAAGTGAGCGCTTGAGCCTTGTGACAGCAATGAAATTACTTTAGACGGATGCAAATTCGGAAATCCCTCGACAAAACCTCGAAACCCAATGGCAAACAAAGGAGGGGCATACACGTAATGCAGCAAGTACAAGTCGATTGGAAGTATGTAGTTCGATTAATGGCTTAGCCGATGATATACCAACAAGAAATCGTTATTCAGCACTTATCGTCAGTAACGAAAGCGAGCAAGAGGAAAAAATTGAAGTATGTGTATAGGTGTGAGTGTAGGTGTAGATGTACATGTGTAGGTATAAGTATAAGTGTGTATGTGTAGGTAAATAGCCAAATAGGTATAGGTGTGGGAGTGTATATGTGTAGGGGTGTATATGTGTGGGGGTAATTATAAGGACGTGCAGCTACGTTCAACTTACATTCACAAACTGCCGTTCGGTGTGCCAGCTGGAGTTGACGTCTTCCCTCTGTCAACCCTAGAAAATATCATCACAAACCTCTACGACAGTACGTGTAAAAACTCAAAGTCCTGCATCGCCTACAAAGGGGGACACCTCGAAAGACACCTGTTAGCAGACCTCAACATCCCCTCGATTAATTTAGAAAGTTTTGGTTGTCCTAAAGCAGGAACACTGATGGGCGAACTGATACGCTTGGTTAGAAACCTGCGGAAAACACCCGACAACCGACGCCTATATCAGCACTGTCCCAAAGTGGAAGTAGAAGCGTACAGGCTGTGGTTGGAGAAACAAGTGTGAAAAAAACATCAAAGGAAAAAAAACAGGTTCCTTTAGGAAGAATCAATTTTATCAAAATAATTTGAACGAATAATTCGACATTTAAACGTGAACGCATAAAACATTTTCCCTTAGGGTTGCTAGATTTCCACAAGCTAGTAAATATTCATTAAAACACTTACATATTTCACCTAAAAGCTCCGGTTGTAAAATACTGCGCTTGATACATCCTAAGATCGACGGCTCTAATGCATTAAAAAACCAAAAAAATACACGGGCTATCATTTCTGTATTTCATTATGTTAAAAGGGTAGTGAGCTGGTTTTGGGCTTTTGGCTTTGGGATAACTGGATTTGGAAAAAGGTTTATACATAAATTACGCAGACGTCCGACTGGCATTTTGACCAAAGATAACTCAAGAATTCTGATCCGTGTTAGACCGGCCAAACACTATAAATACGGGTGCAACAGTTCAATAAATCAATAAAATCATAGTACGAGATGGCTTTCCAATGTCGTGTTTGCCAAAAGGAATTTACAAAAAGAGCGAATTCATGAAGGCACAGGCGAATAAGGCACTCAGATGGCAAGACGTCCAGGTGCGAAGCATGCAGAAAAGAATTCAATACCAAAAGGAATAAAAAAAGACACGTTGTTGTTGCTGGGTTAATTGGAGATCAATTTAGACAATTGGAGGCAGAATGGTATGCCTAATTCGTATAATGTCGACTATCGTAATTTAAGAATATGAATATATTAAGTGTAGAAGAACAATTGGCATATTTTGTGCCCACTGAAGAGATTTCGCCACCGTCAAAGCCTCGATGTGCACGTGAAAACAAATATTTTAACCTCTATTACTGCCTGGCAAAATCTAACCTCTGGTACAGAAATTTTAAGATCTGGTTAATGGTTATAATGAGATAATTGAATGGTTATAACAATATGAAAATAACATGGTCATATCCATATAATTAGCACTATAAATACAAGTGAGTTTTGATGCGAAATGCTGTTTTTGATGTGTTTAAATCAGGCATATTAAAAATAATAGAGAAAAGTATGTCTATGCATGGGTCATGCTATATTAATAACAGAATATAGTACTGTTGATGAGATTGTGGCTCTTGAGAAAAAGTACGATTTCGATGAGTTTCCTAAGCAAATTGCTTTTGAGCGAAAAGTCGATATCTTAGGAACATACCTCCATTGGGGAGAGGAAAATGAGTCGCTCAACAAACGCCGTAAAACCAAATCAACAACACAGCAACTCCCTGGAAAGCTAAGGATTTTCGAAGAAGGCCATGCGCGCACAGCTTCCAAACTATCTGAAACCACCAGATGAGTATACCACCACCACCATCCAAAACCACACCGTCATTCATTCAACAACGACTGATGGGGAAAGAAAAACAGTTTCCCCCATTAACAGCATATTCATGAAAGGAAGGCAATAAGATCCTTCCTTCGTGAACACTCACACCAGAGAGCTTCCAAAAAGGACGACGACATTGCATTAAAAAACAAAACAAAAAACACGATGTATAATTTCCGTATTTCATTACGTTAAAAAGTAGTGAGCTAGTTTTGGGCTTTTGGGGTTTGGCATAACTGGTTTTGGAAAAAAGGTTTATACATAAATTACACAGACGTCCGACTGGTGTTTTGACCAATGATAACTCAAGAATGCGGATCCGTGTTAGGCCGGCCAAACACTATAAATAGGGTGCAACAGTTCAGTAAATCAATAAGATCATAATACAAGATGGCTTTCCAATGTAGTGTTTGCCAAAAGGAATTTACAAAAAGAGCTAATTTATGAAGGAACAGGCGAATAAGGCACTCAGATGGCAAGACGTACAGGTGCGAAGCCTGCAGAAAAGAATCCAATACCAAAAGGAATCTAAAAAGAAACGTGGTTGTTGCTGGGTTAATTGGAGATAAATTTAGACAATTGGAGGCAGAAAGGTATGCCTAATTCGTATAATGTCAATTGGCATGTTTTGCGCCCACTGAAGAGATTTCGCTACCGTCAAAGCCTCGATGTGCACGTGAAAACACATATTAGAACCTCTATTACTGCCTGGCAAAATCTAACCTCTGGTACAGAAATTTTAAGATCTGGTTAATGGTTATAATGAGATAATTGAATGGTTATAACAATATGAAAATAACATGGTCATATCCATATAATTAGCACTATAAATACAAGTGAGTTTTGATGCGAAATGCTGTTTTTGATGTGTTTAAATCAGGCATATTAAAAATAATAGTGAAAAGTATGTCTATGCATGGGTCATGCTATATTAATAACAGAATGTAGTAATGTTGATGAGATTGTGGCTCTTGAGAAAAAGTACGATTTCGATGAGTTTCCTAAGCAAATTGCTTTTGAGCAAAAATGAGTCGCTCAACAAACGCCGTAAAACCAAATCACCAACACAGCAACTCCCTGGCAACCTCAGGATTTTCGAAGAAGGCCACAGCTTCCTAACCATCTGAAACCACCAGATGAGTATACCACCACCACCATCCAAAACCACACAGGGTGTAAGGGCGAGGGAAAATTACAGAAAACGGAAAGAAAAGCTTGCCAAGAATAAGGCGTTTTACGAATTTGTATTTGGTGAAGACGTAGAACTAATACTCAAGTTTGAGACCAATTTTCAACAAGTTCTGGGGAATCCCGAGGACCTGGCTGTCAAGGAAGCGATCCAGAATTTCAACACTTCTGTTCTCGATATTTGAACAGATATCCAAACCGGCTCTTCTAAGAGCCACCAAATTTACAAAAGAATACAAGTCGATTTCGATTTTAAACTAAATAAAATAATAAATTACATAAAAATCATACTCTTTTAAAGCGTCACGGCATATCATAGTCTAATCTCACGCGTGCCTTTTCTCAACGAAATACAAAACATCTCGCTCGAAGTAAGTTGAAAATGATCCACTTAATTCAGGAGTCTTTTTCTACCAATCCACCTATGTTTCGGTATACAGTTAAACCGATTTTCCATTAACACATTATTTCGTACAAAGCTACTATTCGCTACTGTCCTTGAACTTTCGGCTGAAACCACCTTAGACAAAGGAAATAAGCCCCTGATTGAAAACCGTCTTTAAGGCGATAAGGGAGCAGTTTGAAAGTCACGAAAAGAGTCATCGCAAAGCATATTTAGAATATTTGAAGAATGAACTTTCAGATGAACAACCTTAATCATTGTACATGCAAGCAGCGAGTTGATTATAAGAGTAAATTATTTAAGCTGGCTTTCTTATTGGAAAGAAACATTTAAATACACCCTTTCCACAATTACATCATTTAGCCTGGAAGGCATCACCGCTGCAAATTTCGAAACCGTCGACGGTCGGGCACCTCCGAGATGGTCGGACACCTCATTTTTCTGCGCCCTCAAGTACTTGTGCTAGGCGGAAACTCTCCCGAAAACACTTTGATTCGCATTGATTCGCATTACTCCTAATATTCCACTAATGTACCTATAAGCCTACCAGTCCACGTGTTTAGAAGTCAAAATGGTTGAATATACTGGGAAAGCTTGCGATATTGACAATAGTGAAAAAACGTCATCGAAAGTTACAGGTTATCATGCTTTTTATCGAAGCGTTGCTGTAAGCATAAAAACCATCTATTAAATTCTAAATATTTGAATGTTTGAGCATTGCAAAACAATGATATAAGTAATGGCTGTGATGCCAATTTTTAAAGATTGTATTTATATTCAAGTCAAATTTATATAAAAAATGTTTAGGGTCTTATCAAAGAAAAACTACCAGAAGCAGATATTAGTGTGATGAGCAAAACCGCATCTTCTATGTGGAAGAGATGTTCTCCATACGTACGATAGGTATTAAATTGCGGTATTGAAGCAAATAACTCGACTAATGGCTATAATGGACATGGATGGCTTCCTAGTGGGGAAAAGGTTTTACTGTAAAGAACTCGGGTTAATCAAAATCGGAAATACCAAAGCCAAATCCTACTTCTTTGACATTGGACTGCGTTGGGATGAACTTACCCTGAAAGATAAGAAGAGATGCAGTTTCATTCGGAAAAAGATACACAAACTTCCGTTTGGTGTACCGATTGGCACCCAGAGGAGGTTGAACAGCTGTCACGTGAATTTCTCGACCAATGAAATCGCGCTATTTTTCCATCGTGTTTGTCAAAATTCTTGGTCGTGTAATTTGCGTTGCACGCAGAAACACTTGAAAAATACATATTAATATTTTAAAAAATCTATAAAAAAGCAAGCGTGACTTTCATATTATATAAGGACTTGCGATATCTGCGAAAACCTTTGAGGTAAGTGTCATTTTTAAACTTATTTTGAGCATCAAAGTTTGTCGTGTCTTCGTTACGTGATGACTCAAGGCCGCGTCTGTTTACAACTTTCAAAATAAAATATCTAGAATTCCCATGGTTCGATTTTTCTATTTTTTGCAAAAAAGTCAAGATAAATGTATAACTAAAAATCTGCTGGAGGGGTCCCAGAGGTCCCCCGGCAGTTTTCGAGATATTCGACATTGAAGTGACCATACTCATTTCAACTTTTGCCAAAATGGCACCTTATTGCGCCTGACGACATTGCCCCACCAAAGCTTGTTTTTCCCAATGAATCTTGAAACTTCTTTAATATAAAGAGCGTTATTCTTTAGAGTAAGCGTTAAAGTACTTTTGAATGAATTTTAGGAGATTTAGGAGTTATTTGCGTGTTGTTTAGAGATTTTATATCTGGGCTAATGTCTGGCTCTGTGCCTCTGTCTGCAATTTTGTTGTCTGACGGCCCACTCGACTCGCAAATATCGAATATTTTGTCATTGTTATTCAATTTTTTTACTGGAATGCATCCATGCTATTTCAATAACTATTGATCTACCTATGTGAGCAGTATTTTGTATGGTATTAAATAAACGTTATTTTGATCTTTTATGTACTCTAGGCTGTACGTCGTCATATTGTATTAATCCGATGCCATTTTTGTCAAGTGTCAACAATCTTTGAAGTTGAACATCTCGAATTTCCACAATTCACGCAGTGATTGCCCTCGTATTTTTCTGAAGAAGTGGACTTTACTGTTTAAAATAAGTGCGGAGTTTTAGAAGAAAATTTGTTGTTTCTTTACAGATTTGTATTTTGGTTTGAATTCTATCATTGTATTGTTAATTTGCCTTCTTGGTGGATATTTACTTTCTTTAATATTTCTTCATATATGTTGAGCATGAGCGGAGATATTATTATATTTTATGCATGTGCTATGTATTTTCAATAAAAATGGAAGTGTATATTACTGTAAAGTTTGTTTTGTCTACATTTCACCAGTAATTTCTGTTGCAAAAGATCAATCTGGCCAATAAATATTTAGTTAACTGTCTGTACTACACTCCTCACTAGTTGCACTATGTACATTACAAGTGCTTGGATCAGGCAGTGCCAATGGGTCAGCTTATGAAATCATTTACTTAAGTATATAAAATGCAATACGTGCAACACTGAACAAAGTGTCCACAAATACATATAGAATTTTCAACACAACATTTATATTGACCACAAGACCAGTTGATCACACGCAGCCTTTGAGATTTCTGCACAAATACATCCATTAAACGGACTCAAAGAGCCTTGTTATACATCGATACACAAACACTAAACACATCCACAATGATGGCATTGAGTCTCTGGATCAATAGCGTCCATTTTCGCAGAATTTGCTGTGGCCAGAGATGTTGACTTCACGGCAGTCAACACATAAATGAGGCCGCACGTGGAAACATAAGCTCATTACCCATGATGCTTTGCGGCCTGCTGTTCAACCTCCTCTGATTGGCACCAAAGCATTTCAAATTTCGAACTTGCAGACAATTGTAGAGAATTTCTAACGTGAAATACAGGTAGATTCAAGCTCTACAATTGCCTACAAAGGCGGGCACTACGAAAGGGACTTGCTGGCAAGTCTCAGTATTCCTGTCGTAAATTTGGAGTGCTTTGGCTGTCCCAAAGCCGAAAAACTTTTCGATCAGCTGGTCTGGTTGGAAACCTGTGAGAACCATTTGGAAGCCAACGCTTATCAACATTGTGCCAAAGTTGAGGCCTTCTCGATGTAGCTGCAGCAACTTTAAAGACAAACACAAAACGGTTCTTCTAAGAACCAACACATTTACAAAAGAATGCAAACGAAACATCGTTTATTTTTAAACATTTGCTCTGCATTTAAAACCGTGCAGTGAATTTTGTTTTGGCCCAAAGTATGACAGCAAAACCACATTATCCATACAGCCCTTGTACATACACATCATTATTCCACATTATTATTTATCATGCATAACTAATCTCAGTGTACATACAATGCGTAAATACGCTCATTATTATTCATCGTGCATTTACTCAGGAATCACTATGAATACTAATTACATCCGTACCTGGATGGGGGGGGGGTACCCTACTCACAGCCTCCGAACCACCAGATGAGTATACCACCACCACCATCCAAAACCACACCGTCATTCATCCAACAACGACTGGTGGGGAAGGAAAAACAGTTCCCCCCATTAACAGCATGTTCATGAAAGGAAGGCAATAAGATCCTTCCTTCGTGAACACTCACACCAGAGAGCTTCCAAAAAGGACGACGACATTGCATTAAAAAACAAAACAAAAAACACGATGTATAATTTCCGTATTTCATTACGTTAAAAAGTAGTGAGCTAGTTTTGGGCTTTTGGGGTTTGGCATAACTGGTTTTGGAAAAAAGGTTTATACATAAATTACACAGACGTCCGACTGGTGTTTTGACCAATGATAACTCAAGAAAGCGGATCCGTGTTAGGCCGGCCAAACACTATAAATAGGGTGCAACAGTTCAATAAATCAATAAGATCATAATACAAGATGGCTTTCCAATGTAGTGTTTGCCAAAAGGAATTTACAAAAAGAGCTAATTTATGAAGGAACAGGCGAATAAGGCACTCAGATGGCAAGACGTACAGGTGCGAAGCCTGCAGAAAAGAATCCAATACCAAAAGGAATCTAAAAAGACACGTGGTTGTTGCTGGGTTAATTGGAGATAAATTTAGACAATTGGAGGCAGAATGGTATGCCTAATTCGTATAATGTCGATTATCGTAATTTAAGAATACGAATATATTCAATGTAGAAGAACAATTGGCATATTTCGAGCCCACTGAAGAGATTTCGCCACCGTCAAAGTCTCGATGTACACTAGAGAAAAGTATGTCCATGCATGGGTCGTGCTATATTAATAACAGAATGTAGTAGTGTTGATGGGATTGTGGCTCTTGAGGAAAAGTACGATTTCGATGAGTTTCCTAAGGAAATTGCTTTTGAGCGAAAAGTCGGTATCTTAGGAACATACCTCCATTGGGAGAGGAAAACGAGTCGCTCAACAAACGCCGCAAAATGAAATCACCAACACAGCAACTCCCCTGAAAACCTCAGGATTTTCGAAAATAGCCACAGCCTCCGAACCACCAGATGAGTATACCACCACCACCATCCAAAACCACACCGTCATTCATTCAACAACGACTGATGGGGAAAGAAAAACAGTTTCCCCCATTAACAGCATATTCATGAAAGGAAGGCAATAAGATCCTTCCTTCGTGAACACTCACACCAGAGAGCTTCCAAAAAGGACGACGACATTGCATTAAAAAACAAAACAAAAAACACGATGTATAATTTCCGTATTTCATTACGTTAAAAAGTAGTGAGCTAGTTTTGGGCTTTTGGGGTTTGGCATAACTGGTTTTGGAAAAAAGGTTTATACATAAATTACACAGACGTCCGACTGGTGTTTTGACCAATGATAACTCAAGAATGCGCATCCGTGTTAGGCCGGCCAAACACTATAAATAGGGTGCAACAGTTCAATAAATCAATGAGATCATAATACAAGATGGCTTTCCAATGTCGTGTTTGCCAAAAGGAATTTACAAAAAGAGCTAATTTATGAAGGCACAGGCGAATAAGGCACTCAGATGGCAAGACGTACAGGTGCGAAGCCTGCAGAAAAAAATTCAACACCAAAAGGAATCTAAAAAGACACGTTGTTGTTGCTGGGTTAATTGGAGATAAATTTAGACAATTGGAGGCAGAAAGGTATAATGTCGTATATCGTAATTTAAGAATATGAATATAATAAGTGTAGAAGAACAATTGGCATATTTGGTGCCCAATGAAGAGATTTCGCCAGGGTCAAAGTCTCGTTGTGCACGTGAAAACACATATTTTGGGGTAAAGAACCTTTTTTCCTGCCTGGCAAAATCTAACCTCTGGTACAGAAATATTGAGAACTGGTTAATGGTTATATAGAGAATAATACATGGGTGCGCGGAAATACCAGATTTATTTCGAGTGTTGAACATGATAGGCTCACGAGTGAGCGCAGCGAACGAGTGAGATATCATGTTCAACACGAGAAATAAATCTGGTATTTCCAAGCATCCATGTATTTTTCTGTTTATTATATAAAGGACAGTCTTTTCAAACAAAATAAAACAAAATAAAATATCCATTTTCATAAACTTCAAAAGCGATAATTTTCACATGTGAGATTATCATAAATAATCTCACGTGTGAGATTATCAGTTTTATCAGTGCTCGAAATCTCTATAAAGCACTATACTTTATATAATAAAATGAGATAATTGAATGGTTATAACGATATGAAAATAACATGATCATACCCATAAAAGTATAATGGCGGTCAGACGTGACAATTATGGCGGTCAGACGTGGTGATATATTGTTTGCTGTTTTAGTGATATTTGGCACACTCCTGTTGTTTGCCGATCGTCTAAAACTTAGTGAGAAGAATACTAGTGCATTTGATGTTGTATTCCCTGGTTTTTTGTCTTCGAACAGACTTTTTTTCAGGGGATTTCGATATACAAATCGTGTCAAATTTCCTGTAGTGAAATGGCTCAAGCATGGTCATGTTGTCATATGCTTAGTTGAGGTATCGGATATGTTGTGGTGTGGAGACGTTCACCTCAACCTGGTCCTTGTATTTCTGCTGCTATTAAACCCGCTCAAGCTTTAAAAACATGTGTAAAGTTGGCGAAGACCTCAAACTCTTCGAAGCAATGTCTGACTAATGAGAAAGGCGTGCATCGCAGTATGGCTAGGACGAGTGCATTAAAAGCCCAAACGTATCACAGTGTGGCAATGCCGAGTGCATTACAAGGTCAAACATCTTATGGAGCGATTCCTGTTAGAATTACGCGTCGAGTATCAAAGCGGAGTATCTCCAAGGGTGATTCAACTGTTGAAAGAAACAACTTTATCAGAATTGCTACCTCTCCATCATGCGTGACTAATACTATACAGGGTGTCCCCAAAAAAGGGGACAACTACAGGGTGAGTCAGAAAAAAGTGATGCCTTTGAAATTTAATACAATAGTGAACCTTTTGAAATTGAACTTCATATTTGCATTTTCTTTCAAAGAATCTATTGTACCCTATTGTATTTAATTTCAAAGGCATCACTTTTTTCTGACTCACCCTGTACAGGGTATATCAAAAAAACTGCAAATACCATAATTTGTATGCACGAGATCATACATTAGAATTTCAATGGCTGTGCAAATAATTACGCTTCTGGGATTTGAAAATACGTTTCCCAGGGGTATCAAAACAAGCACACAAAGTGAATTAAACTTATGAGTTCGATTACGAATGGCTCAGTTTACGAATGACTGCTGTCGAGTTTTGAGTTTGGGCGTACTTTAAAACAAGAAATACTCTTTGCTCTGTTGTTAGCTGAGCCATTCGTAATCAAACTAATTTTAATTCACTTTGTGTGCTTATTTTGATAGTACTGCACGTGGAAACGTATTTTCAAATCCCAGAAGCGTAATTATTTGCACAGCCATTGAAATTCTAATGTATGATCTCGTGCATACAAATTATGGTATTTGCAGTTTTTTTGATACACCCTGTATAGAAATTATCCTATTGTTATAATTTGAATGCCTGAGCACTATGCTAAACCCACAAGTGCATAAACTTCTGCTTCTGGAATTTAAAATAACCCCTATTACCATAAAAATAAAATTACATGTAAATCATACGATCAGTTGGAGTAACAATAATGGTTCAATTGACACAATTTACCCTAATACCGAATGTAACCGCAGTGCAAAACGCATTTAGAATCAGATTTCCAGATCGGAATCCACCTGTCAGAAATACGATTTTAAAAAACGTTAGAAAATATCAGAACACAGGAAGAAGCCTTAACCGTAACAAGTCCAACTCAGGAAGGCCAAGAACTGCTCGAAACGAAGCGAACATAGCCGCTGTAAGAGAACTGTTAGAAGAAACCCCGCGAGGTGTGAGCGTTCGTCGTAATGTTGTTGCAGTTTCGAAATCAAGCTTCAACAGGATTACAAGACTGGACATACGATGGCATTCTTACCGAATGCACGTGCGGCACGAGCTATTAGAGACCTTTAGCATAGCGTAAATTTTTCAGACCGCGAACCACAAACCGCGGTTTCAGGTTAGCGGTTTGCCGTTAGACGTTTGGGCAGTTTGGTGCATTTAGCTTGACGTTTCATTCCTGCTTACCGCGTAATGAGTACGCCATGTTTTGTTTACTTCCGCATGGCTATTCTCACTTGCTCGGTAATAATCGCCATAACTCTTGTAAAAGTTATAATCTAAGGATAAAAATTGCCATGTATCAAGAAAAGAGGCCAAAGAACTTTGCTTTAGTAGTTAAACGTGTGTTTCTAAACTTTAAATAGTGTTAAAACGTTGCCGTATTTCACTTACCGCTAGAACACCTTCTTGCGGTTGAAACGTCAACGTCAAACGCCAAACGCGACCGCAAGACCAGGGTCACGTGATATTTTGCGGTTTGCGGTTTGCGGTTTTTGCGAAAAAACGCAATGCTAAAGGTCTCTACTTCCTAATGACTTACCACGTCGACTACGCTATTCAAATTGTTTAACGAACGCTGTTGAAACCAAACATTTTTGCAAAGCATTATTATCGGAGATGAAGTAGGATTTGCCTTGAATGGAGAGGTTAACTCTCATAATGTGCGCGAGTATGCACCGAAAGGAAATCCACCGGCATTTAACTTCGAAAGGACAAACTCTCGTGCCAAACTCACCATCTGGGCGGCACTCTGCGGTAATGGTGTGATTTTGGGGCCTTACTTTTTTTTATGGGAACGTAAACGGCGTGGCATATCTACGAATGCTGAACGAGCTTGCTTTTCCGCAACT
This sequence comes from Trachythela sp. YZ-2020, assembly GCA_016169945.1. Taxonomy (NCBI): domain Eukaryota; kingdom Metazoa; phylum Cnidaria; class Anthozoa; order Malacalcyonacea; family Clavulariidae; genus Trachythela; species Trachythela sp. YZ-2020. Next base: position 1,265,545 of record JADLSH010000114.1, read on the forward strand.
TGCCATTCACTTTAACAATCAATTTTGGGAGGGATTATTTCGAGGTCTTTGGTGGGCGCTCCTGCTCATCCCATGAGCCAATCCACAGAAGTTTTAGTAAACAAATTCTTGGCATTTTTGAGGATAAAATTCTCAAAATACACATAGATCTTAGCAACTCCCATCAGTTTGGCCAAAATAACTTCCCAAAGTCTCGATGTGCACGTGAAAACACATATTAGAACCTCTATTACTGCCTGGCAAAAAAATATAACCTCTGGTACAGAAATATTGAGAACTGGTTAATGGTTATAATGAGATAAGAACTAGTTAATGTTTCAAAACCCACGACAAGAACTAGTTCATGTTTCAAAACGTTTCAATTGAACTCATCTCTATATGTTATAGTATATATCCATATAGCACATTATCACATAATTGTGCCTTTATCAGGGCGATAACAGGGTGACATAAAAACGATATGTCACTGACATCGTTTCTTGTCACTGATATCGCTCTTTGTTCTGCTATATTTACCGCTTTCCGGTCGTTGTCAAAAGAAAGATGGCTGACTCAAGGTTCGTGTCAGTCGATGTTGACTGTTTTCGTTTGTATTTTATATGTTAATAAATATTGAAAATTGTTTAACATTTAAATGATTCTATTTTTTAATAATTGTTGCATTGGGGCAATGATTGATATTCTAAAAAATTCAGGACGAGGCGATATAAGTTTTATCGCTTTCAGGACGATATCATAAATATCCCTCGTTTGCTGCGCTCACTCGTGACATTTATGGTACCTGATCTTGCCTTGCACCTCATACGATAACCTATACATATACAATGCAGGTGAAAAAGCTGTGTCTGTCATTTTGCTGGAGAAAATCCAGCAGATATTGATGAGGACAATCAACTGACTGAAATTGAATTAGATGTAGTTCTAATATAAATGAGCAAGATAGTGCCGATATTTTTAAGGAATTCTGGGGAACGAGTTGTTCCAGAAGAAGTCAAAAATGGGATATGTGCGCACATCAATTCTTTGTAACGCGTGGAGTCCCATTAGAATAGAGCCAACACAAAGAAAGAATATGTAGCAGAAGGGCTTAATGTGTCTATCGTTCATGAGCAGAATGTTGAACAATGCGAATGGAACGACACCTGCATGGGAAAATTCACCTTTGCCGCCAATTTTTTAACAATGAATTTAACATTGCTTTCCATGTGTCCAACAAGGTTAAATGTGATACTTGTGTGGCAATGTATAAAATTGAAAATCCAACCGAAAAAGAGCAACCATGAAGAACATGTAAGAGAAAAGCAGGAAACAAAAGATAAAAGTGATGAAGGTCGAAAGGATGGCGATAAATTCACTGTTTGTTTCCATTTGCAAAATGGATTTGCATTACAGTACCTACCACTGAAGTTTCAAACTTCTTTTACAAGCGGAAGCTCGCCGCTCTGAAAATACGAGAGCGTTTCGGGCAATATATTGAATATCATTATAATATAATTTGTTACTACTAATCCACACGACACATATAAGCATAGCATGTACAGTAAATTTGTATTGCAGTATAGCGTGTTTTAAATATGCTTTCCTTACAACAAAGGAAAGGAAGTACTTCTTCCCAGGAATCAAAATGAAAGTTTAACATGCAGTTGTACTGCATATTAACAGTATTTTCACCGGTTTCTATGTCAACATAATTCAGCTGTAAATTTACAATCGGGAAGTTTCTCATGAATGCCCCCAAAGCTGCTGGTCTCCCCGGAAATATAAGCAATCATTTCGTGTAATTTCGAAAATGGAATAAAGAGGAATGGTACATGTACAAAATGACCTTTTGGAGTACATTATACTCTTGTTGTTCATGAAAATTAGTGGAATAACTGCTATTCCGCAAGCAGTTACATGTCTCCCGACAGTCAAAAATTAGAATTTAAAATTTTCCTGCGTGCTTTCCCAGTGCAAGTCTATATTTGCACCAAATTATACGTGTGTTGATTTTTTAGGTTAAAAGAGTTTTTACTAATGTCTAAACAGGATTGCTTTTTTATGGTTACTACTGTAATTTCTAATTGAAACTAAGTATGGATAAAATATTGCAATTGAATAACTTTCAATACGTTTGCTTGCAATTCCGAGTAAGGCACTCCAAAGGAGTGTTCTCCCTTTTTTTTTTTTTTTGAGGACTCTTCAATGTTTATTTGTTGTTAGAAAAAGAAAATGCTGTGAAGCAATGCAAGTACAATAAGCTAGGATTTCCTTATTACCAAATATTTTTTAGCGATTACAATAAATTGGAAACAAATGGACACTGTATAGTTCGCAGGATTTTCTATTTCTTTGCATTTGGCATAATCAAAAGACTGTTCCTAGGCGCAATAACACTTCAGTTAAAACGAGCAATGTTACAGCAAGACTGCGTACTATATACTATGATATTTAAGAGATAGAAAACACAAGAGAAATACAAAACACAAGACAAATACCAGATGGGACAGTACAGGACATGTATAAATATCTCGAACGTGCGGTGCCAGTGTGGGTAGAGTATAGCAAATATGGCGGTTGACTGTTGTGTAAAACTACCTGAAGTTAGTCTAACTTCCAGACAAAGGGCCTTCACTCGAAACGTCGAAGTTCTCATTGTATTTTTCAGGTAGTTTTACACAACAGTCAACGGCCGTATATACTGTATAGTCTATAGTACTATGATATTTAAGATATACAAAATACAAGACAAATACCAGATGGGACAGTACAGGACATGACATGAGGAAATGTTACAAGCCAACTAAACAAACAAAATCAAATGAAAGAGAGGACAAAGCACATATGGGAAAGTGAAATAGCTAGCCGATAAACAATCAACGGCACGATAACTGACAGGATAATTTGAACATTGCCAAGTGAACTATATCAGTATAGAGGAGCAAAAATCTGTTACCTCAAAGTTGCTCAAACTTGAGTTATCAATGTTGCCAATCCCAAACTTTATACATGTAGCTTTACAGCATCCCAGCGTGCATTTATTGAAGCGATCAATGATTCAGATTTGATTCAGATTGTATTCCAGGATGGAGAAAAATAGAAATCCTTATTTCATGGTAGTTCCATCACGAACTAAACTCTGAAAGAATATCACAACTTTAATAGATGATATTTCCAACGTAATACGGTGTAAATGTGGTTTATAGGGTCTAGTACCATTTTTCGAATACTGCAGGAAAAGATTACATTTCATTTTTTAGGTAAACAATAACAAAACCCACAAGCATATATAAATTTATTTAGCTAATTTGGCTCACCTGTATATGTGTATAAACCTATTGAAGGTCTTGCATAGCCATGCCTGCATGAAGATTATACTGATTGTATTGCATCATTTCTGGAAAAATAAATTAATATAGTCAGGTACTAGAGTGAAAATATCTCGAACGTGCGGTGACAGTGTGGGTAGTAGAGGGTTAGTCACTAACTTCCAGACGAAGGACCTTCGCTTGAAACATCAAAGTTCTTATTGTATTTTTCAGGTAGTTTTACACAACAGTCAACCGCCGTATAGGTACTACAGTACATACTAGAATCTTGAAAATACACACTTCCCTATGGCTATAGTAGGTTATACTTTCCCACAATATAGTAATCATTTAGTGCAATATTTTATTCAAGGATCTAACTACGTGAAAAAATATGGAAAGAAGCGCTCTTATTTTGAGCGAAAATTCAGATGGTTAGGATTCCTCAAGCAAGCTCATGAATATTGTTTATCACTACCCAGACTGAAACCCAACAATCAAAATGTAAACATCATATATTTGTTCTTCAAGGCTACGATAACATAAACGAACAAGTACTGTATACCTGGGGCTATTAAAACAGATGATTATTCAGGATAGAGGCATGTGTTGATACAGTAGTTATTAGTTCTACAGTACTGTACATAGATTTCTCAAACTCATTAATAATTCATGAGTAAAACACAAAGGAAATCACCACCGTATCGTTGTCTTGATACCACGGTAATAAACACCCATAAATTAACTCAACTTTCGCGTTGAATTTCTCTTTAAATACTGGTTTGTTTGAGAAGCTATATCATACACTCGAAGACGTTTATTATAGTGATTTAAAAACACCTCAAAGAATGTTAAAAAACTCGGCTAGCGCCTTGTTTTTCAACACACTTTTCGGTGTTTCAAATCACTATAATAAACTCCTTCTCGTGTATGATATATTACATAGCAATTCTACTAATCGCAATAAAGTCAAACCAGTTTGAGTTAGGTTTACAAAATTGCAAATCCAATGCATAATTGTACAAATCTGTGCTCACAAAGTCTCATAATCTATTTGCACAATGTTGAAATTTTTGAATCAAATTTTTCGAATTGATTTCATGAATCTTTGAAATCCATAGATGGGTGCTAATATGTGTATTCTTCCATGAACTCACAAAATAAGGCACATAAAGAAAGAATTCTAACGACTCACAATAACATTTAGAATTCATACTGTAACTATGTACAGCACTAAACAAAACAGTTTGGTTAATTAACCCATTAACTGGCAGTACCCTACCACTGACTAGTAAATTATCTGGTGTTGTCTGGAGTAAAATACTAAACTAGGGCGCATCTGGGCGCATTACCAGCTAATGGTTATGAAAGTATGGAACACTTTCTTTGAGATTCATTTTTGAATATTCACAGTAACAGATTTGCAACCGTTTTGCTAAGTATCTTCTGAGGCAATGGAACATTACTGACTCTTGTTCGCATCAATGAAAGATCATGTATATATGTTTTTTTCAACACAAATGGCTTTCCAATGGATTTAACATACTAAAAACACTCTAGTGTAATGTACTATGCGAGTGAAACGATTGTGCCGCTTTTCAAATATTTTGGCCAACTCACGAGTGGCATGACACTCCAAGACAGGACTGTTCTATTTAGTTGTAGTAACCGCATTTACTCTATCGAGTTAATATATATGTCATACCCAGAGATTTACCTGATCGCAGACACCATGTTTGACGTCAAACACTTCACTGTAGTCTCAGTTCCTCATCAGCTTTTCCCAATCTCTGCCTTTCATTTTCCCAGGAGCTATCAAGTTCCACTATTCACAAGTTTATCCAGACCCACAGATGCTGTTTCATCAAGACTAATATAGTACAAAAACTGTTTTAGTACATTAAGAAATACTGTACAGACCGTCAGACCCTAACTCCTCCACAGGCATTTCATTAATTGGAGCGGGCGGGGAAAATTAGGGAGTGCATGCAAGGGAGGAATGATAAAAGTGGGAATATCGAATGAGAAATATTCCGTGGAAACGCCTGCTGAATGTTTTGTTTCTTGGCGAAAGGGTCGATTACGTGGCAATCCTTAAAAATCTGGCTGAAATATAGCTCATCCATACATAAAACGATACATTTTCGTGTTTTCCTTCTTAGCTTGGTATAGTTTAATAGTTATTGCTGAATATCCGCGACTGCACATGATACACAGATCATAATTTTTAATTACTAATTACTAATTACTTCGACAGGCATATCACTTCACTTTAGTGCGTCAGTTAAAACCAAAGTATTACTTTCTAAATCTTTGGCCAATTTACAGTTTCAACCTGATCCTTAGTCTCTAGTATTTTCGGTTTAAATTTCTCCTCTTTCGTTTCTTTAATTTATGTCTCTGAAGTGATACACCCGTCGAATTTAAATAAAAAAAAAAAAAATAAAAAAAAAATAATATTTTAGCAACGTTTGGAAAAGTTATATATAGGGGTAGGGGTATTATAAAGTAATGTTATGTATATACTGTATGTTTGTAATTGACTCTGAAAAGCCTCTTTGGGGAGAGTTAAATAAAGATTGTATTGTAAATATGATCCATATTAATCAAATCTGAAACGTTGAATTTTGGTATTGTCCAATACCGAAAAATGCACTGAAATTCAATTGACTCCAGTGATAGTGATGTCGACATCATTAATGTGTCATTCAGTATGCAGTATGAGTATGTATTTGACTATAAATATTATTATTATTAATATTAAATTTGCATGTTCCCCTAGGGGCTTTTCAACATACAATTACAATTACAAAATATACAATCTAAAAACCATGCTTTAATATTTAGTTACCTAAAACAAATCTGTCTATTAAAACCTTCGTAATATGTTCTTATGTATTAAATTCATTAAAATGTTAAATATATGCTAAGAATTTAAGAGATATTCTTTAAGTTTTTTCTTAAAGTCTTTGAGTTTGGGAATCTTTTTCAGTTCGTCATCAATTTCATTCCATATTTTTACTGCGCGATAGTAAAATGTTCTTTGCCCCGTACTAGTTCTATAGCTTGGGATGTCTTAGCGGTGGTTATTTCTACTCTGGGGATTATGAATGTCGGATCTTTTCACAAATTTATTTGCAAGGTAATCAGGTGCAAGATTGTTCAGACATTTATAAGTCATTACCGTGTAATAAATAAGTAAATTTTCAATAGATAGCCATTTAAGTTCTTGCAGACCTGGTGTTACATGATCGAACTTTTTAATATTTTTGATGATTCGGCAAGCAAAGTTCTGTACTTTTTTGATGAAGTATTAGCCCACACAGTAGAACAGTATAACAGCTTGTTAATTACCAGTGCTTCGATGAGTGATTATAAAGTTTTCTTATCAAAACTCTCCTTTACTCAACTGATTTGACACAATTTATTTATGCACGTTGAAGTCAGTTTAGAGATATGGTCATCATATGTGAGACGTAAATCGAAATGCATCCCATGTATAACTTGAAGGAAAATTATATGCAAAATAATAACAATGTATAACAAATCTAAAAGCATATATGCGTAGAAGTTTATCTTGCCATCGGAAGCGTGACAGTTAGGGCAAAGTAGTTTCCCATCTTCCTTAGCCTTTTGTAATAGCCTACGTTCATAAGAATCATTAACAAACTCTTTCTTCAGACGATTATACTGCCATCAAATATGTGGTGAACATCTTCTGCCATCTTGAAAACATTATTCAGCAGGCGTTTCCCTTCGCATTACCCGCATTTCTTATGCCGCTCGTGCGTGCCCCTCCCTGTTTTTTCAAGCCTGCTCCAATTAATAAAACGCCAGTGGGGGAGGTAGGTACAGACCTTAACTTCGGAAAATTCAACCCCCCAAAATACATGAACCATTTCAGGTTGACAAACAATATTGGTTCTGAATTTCTACTAACCAGGCTTTCAATGATCGGGATGAGGGTTATGAGAATAGTCTAAACGAATCTAATAATCGACGGTCGTGTTTCTCATTTTTTTATTTAAATCAAAATAGAGTATTCGGAAACTGTAACGTTTTTAGCGTAACTTGTTTTTTTTTAAGAAGGGACTTGGGTATCGCTTAGAACGTACGATGTAGTTTTGAAATACATTTGAGACGTCAAAAAACTTGTCCTTCATTCATTTTTATTACATTTTACACACATGCAGTGGTTTTTCTTCAATTTTTGAATCGGTTTTTCGGTTAGCTCAAAATAGTCTAGCTGGAGTAACCGATCTTTATAATAATAATAATAATAACTTTATTTACCCACGGTACTATTTCACTAAGATTTAAAAATATTTACAAGACGTGATCTTCCAATAGGCCGTGCTAGGTAATTACAAATAAATACATATATAGTATAAGTACAACAATATAACAAAGATAAATACGATTAATGATGAAGATGCCACTGGTTTACGCTCTAATTAATCCCATATTAGTTTTGAAAGTTGTCAAAGACTGTAGGTTTTTAAGTTAGATGGTAAATTATTCCAAGCCACTGCTCCTCCACAGTCTTTAAATCCACGAAATCTCGTAATCTTTTAAGGACATAAAGACTCTTGTTTACCTTCTAGTTATTAAGTCAACTTGAGAATGCCAGGTTAAGGTCTCATCTATCATCAAACCCAGTGATTTGGAGGCGCTAACACGCTCAATAGGCGTGTTTCCAATTTGTATTAGCAAACCATCGTTACTTTTTTAAAGTTTTTATGTGATCCAATAATCATGTATTCAGTTTTTCTAGTGTTTAAGCTCAATTTATTAGCTGCCATCCAATCTGAAATATTAGCTAGGTCATCATTCAACGTTTCAGTAACTATTTTTATGTCATTGCTTGCTATTCCTATTTGAGTATCATTTGCAAACATATCACAATCCGCATTTTTTAAACTATTGGGAAGATCGTTAATGTAGATAAGAAAAAGCAATGGGTCAAGAATTGAGCCCTGCGGAACACAAGTAATTGTTGTTCGTGGTTCAGACAATTTGCCATTAACTTGACAAAACTGGGTACGATTTGACAGATAAGACTTAAACCAGTCATGGGTTCTACCTCTCACTCCATATAGATACAGTTTTTTTAAGTAATATATCATGATCAACAGTATCAAATGCCTTTTTTAAGTCCAAGAATACTACTCCATTGAGTATCCCGTTGTCCATATTATGATACCATTGATTTGTCATTTTTAACAGTGCAGTGACAGTGGAGTGAAGGGGTCTAAAGCCATGTTGTGAATTAATTAGTATGTTCGACTGTTGCAAATAGGAATAGAGTTGGTTATGGGCAAGTTTCTCCATTGTTTTGGCAATTACCGATATAATCGATATAGGGCGATAATTATCCATGTTAGATTTAACGCCACTCTTGTAGATTGGAGTAACTCTTGCAACTTTCCAATCACATGGAAAAATGCCAGTAGATATAGACTAATTAAATATTATTGTAAGAGACTTTGCTATGTAGGGAGCAGCCAATTTAATAAGTTTAGCCGGCAATCTATCTAAACCCGATGCCTTAGTAGGTGACAGTGTTGACAATAATTGGTAATTGACAATAATCTTTAAAAATAAAATATTCATTCCGGTTAACCGATTAACCGCCTCAGCCTACAGTTTACTATGAATTCATTAACTCATTGTCAAACAGCAACCACAGTACACTGCATAAACTCCATGCTATTGTGTAGCCAAGCCTTGTGTAGTCAAATGCAGTTCTGTCATGGTCATGCATCGCAAAGCATGGAAAATGGAGGTCTGACATACAGGTTAGTTGCAATTACCTCCACAAATAAACCATCTTGTGTGACGAGCGAGATAATTTTCTTATGTTTTTATTCCCCTCTGTATATAGGGCCTGTACGATTATCGAGTTCATATCCAAAACCTATAGCAGTGATCTTGGTCACCAGTGCTTGTTTTGACACTGTGTTTTGAGTTGCTAAAATTGTAAAACAAACAAGGAAATCAAGGAAACCTGTCAAGTTTTTATTAGTCACAGCAGGAGAACAAATTAGATAAAACTACAAGGCGACTTTCGATTCCTGCCAGTGACCCAATGGAAACAGTGTCATGTGCAATACAATATCTTGTTTGATTACCCCCCTCATTTTGCAAACGTATTTGAAGCTTAATTATTCCTCAACTTTACCCTATGGTGTTGCTAGCAATGTTCAGTCTAGACAAGAATACCAAAATAAAGCACTACACATGATGCAAAACCATTTAGCCAGATAGGTTTACCTAAGGTATTGTTGGATGTGTATGTGTGGTAACGTCAATTCAACAATATGTATGGCACTTAGCTAATTAGCCAAGATGAAATTTGAAAATGACCTATTTACTAAGGCCGGTGGAAGTAAGGTACCAGCTTACCATAAACCTGTATTGAATTGCAGTTCAGCAGTTGCCATTCAAATTTCCATGTATTTTGTCAATGAAACATTAGAGTCAATCATCTTAATGAGAAAACCTCACAGACAAAAGCAATTTTCACAAGGTTTAAATGCAGGCAGGTTTATAATATTATGGTAAGCTGATACCTTACTTCCATCGGTCTAATTTAGATATAAAATTATATATGTCCACCAACCTTATAAATACATAACAATCTAGGCTAATCGGATCAATTGAAGTTAACGACCCCCCTATGCCAATGGGGTCGTATACTTCATATACTTCAATATGGGGTCATATTCGGATTGAAGTATACGACCCCCCTTGTATTATATCGTTAAATTTACGGATTTTCGTGTTTGTGTCTGTTTCAAAGGAATTTTTATGACTTCCCTTCTATTGTCTATGTCTCAGTTTGACCATGAAACAAATTCGAAAGACTTTCAACACGACCAATAATATGCACTTGAGGTGTTTAGTATCTGTTCGATGACTCATTGCTGGAAAGGCATTATAAAAGGCCTTAAAATGTTTGGCGAGCATACTGCAACAGTATTCCACCAACAAAATTTCTCCCCACGATGAACTGCGAGAAGTATTTGGCAATTGCTCTGGAGTACCCAACGTGAGAAGACAAAGATAAACAAAACTGGTTCCTTTAGGAACCACCAAATACATAAAAAGAAGCTAAACGAAATTCTCGATATAAAAAGCATGAATAATAATCATGAATCATGACAAAAAGCTAGTGATGGGTGATTACCGATACCAGGCCCAAACCGGAAGTGGTCGATACTGCACGGTATCGAAAAAGTGTTTTGATTACTTTTAAAATTAGACATTTATTATAATCCTGTAGTTTTCATGGTTATTTCCAATAAAATTTACGTACTTTTTCGTATTTTGCTGCATTTATCAATTTAATCAAACTTCCTTTACTTTGTTTGACATTCTATCCACTTTCCTTATTAATATTCCTGACCTCCCCGACAGAATAAATTATGAAAAAGGCGGGAAATAACAGTCGTGACTTACATTTATTATGTTGAAAATTGGAGGAAGTAATCGTTTGGGTAATCGATACCTCGATACCTTTACGAAAAAGTAATCAGTATCGTATCGAATCAGATACTGGTGGTATCGCCCATCACTTTTGGGCGGGGGGGGGGGGGGTCGTATACTTCAATGGCAGGAATGAACACCCCCAGAGGCAACTGGTTTTGTTTCTAAACGTCTCATTGACTTTTTAAAATTGCAATTTCTCTCATAAGGGACTTTAATATAAAGGGTGCATTGTTGCACATTAGTTCCCTTTCGCGTCATTTTTGAGAGTTAAAGATCACTCTTTATCTACTAGAACAGATATTAGGACACTTTGGAACTACTTACCATATGAAATTTGTCAGGAATAGCATTGATTTAGCAGATTTACCACGGCAAATGACTGTATTTTCGAGTGAACTGCTCAGGATTCGTTGTATGATCATGAAACGCATTTGGGCGATTTCTCTTCGCTTTTTCACGTAATTATCCATCGCTGACGTTCTTCCTGAATATAGAAAGCTTTCGTCTTGTTATATATTGAAACATTTTGTTTTAAGACAGCTAAAAGACGTCGGATTCACATATATTTTGCCATCTTTTTCAACACATGACTCTGTCCGTCCATTGAACGACTTTTGTCTGCAGTGCTTCCACTCGCCCAAAATTGAATTTCCTTTTCTCATCCTTATTTTTTATAAAATTTCCTTCCAAAAAATTGCAAAATTTCCTTCCAAATTTCCGGGCATTAGCTATTTTCCTCTGTTTTTACTACAAAACCAAGTCAAACATCTCCTCAAGATGTGCGAAATTTTGAATATGAATTAAGGGTCTTTTCCACTCATCGCAAAAACCAGCTCGCAAACTCGCTGCGAGTGCTTGCATCTGATTAAAATAGACTGTCGAGCAGTGTGATTGGATGAAAGTACATGCAGCGAGTTAACGCGAGTTGGCTCTTGCGATGAGTGGAAAAGAGCCTTTAATCAATTACGTTTTACATTGATCAGGTTACTGATAAGTTAATTAATGAAGTTCTGGCGCTTCAGTTTGTCCGCCAACATTTCTTCGGTATGTTTAGTTCAGAATGCTTTTTTAAACAAATTTTATACTGAAGGCTGTCATTTAGCAGAATCTCAGACTTCTAGACTGACTCTTGCACAAAATGATGCAGTTCTCTGAACCTCTGATGTTCGCAGCCTAACGAAAATAGCAATCATGTTTCTATAGTTTTCACTGCTTTCGAGCTTTAATTTTATTGAAAAAACGAGTCATCGGCGTACAAAGACGAGCAGAATTGAACACCTTGAATTAAGCTAAGTTCCCCTTGTTTTTAAAATACAGCTGAGATACGAGAACTGTACAAACCCTCTATTTCCAGCAACACTCACCATTCATGCATTCCTTGCTTCTGTCATTAATAACATCATTACGTTTACATTAACGTGTCATTAAGTAACAATTCAAAAACTTCTCTACAAGCTAACAATATTTTTTTCTTACTGATGTAACAAATAGTTATTAAATTTGCCTAAAAGAACTGACTCGTTATATTATGGACCAATGTGGAGTTTTACCGTAATTGCGTATATATATCCAATTCGGGACAAATACCTTTGTCTTCAAAACATGCGGCTACGCGGAAACGATTGATATATATGCGAAGTGTTGTATTGGAATAAATATGTAAAAACAGTATTTGTGAAACATGAGGTATGCAAATCCAATCCCCAATCCGATTCCAATTCGATGTGATCGGATTACATTCGGATTCGGAGAGATAAAAAGAAATTTCGAATTGAAAAATAACGGCCCACCAGTCGGATCGGAATAATTTAATTACACGCTAGAGCGCCTGCGGTATCATATATGATACCAAGTTATATACTAATGAATTCAATAACTAGAAATCCTAATATGATTTACATCGCGTATAGATAGATATATAGATATATCGGTTGATTTATTAAAACATTTTTCCATGTTGAGTTTTTATTCGTGAAATTACTTTCGAAAACGTAAAAATAGAATAACGAGTAATGAAAGGCATATATTAAAGATTCAAGTATAGAAAATAAAATTTATGCAATTAATTAAGAACGTATTTCTTCATTTTCGTGAAATAGCTAATTTTGTACATGTGAAAGGTGAAATGGCTGTTTTACTTCACGTGAAACGTGATCAACCCCCCGCCCCTTTACCACCCTCTTATATTAAAATTCCTTCTAAAAGAACTGAAATTTCATAATTTGGACATGCTGCAAAATTGTTGTCAGCGTTCTTGCGGCCGACTTAAGTGATTCTAGAAGCAAACGGTTAGTTATATTGATCAGTAAAATATCAATGTATTGGCATGATATGATAGTTATTCTATCTAATATAGAAACCTGGAACTTCCATTAAAGCTAACGTTGTAATACTACAAAATATGGTGAGGGATGCATTTTTTGGGACACCCTAAATTTCACGTTTTCATATTTTGTTTGTACTTTGTTAAGTTTTGACTAAAAGTTATGTTAAGTTCGTACTAAAAAAGGGCTCAATGCCGTTATGTGTTTCCACAACGCACGCCACTAATTTCAAAACGAAGGGCCTTTGCTCGATACTTGTTATATTTTGCAAGCAGTTTGATCCCGTTTAGCATGTAGCATGCTTTCTACCATGTACTTGTGTTTGGCTGAACGCACAACTCACCATCTTTCTAAAGCGCCAGAGAAGGCAACAACCCCGAGTAGTGAAATGTAAAAATTGAAAATATTTGGTGTCAACCAAAACAGTAATAAAAAATCTTGCTGGCCTATTACACGAAGTACAAACGTCTCTCCCAAAATATTGCGGGAAAACGCTGGTTTCTGTGCCACAAATTAACAGAACTGAATTTGACTTTTCGTTCTGTTTACATGTATATTGTCATGGAAGTGAGGAAACATTTGACACTGCATTTGATGACGTCATTACATTATTCAATTCATTCGCGTGTAAGTACTTTATGTACGCCTAAAACCAATACTTCATGTACATGTAAGCCTGTCACCAATCCAACACTACAAAACCTATCCCAAAATTCTTTCGGGATACATGAATAATAGGCATACATGAAGTATGCGGCCCTCTTTAGTCGTATTCTTTTCTCCGCATATGAAATCCCTGCAGACGAAAATGAATCATCGATATCTCCTGATTTTTTAGAAAATTTTGCTTATCTTTAAGAATGTCAGCTAATAATTTCTTTAAATTTCTCTTTAAATAAGGATGTACGTCGCCTCTTTAAAAAACAAAAATTAACAAATTCCAACTACATTTGAAGTAAAATATAATTGCTAAACACATTCTACAGGAAAAATCGAAAGCTTCGAAATAATCAACAGTGTAATTACCTATCTCCCGATTTCGCGTTCCTATGGTTGGCTAAATGTGTCAAAAGGAAAACCGCGCTAATCATACATGTAATGAGATAGTATAAAAAACCGTGATAAATCTGTGATCTGCATAATAATCGATCGAACTGCTGTCGCAAAAGTAATAAAAACATTACCAGAAAATGCCAAAATATCTATACTGATTGCTGATAAAATAGAAATTCATTACAATAAAATCATAAAAATTGAATAAAATTAAAATGCATAGGCACTTTCATGAAAAAAATAATGATTACTTGGTGCATACAGCGCATGTCAGCTCAGCACCTTGTACATACGGGGCACATGGTAGGGAACCACAGTGACTCTCAACAACATACAACAAAGCCCCGTTCAAATCCGCGTGAGTTCCCAACGTAGAATCCGGTGCAGAATCAACACAAATAAATTGACTTCGTTTATGGCTGAGGTTATCAGACATTAGGTATCCTTTGTACTCTAGGGTCCACTCCTTTGGACAGACGTTGCGTGCGGGTATCATCACCTGGCTGCCACGTGATTCAGCAAAGCACACGGCACAAGGTGCGTCATGATCGTGAAGATTCTTCGGGAAGAGAGGTGCGTGTGCATTCATTTCGTATTCAACTCCATAGATATAAGAATAACCTTGGTTACCATGCATTCACTGTTTTATCGTAGATTGGTTTGAGAGGCATACAGAGATAGTTTGAACCACCACCGGCATGAGGGAAATAATTGTTATGAAGAAAATATCAATCAGTAGCGGTGAGAATTAACTAGGAGGAAACACGTACCAGTTATTTCAACGTCGTTCAAACTTGATCGGGAAGGATTTACGGTGGCAAGTATTTGGCAATATTTTTCAGTAAGCATCAAATCCTTCCCGATCAAGTCTCTTTGAACAGTATATATAATCTTTAATAAACTCAAAAATTTTCGAGATATCATCTCTGCAAAAAATTCTGCAAATTTCAGGGATTCTAGATGGATTTAATATTTCGATGGAAGATATTTCGGGGGACTAATCCCCAGCGATCGGTTTTTCTCACAAGGCAGCTATTGAAATCTGTAGAAACGTCTGTATATTGACAGTACTTATAAATATTATTTACTTTGGTAACATATGAAACATGTTATTTGATATACCTACCCTCATATAACAGCGTTGTTCCACTAGGACAAGCCTTTCTACCCGATCTTGTATACACGGATCCTCCAGAACCCCGCCCCCGCTGGTCCAGACACACCCGGAGGTCCCCGATATCCCTGTTTTCCAGATGGTCCTAGAGAATGTACGCAAAGTTCTTACAATCACTCGTATCAAGATATATCTGTATTGGCTGTCTATTGTGTTAAAATAAGCACGGAATTCGGCCGACACTAAAAGATAACCTGATAACTTAGCTTCAGAGACCTGCGTATGCCAAAATAACAGTGGCGAAAATTTTGGTGCGGTGGGCATTTCCTTCCCCAACTATCCGAAATAGAAAATTTGTCCTCATTCAGTACTGGCGGGATTCTATTGTTTTGTAATGCTTAGTAGTAGTAGTAGTAGTAGTAGAAGTAGTAGTAGTAGTGGTAGTAGTGGTAGTAGTGGCAGTAGTGGCAGTAGTGGCAGAAAAAGGGCAGTGGCAGGCAGAAAAGGGCAGCAGTGGCAGTAGTGGCAATGGTGGCAGAGTAGCAGCAGGCAGCAGTGGCAGTAGTGGCAGTGGCAGAGGTGTAGTGCCAGGAGGGGCAGTAGTGGCAGTAGTGGCAGTAGTGGCAGTAGTGGCAGTAGTGGCAGTAGTGGCAGTAGTGGCAGTAGTGGCAGTAGTGGCAGTAGTGGCAGGTGGAAAAAGTGGCAGTACAGCAGTGGCAGAAAATGGTGGCAGAGCAGAGTACAGAGTAAGGTGAGTAAGCAGTGGCAGCAGTGGTGGCGCAGTGGCGAGGCAGGTGGCAGTAGTGGCAGTAGTGGCAGTAGTGGCAGTAGTGGCAGTAGTGGCAGTGGCAGTAGTGGCAGGGTAGTGGCAGTAGTGGCAGTAGTGGCAGGTGGCATGGCAGCAGTGGCAGTGGCAGAAAACAGTGGCAAAAGTGGCATGGCAGTAGTGGCAGTAGTGGCAGCAGTGGCAGGCAGTGTGAGTGTCAGAGTGGCAGAGTGGCAGAAAGTGGCAGCAGTGGCAGCAGTGGCAGAAAGCAGTGGTGGCAGTGGTGGCAGCAGTGGTGCAGGTGGCAGGCAGTAGTACAGGTAGTGGCGGAGTGGCAGCAGTGGCAGTGGTGGCAGCAGTACAGTGGCAGGCGGTGGTGGCAGTAGTGGCAGGCAGTAGTGGCAGTGGCAGTGGCAGAGTGGTGGCAGTGGTGCAGCGGTGGTGGCAGAGTGGCAGGTAGTGGCAGTGGTGGCAGTGGCAGCAGTGGCAGAAAAAGGCAGGTGCAGCAGTGCAGTGCAGTGGCGGTGGTGGCAAGGCAGTGGCAGTGGTAGTGGCAGTAGTGGCAGCAGCAGGTGGTGGCAGCAGTGGCAGCAGTGGGCAGAGTGGCAGGTGGCAGTGGCAGAGTAAGGCAGTGGCAGAAGGCAGAGTGGTGGCAGTGGCAGTAGTGGCAGTAGTGGCAGTAGTGGCAGTAGTGGCAGTAGTGGCAGTAGTGGCAGTAGTGGCAGTAGTGGCAGTAGTGGCAGTAGTGGCAGTAGTGGCAGTAGTGGCAGTAGTGGCAGTAGTGGCAGTAGTGGCAGTAGTGGCAGTAGTGGCAGTGGCAGTGTGGCAGTGTGGCAGTGTGGCAGTGTGGCAGAGGTGGCAGTGCGGTGGCAGTGGTGGCAGTGGCAGTGTGGCAGAGGTGGCAGTGTGGCAGAGGTGGCAGTGCGGTGGCAGTGTGGCAGTGGCAGTAGTGGCAGCAGGCAGTGGTGGTAGCAGCAGCAGTGGCAGTGGTAGTAGTGGTAGTAGTGGTAGTAGTGGTGGCAGTAGTGGCAGTAGTGGCAGTAGTGGCAGTAGTGGCAGTAGTGGCAGTAGTGGCAGTAGTGGCAGTAGTGGCAGTAGTGGCAGTAGTGGCAGTAGTGGCAGTGGTGGCAGTAGGGGTAGTGGTGGCAGTAGTGGCAGTAGTGGCAGTGAGTGGCAGTGGCAGTGGCAGGTAAGTGGCAGCAGTGGCAGTGCAGTGCAGTAGTGGCAGTGAGTGGCAGTGGTAGCAGTAGTAAAGTGGCAGTGGCAGTAGGTGGCAGTGATGGTAGTAGTGGCAGTGGCAGTAGTAGTGCAGAGTGGGCAGTGGCAGTGGCAGTGGCAGTAGTTGCAGCAGTGGCAGTAGTTGCAGCAGTGGCAGTGGTCAGCAGTGATAGCGGTGGCAGTGGTGGCAGTGGTGGCAGTGGTGGCAGTGGTGGCAGTGGTGGCAGTGGTGGCAGTGGTGGCAGTGGTGGCAGTGGTGGCAGTGCGGTGGCAGTGCAGTGGCAGTGGTGGCAGTGGTGGCAGCAGCAGCAGTGGCAGTAGTGGCAGTAGTGGCAGTAGTGGCAGTAGTGGCAGTAGTGGCAGTAGTGGCAGTAGTGGCAGTAGTGGCAGTAGTGGCAGTAGTGGCAGTAGTGGCAGTAGTGGCAGTAGTGGCAGTAGTGGCAGTAGTGGTGCAGTGGTGCAGTAGCAGTGCAGTGGTGGTAGTGGTGGCAGTAGCAGTAGCAGCAGTAGTGGCAGTAGCACCATGGCAGGTGGTGGCAGTGTAGTAGTGACAGCAGTGGTGGCAGCAGTGGTGGCAGCAGTGGCAGGTGGCAGTGGTGGTGGTGCAGCAGGCAGTGGCAGCAGTGGCAGCAGTAGCAGTGGTGGCAGTAGTGGTAGCAGTGGCAGTAGTGGTGCAGTGGCAGTAGTGGTAGCAGCAGGTAGCAGTGGTAGTAGTGGTAGTGGCAGTGGTGATGTGGCAGTGGCAGGTGGTAGCACTGGCATTGGTGTGATAGTAGTGATAACAGCAGTGCGCAGTGTTGCAGTGGTGCAGTAGTAGTAGTAGTAGTAGTGGTAGTAGTGGTAGTACTAGTGGTAGTAGTAGTAGTGGTAGTAGTGGTAGTAGTGGCAGTAGTTGTAGTAGTGATAGTAGTGGTAGTGATGGTAGTGGTGGTAGTAGTGGTAGTAGTGGTAGAAGTGGTAGTAGTGGTAGTAGTGGTAGTAGTGGTAGTAGTGGTAGTAGTGGTAGTAGTGGTAGTAGTGGTAGTAGTAGTAGTTAAAAACTGTATTAATATATATTACAACTAGTGGTAGTAGTGATGGTAGTGGTAGTGGAAGTAGTGGTAGTAGTGGCAGTAGTGGTGGTAGTGGTAGTGGTAGTGGTGGTGGTAGTGGTAGTGGTAGCGGTAGTGGTAGTGGTAGTGGTAGTGGTAGTGGTAGTGGTAGTAGTAGTGGTAGTAGTAGTAGTTAAAAGCCGTGTTGATATATATTACAACTTCGTCCAGCATCAGTCTCAACTCATGCTAGTTAGTGTGTGCAACTACGCTAGAAACGCCCCAAAATATTTTAATCTACGCTAGGTAGATCCAACAGAAACTCTGAGAATATTATACGTAGAATCGTGTCTTCGTGAAGGATAATTTCAAAATTTTACCATATATAAGGTTTCTTATACTATATTATACCTGGAACAATGCTGTCACGTCCATCTCGACCTATAGAAACAAAAGTTTGGGATAAGAATGGAGAAAATGTAATTGGAACGAGATTTCTTAAAACGAAACGGTGGATTGGAAGCTTTGAAACTTTTCCTTCAACATATTTGGAAGGTGGATAGTGGTTTTCAGCAATTTGATTGGTTGCTCAGATCCGGATATATTTGCACTATTCATTGTGCATGGTGACGAGGTATTTATCTCATATATGTTAAAAAATACCCTACTTCAAACAAGCCACCCCAGTTTCAAACGTATCAAAAAGTTGTGAGTGCACTCTTCCGAGGGTTTAGCTTACTTATTATGCCCAGTAAACATTTTGGCAAGCACTCTCGCAAATTAATGTACAATGGGTCTTGCATTATTTAGTATATTTCTCCTATGTATATTATTTCTGATATTCCTAAAACTGTTACATAATGATGTTAGACACTCTACAAATCCGCTAATTACTATTACGTCCTTTTGTGTGAACATAAATTATGTATCAAAAGATTGTCTTTAGTTTACTTACCATCTCGTCCGGGTAAGTCGCGTTCACTCTCGGCTGAAGGGAAATCATTATTAACATTTTCCCTGTATAACGAAAAATGAGCAAAACCTGCATAGTATTTTAGTTGTACAAGTTCCCTACCGTTTCGCAACAGTGATAAGTAATATGACTAAACGAAGACATATCACCCTATACACAGCTGTCGAACTTTCTTGGATAACGTAATTACTCGTTTAGGCGACTTAATCGAAGCACCGTTAGACGGAATTGTTCGAGCTGAAAACTACAGTAACTGCAATTTTTAGTCAGCCTCGGACATTCATCATTCTTTCCGGCATTGTTTTTGTGCTCTGTCGTTAAACTCTCTCCAGAAGCGAAGCCCTCGAAAATGAAAAGAGCGCCGGGACGCTCAAACGAGTAAATTCGGTAGATTGAAACGTTAAATCTTACAGGTGCACTCCTTATGTTTGGTTTAAAGTGATATATACTGTTATCTGTACGATTGGGGACCGGATATATCATTATTTTGACATGATTGACTATGTTTAAAAAACAGAAGATTATAGTCTTAAGAGGGTCCTGAAGGGGGGGGGGGACTAGTTCAAGTTTCCATGCCCAAATTCCATAGTCCCATCTTATATTTTGCTCAAATCCCAATCCCATTCCCATTTGCTATTGGCTTCTTTTGTTAGTGAATCCCAGTCCCAGTGCATGAAATCCCATTTTCCTAGCCCAGAATCAGGCGAATCCCAGCTCCCATTTTACCCCTTCAGGACACTCTCTGGAGAAACACGCCATCAAGATATAATCACTTGCAAATTTCCATACACTGTCAGAACTAGGGGTAAGGATGTTGGTAGAACAAACGAACTCGTGCTCGAGACCATAGGAATTGCAACTTTCTGGAGGGGAATTTCAGCGAGGACGACAGTCTTGGACAAAAGTAAGCCATAAAATCTGCCGAGATGTTGAAAATGTTAGTTTTCAACTTCAGGAAATAATTTACATCAGGTTGCAAAAACCTACCGTGTTTCCAGTTCGCTGTTGGACATACCACAGTTTGCATGGAGATGACAAACTATGATTAGAATAGTAAATAAAATTTTGTGATCAGCCATTCTGTTGCCTGCTGTAAATAACGAACTTGGTCTTTCCACCGAGAACTAGATCAGTTTTGTTTTTTCGAGGCTGCAATTAAATCCAGGATTGGACACGCGGTTTCTTCGGCGCTTCCTTGCCAAATAAAATGTTTAGTTCCCCTGGTACTGCTCACGTGCATTTATAGTGCGCAAACAAGTCAATTATCATTCATCATGTTATAATTATCATATCAGTGCATTGTCCCTATAATACAGTAAACTTGAAACGCGGCAAACTTGAAAGTTTATAGTCATGTGTGCGTGGGTTGATGTTGAGGGTGTACTGAGAGTGAACGTTTTCCTTGTTTTAAAAATGTAAATATTCAGCTGCACGCATATGGCTGCTTCCTTCATTATTAGAACAACGTGTTTACTGAGCGTGATAACATATAACAAAAAGTAAAGATGAGTTTCCAGACACTGTGTTATAGGGACTATGATCAGTGCTTATATTTTTAGTGCACAAAATGAACGTGCAGGTTTGAATGTTCAGTTGAGTTCCACAATTTTGAATAGGTCTTTATACCTTGAGCCTCTTTGTTTTCGGTATTTTTAATCTAAATATAATTTAGTTGCCCTGCCTTTGCTTATCCATATCTTGAATTAGATTAATTACATACAATGATGTACAGTTTCCGGATATTATGATGATCACTTGAGTTATACTTGAGTCATACTCTTGAAAGAAAATATACTTGCCGAAAAGCGCAATGCAGGTACTTCAGTCTTAACGCCTCTCCTTCCTCGCCACTCCCTCTCCAAATAAGGTTTAGTTCCCCCGCCTTGCTCTTGTGTCTTTACTTCACATAAACAAGTTAATTATAATCGTACCATAGGCAAAAAAAACACGAAGTGCCACCACTTCAAAAGACTCTCTTCTATCTGGCACTCCCTTTCAAATAATGCTTAAATCCCTTCACTCCGTTTTAATGTTTTTAAATACAAATTCTCCCTGGCCTTTCTCAGCGCAGATATCTGCCGTTGAGTTTTGGTCTTGTAAAAATTTATAAATTCATATCTCGTTCTTTGTCGGTTTTATATTTCCGTTCAGAAACCGATAAACAGCGACGCATGGACACGTAACCTGCAGGCAGACCCCAAAAACATGCAGGCACTTCTCTCCCCTTCAACCTTATAGAGTAAATAGGCTATTTCCCTTAACTCTAGCTGTTCTCTTTCTTCTTGTGTGATTTTACACATAAACAGGGTTCCAAAGTTCCTAAAATATATTTATTAAAAGAAAAATATTCAGCCACTTTCGTCTCAGTCTTGTCCCACTTCAGCGTTCAGCCTTATACAGTAAATAGTGTTATTTCCCACAGGCGGCCTTGTTCTCTGTGTTCTTGCATGTTTTCAACACATAAACAAATTATCATACAGATGCATGTGAAGTTTGCATATTTAAGAGATCAATTGGCTTCCACAGTTGTGAAAATATCCTCACGTTAAAAAAGTATAAATCGTCGCGAAAATATTTCGTACACTTAAACTGGATAAAACTCGCTGCAGGGCAATCCTTGTTCGCTCGATAGCTCAATAGCTAGAGCGGTGGACCGCTGTCCCAAAGGCGCGATGTCAAATCCCGCTCGAGTCAACTTTTACAGTTGACATCGAGGTTGATTTCGGCAGCATAAGAAATCATGTTGGACAAAAAGAATTGAAGGCACTTCACTGTGAGCGGATGTTGATGCTCGTCCCTTCTTACGTCATTCACTTTGCTGGCAAAGGGCCGACAGTTTCTCTTATCTTATATATAATCACCTTTCGACATAATGTTTAGTCCTATAGTATTTCTCTGTTTTTTCTCCAAAAGCAAGTCAATCATCTTCACAAATCATGCGAAATTTTGAATGTGAATTAATCAGTCAATTTGTAATATTGATCAGGTTATTGATAACGTGGTTATTGATAGAGTGAACCTCTGACGTTCGCAGCATTTAATTCTTAACCAAATTAATAATCATGTTTCTATAGCTTTCCCTGCTTTCGTGCTTTCATTGAAAAGAACGTGTCATCGTACAAAGACGTGGAGATTTGAACACCCTGAATTAAGCTAAGTTCCCCTTGTTTTTGAAATAGAGCTGATATACGAGAACTGTATTTCCCCTGTATTTCCGGCAACATGCACCACTTATGCATAATTCCATGCCTTTGTGTTTAATAACATCATTATGGTTTGTTTTCAAAACATGCGGCTACGCAGAAACGATTTAAATATGCGAAGATATCTATTGGAATTAATATAAGTAATCAGATGCAGATCCAATCCCAATTCGATTCGAATTCGATCTGATCGTATTAATATTACATTCGGATTCGGAGAGATAAATATAAATTTCGGATCGGGTCGAATTGAAAAATATTGGCCCGCCACTCAGATCGGATCGGATTAACGAAGCGGTAAAGCTGTCGGATCAGATCCAATTACTATACACCCAAATGCATTGTTTTTCTTCCAAGACAGCTTCAGTTTATTGTGATACTGTATGCATTGTTGAATCACAGTGGAGAACATATGATCTTCTATAAAATCCGAATTTAGCGGGCAGTGAAAGACAAAGAAGGCAGAGGGTCCTTTCACGAATATGAATTGATGAACCACAGGAATACCAAGAAAGTGATAGGCCGATGAGAATAGCATTTCATTTTTTTCGTTTCAGATAGGACTTGTAAATTGTGGCAAACATATTTACTTTATTATAGTTCGTATTGATTTCCCGTACAAATAGTTTGAAAAAAGTAAAATTACGGCCAAATTTTCCTAACTATTTTGATATGTCGAGGGGAATTTGTGTTATCATAACTTTGCTACAAAACTTGTTTACCGGCTCCGCTGTAGAGTTTAATGATACAAATGGTAATATTACGGCGATCTATTTCTAATTTGTTTGAGGAAGTCCGTCATGTATTTTGCTTTTTGTTCTCACAGTACACATTTGTTTTTAGTTATCCTGTACGAAAGTAATATTTTGACCGGATCGAATCGCCATCGGTTTTCCTGATATTGCATTACGGATTCGAATTTTTCCGATCGAATGGGATTCAGATTTTAATCATCAGTCAATAATCAAATTCTAACTGTTTTCATTCTGACTGTTTATTTCCTACAGTGACCTCGTCATTCTGGAATGCTCCAATGACCAAGTCCGGTAATATAATACCTGAAATCTGAATTTGAAGCCAAGCAAAATGCGCGAGCCGTGCGGAATACTATAAATGCGTTTTTAAAGGACTTGGAAGAGTCTCAAAAAGCGGCCACCTCAATCAAACGTTTATTGTTAGCGAGAATGAAACAAAGGTCTTTGCTATATACTATATCTTAAATATTGAACCGGTATCTAAATATTTTTAATAATTACTGTATTTTAAAGAAATATACCGACCAGTAAACAGTTTAGGTTCGCCTACTTTACGCTTAATTAATTATACTGTATTTAAGACTTAATATATATAACAGTGCTTTAAAAGGCTTGGGAAATTGTAATATGTGTTCAGAGTCGATCTATACTATAGTCAATATATAAAATAGCTCTCGGAATAGTATATAGGCATAAGTAACAGTGTCGTGAAAGGGTATAATGGAAGCTGGAGTTTGGAAAAATGAATGGAAAATTGGATTTGGAGCAATGAGAATGGGATTTGCGCCAGAAATTTTGATACTGGGAATGATATTAGAGACAAATCATAGTGTTGGACTATTTTGGCGGGATTCACCACCCCTCTCCCCCATTATTCCACCACCCTCAATTAACATGGACGATCATGTTTTCGCTTCAATTCTATTAAGAATATATTAAGAATATATATTAAGAATATATATTAAGAATATATATTAAGAATATATATTAAGAATATATATTAAGAATATATATTAAGAATATATATTAAGAATATATATTAAGAATATATATTAAGAATATATATTAAGAATATATATTAAGAATATATATTAAGAATATATATTAAGAATATATATTAAGAATATATATTAAGAATATATATTAAGAATATATATTAAGAATATATATTAAGAATATATATTAAGAATATATATTAAGAATATATATTAAGAATATATATTAAGAATATATATTAAGAATATATATTAAGAATATATATTAAGAATATATATTAAGAATATATTAAACCTACAATATTTGGAGTATAATTGCAGTGGGAGAAACTTAATTAAATTTTCAAAGGTTTTTAATTTAAAACACAATCTTGTCCAAAGCATCTCAGTTATTTATACACGCAGTAATTTGCGTGAAATTCGGGGTAAACTTTATGGAGAATCGTTGTGAAAAACGCATGAATGTGCATGTCATTTCTGTCTACATGTTCTCTTGAAGTTCTGGTTCTGTATCATTTTGTTGTGCTCCTTTTCAGCTTGAACAAATTAACTTGCCGATAAAACATTGTTAGCAACACTGTTATTGATTTCGAAAACTCCTCGGCTCTTTCTCATACCGCCTATGTATATCATATATATATATATATAATTTTCTAATATAATTGCAATGTGAGCTAGAAAACTGATTAAAATTTTCATTTCAGACAGATTAATCCATCCAACGTCGACTCAGTGATCAGTCAAAATAGTTTGTGGAAAATGCGGGGAAAACATTGTGGAGAGATGATTAAACAGTGGGCTTTTTGCTTAAATAACCTTGCTACAAAACTTGTTTACCGGCTCCGCTGTAGAGTTTGATGATACAAATGGTAATATTACGGCGATCTATTTCTAATTTGTTTGAGGAAGTCCGTCATGTATTTTGCTTTTTGTTCTCACAGTACACATTTGTTTTTAGTTATCCTGTACGAAAGTAATATTTTGACCGGATCGAATCGCCATCGGTTTTCCTGATATTGCATTACGGATTCGAATTTTTCCGATCGAATGGGATTCAGATTTTAATCATCAGTCAATAATCAAATTCTAACTGTTTTCATTCTGACTGTTTATTTCCTACAGTGACCTCGTCATTCTGGAATGCTCCAATGACCAAGTCCGGTAATATAATACCTGAAATCTGAATTTGAAGCCAAGCAAAATGCGCGAGCCGTGCGGAATACTATAAATGCGTTTTTAAAGGACTGGGAAGAGTCTCAAAAAGCGGCCACTTCAATCAAACGTTTATTTTTAGCGAGAATGAAACAAAGGTCTTTGCTATATACTATATCTTAAATATTGAACCGGTATCTAAATATTTTTAATAATTACTGTATTTTAAAGAAATATACCGACCAGTAAACAGTTTAGGTTCGCCTACTTTACGCTTAATTAATTATACTGTATTTAAGACTTAATATATATAACAGTGCTTTAAAAGGCTTGGGAAATTGTAATATGTGTTCAGAGTCGATCTATACTATAGTCAATATATAAAATAGCTCTCGGAATAGTATATAGGCATAAGTAACAGTGTCGTGAAAGGGTATAATGGAAGCTGGAGTTTGGAAAAATGAATGGAAAATTGGATTTGGAGCAATGAGAATGGGATTTGCGCCAGAAATTTTGATACTGGGAATGATATTAGAGACAAATCATAGTGTTGGACTATTTTGGCGGGATTCACCACCCCTCTCCCCCATTATTCCACCACCCTCAATTAACATGGACGATCATGTTTTCGCTTCAATTCTATTAAGAATATATTAAGAATATATATTAAGAATATATATTAAGAATATATATTAAGAATATATATTAAGAATATATATTAAGAATATATATTAAGAATATATATTAAGAATATATATTAAGAATATATATTAAGAATATATATTAAGAATATATATTAAGAATATATATTAAGAATATATATTAAGAATATATATTAAGAATATATATTAAGAATATATATTAAGAATATATATTAAGAATATATATTAAGAATATATATTAAGAATATATATTAAGAATATATATTAAGAATATATATTAAGAATATATATTAAGAATATATTAAGAATATATATTAAGAATATATATTAAGAATATATATTAAGAATATATATTAAGAATATATTAAACCTACAATATTTCGAGTATAATTGCACGGCGAGAAACTTAATTAAATTTTTAAAGGTTTTTAATTTAAAACACAATCTTGTCCAAAGCATCTCGGATATATTTACACGCAGTAATTTGCGTGAAATTCGGGGTAAACTTTATGGAGAATCGTTGTGAAAACGCATGAATGTGCATGTCATTTCTGTCTACATGTTCTCTTGAAGTTCTGGTTCTGTATCATTTTGTTGTGCTCCTTTTCAGCTTGAACAAATTAACTTGCCGATAAAACATTGTTAGCAACACTGTTATTGATTTCCGAAAACTCCTCGGGCTCTTTCATACCGCCTATATCATATATATATATAATTTTCCAATATAATTGCAATGTGAGCTAGAAAACTGATTAAAAATTTTCATTTCAGACAGATTAATCCATCCAACGTCGACTCAGTGATCAGTCAAAATAGTTTGTGGAAAATGCGGGGAAAACATTGTGGAGAGATGATTAAACAGTGGGCTTTTTGCTTAAATAACTTTGCTACAAAACTTGTTTACCGGCTCCGCTGTAGAGTTTGATGATACAAATGGTAATATTACGGCGATCTATTTCTAATTTGTTTGAGGAAGTCCGTCATGTATTTTGCTTTTTGTTCTCACAGTACACATTTGTTTTTAGTTATCCTGTACGAAAGTAATATTTTGACCGGATCGAATCGCCATCGGTTTTCCTGATATTGCATTACGGATTCGAATTTTTCCGATCGAATGGGATTCAGATTTTAATCATCAGTCAATAATCAAATTCTAACTGTTTTCATTCTGACTGTATATTTCCTACAGTGACCTCGTCATTCTGGAATGCTCCAATGACCAAGTCCGGTAATATAATACCTGAAATCTGAATTTGAAGCCAAGCAAAATGCGCGAGCCGTGCGGAATACTATAAATGCGTTTTTAAAGGACTGGAAGAGTCTCAAAAAGCGGCCACTTCAATCAAACGTTTATTTTTAGCGAGAATGAAACAAAGGTCTTTGCTATATACTATATCTTAAATATTGAGCCGGTATCTAAATATTTTTAATAATTACTGTATTTTAATAAAATATACCGACCAGTAAACAGTTTAGGTTCGCCTACTTTACGCTTAATTAATTTATACTGTATTTAAGACTTAATATATAACAGTGCTTTAAAAGGCTTAGGAAATTGCAACATGTGTTCAGAGTCGATTTATACCAGTCAATATATAAAATAGCTCTCGGAATAATATAGAGACTTTATTAGGCATAAGTAACAGTGTCGTGAAAGGGTATAATGGAAGCTGGAGTTTGGAAAAATGAATGGAAAATGGGATTGGAGTAATCTGGACTTGCGCCAGAAATTTTGATACTTGGAATGATATTAGAGACAAATCGTAGTGTTGGACTATTTTGGCGGGATTCACCACCACACATTATTTCACCACTCTCAATTAACATGGACGAACATGTTTTCGCTTCAATTCTATTAAGAATATATTAAGAATATATATTAAAAATATATTAAACCTACAATATTTCGAGTATTATTGCAGTGGGAGAAACTTCATTAAATTTTTAAAGGTTTTTAATTTAAAACACAATCTTGTCCAAAGCATCTCAGTTATTTATACACGCAGTAATTTGCGCGAAATTCGGCGTAAACTTTATGGAGAATCGTTGTGAAAAACGCACGAACGTGTCATTTCTGTCACGTCTACATGTTCTCTTGAAGTTCTGGTTCTGTATCATTTTGTTGTGCTCCTTTTCAGCTGGAACAAATTAACTTGCCGATAAAACATTGTTAGCAACACTGTTATTGATTTCCGAAAACCCCTCGGGCTCTTTCATACCGCCTATATCATATATATAAAATTTTCCAATATAATTGCAATGTGAGCTATAAAACTGATTAAAAATTTTCATTTTAGACAGATTAATCTATCCAACGTCGACTCAGTGATCAGTCAAAATAGTTTGTGGAAAATGCGGGGAAAACATTGCGGAGAGATGATTAAACAGTGGGCTTTTTGTCTAAATATTTTCCTACAGCACAATATCATTTTCGTTGTTTCGTGTGGTCCTTTTCACCCAGTGACAGTGCCAACTAGGCAATGTAACTCCACTGATAATCAGAATAGCACTGGGACTCATTTGCAAGACCCCGTGAAAAATAAAACAGAGATGTTCCTGTTGCCAATCAAAGGTACTATATTCATCAATTAGAAATATTTAGTTTACTTTAAGAGGAGATTTTTTGCATATGCGTAACACGCGCTCAAAACGAGTATATATAATACCACTTGGTTTATGACTGCATTTCGAATTTTTGATGCGTTTCTCAATCGGCAAACAAACTTAAAAAGTATGTGTAAGTGTTCGCGTATGTTTGGTGCATAATCTATAAGAAAATTATAATACTAAAATATATAAATTTTAGATGGTATGCAAAAGAGAAAACGATGTTTGAAGTTCAGTAGGTTTTGCTTATATTGCTGTAATATATGGCGTCAATTTTATAGCATGCATCATTAATATAGTTATATTTCAATTTTCAATTTTTTATACTATGCTTTTATGTATTCTCAACCGCCATGTAGGTGCATTTAGAAAGGTAGCGAACTGTATAAACTAGAAAATAAAGGTAAAACAGTCATTTTGGCAGGTACGCCAAAAAGATTTTAAGTTTTGAACATGAGTATATCTGATATTGGTAATCACGTCAGATGACGTTTACCGCGCTTATTTATCTCAAAAAAGCATGACAAAAATTGCAATATATGTAAACATAGCCTAACATCGTCGAAGCGTTACCAAAAATTTGGGACAAGATGGCGGCACGCATGCATATAATTAAAGACCATTAAAATGGCGATTTCTGATAGAAAATAATAAGGAGAGCACATATTAACTCAAATTTTGCTCGAGTGATGATATATTTCTTCTTTGCCAGACTCTATCTGACTTCAGCATAGACTGAGCAATAGTTATAACTAAAAAATTATTGTTTACTACGACGACAAAGTACTTCCCTAGCTTGCCATATTTTGTTCTAAAAGCGGCACTATTCATAGTGTTAGCCATACTAACGATTAATCTTCTTGACATCATTACGGGCGACGCGAAGTGCCAGACTCGCGATGCATTCTAGGCCTACTATAATCAATCTAATTTTTGAGCTCATAATAATCTTTATTTGTCTTTAACGTTGTACTTCCAAAAGCGTTTGAACTTGTTTGATTTTACAATCTTTGTGGTCGTTTACAGGTGAATCTAAATAATTATGCATGCATGCGATATTTGAACGTATTCTAAAGAACACAATGACAAGAATAATGAGCAACACTATAATCATTCGCATTAGAATATATAATTATATGACCAAAATTTCTGGTAATGGCTTAGAGAGTTAATATTATGTAATCACGACGTTACATTAATTGAATAGATACGAGAGTATAGCTGATAAGTTGCTGTCATTCGGGAATGATTCAATGTTTTACATGTATAGGGAGGCGAGTTGTAAGAAAGGCACGATATACTTCTGTTCGTGCATGTCATTGCAACCACCATGGGCTAAAAATGGGCTAGTTGTGAGTAAAAGGCAAAGTGTAATTTTGAAAGGGTTGTTTTATGTAAATTAAAAAAGGCTACTTAACGTTATATAAAACAGACTTGTGAACTGGTGGGATGTGAACACGAGACCAGTAAAAGTCAACTACCGAGAAAAACTCCCGCACATTTTCTAATTGCATTCCGTTCTCTTTATTCCTCTATTTAATTTAATTTTCCATACTCGATTGTTATTGAACAGTTAGTTTTATCTCAAACAGGAGCAATATTGGTAATTAGTGTCACGGCATTTCTGCTCAACTACAAGCTATAGTTGTAAAAATCATTTCTATAGCCCCTGCCATGCACTTTCAGTTTTGCCCAGACAAATATTGTTACTATTCTTTTCGTAACTTTTCTTTGCCCATATAACCTACAATTCTTGAACTAGGATATCGTCTGTACGCTTGCTCTTACTTGGAGAAAAGTGTTGGCAGTATAATGGATTGTGCTCATCTGTGTCTTCGTGAGAATGGTCAATGTCGATCAATCAATTTTCAAAAAGCACGGAGCATTGGTGGATATAAATGTCAGCTGAATAATTCAACGAAAGGAAACGATGTGCATAAGCTTGTAAGAAACCCAGCTTCTGACTATCTTGAGCTAAAAAAGGTACAGAATATGAAAAGTTACCTATAAAAGTTAATGCATGCTGTCCACCAAGTTAAAATCCCATTTGAATCTCATTGATGTAACAAAATTGTGGCTGTTTTTAACCTACGACGAACATTTGAATACAAACTGCAAACTGCGCATGATCGTGAAACCCGTCGATTTTGTGTCACATATTTATGTCCCCTCTACCGCCTACCATCGCCTAAGAAATCCTATATAAAATATTTCTCATGTACTGTAGGTTGTGAATGGTATTTTGGTTCCAATGTATACCTCTACAGAAAATATTAAAGGTAATATTTTCAAACTTGTTCACACGGTTATAATATAAAAACAGATAAAATATAAAAAAATATTATTTCCTCTCAATTGTATTTGGTGCCAGTGTACTACATCCGTAACTATTCAATATGTAATATAATCTAATATAAAATTAAAATTACAGAATCGCTGGGACTACAGATCAAGAGAGCATAAATCAGGTCTGCATCTTTGAGAATAGCCTGCATGTGCCTCGACGTCTCTTCTATAGCACACGGTTGCTTAACAAATCCTTTCCATTTGACCACAACGTCATCAATAACCATTTTCATTGGGCGTTTGCCTTGGTCTCCCTTTTGATCTTTAACATGTCTTTGATTCTAATCAAATATATATATTTTAGTAGCCTCCCCTTAAACGTTCTAACCACGTGACGAAATCATCTCATTATTTTGGTTACTTCTCGTGCAAAAATTTTGTTGATGCTCATTGTCAATGCTGATTGTCAATGCTGTTTGTCAATGCTGCACCGATATTCACCTCGCCTTCGGCGAATAATTGTTAATTGATGAAATGAGGTATATTTTTCTAGTGTTCAGAAGCTGTGCTGAGCTGTACAAACAAGGCATAAGAACAAATGGCATTTATAATATCAACCCCGATGGCAAAGGAAAACTTTCAGTGAGATGTGATATGAAATCTTCGGGCGGGGGATGGACAATCTTTCAAAGACGTTATAACGGAAGTGTTGATTTTAACCGGAATTGGTCAGATTATAAGAATGGCTTTGGCCTTTTGACCGGAGAATTTTGGCTGGGGTTAGATAAGATTCACCGAATGACTAACGATGTTCAGAATGTCTTGAGAATTGAAATGGAGGATTTTGAGGGAGAAAAACGTTATGCAGAATATGATATGCTTCAAGTACTCAATGAATGTGAGAAATACAAGTTGATTGTTGGAAATTATTCAGGTTTGTACTTTGATCATGTGTATGAGACACTATAAATGATATTGCGTGTCTTGCATGATATGGTGATGATCAACACGCGACTCTTATACAAGACATAGTCCTTATATGTGTACATAATTTCGCAAAACTGGCCTCGGTATCTAGAATAGATTCTTCTGAAATTCGGCAATCTATACCTATCAGAACTATGTATGCGCGTAAAAGAAATTGAGATTCACATTCATATTCGACCTAATCGGCTGCCTGATACATGCTTATGTATTTTACATATCTAGGTAAATTGTCCGCCCCCTCCTCCCACATCCCACCCAATATCAGCAACACTGTTGTGTCAATTTATTTTCTAAAGTAACTTTTCAATTTTCTAATGTTTTAAGTGTTTTGTTGTTGAAGTTATGCGTTAAATAATGTTTTAAAAATCATAAAAATTCCATGAAATGGTTTCCTAGAATGCAAGAAGTGGCACTTTAGCATCTATAATTTCGGAAGTGTCGTCTTTAATGCATCTGCTGTCACGAATTCGTCCGATCTCCTGTGAACGTAGTCTACAGTAACATTCATGAATTTCACAATATATTTGACAGGCGATGCTGGCGACTCACTTGGACGTCATAATAACACGCGATTTTCTACTAAGGATGTGGATAATGATCCTAACATTTATTTAAACTGTGCTCAAATATGTAGAGGTGGATGGTGGTATTTCGGTTGCCATAAAGCCAGCTTGAATGGACATTACTACTACCGTAACCAAACAGTGCGCTCTGATGGGATCATCTGGTCAGAGTGGAAAGGTTATCAATATTCCTTAAAAACAACTGAAATGAAGATTAGACCTATTCACTTTTAGACTTCCTTTTTGAACATAGTTAATAGAATAGAGGAAAACTCGATGAAAATATAACAAAGCTCGTGATCATTACTTTAATCCAACTGATATACAGACGGGCAATATTTTTCTGTTGACGACAGACAATGTCAGTGAAGAAAAATCGTCGCATTGCCGTTGCCAAAATAATTGGTCTTGTACCACTAACGTTGCCGAAGTTTGAAACCATTTATTTTTGTGCAGCGATTCCCGAATATTGTGACGTGTGGTCAAAGTTGATAATTGACACGGTTCTTCCACAGCCAATGAAAGGCGTTATATAATGGTTGAGCCCACAAGTTTTTCCTTGCATTTTGGACAATGTTCGAATAGTTGGAAAAATAAGGGACGGTGTAGGAGTGTAATTAATTATTTGGCTAATTTGAATTGAATTAGTATCTCCCGCAAGTTGCTCGCCGACTGTTGCAAAACGCCTATCATAAATTTCCGCTTTCTCAGTATCTTCTATTGGCAGCGTTCCATATACTTTAATCTTGTGTTTCCTTCGTTCGTGCTTAATTATTTTCCAGTATTTACGACAATCTGTAACGCCATTGGACATATTGGCAAAATATTCAGTTTTTACCCGTTTGACTTAAGTTGTTACCTCATTCCTTAATTTACGCATATTTTATCTTCCCCCGTTTTCTTGGCAAGACACAGAAGTTTAAACCTTCAGTTTATTTTTGTCTCAGTCTACCTGTCACCCATATCTCGAACTTGTGGTGCCAGTGTGCGTAGCGTCTATACAATAAGTATTACGTTCTATGTAATAGAACGGCATTCAAGTATGGGGCAGACAATACTTAGATTTCAAAAAATACACATCCTTGCAAGGGCGTAACTAGTGGGGGTAAGGGAGTAAGCCCCACCCCCCACTCAATGTTTAACAATTGCAATAATTTTGTAGGGCAAATTTTGTCATGTTGGTCGGGCAAAAATACATTCAAATTATGTTGAGTTAGTGTAAATAACCTTGAAAATACAGTTTAGGCAATTTCAAAAGTTGCTAATATTATATACAACATTTTCTGACCATCAGATTTCTATAAAATCTTCCCCAAAGTGCATAAAATGGCGTTTTAGAGAATTTTTGGTACGTAACAACGTAACACAACTACGGTAAGTAAGTTGATTTTATTCAATTTATATTATGTACACCACTTTAAGCTAAAATACACTGACATTTGATTTGTAAACACATTCAGAGCCTGGTAAGCCTGTGATTATGATATAATAATACTATTCACATAATCGATATTGCTACCATGAACACTATGGCATGATATAGCGGTCAATCCTCGCTTTAAATTTCCTTTTGTATCTCTTTATTGTTGTAGATAAAGTGGAAATTCTCATATTTATACATAAAGGTTAATATTTAGCACAGGTAAAATAGAATTATATATTGAATTCTAAATACATATTGAATTTTAAATACACTTGGACAACTTGGGCATCCACCAATGATGACAATCAATGCCCAAATAAATGTAGCATATATACCTGACTTAAAAATTGAAATATACAATAAAAACAGTAAATAGTAACAGTGATATGGCAATGATTGTAACAAATACAACAATGATATCACAAAATATTATACAATAATTTAATTATTGCTGTTCCAACACTCACTGTGTCAAATCAACGTTAACACTCACCGGCCACGGTACAAAATGTACACAGTACATGTACACAATAATATTTACTACATTTTCAAGTGCTCATATATACACCCTTTTATTCTACATCCCATAAAGAAGCTTTCGTTACAAATTGTATTGATGAAGAACTATATGTATAATGTAATAACTTAATACTGTTCATTTTAATAAGTAACTTACAAACTATATATTTTTATTGACATTTTAATTAGTAGCACGAGGTAATCTGAATATTCTAAACTAATTTAGTCTATATGCGAGGGCCAGGGGCGTAAATGTGGGGGAGTGTGGTACACCCCCAGAGATCATGATCCAGTCGGTCTCAAAATGTGCAGTAGGTCTCAAGATATTCATTGTTAAATTGGACGCATAATGCCACGTAATGCTATGCGAGACTGGCTAAATAGTTTCAGCGACCGACTTCAATCGTCGCATTAATTAAAATATAAAGTTTGCCGAATATCCTGTTTCAATCTTTGTTGTAAAGCGTTCTTCTAGAATGTCATATCACTCATACTGTATGTGGCGTGCGTATGTTGAATATTTACAGAAGCACTGAAGCACTGTAAATGCTAAAACAAACTATACTTTCAAATAGAACCATAATATTGTTCTACATCAATTCCAATCGAGTGAGATGCAGAAAAAAACATCTTGTATTGTATAAGGCACATTAAGGTAGTCTAAGGCAGGCAGGCAGGCAGGTAGTGTTAAGTAACTAAGGCACTCTAAGGTAGGCTAAGGTAACCTAAGGTAGTCAAAGGTAGCCAAAGGTATAGTCTAAGGTATAGTAAGGTACTGTTTAAGGTAGGCTAAGGTAGTCTAAATAAGTCTAAATTAGTCTTAGCCTGCCTTAGCCTGCCTTAAACTACCTTAGCCTGCCTTAGACTACCTTAGACTACCTTACGGTACTTTAGACTACCTTAGCATAACCTAGCCTATATTTGACTACCGTAGCTATACCTTAGCCTACTTTAGACTACCTTAGACTACCTTAGCCTGGCTTGAACTACCTTAGACTACCTTACGGTACCTTAGACTACCTAATTAGCATAACTTAGCTTATATTTGACTATCTTAGCATAACTTAGCCTATTTTAGACTACCTTAGCCTACCTTAAACGACCTTAGCCTGTCTTAGACTACCTTAGACTACCTTACGGTACCTTACACTACCTTAGCATAACTTAGCCTATATTTGACTACCGTAGCCTACTTTAGCATACCTAATAGCCTACTTTAGACTACCTTAGACTACTTTAGGCTACTTTAGACTACCTTACCCTACTTTAGACTACCTTAGGAAATTTAAGGTACTTAATAGTCTAAGGTACCCTAAGGTAATTGAAGGGTTTTGTAGATGGAAAATTATTGAGTGTAAATTATATAGAGAATAATATATGGGTGCGCGGAAGTACATTTTCCCTTAAGAAATACCTAATGAACTTCCTACAGGAAATTTTTCTCCTATAGGAATTCTTATAGGAATTTCGATATAGGAATCGTTAATATGCTATTATATTCCTATAGGAATTCCTATAGAAAATTCCTATAGGAATTCAATTCCTATAGGATATTTTCGTAAGGGATTGTCATTGACAAACGCTTTGGCGGGAATATTGTTGCTAACACAACACCGCGCATATCTGTCGAAGTTTTATAGGCTTCAAGACAAATAAAGTTATATATTTTACGCGTGTCTGACATTTTACTAGCCTATTTATAATCAAGCCACCATGCATCTACAACATTTGGATTCCTGCTTCTTCTTTAAATGGGCTGCTAATAACGCAATATATAAAGCGGATGTTGCATATATAATGTCGCTATTTATAAATTCTTTATTCAACTTGCCCATATGCTAATATAGTGAATCAAATCTTAAAAAATTGAAAAACAATATACGAGGAGGAGTCTCGCCTCGAAGACCAATATAGTCTCGAAGACCAATATAGTTAGCCACCACCTAAAACATTCGGATTTTCTGTTTCTTCTTTAGATTGGATGCTAATTTCCTTATTTCCCTGCACGCAAGACAATCTTTTAATTTTCTCTTTTGTCATTATAATCTCTTAGGGGATATATCCCACAAAAAATAGCAAATACCATTTATAACTCTCCGATAAAACCGCCTTTTAATAAAGGTGATCTTGTTTTTGGCAACATTTCTAGCAAAAACTACAGAACCGTGCTCCTATAGAAAACCCTTTCTGAATATCGCCCTGAACACATGTTAATTAATGGCTCTTGGCCCCTATACCTATACTATCATTTTACTATTTCTATAATAATAACGATTATTTGCTTAAGAAAAGAAATATGACTTGTGTCTTGTCAAAACCTAGGACAGAGTTCTCGAAAAAAATCTTTGCATGGATATACCGAAGCCAGATTCCTGGAATGACCTGCCAGAGCATGTAAGGCGCAAAAAATGAAATATTTAGAGTCATCACTTGCTTTGTACGGAACTCTCTAAGTATATAAATTCAAGTGAATAGTAACTTATATTTTCTTTTTCGGCAATCTTGTAAAGCAGTGCTTGCACTGAAGAACAATTTTTAATATAATGATATAAATCTCTCTCGCTCTCTCTCAACATAAGCACTTGATTTGAGACAACAAGTACTCAAGCGGATGTTCTATGCATAAAGAAGAATTAGAAACTTCTTTCTAAAATATTCTACGAGGCAGCTGACGTCCGCTTCTTTGTTTGTTTATAAATTTCTACTGTGTGCATGTATGTATGGTTCCCACTCAATAATCTCTTGACTTAACTAAGTACTTAGCCTTCCAAGTTCATGCAAAAGGAATTCGTGCCTTATTTCTCCTGCCTTTTCAACATCCCGTCGTTTTTAATATTGGCCATACCAGAAGTTTATAAAATTAGCTGCCAATTTCCCCTTGCTTGCATGCAAGACCCTCTATATTTATTTTTTCTTGTGTGGAATGCAACCAATTCTATAAAAGCGCAAGAATTTTGAGCAATGAATTTGTGTATTGTTTTCAGAAGTGTTAGCAATAACATTAAAGGCAGAGTGTCACCTGCTGAGCGATGTGATTTTATTCGCTGTATACACAAATGTAATTGAATATTTTTGATCATGTTGAGAGGATCACGGAAGGACAATAGGTCAAATTTTAATATAAACCCGCAAGATTTAATTTAAAATTGAAGATTGGCTGTAAATTTGGCCGATTTTTCTACATAATGAGCTATTTAATCGTTCGCCATTCCTTCTTCGCAATTGCGACAAACTTGAAAAAGTTCGTTGACTTTTTCAAGTTCGAGGGCACTAAATCACATCGCGCAGCAAGTGCATGACACTGTGCCTTTAATCCTGTTTCATGCAGTAATTTTATTATGCCATAATCACCTGAATGCCAGAAAATTTTAAGGAAACAAGATCTATAGTAAGATCTGACAAAATGAGAATCTAGATTTTGAGTATCTCGCTCAAAAGACCAGAATGCTGAAAGATTCCTGTAGATGAGAATTCCAAGCGTAACTATATAGTCATTAGATTTGTTCTTGATCAGGTTTAGAATATGTCTATAGTTCTATACTGTATGTCTATAGCTCAAAATTTACATCTACAAGCCGAGAACTCTTCAGCATAATAACAATAACCTCTTTGTCCAGTCAATGTTGAACAAAATTAAACATTCTTTTAATGTCTTTCTTTCTTTCTTTTCATTTATAATTTGCTGCACATCTCCCCAGCACGAAAAACTCTCTATTAGTTTTCAGTTGTGTCTTTACTGTAGCTCTCTCTATACCAGGCACTTGATTTGAGCCAAGAAGTATTCAAACGGATGTTGCATTGTGTAAAGAGAAATTAAATATTCTTTATTCTACTAGCCAATATTCGAAAAAAGATGATCGGATTTTTTGTTTGTTACTTTATTGATGAATTTAATTCCTCTACGCCAATGTATGAATGCATGGACCCCTCTTAAAAACCTCTTGACTTTAGTGCTGACTTTTGTTCGTCTAAAAATAATAATCAGTGCAACCAGCAGGACATATTTCGGACATATAGGCCTACAGTTGAGTCAAAATTCGGCAAGAAAACTATTGCCTAAAATCTTTTTGTTGCTTTCAGTTATCAATACGGGCCTGGGCCTATATGTCAAGGAAACTTCCGTTCTGTTTGCGCCATTTCTGTGTGTAATGTTGGATATCAATTAATCTGGCCAGGGTAAACGTTCAGGAGAAAATTTCCTCGACATCTTAACTCTTTTATAGGAGTAACTGCATGAAGTTAAAATTACTCCTGGAGTAATACTGAGGAGTAAAAATTACTCCATTACTTTAATTTACCCCTTTCTTGGAGTTATTTTTACTCCTGCGGTGTAGTTCAATTGACTACCATTGGGCAAATTTTGGGATTCGTACCGAAGTGGAGTAGCTTTAACTCATGTTTTGGAGTCGATGTTATTCAAAAATGTATACCTATAAATCAAGTGTTAGTCTATTTATCAAGCTACTTATAATCAAACAACGTACAGCCTAAATCAAATGCATTTCCTGTTTCTTCTACTGCTTGGCTGCATTCTAATTTCCCCTGCACGCAAAATCTCGATTAGTTTTCCTTGTGTCCTAATTAGCTCTCTCAACATGCAACCACTTGATTTGAGCCAAGAAGTACCCAAGCGGATGTTGCATTTATAATGATCTTTTTGTTTTTTACTATATTGATAGATTTCCTCTGCTTTCCTTTGTTTCGAAACAGACTCCTGCCCCTGTTTTTCAATATGCCGTCGTTTTTGAACACTACGTCACCATATCAGGAGTCTATAAGACATCGTCAGTGTACGTACGGGGACGTTTAGTATGATACCTTGGCTAGCAAGCTACAAGGAGACAACAAAAACAGAAATTTTTTTGAAATGTTGGGGAAAATCTTCCTATTGCTTTGCCTTGTCCATGCAGCAGCATGTGGAGGTATATCTCAATTATATTACCAGAATATCGTAATATTAAGCTTTCAAATATTTTTCTAATTGCTCAATTATACGTCAGGGCTAACAAGACATTTTTTGTAAGGCATTGTGTCACAAATATAGAGTAATAAAAGCTATCCAAGATAGATAAGGCTATTTTATTTCAAAATTTAGTAATTATATTAACATCGATCTATTTACGCTGCTGCATAATGAAGGAACAAGATACATGTAATTCGTTTGCTTTGCTTTTCAATTCTCGAGTGCACAATGTGCTCCTGTTTTGTATTATGTATTGTTTATATTCTTACATTTAATTGGTATCTAGGAGGGTGGAGAACTATTGGACATGGCTGTATTGGTGCTAGAAACAACAAATTTCTGTTCCTTACATACAGCGGTAGCCCTGGCTTTGTGAGTGCTTTCAGGATGACTCACAAGAGTGGAAAACTTGGATGTGTTCTTTCTGCAAACACAAATTGGGGATGTTCTTCTAATCACCGCACCAACATGTACGTCACCGATGTATTCAACGTTGTTATGTACCCCTCGCCTGTGTTAACAAAGCCTTATCAGTCAGGTGGATGGTATAGGCTGCCCGGATATAATCAGAATTCACCTAAGCTTGTCTTCTCAGATGTTGGTACAAGGTATATATATCATGGTCAACAGATGAGAGCCTGGTATGGAGAAGATCTGTACGGTTACACTGAAGCAGACAACCATGGGTTCACTTGCATCAAGGCTGAATTTTACTTCGTGAACTTTGCTTGATTTACGTCTCATACAAACTCATTCATTCTCTGGTAATTTAGGTCTAACAAATAGTTTAATGCATTACTGTACGTTACTGTTCTATATCTGTAGAAAATACATTTTCTAATAAACAAAAACAGGTTATGGTCGTGTTTAGTGAAATTTGTACTGCAAATATGCATAATTATATAGTGTTTAAACACTTTTAAAAACTCAAGACGCCTCAATATTCCATAAGCGTTGTTTATTAATGAACTTAATGCTTTATAGTCTTATTGAAATTGTGGCTTAGCTTTGCAAAGATAAAATTATAGTCTCCTTGCGCGTGCTTGCATGCCTTTTTGACCCATATTTATCATTCTATAAATGCAGCATAAAAGGTTACTACTGAAAGGAACAATTGTCGATTTAAAAGTAAGAGAAGAAGCTTGCCTACTATATAATCACAAGTGCTAATCGATCATAATATTTTTAATTATGACTTCGCGAAGCTATACCTTAGTACATTCCTCACCGCCGTTTCAAGGCTACTATAATGCATTTTTTGTTTGTTTGCAATTATATTAATAATATACCAGCAGTTTAACCCTCTTCTAAAATATATAGTCAATTCTTTGATAAGTGCACCTAAAGGACTGGTCATGAAGTATCTACAACCCCGGGGTGGAGGGTAAACCTTGACTTTTTAAAAATATTTGACACCCCACGCAAACCTAAAGAAAAAATTTCTTACCCCATTAAAATATCTCTAAAATATTTGTTACCCCTCCTAACAGCATGAACAATTAAGTTTCTGTGGCTGAATATGGTGAATATGAATGACACTCACACCCTGGCAATTGTTTTTTTATTATTTTATTTGACAGCTTTATTAGGAACTGATTACTTAACAATATATCCATATAGGCATATACAGATAATAACAAACAGTTCCCAAACGGGCAAGTAACGAACGGGTCGTAAGTACCCATGCGAGGCTACCTCCCTTTAACGAAATTTATAAATGACTAAAATCATAAACTGGGTACGTTATACACAGCGAGTGGCAGGACCTAAATACTAGCCAAAATATATATAAAATTAATAAGTAATTTCAACTCAGAATTTCATTCTTTTAACATCAAGAATATAATATAATTTAAGCCCGACCAATCACAGTGTATAAACGCGCCCTAACTCCTATGACATGCACAATCTCTAACAATTGACCAAGTACAGGTCAAATTTACATCAAAAACAGTAAGTAAAAGTACATTATAATGTTTGTTCAGGAACGTTTTAAATGATGTGACACTATTGAAGCTGCTACATGTAGCAGTTTTACATATAGAATTCCATAACTTAACAATCCGGTTAAAATATGAAGCCTTAAAAGTACTTGTTTTACAAAATGGAGTTTTTAAAACAAGAGTGGAATTACTACTAAGACGCGTTCGGCCATGATTGACAAAGGAGACATAATCTTGTTGATAGGTTTATGAAAATTTTTAATTCATAGTCTACTATTATGTCAATATTTTGTATAAGTCTGTTGTCTCTGACTGAAATGATAAGTTTCTCTAAATGTTTGGACTTGAGCCGGAGCCATCTCTACGTACTCAAAGTATATATCCTATAGTACTTTTCAGGATATAGCAGATAGAAGCATAAACGTTCCCAAGAACTTACAATTATGTCAACGATAACCAACTTTATTGTATGCAAATGACAGAGATTATGGTGTCCATCATGACCAGAAAAATATTGGTTATCATAAATTACAGCTGTATTTTTATCACATATTTTGAGCATGGTTCTAATTTCCCTGATGACTCTCTGCCTTTGGCCCAGGGGATAAATAAAAACATTCCAGATCAATTTAGATTTTACATATAATAGAGGTATAGATTTTTTGTTTTTAGAGATCTGTTGTTAAAATATTTCATGCCCCAACAAATGAGGTAACATTTTCATTCCCCATCAACATTCCCTTCACTCCTGGATTATAGATGCTTTATGACCTGTCCCTAAAATCGATAAATTTAGCATTTTTTCAGCTTAGAAGGCTTTTCAACGCTTAATAATTCAATATTATTGATCATGTTGAGAGGATCAGGAAAGGATAAAAGGTCAAATTTTAATATAAACCCGAAATATTTAATTTTAGTGAAGATTGTCTGCGAATTTGGCCGATTTTTATTACATACATGAGCTATTTATTCATTCGCCATTTCTTCTTCGCAGTTGCGACAAACTTTAAAACGTTCGTTAAATTTTTCAAGTTTGAGAGCACTAAATCACATCGCTCAGCAGGTGACACTTTAATCCAGTTCCATGCACTGATTTTATTATGCCACAATTACCTCATGGGGCAAAATTTTTTAAGGAAACAAGATCTAGTAATATCTGGCTAAATGAGAGTCTAGATTTTGAGTATCTCGCTCAAAACACGAGAATGTTGAAAGTTATCTGTAGATGAGAATTCGAAACGTAACTATATAGTCATTAGATTTGTTCTTGGTCAGGTTTAGAATATGTCAATAGTTATATATGTCCATAGCTCAAGATTTACATCTACAAGCCGAGAACTTTTCAACATAATAGTAATATCTTTGTCCAGTCACTGTTGAACAAACATTCCTTTAATGTTTTTCTTTTTTTTCATTTCTTTCTTCTTTTATAGTTGACTGCCCATTTTCCCTGCACGCAAAACTTTCTATCAGTTTTCTGTTGTATCCTTACTGTAGCTCTCTCAACAAGCACTTGATTCGAGCCAAGAAGTATTCAAACCGATGTTGCATGTATTTAAAAAAAAATAATTAAATATTATTTTTATTTTACTTGCCAATATTCGAAAAAGGTAATTGAGCGGATTTTTTGTTTCTTACTTTGTTGATGAATTTCCTCTACGCCAATGCATGTATGAATGGTTCCCTCTTGACTTCAGTGCTGACCTCAGGCCGTCCCTACGGGGGGGTTTGGGGTGGTGTCACACCCCCCCAGAAATTCTATTTGGAGATTCAGTCGGCAGAAGTGAGATTTGAGTCGGCAAAAATAAATATTTTTGATGGCTAACACATAAAACGAAAATTGTGTCCGTACAACCAGGATTAGAAAAACGAAATTTTTGTTTTTAAAAAGTAAATTTATAGGCTTAAACAAAATAATTTATCTTAACCCCCCCCCATTTTTTGTAGTCGGTACAAGTTCTTTTGGCAGTCGTTTGAAAGCACCTTACACTCCCCTGAAAAATTTTCTGAGGACGGCCCTGGCTGACCTTTCCAAGTTCGAAAAACACTCGTGCCTTATTTCCCCTGTTAAGCAATATTTTGTCGTCTAAAAAGTATAATCAGTGCAACCAGCAGCAGATATAAACTTTTTGGGACATATACATTAAAATATTTTTGTATACCGATCAATATTATGCATACCGTTCCTGTTGTTCGTGTTTGGATTGTACATTTGACTTTTGCACGCGACAACCTTAATTAAAATAGCTGTATATGATTTGATTTGTATATAAATACATTCAAAGCCTGGTAAGTCTGTGATCGTTCTACCTATCTTCAGTGTATGACATGTACCTGTGCTGCCTCACATAATCGATATTGCTACAATGAACACCATGACATGATATAGTCATAGAATAGGAAATGACTAGAAGGGCCACTTGAGGCCGAACCTTTGAAGTTTTTGACGCTGCGCATGTCGCATGACACATGTTCATTACCATTATTCTAGCCAGTCAATTGCATTTTCTGACCAGTAAACACGCTGAACTGGTTGGTCCGCCACTATTCTGGCCAGATAACTGCATAAAAATAGGGTGTCACGTTGCACTGCTGAGTGGCCTTTCTGGTCATTTCCTATTCTGTGATATAGTGGTCAAGCCCTTTAAATTTCTTATATAACCTGGCCTGTTATCCATTAGTGAATGTTTATACAATTGTATCTCCTTATAATGAGTAAAATTGTTGTACATAAAATGGCAATCTTAATGGTTGGATTAAAATATAATTATCATATTTAGTTAAAGGTTGATATATTTGGGACTAAGTAAATTCATTGAATTCTAAATACACTTGGCCAACTGTCGAACTTGGTCACCAATGATAGCAATCAATGCCAATTTGGCCGCAAATGTACATCTAAATAGATGATGCATATACATGCATGACTTAAAAATTGAAAATTATATAATAATAAAAACAGTAAATATATAGTAACAGTGTATGGCAATGATTCTAACAACTGCAACAAATGATATCACAAAATATTATACAATAATTAAATTATTGCTGTGCCAACACTTACTGTGTCAAGTCAGCACTCGATCACTGGGCACAGTACCAATGTAAACAGCACAATATGTTTACTACATTTTCAAGTACTCATGTAAACCCTTTACTATATAATAATGCACGAAATTGAACTATTCTGCATTGGCCATAAAGAATCTCTCGTTACAAATTGTATTGATGAGGAACTATGTAATGTAATAACTTTAATAACTTTCAAACTATATACTTGGATTGACATTTTAATTAGTAACACGAGGTAATCTAAACTGATATATTCTGCACTGATTTAGTCTGTATGCGAGGGCAAGTTTATGTGCAAAAAGCTGTTTTGTTCTGTTCTGTTTGCTAACCTGTTGTTATAATCACCGACTTTAGCTAATACTGTTTAAAGATATGTAGAGCGCGCACTGTAAATTCAAAAGAGTAGATTTGACCCCTAGGGGTCATTTCCGTCCCTTTGGAAAGAGGGTAGTTTCTAC
This sequence comes from Trachythela sp. YZ-2020, assembly GCA_016169945.1. Taxonomy (NCBI): domain Eukaryota; kingdom Metazoa; phylum Cnidaria; class Anthozoa; order Malacalcyonacea; family Clavulariidae; genus Trachythela; species Trachythela sp. YZ-2020. The sequence goes on from JADLSH010000114.1 coordinate 1,310,390, forward strand.
ACCTCGGAAGGTCGTTTCAACTCAAGGGTAGTTTTGACTCCATGGAAGGGTCAAAATAACTCTTCGCGGGAGTCTTGCGACTCCACGTGAGAGTAACATTACTCTTCGATGGAGCCAATTTGACCCATCTCTGAGTCAAATTGCAAAGAGTAACAGCTTTAAGGCGCATATTTGCTTGCGAGCCTTCTATACTAGTATAGTGTTTGTCAGCAGCTGGAGTGTATAATTAATTTACAAGAGAAAAGACAATTTGTAAATTGTTTGCAGTTCTTTGAATATATTCCTTCCTGCATTTTATTTAAAAGATCATAACGTTTGAATGTTTGATCATGGGGTTCGACTTTCGAGACGTCGAGCATGCTATTTTATATAATAAAATTGGGAGAGCCAGAAGTCACAAATAGATGTTTTCCTGACAATGTCAATAGTAAGTCAAAGTGAAGTTTATTATAATCTTGCGAGGGGAAAATAATACGCTATTTACATTTTTAATAGCTTATCAATCTTTGGACAATGACTGCCAATAAGGCAATAATAGCATTATATCAATATTGAGTATGATTGAATGCACTAGTCATTTATTTTTAAACCCCTAATCCCTTAGGCATACCCGTGGTAAAGTACCTCCTCATATTCACAGGTTTATCACTTCCTGGTAAACAGGGAAAACACTAATACTTTCACTGTCTTGGTTATGCACCAGTCATTTGGAATCGCCGACCCCCCATCTCACATACCGGTGGGAAAGCGGGGGCGACACGTCATGTTCACTCGTTTATCATTCCGGTTTTCCTAGTAAACTGGAAGACACTAATACTTTCACTACCTCGGTGACCAAATCGGGGAATGGTGTGGGATTTTCATGTCACTCCAAAAATTTGAGTAAATATACTTTAGGGTTTTAAAAATGAAATTTATCCTAGTCCCATAAGATTGTACTGATTCCCATCCCCTTCAATGACAAATTAATATCATCATTGGTACCAATCTGATAATAGAATAATATACGTTTATTCCCTTTTTCGAAAAGATAAAACTATTTAAAATTGCCAACTCAGCAATCTCAGTAAGAGATCGTGCATGCACTGGGCACTGGTGCCTAGTTTAAGTTCTCGCGCGCACAGCATTATGGGATAGCGTCGCTTTGAAAATTGAAATTGTTGTCTTTCATCTGAAATATTTTATGGTTGGCATTTTTCCGATTTATTATTGTATGAAGAAGAAATCTTTTCCCTCGAAGTGCAGAATGATATTCAAGAACTCACAGGTAAGATTTATTTTATGTTTAATTTGTTATTTTGCGTTTTTTAATTGCGAAAATCGGCAGTGATATTTTGTGTATATTGTCACTGTGAAATTTCGTTAAATATTTGAATTAGCCGCGTTATATTTGCATATAAAACCAACGAACTATCGCTTCTTAACACCAAAAGAAAGATTAGAACATCAATTTGAATTGATCTCTAGGAATTCCATACCAAATTGCGTAATAAAGTAATGTATTTTGGCAATTGTTTATAAATCTTATAAATAGATTGCACTGACATCAAGTAAAGTCTTTGTTAAGGTGGCTCAATACAGTTTTTTATAAAATGGAAAATTCACGATTTAGATCCGAACTGGAAAATTCACGATTTAGAGCAACTGCCGTTGCTATGGCAACAATGACGTTTAAAGATGGCGTATATTTTGGTTTTAAAGTAATTTAACTCGAAAACGACATGTTTAATTTTATTCCATAAAATGATTGTTATTAGTATAAATGATTGTTAACAAATTTAAAAAAGAATTCGAAATGAAAAGATTAATTATTACGAATAATTATTACGACTTAAATTGATTATATTGTTTTCGAAAGATTTTTTTAAAATTGTCAAAATAATTGAGTAAAATAAGAGAAAAATCATTGCTAAAATAAATTGAAGTCCACGATAGTTTTGGTTTACTTTAAGCTCAAAATATCCGCCATCTTGAACGTCATTTACAATCATTTTGGCAGTTACCCCCTTGTTGTATGAAAAATTCAAACCTTCAGATCTTGTTTTACATTTTAAATTACATTTTGTTTTTTGTTTTGTAATTAACATCCAAATTTTCCATTTCGTCATTGAATTTTCCATTTATAAAAAACTGTATAAAACCACTTAATGCTCAATACATATAGTGACTCACATTTAGGGCAAGTGTGAAATAACATTACTTTAAATACAACCTTTAACATCAAAATAAGTTTTAAAGATAAGTTAAAACAGTAATAAAAATTAGAATAACAGAGTGCAGCTCGTGTTTAGTGTAATTTATGCTTAATAGAAGAATTTTACCTGTTTTTACATGAAACTGTTCAGATCGGGTGGCTCGTCAAAAATGAGCAACTAACCCTATTCTTAACCCCCAACCTAACCCTAATAATCCCTAATGCCTATTTCGGTTGCTCATATATCGAGTAAGAGCCAAAACACCTGATGACTTATGTAATATAAAAAAATTCCAATGAACCTGAAATCATAATTTTGTGAACAAGTTTCACCATTGTAACCCACAGAAATGATTATACAGAGATCTTTCAAGATTGAAATGTATCTAAACAATTTTAACATAAATTACTCAGTCCAGTATATGCCTTATACAACCTAAAAAGTCTGAAACAAATAATCCCCAAAAGTTTTTGCCATATTTACAAATTAGTAATTCATTATATTGTATATCCCAACAGGGAATTTTCTACCAAATCACTATGCCACAACAAAAGACAAATTGTCCCAAGGCAAGGGAGTTGAGAAACAAACAACATGTAAACTGCAGACAGCATAAGAAAATTCTGTGCTCTTGCAGGAAATTGTTACTTCAAAACATTTTATATTGCAATATTATTTGGGTTACCATTATAATGCAATGTGCCCCAATGCACCTTACTAATTTACTCTGTCTAACACCAGGCAATTATACTTGTCAAATGGAAAGTATTTCATGTCAATGGTTGACCAGATTATGTGAGCTCTTGTTTCTGGTTAACCCATTAAGTTGTGCACAATGGATTCTTTGTGCCTTACTAATTCACACAATCTAGTGCCAGACAATTTATCCCATCAAAGGGAAAGTGTTCTATATTATGCTTGATACCAATGTAAATGTTAACCAGACACTATTATACCATTAACCGGCAAGTTTGGTTATTGGACTTTTGTCGGTCTCAATTTTTAGTACAAAATTGTGTATATATTCAAAGGCAGTTGTAAAAAATGTGAAATGCTGTCTATTCCAGTTGCCAAGGGCTAACCACAAATTCATGTGTATTTACCAGGATAATGCTAGTGTGTGTTATTGTTGCCAATGTGTACTTGATTGTGGTTATCGTTTGGCAACTGTACTGTGTAGCTTAGATACCCAAATTTGCAAAATTTAGAATATTTACCATCTTTCGGTTAACCCATTAAGGTGCAATACACATCTTTGCATCATACTACACTATTTCAGTCATTCTAATGCTAGTTGCTGGACAGTTTAATTTACTTGTCAAGTGGAGATTGTTGCATGTGAACCTTTGCATTGTCAATATTAACAAATGTGCAATTAGCCTAATATTCATAATCATTTTTTTAATGAAAATTTTAAATAGCAACCCTTATCAGAAAATGGTTGTTCACCAAGTCCATCGTTGAAAGCAAATAAAAGAGGCAGATCAGCAGAGAAAAACATTAAATTTGGTTGGAATCAGTCCTTTGAAATTCCAGATAAGGTTTGTTGTATATTGTGCTAAATATTGTTTCTTAGCCTTTTAAAATGCAATGTGCCCCCATGCACCTGTACAAAGGTACCATTGATGCACCTTACTTTAGCATCCGGAGAGTACCCGGAGAAAACCCCTCGAAGTACAGGAGAGAACCAACCAGACTCTACTTACATGAGTTGATAAGCGCACCGGAACCAACCTTACCGAGGTAACTAACGTGTTCAGACCTGCAGTAATAGGCTTAACTCACTGGTAAGAGACAAGCGCGCTTAGCCACTCGGCCACCCGTGATTCCCTTCCCACCTGTTGATACGAAATTGAAGTCCTGGTATCCATAATGGGTGCTCAAACCCTGTTCACTCACAGTGATGATTTTATATTTTCAGACCTATAGGTTTGAAGCAAAATTTCCTAAATGTTCCAGATTTAGAAGGCAGTGCTAGTAAGTTGAAAAAAGCTCGGAATGCTCAGCATGCTCATAATGAGAATTTGTGTTTCTATAACACTAATTGTATAGAAGCAAGGCTTTGTATTGTTTTCTATAGTTTAAGTGTTGCCATGACACATTGACTCATACATTGCCACAGGTCCGAAGGTGGTGGGTGTTGAGCATTACTTTTAAACAAATGCCTTGTTTTTAGAATGTCGTCAACGAGCTGCAATTTGGACATTGTTCCAGACCTTGCTACGAGGCAGTGGTGGAAGGAAGAATAGTGGCTGTGAGAAGATTTTGAAGTTGTTAAAGGTAATATATCATGGAAATTACACACTATACCAGGATAAAATTCCTCTTCTCTGGTATAACTTCTCTGTCGATATGTTGATATCAGTTGTTATACACTTTAACAGTTAATGCGAGAGTCAACCATGCAGAATTGTCAATTTTTGAGTAAATATGCAGGGTGTAGTTTAATTATTTGGTATATATGGTGTATAGTAGTTTGATTAAATTTAATTTTACATGTCTGACCCCAGGTCTAGAGCAAGTGTCATTTGTATATTCAAGTTTGATTCAACATAAAAAGAGCATTCATTTTAAACCTCTCCCCATTTTCTGCCAAATGTTGTTGTAATTAATTGTCGGTATTCAAAGTTTCAAACCTAAAGTTGAGTAGGGTATATTAACTGTTCTTGTAAGAATGGTGTCAGAATATTTATAATTGTGAATACTATGCACTGATTAATAAATGTAATTATATTTTGTAGGGAACTGATGATGTGGACTGCCAAGTTAAAGCGACAGTCTCACCTGCAATCTTTTTGTGTGATACTTCGGTTATGTATGTTGTTGGGGAAGGAAGAGTGCTGTGCGACGCTTCACGTGAAGACAAACTTTTAGACTGTCTAATTCTGTTAATTTGCGTTCATTACATGTACAATTTTGATTATAAAGTCCAGAGAAGTGCAATGATATTTTTAGAGAAAGCAACCTTTGGAATCAACTATAATAACCAAATCCCTCTTAGCGTTACTCAAGTTTTTACTCTGTTGGTTCAGTGAAGGATTAAGACTTTAGTGCATTCTCTTGGTGTATTTTTAATTGTATATAACTCTAGTGACGTATTAAATCCATTTATTAAAAAGGAGAGCTTTGTCTTTTTAATACGTTCCAAGGCCATGTTACACGAAACGATATTGAACGACGATTTATTGATATGTAAATGTTAGAAGTTCATTTACATATCAAATCTTCGCTAAATTTCGTTCTGTGTAACAGCTTACGACAAAATTTCTACAAGGAGTTTTGAATAGCTGAAACGACCCTTTTGAATAGCTGAAACGATCCTTTTGAATAGCTGAAACGACCCTTTTGAATAGCTGAAACGACCCTTTTGAATAGCTGAAACGACCCTTTCGAAGGGTAACGTTCCTACCCTTTGAGGAGTTAAAACTACCCTCTGAAAGGGGTAAAATCTACCCTTTCGAAGAGTAAGCACCGAAGGGACTGAAACGACCCTTTTGAAAGGGTAGTCCTGGGGTCAAAAAAACTACTCCTTTCAAGGGGTCAAAACTACTCTTTTGAATTTACGCGGAGACCCGGCAAGATTTAGACGTAAACATTATTTTGTATAGACCACATGTAACCTACTTTACTTTTATATTTGTTAATTCATATTTGTTAGATCGCGCAGAGGTAACTGCATATGTCTTGAATTTACGTGATATGTTTCGATTCCAGAAGCTCTTATCGACGGTCTGTAAGTAATCGTTGTCAGCGAAAATTAAAGCCAATTGTTAGCAGTCAATAAGATACTTGGTGAGATGCCAGTCCCAGTATACATATTTTGGCAATTTCTGGTAAAAATTGTTAGCTGTTAATGGAACAATGGTTAGGACATGTTTTTATCGCTTTTGCGACAGCGGGTCGATTATTATGAACGATTCACGGATTTGCCTCGGGTATTTATCTCATTACATGCATGATTAACGCGATTTTCCTTGTTACACATTTTGCCAACCATGGGCATTGATTAATCATGACGCCAAAAAGAAAAGAAAATAATACGGTAAATACCATCATGAAAGGAAGTTTGAGATGGGCAATTATACACTGTTGATTACTTCGAAGCATTCAATTTTTCCTGTAGAATGTGTTTGGCAATTATATTTCACTTCCAATGTAGTTGGAATTTTTTACAAAGTTTCAATAGTCGCGCGTGTTAATTTTTGTTTTTTAAATTAAGGTGATTCCTTGAGCTATTTTATATAATTAGCAGTGCTTTACGTATAGGTAATAGTATGGTTTCGAGTGGAATTTGGAAAAAACATGCACGAGTGAGTTTTTCAAACACGATCACGTCTTTGAAAACTCACGAGTGTTTGTTTTTCCAAATTTCACGAGAAACCATACTATTACTTATTAATAATATAGCTACATGAAAAAATTACACGCTTTGATAACACTTGTGCACTCACCTACGCTGTTTAAGCATTGTTTTCGTTGCTTGTTAACAAACTTTTTCAGTCTATGTGGTCCTTGAACTTAAATTGTTGTATTCACGTACGATTTTCCATTGAATCCCTAACCCTATTTCGTGCGTGTCATGGAATTGTAACCAAAATTTACATTGCTAATATCCGCCGCCATGTTGATTTTTTTGCCTCGTTTCCAGGCTCTGATCTTGTTTTGTTAATTTGCACTGCTGTAATTGCACAGTGTGCAATTTCAAAAATAATTGCACTGCTCTTAGCCAATCAGAATTGAGTAATTTTTTCATCTATATTATTATGCTGGTAAAATGCGACTTATTTCCATCTTTAGAGAGAATTTTTCAATTTAAAAGCCGACTTTTTTAAAGATAAACAAGATTCTTTAAAAAATCAGGAATTAACATACGGAAATTAGGAGACGCTCGATTGGATCAGAAGAGTTGGAACATATACTACGTATATGTATCCATCGATTCAATTTCGTCGGTAGGGATTTCATATTCGGAGAAAAGAGTACGAGGGCTATTCATGTATGCCTATTCAGTATTGTGCTCGAGAGACCTTTGAGGTAGGTTTTAGGTTGGATTAAGGACAGTCTTACATGTACATGAAGTATATAGGTTTTAAGCGTATATAAAGTACTTGCCTGCGAGTGTTTTGAATTGCAGTGTCAAAGGCTTTGGTAGGGATTTCATATTCGGAGAAGAGTACGAGGGCTATTCATGTATGCCTATTATTGTGCTCGAGAGACTTTTGAGGTAGGTTTTAGGTTGGATTAAGGACAGTCTTATACATGTACATGAAGTATAGGTTTTAAGCGTATATAAAGTACTTGCCTGCGAATGTTTTGAAATGCAGTGTCAAAGGCTTTCCCACTTCCCTGACAATATACACTTCTACTGACAGTTTTAAATGTTTATTGAAGATGGATTAACATAAAGTGTAAAGAGACTGTCTAGCGCAATGAGTCTCTGCATCCGAATCACTATTTTTAACGAAATCATTACCAATTGATGATGAAATTGCTCACGTTCTGATACTCGTAGGAGTTTAAGTCCTGACAGCTACAACCTTGACCAAAACCTGTAGAATGATGAGTCCTTTTCTGTGCCTTTTTAATGCCTTCCTCCCATTCAATGTTGATTTTATTTCAATTTTAATAATTTGGCTGCGAGGACAAACACACTCTAACATGCAGTAGAAATGCGAGAAAGCAATATTGAATGGGGGCCGGAGGGGAGATACAATGTAATTCTACAACCAGAAGATTTAACTTTACATACTGTAAATTTCACGCATGGTAATTAATTTAATAAGTGATTAATATCATACATGAACATTTTACATCTGAATAAGGATTTCATAATGTGGTTTGATAAGCAAATTTCACATATTAATATTTATTTTCAAGTGCGATTCTGTTTCATATACTGCTAATTTCACATATGAATTGTGGTCTATTTCACACATGGATTATGAATCAAGGATTCCATAATTTATATATATGTGATTTGCATCAAAAGCATAAAGATTTATATTAGGGGCCGATTACATGGAGCATCGTACGGCCTAATTTTGTTTCACTTTACAAAGATTAAAATCACAATTATTATACTACATTTGACTTCTATAACTGGCCAAGCAGCGTATTAAGTTGTTAACTTTGCTGTGTTTGTCTCAGCGAAATCCTTTTGTTCGATTTACGACAATTTCTGAGCTTTCAATTTCACGTTCATAATATTCAAATTCGTCATGCATCGTAAATAGTAACTACAACGCATGCTCGAATAACTTCAGCCCTGGCCATGGGGTAAAACGATTACATGGCAAATTTTTTACCCGAGATTTCATATCGGGTAGCTCAAGCCGTGCTGAAATTTCAACCCCGGTGTTGAACTCATCCCTGGGCTGAAAAATTTGTCATGTAATCACGCATTATATTTTGTTAGAGTTTTATAGTAAGGCAGAGCTGAAATTTCAACCCGGTCAACAGGACTGAATTCAGCCCCGCGGTTGAAAATGCTCCATGTAATCGGTCCCTTAATTACCTCCACCAATTTAAAATGTTGTGTTTTTATATACATGTGTGCGTGCGCATGCGTGTTTGACGTTTAGCACGATAAATAAAAAGTAATCATAGATTTTATTACGTCAATTTGTAGAGGTAACATTAACGCCCATAAACTAAGCAGAAACCGATAAAATTTTGGTTTAATTTGGATGAGACTAGATATTCACTAAAATGTTCTTGCTTTCCCCAGCTGAAAAGAACTGAATGTGCAATTAGGGCATGTATATATAATTTGCATAAATACTTGACTTAATGTGCTTGTATAGATTTATATACAATCCCTGAGTAGCCCTAGCTTTAGAAATGAAATAAATGTATACTATCATCCATGCAGGAATCCATGCTACTACATAAAGTGCATTACAATTTACAAGTTTTGCCCACAGAATTAAATGTGAATATTATAACTCTTGATCTCTGAACATGTTGATATCTTTCATCGAAACTGCATAATCATTGAACGTGATCTGGAATTGAAAGAAATATTTAAGGCAAGACCTAAGGCTGAAGTATTCTCCAATTTATCAGACAGTGTGTGAATCTAAATACTAAAGCAACAGCCTTCGACCAATCATTAAGGTAAAGTTTGAGATTTGCCCTCTTTAATTTTGATCACTATTGATATAGCGGATAATCGGGTTTTTGCGTAAGACAACCGGGGTTTTGTGAGATTGATAGTTCGTGGTGTACTTAATAAATTATATTAGATGTGCAACCACCTGAAAAATGTAGTGTCTGTTACATCTGCCCATCAATTTAAAGTAGTATTAACCTCGGAAGCGTGAATGTCAGGAAATATATATGCGTCAACCAAATTGAGAAGGCTGTAAACAGTGTAAACCGAAGTTTAAAAAACCTTAATTAATAACGGGACAAAAACAGAGAGGAGTTTATATCAAACTGGGTGTCATAAAACTCTATTTCCGTTTATTTTTAACTTGTTCGCTTTGGATGATAGGATGACGCCCAATGATTTCCTGTATGTCCACCGCAGTCGAGGTTGAGCACGTTTTTGTAGATTTTTGTGTGTAGTTTCCTAGGGTTGCTTTTGCCAAAACGGTGTGTAAAATAACATACGGTACAACACAAGGGTATGCACAATTATACATCCTGGCGTCCATGATTCCAAATTGCTTAATATGTGTGATTTTACAACCATTTTTAAAATATGTGTAGCTGCAAACACCTTTGGTGTGTAAATTTACACAATGGCTGACTTTTAGAATGTAATACAATTAAAATTATAAACTACATACCGCTTTTGGCTCAAGATAGTTATAAGCGGAATTTTTCAGAAACGTTTGAACATGATTTTCTTTTGTAGAGTTGTTTAACTGGCATTTGTATCCACCACTCTTTCGTGTTTTTTCAAAATTTATTGATCTACATTTACCATTCTCTCGCAGACACAAATGAGCACAGTCCATTATACTGTCAACACGTTTCTCAATGTAAGTACACTTATCCAGACGATATCCTAGGTGAAGAGATAAGGAGTATATCAGTAACTGAATTTTAAACTTTACCTTTCCTTTATGGACTTTATGTAATGGAGCGTTTATGCAGACCTGGGGCCGGCCGGTTGTACGGAAGGTGGATAAAACGCTATCCGGTGGATGAATCGCTATCCAAAGGATAAGTTTTATTCGGAGTAAAATCGCCGTGTAGCTACTATAAGCTTGGATAGCGTTATCATGCTGATAAAATTTACTATCTGTTCGATAAACGTATTCGAGTTCCCGAAGTAGTTTAAATCGACTATGGAGCGGATAAACTCGAAGTTCCAGGACAAGATACTGAATATTTCGGATGAAAGATGGTTGGATTGTCTCAGCCTTTTTATTCGCATCAATAAACAAATATATGAAATGTCGAAAAGTTATTAGTAAAAACACCAGTCACCACACTATAAATATTTACTATAAAAACTACTAGTTGAGCAAAGACTGAAAAGAGCATTCCAACTAACAACGGACAACTGTAAAAATATAGTAAGTTAATTGGAATATTATTACGGTTCACAAATGCCTGGCAACGGCTGAAGTACATGAAGGTAAGAAATTTCAGGTAAATTCGATTTTTTTCAGTAATATTTAAGCTTATCCGACGGAAGCTGTTCACTCTGCTATTCGTGCTTCGTGCAACACATTTTTATCGAACGGATAACTGTCCATCGAATAGAAGATTTATCTACCGGATACAACTTATCCATGACCTCTCATGCAACCGACCCAAGTCCGCTAGCCGAGCTAGCTTTCTCTACCGACACGAATTTCAATGGTGTTTACACGCGACTGGTCATTCGGAGCGAGTGGCTAACAAAAAACACCCGGGTTCAGCGCTATAATAGTGACTTTAAGATAACCGACTACGGACTACAGACTACGGACGGGAGTAGGTTGGAGAACTGGGTCGAGTCACTAGACTGTTTTGCACTCACCGTAGCCAAGCTGCGACGGTGAGTTGGAAAGCTGTTTTTCGTAGTGCCGACTACGGTAAAACATATTCAAAATTTTCTTCAAATTTTTAGCTGGTAAGTTTAGAATTAAATATTTTTAATACAAAGACGACATGGTAGACATTTCATGACTCTTCAGGCTTTGTAAATTCAAGATTGTGACGAATTTTGCCTCCTAATATTTGGACAGAACGTGCAGAACGGCACGCATGCATCATGGCATGAATTGTCCACGACTATTTAAAAATGTGTTTGTGTTCAAAACGAAGAAAGTCCTGGTTAATCCAAATGTTGAACCGTTTATTATTTTAGGGAAAAGCGGGATTACAGTAAATCACAAAATGGGAGATCAATCTTGTTCTGAAGTGAAGTAAGTACAATTTATAATTCAATAAAAAAGTGCATTTGTCCGTTTCAGAGATATTTATAGTATAGTTCACACAATTTTCGCTTACAGTAATAGTTTTGTTGTTCACTAGGCTCATTGTTTGCTTTTATATCTTTTAACAGTGTGAACAGTATTGCTACAAGAAACAAGTAAGTGGTGTGGGTTAACCGATAATTTGAATCGAGTTTAAATCTGTTATTTTACAAAGATATTTGTTCTATTGTTTTCTATTGAAACCATTTCATCTTGACTTGTATAATTTAATAAGTGTTCGATTATGTCATTATGAAGCATTGGTTATAAGACATTCTGTGTGGGGCAAACAGTGCTGATTTAGAAAGCCTAGATATCAAAAAGAATAAATAACTAAGGAACAATTTTTTATTTCAATTTGATGGTAATTAAATCTACCAGGGTTGTACTTGGACCTACCCTTATGATCAACCCAGGACATTTTGGTGCTTCTTTAAACTTCTGGATTTTTTATGGATGTGTGGGGCAGAATAAGGCTATTTTGGTCCCCTTTGTCATCAGCTTACCGAGTTAAAATTGTACTTGAACCACTGAGCTATTTACTAATAATACACCATCTTTTATTAACATTATTCAATACTTATAGTGATAGTATTATCAGAAAGATAATGTTCTAGTTATTTGTTGTTTTTATGCTCACAGTGACTCCTAAATCTGACTTGTAATGAATGAATTTGTTCTCCTTTAGTGATGATTTAATCTTTATGAATAACCCCCTCACCCTACGTAATCAATTGTCATCTAATTAGGTACCCCCTGATTATGACATAATTGTTGAATGGCCCCTAAAGTACTAGTTCTTCTTTCAGGGTTGGGTCATAGAAATGAGCCATGGGGCAAGTGCCCAGCCATTATAATTAATAACACATCCTCTGTTGGCCAACTGCACAGCCCAGCTTTTAACCTTGAAACAAAAACATGTCAGATATTATATTTTATGCTTTTTCATTTTAGTGGCACATTTCGATGGGATGATGCCAAAGACATCATACTTCTAAAAGAAGTTCGTGTGGTGGAGCCATATTTATGGAAGGTTGGCAGTAAACAGGCCGGGCAAGGATGGACTGAGACTGCAAAATTGGTCAATACATATGAGGGATTCAAAGAGATGCCAAGGGATCAACGAGTACGTGAAAGGTTCAATAAATTAATGGGAGAGTTTCGGTCAAAAACAAGGGCAGAAGTAAATGCAAGTGGTATTAGCCCAGATCCACCATCAGAAATTGAAATCCTTCTTGAAGAAATTGCTGAAATTATGTTAAACATTGTTCATACTGACAAAAACAAAGATGAAAAAGATGAAAGAGCAAAGGCTTTGGCAGTGAGGGATGCAGCTATGCATGCGCATACGTGGGGTAAGGGCAAAGAAAGAGTAGGATCGAGTGAAGATGAGTCAGATGGAAGTAGTGAGGAAAGCAATAAGACTAAGCAAACTAAACCAAGAAAGCGAAGAAAAAGAAAGAGCAGTGGTGATGCTTTTGAGTATTTAAGAATGAGATCTGAGCAGTCTATGTTAGTTCAACAGCTAGCAGGAAATAGAACTTCGGAAACAACAGGCTATGGTGGAACAACAAAAGTTTCATACCAAAGAGAAAAAACAGCAGCAGAAACAAGATGAGCTGATATCACAGCAGCAAAAAATGAATCAGCTTCTAGAAAATCAACAAAAACAATTTAACTTACAGCAACAACAGCAGCAGCAAATGCAAATGCAGATGCAAATGCAGATGCAGGCAGCAATGCTGGCTGTGTTAGAAAAGGTTGCCAAGTAACGTCTTGTTGATATAAAAGGACGAACAGCTTTGATTATATTCTGATTCATATTTATGACATTTCCTATTTATTTTCCAGCGTTCTAGTTTGTTTCTTTTTGTAGAATAACAAAAACATTCCAGTTTGGTTTCATTTATGACAGCGGCAAAGGTAGCCATAGCAACTGGTCATGCTATGCAAATTTTTCATTATTTGCACTATTCAAACCTATAGAATTAAAATGAATTGTTTCTGACCTATGTAGGTGCAGGTTTATTAGCATAGCATGACTGGTTTCTATGGCTGGCTTTGCAACTGAGTTATGATATTTTCCAATAAAGTTAAAGAGTCATTAATTTTTTTCTTTTTATTTGAGAACTGCTTTTAGTGCCGGTGGGGAAACTTAATGTGTATCTTTTGTATGGCCTGACAAGCCCGCAAAGGCCTAAAATAAATAAGTATAAATGCAAAAAAATGATATTTTCAGACGTCTGGTAGACAATTAATATAGTAAATTGATATAGATATTATAGTTTAGTTCAAGCTAGGGCAAGGTCAGGGAGGGTACACCCCCAGTGAACATACCACTGGTTGTTTCAGGTTTTATTCTGCAAATAATGTATTACAGTAACCCATTCCACCCCTGATAAGTTTAACCTTAGGATGTATTGTCAGTGGCTTAATGATTAAAACATTAGTTCAAGACAGGTATTCATCAACTGTTGGTGGTGCTATGTCAAAATAGTCTGATGTCATATTTCCATAAAAACAGGTTAGGATATTTCTCATCAGTGCACTAACAAGGTACTGCTTACCAACTGCACTCAAGTGTATTTTGAGGTTTTTCTTGTAGTCTATAAACTTAAAATAGTTGGCAATATCCCCAAATAGCCATTCCACCGAACTCGTACCTCACTCATGGCTTTGTTGAAGGCCTTAATTTGAGCGGTAAGCACCTGTACATCGCCTACTTTGTATGGACACATCAGCTGTGGGTAAAGGGGATAGGCTGGGTCCCCATAAATGCATAAAACACCACCGGCTGGATTGAACGCCACTTGTTGTAAGGCAGCGAGAACACCCGAATCCTTGAGCATACCTGCATCATGACGTCGACCTTCGACTGGACCAAACAAATTAGCAACAATACCATTAGGTAAGGCCACAGCCTGAAATTTGAGGGCATGTACTCTCTTATGGCCGTTATATACCACTCGCTGGTTCTTTCCTGGACGACAGATCTGTCGCACCGTTCCATCAACAAAACCAAAACAGTTTCTGAGGGGTGCACCTTTTCTAGCAATTGCTATTACATAACTTTCAAGCAATCTCGCGAAAGAAATGGTTGGTTCCATGATGTAAGTCGAAAGCCATGTGTTGTGTATACCCAGTCGAGGACGGTGTTAGTGATCATGCATAATTCTGGAACAGGACGAGCAAAACTGTGAATCATATCTGAATAACGGCAAGGGTAATTTAGTAGTCTTTTCAACAAAATACACAAGCCTTCCATTCCACAACAAACAGTTCCTTGAGGACAAACAAATCTATCTGGGAAACGAAGAGATTGCTTTAAAAGAGGCAGGTCATGTTTTTCAAACCTGAATTCCGCTTTACATTCATGAGGATCCAAACTTTCAAAATCGAATCGATCGTATTTCCAGTAAGGAAATTCTGGATTTTGAGGTCTGTACTGTGCAAACAAAACAACAAATTCCTCTTCACTTATAATTTCATCAGCCAGGGCAACTATCAAGGCATCGCACACTTCTTGGAATGATGGCATTTTGTTTAAAAACTTCCTGCTACGGTTGTGAAGGTTTCTTGCTTTGTATTTACAAGTTCAACAAAACTTAACCGTAGCTGTATTCGTGTTGTTCTATCTTTTGAAGTCTTGAAGTGTTTTAAACGTGTAAGTGTCTATTTTGCATATTCTATTTTGTGGATTTGCAAAGGCGTATGTCGCTCTGTGAGGTTATTGCAATATCGATTGACCCTAAAAGGTATTTTAGCAAGTTTAAATCTGATTTTGAAGAAACATCGTAATGTCAAAAAGTTCATTTTAAAAAATATATACGGTTCAAAAAACAGTTGAAGTCCTCTGAAAATATTTGACGCTTTTGTGAAATGTCTAAGACTGAATTTTACAGCAAACCAAAGCTAAAAGAGTACGTAATAACACATCTACTTTATATAGCGGGGCAAGTCATAATTTAATAGTTAAAAGTAAAAAAGTAAAAAGTTGCGTGTTGCTATGGTTACAGTGATTGACTGAATACTTCATGTTACAATACATTTTGGCAAGCATAATTCCTGAGTTCAAATAGGCGAGGGATTCTGCATGGGTGTATTTCTAGTATAATAATATACATAAAAATATTACTCGATTGTGATTGGTTGATTTCAGTGCAGTTAATCCCAAACAGCAGTGCAAAAAATCTGTAATCACAGTGCAATTTCTTGTAATGCATTGCAATTTTCTATAATCACAGTGTAACAATCTGTAATCACTAAGAACCAATCAAATTTGGGCTAGGTTCTGTGCAAATTGCTCAAAAGAAAACAACATGGCGCCCGCTCGCCTAAACTTAATTTGGATTTCCGGGACGAAAATGACGACTCAAAAGTTATTTACAAGGCGGAAATTTAAATCCACATTGTTCAGTTCACTTTCAAATGCTTGGCAATTCATACAGATAATAATAAATGGAGCGAAAACTTTATATCAGTGGACGGTTCGCCGAAGGCCCGAAGCTAGTAAGTTGAAAGTATAATTGTCTCCAACATTTGTATGCACATTATTAACTCTTTCTGGTCGGTCGCATTTTAATTATGTTGTCGCAAGAGCCATTTGAGTACGAATTCCTTTGCAAAATATTTACTCCCTGGCAATGAAATTAACACCATTGGGATCCTTACAAAATAAGCTTTTGAACAGTGGGCTATTTTACCGACTAAACATTACCGAATCAAAAATACTAAAAGTTTAATCTCAAACATACCTCCAGTTCAACTCAAACAGTCTTTGATATCTTCTTTATAAGACCATTTTACCACAGCCTTCTAATGGTCGAAATTTATCTTTTTATCTGTTCATTCATTATGTAAAGTTTCGCTTCCATACTACGACTAGAAGTAATATATCATATACGAGAAGGCGTTTATTATAGTGATTTGAAACACCGAAAAGTGTGTTGAAAAACAAGGCGCTAGCCGAGTTTTTTAACATACTTTGACGTGTTTTTAAATCACTATAATAAACAACTTCGAGTGTATGATATAGCTTCTCAAACAAACCAGTATTTAAAGAGAAATTCAACGCGAAAGTAGAGTTAATTTATGGATTTTTATTACCGTGGTATCAAGTCAACGATACGGTGGTGATTTCCTTTGTGTTTTGCTCATGAATTATTAATGAGTTTGAGAATCATGAATTATTAATGAATTATTAATGAGTTATTAATGAATTATTAATGAGTTATGATGTTTGCTCACGTCATTCAAAAATCGTTCTCGCTGGCGATTTCAATTTACCGCGCTCGTGCTGGAACTCGCAGGAACTTTCCATTGGCGTGAATGAAAAGAAATTTATCGAAATTCTGAAAGATTTTTACCTAGAACAATTAAATAAAGCTCCTACGAGAGAAAACAATATCCTTGATCTCGTGATTACCAGTATTCCTGATAAGATTAACATAAGCGAAGTTTTAAAACCAACTGAGTCTCCACAGATCATAGTGTTATTATGTTTGATCTGATCACAGCGTGTAATTCATTACCAAGAATGAAGAGATCTGTGTTTGATTATCGACGAGCTGACTTTAATGGTCCACGAGCTTGTCTTGGAACTCTTAACTATGGCAAGAAAATAAGAGAAAATGGCGATATTAACCAAGATTGGTCGGCCTGGAAACATGCGTTTCTCGCGGCGGTGGCAGATTTTGTCCCTGTCAAAAAATTGAATGGTCGAAGGTTTCTTTCCGTGGATGAATAATACAATCCTTCATCTAATCAACAAGGAAAACACTTTAAGAATGAAAATGAGAAAATCTAGTTTACCAAGTGAACACTTGCGAACTAAATTGAAACGTCTTCGCTCTACAATTAAGCGGATGTTGCGCGACAGTCGTCTTGAATACATGAACACTATCTGCGCGTCCCATGATTACAATCCAAAACGCTTTTGGTCCTTTTTCAAGTTGAAATCTAAAGACAGAAACATTCCAGCGAAAGTTTCAACGAAGATAAACGAAAGCGAAAGAAAACATGCCGACAGCAACACGGACATCGCGAAAATGTTCAATGAATATTTTGCTTCGGTCTTCACTTCTGAATCTGATAGTGACGTTTCAGATCATCGAGACTGTACTCATAATATCATCACAATTGAGGACATAACATTATCGGAAGCAGAAGTTATAGCTGTAATAATGAACTTAGATAGCAATAAAGCACAGGGTCCAGATAACATCCCAGTGCGTTTGTTGAAAGAAACGGCCATCCAAATTGGCCCATCGCTCTGTGCTCTTTTCAACAAGTCTTTACGAGTTGGTGTTCTTCCTAGTGACTGGAAACTTGCAAATGTGGTTCCTATCCATAAACACGGAGAAAAGTCCTATGTTGAAAACTTCCGACCAATCTCACTGCTTTCACTCATCTCCAAAGTTCTGGAACGTTGTATCTTTAATAACATCAAATATCACGTTTACGAACAGTTAAATCCTTGCCAAAATGGCTTTATGCCTGGAAAATCGTGCATCACTCAACTTGTTGAAGTTCTCGAACACATTGGTCGTGAGTTAGATCGTGGTAAGCAAATTGATGTACTTTATCTAGACATGTCAAAGGCCTTTGATAAAGTGAGTCACGCCAAGCTGTTTCATCGTCTTCGTGAATTTGGGTTTGGAGGGAGCATTCTTAAATGGTTTGGCTCTTATCTGACTAATCGATACCAACAAACAACTGTTCTTGGTGAAACATCAAAACCTCTTCCAGTAATATCAGGAGTACCACAAGGTTCCATTCTTGGTCCGTTATTGTTCTTGCTGTATGAAAATCATCTCTCTTACACCGTGAGTAATTCGAAGATCGCTACATTTGCTGACGATAGGAAGATCTTTAAGACCATCAACACCACCTCGGATGCGTCCGCTCTACAGAATGATCTGTCAAGCTTCGAAGAAAGCGGTGTTAAATGCAAGCAAATGTAAAGTGTTGAGAGTCACCCGAAAACATAACAAAATCGTTTACCCATATACCCTAAATGATTCCATCATAGAAAGCATGGACTGTGAGCGTGATCTAGGAATTTTAACATCATCCGGCTTGACTTGGTCCAAACATGTTGACTACCAGTGCGCTAAAGCCTCCAAGACTCTAGGACATGTTCGAAGATCAACATTCAACATCAAAGACACCGCAGTTCGTCGCACATTATATTTGACTCTCGTTCGTTCTCAGCTATGCTATGGGTCACAAATCTGGGCACCTCAAAACATTAATCTAATCCAACGTATGGAAAGGCTACAACGGCGTGCGACAAAGTACGTTTTGGATCTACCCTTCCGTTGTGATACCACCTACAGCCAGAGACTTCTACTTTTGAATCTCATTCCTTTGTCCTATTGGCATGAATTCTTGGATATGGTATTTTTCTTCAAACTAGTCCACGGACTCGTGGGCAATGACAATCAGTTGCTGCCATCACCACCCACCCACAACACATTTTTATATTCTTTGAGTTTGACATGCACATACCAAAAATTGCCATATTAGAATAATACCATTCATAAACGTAAAGGTTTATTTTACACAATTTTTTATTAATGTCGAGCATATACATGTAGAAATTTTATGAAAAGCATCCCTAGTTTAAAACATTCTTTCTACAAATTATGAGCAATAGCCCGTAAGTACATTATCGTGTTCTCGTAAGTGTCAATTTTACTAACAATATCCTTCAATCTTAAATTCACTAACTGATACTTCTTTTTTGGTGGAGGCTGAGGAATGCGGGCAAGCACTTGCTCCAGAAGAAGTTCGTTGCTGGCTTGTTCCTTGACTAGCTTGGCAGACAATCGACGGATCGTAGGGTGGGTGATGGAAACTCGAAGATCAAACGAGTGATGCCATCCTTCGATGGAATTGTTTGTTCGCGGAAGATCTTGCTCAACGCGACCGTGCACATTCCACAGAGAGATGGCAAATAAAGGGCGACGTCGACGGCCACGTTGAACCACACCAATCCAAGTGGCTTCAAAATAGGGCACGGCCAAGCGATTTTACAGGCAATAACATCAGCCTAAGTCAATTCAAAAGTAGACTTTTCCAGTACTATAAAGTAGCTGTGAAAACTGTATTTGACGTGGATGATCCAAGAACATGGAAATCTATATGTTTGTCCTGTAATAAGTCTCGTAATCTGTCCTGTGAAATATCGTGTTATTATTAGTTAATGCATGTGTTTATCATTATATAGGACCGCTGTAATTGGCAAAAGCTGTAGCGTGCACCTTGTCTATGTCTATGTCCATATCCAGGTCTATGTCTTGTGTATATATTATGTAAATGTATAGCATGGTCATTGGCAAAGTTAAATAAATTTTGAATTTTTTTTTATTTATCGGCTATTTCCCAGCGTGCACGCGCTTGCCGTAGTTTGACTATATATGGTTTGCCCACGCGCTTCAGTCCCGACAAAAAGATCTTATATAGGATATTGTACCCTGGGAAATTCATTTCGGTCACTTAAAAAACCATAGCAGCAGTCTTTGTTTTCTTTGGGCCTTTTCCGGTTGTTTTGTCTGAAAGTCCGGTTTGACCCGTACGCTACATTTCAAATTTCGCCGTAACTTTGTCAATTTTTATTGTTTTTCTTTGAACGTTGGTGAGTATGTACTGTTTTTAAAGCTCTATAAAACGGTGTATTAGCAGAACGGTGTATTTAAAGCAGAAGTTATAATCGACCAAAGGTACTGAATATATAATTAGTTTACGATATAATAAATATCAGATTACAAATGTGTTAAAACTCACGGAGATCTTGGCATTACCCAAGAACAGGTTTGTTTGCTGAATCGATTGGTGGTATTTTTGTTCGTTTTGGGTGACGGGCGCCAAAGATAGAAGCGCTCAAAATCATCAACCTTTGGCGGTTGATATTCGACGGTGCCGTCCAGAAATATTAATAAGTAATAGCATGATTTCTCGTGAAATTTGGATATAACATGCACTCGTGAGTTTTACAAAGACCTCAAATAGCACTCGTGCTATTTTGAGGTCTTTGAAAAACTCACGAGTGCAAGTTATATCCAAATTGCCTCGAAACCATACTATTACCAATACTAAATATATTTTCCAAAATGTGCAGAATTTGCACACAGTAACCGATTACTGAAATAGTTTTTTATCATTTTGGAAGTTGCTTGTATCAATATTCACACGAACACAACTAATATTATATAGAGAACTCATACGCCATGTGTTAGCACTGTTAAAATATTGTAGGCATATAGAATGAAACAAAGCGAATAAAAAATTAAATGTTGATAATTTGTGTAATTAATTTGGATCGAAAAAGTTGTTGCAGGTATATATTCGGATCCTGGGATGCTATTAGATGGCTCTGCCAAGTTGAAATGTCTAGTAAGTGAATTCTAAATATAATGGGCTATATTGTAGAAAGATTACAATTGAATGACAGTGGGCACACGTATACGTTTGTCCATGTTGCTATTGTACAAAATAGTTGTATTGTTGTATTGATGTATTTTGGCGATTCTTTCCGACAAGATTTCTGGTCAGCACTAAACATCCTTTATGTGTACCTGCTAGACACCGATGTTAAAAATGGCTTTTTTTATATCCTGTCATGCAGAAGCCACGAACTAATATTTCTACTCAGCATCCCGCATTATAGTAGAAAATTCTGGGGAAGAATATTTAAAAGCTCAATTTTAATTTCATAGATGCCAACTACAGTCCCCTGTCCCTGTTTTCCCTTCCTTTTCCGGTTGATTCTTCTCTGTTAACGTTTTGATCACAGATAGTGTTAAACGGAAAGGTGGCGAGGCTTGAGTTGGCTAACTTTTAAATTATGTGTCCATTATTCGGACAGGTAACAGGCAACCGAAAGAGGATATTAAACTGAACTCGGCGGCGCGATAAAGTATGAGCAACCAGTCATTTTGGACACGCACTCAAATCGACACAGTGCAATTCGTCATTAATTATTAGGTAGAGTGTATATGCCTCCAGGGTCACTTAATTTCTTCGCAATTCTTTCAAAATAATTTATAATTAGATGGAACCTTAAACAGACCTCTTTTAACGCAGCAAACATCTTTTCTGTGCTACCACCTGTTAGACGCCGCCGGTGTTTAAAATGGGAAAACTTTTGTTTTTCTTACCTGTTATTCAAAAGTTACAAATAAATTTCTACAGCATCCTGTGTCATGCCATAATATTATGTTCTGTTATAGATTTTTGCTCAAATATGATATTTATTACATTATCGAGTAAAAGGTATATCAGAGCGAAATTTCAGGCAAATGTGATACTTATAAAATATAGAGAGTTATGCGATCTTTCCTTTATTTTCTTATTGATGCATGAAAGCGGAAAGAATCTCACGAATTGTCAGAAATCGATTTGCTCCATGAGAGCCGACGTCCGGGCTCCCGCCAAAACTTACTGTAAAATTCAAACGCAAAGAGTATAATGGAATGAGATATTGTTACATGCGTAGGAACATCTATTTTCATTATTAGTTTTGGCAATTACACTACCAAATTACAAACATTCCAGTTGTCGCGAACAAATCAAGAGCAAGTCCAGTGACTGTTGAATATATGATAACTTTATATGGGGCCGGTCTGAATGGTTTCAATAAAATGGTATATTAAATGCCCATATTTCTAACTGAAACAAAAATAACTGATAGGTGACAAACTATGAAACCGCAATAGTTTGAAAAGTGTTCGACTGTCAAGCAGCCGATGAGCTTGAATTTCAGCTAACAACAGACATCCGCAGACTCCCTTTAAGACAATTTCGATAAAAGAACAGTACACTAAAAAAATACACGTAGGAGCGAAGTTATGAATTTATCTTAACGTAGTAAAACAATATTTTACTCAGATAACACATTTTCACGCGACCTTCTAATATCCTTGGATTCCTTATTATATAAGGCAAATCTTATTCTAAAAATTGGAGGAACATCTTTTCGGCAATTTGGACGTATTTGTGTAATAATTGAGTAACTTTAGGAAAATTCAAGCAAATGTTGTTATAAATTCTCCGAAAACGTTCAACTAATGGATCAGGAAAAAGGCAAATCAATTGAAAGCTGAAGTGAATATCTTTAAAAATAATGCACTTTATAGGGCACAAATATTTGCTGAAGAAGCGGCATGGGAAGAAGTGCATCAATTTAAGAATTATGACGCACGAGGATCCTGAGAATATAATGAAGTCAGGCAAAAAAGCCGCTAGTGGGTAACCGAAATTAAACATTGCCTCTAATAGAGCTCTCGCTAGATAGCAGTTTAGAATTGATACAGCTATACAGTTTAAATAATGTTGGCTGAGTTTAGTTTTTACCTTTTATAGGAAATAACAACATCTCCTTTCTACGTATGACAAGCGGTTCTTTTGTCGTAGGACAATCAGTAGTCCTAGAATTGGACTGAACATTTGACCGTGGTTTGCGTTTTCGTCGTCTTCTAAACCGCGATGGGTCAACAAAGACCATTGCGCATAGCAGAAACATCAGTGCGCAAAAACAAAACTTTGTAGCCATTTCGCGATGAATGTTCAAGACTAAATTTTCGAGAGACGATTACTTCTAACATACACGACAGAGTATTACGCCCTCAATTGAATCGTAAAATTTAATATATTTTACTTGCATAATTGTGATTAATTAATGAAATATTGTTTGCATATTATTAGCAACCAGATATTTGACAACGTCATTGAACATAATTCCAGATTTTGTATCCGCGCGTGCGCATTATTAGCTCAGGTTAGGTGAAATTAAGTTAGTTAAATGCATGCATAGTTAAGGTGGTAAGAAAAAACTTTATTCCATATAAACAAACTCGCGCTTTATTTGTACGCGCGTTTGTGAGCTATCACTTTGGGCTTTTTTCGTACAATATGCACCGCAACACGGACTATTTAACAGTTATTCTACGAACACGAGTCGTATATGAGCTGATAGCCGACGAGGCGCGACAGCGCCGAGTCGGCTATCAGTCATATACGACGAGAGTGAGTAGAATTAATAACTGTTTTATTATATACACAAGCTCAGGATATGAACAGAACAGTTTTCTATAAATAGACAGAAGATTTAAATAAATTGATTTAATTTAATTTTCTCGCACAACATCCGCCATGCGTACTGAAGCGAAAAGCTGAATAAATTATGTCACATGAGTACGGCGAAGACATGCAAACTTTGCTTTGGAATTATTGAATGAACACTCAACAGTACGCGTTCTTTACCGATTGAAAAAATAATCGGAAAGTACGTAAGGATTACAGAAAAATCAGTGGTAAATGTTCACATTGCAATTGTGAAAGTTAAACACAGGACTCTTGGTCGTGAAGCTGCTCGGCTGGTTGAAACGGATCGACTGATTGTTGACAACCGTCATCGACTGTTCGTCGTGTTTCGCGAAGGAATCTGAAGGAGCAGCGGGTGAACTACTGGATTCTTGTGCATAACTCTGGCTCTCTTTATCTTGATTTGTTTGGCCAACGATTGTAGAAGTTGTCGAGTCGCTTGGGCTGATGTAGGTGCTCAAAATCGAGGACATGACTTGTTGTTGACGTGCGGATGGCCGGTTGCTGTAAGACTCGATTGATGTATGGGATTTATGACACGAAGCATATTTCCCAGGGTTTTTTCACCGACAGGTGCGTTTGTATACCAGACCACGTCGTTGGCATCAAACTTATTGGCTTTCGCATCTTTCGGGCGCTAAAACAGGCTTTCACAGGCTGGATTAAGATGCTTCAAGTAATTTTTTATTGTCTCGACAGGACAGATGCTAGATCCAGGGAGACTAAAGATTTGGCCATCGGACTCGTCTTCGGGATCATCGAGACCACCTTGATGATTTTTTGTGGCCAAAACAGAGCCAGCAACTTCGCGGTTAAGCTCAAAAAATTATTTACCATCTGGTGTTGACCTTAGAATGAGCATGTTTGGCTTTAGATTCCGTTGGTTTTCTCTGCCACTTTTGCCGAAGTAGAAACTTAGGTAGAACCAAACTTGTGCGGGGTCTACGCTGTGTACTGGTCCCAATTCACCGGAACGGAAAAGGAATTGGATTTGCTCTTTTGAGATGGGTTTTTTGTGTACAACTCCAGCTATCTTGCCTGACTTTCTCAAGTCTTTGACAAAAGCATCAAGAACTGCGTTGGCCTCGGCAAAGGTAGGGTCACCAACTATGCTAAACCCTTTGTTTGACGTTTTCTTTAAAAACCTTTCGATGGCGGCTCTAATAGCTTTCATTGTTGTTTTTTTGTAGTACGAGCCGTCCTTTTGCCTAGCCGACGTGTAAAACTGCTTTAAGCAGGAATTTAGCTCTGGTTTGGACATTTCTGTTATGTACTTGTCAATTTTTTTTGAACTTCTGAACCACTCTGGAAATAGAACCAAACAAACGCAAAAAGTTCATTTTTAAATAAAAAGACAAAATTGTATCTATTGGCGAAATTTTACGTCGCTGTTTTGTAGTAAATATTAAATTTAAAGTGTCAGTTTTTAAAACTCAGTCTTTAACCTACCATCAAATACTTTCATTCCAAACTGTGTCGCCTTTTTAGTGCATTTTGGCGTACTTTTTTCAAGTAAAACTTGAATTTCGTCTTCATCCAATTGTCCAAATCTGCCAGCCATTTTTCTACTTTTCTCTACTAGCAGGATATGTAAGAAATATTATATGAGCTCGAGTCGGATATTGGCTGATAGCCAACGAGGCGCTTCGCCGAGTTGGCTATCAGCCAATATCCGACGAGAGCGAATATAATATTTCACTTATAATATAGCCTTGAGCTGGTAAACCATTCTATAAAATTAAACGAAAAATAAAAGATGTTTTCATGTTTTGTTTTGTTTTTATGGCCAAATCAGGCAAATGCAAATTAAAAAGCGATTATTTTGCGATACATGTTTACTTTTCGTAATTTCTTTTTAAGTATAAATTTTATACACATTTACATTTGGCATACCGTCAAAAACCTTCATTCCAAATTTTGTTGCCTTTTTTGTGTTCTTAGGCGTGCTATTTTGAAGCAAAACTCCAATTTCTTCATCATTCATGCTTACAAATCTGGAAGCCATTTTGTTTTTTTCCCTACGAGTAGGATATTGCTCTACTAGTAGGATATCACAAAATATCCTGCTAGTAGACAACCAATCAGATTGCAGCATTGTGGTTGGCTATATTATAAGAGCTAATATCCTGCTAGTAGAGAACCAATCAGATTGCAGAATACCTCATATCCAGAGCTTGTGTATAAAATAATTAAGCTTATCCGACGGAAGCTGTCCACTCTGCTATTCGTGCTTTGTACCAGCCTCGTACCCAGGCGCTTTTAAGGAGAAGCGTATTTTTAGAGATCAGTGGCTAAGCTGAGCGAGCGCGCGTGGGTGCTTGGGGAGGTCGCGACGAAAGAGGCGCCTGGCCGAAAATATATTAAAGGTGGCGGCAGTGATTTTTAATATCAATGAATGCAAATGAGAAAATCTTGCAATTGTCGTTGAAAGATTTATACACAGTGTTGTATGTTCAGGAAATATTTTGTGTCGAAATGATGAATGCACTGCGAAGAGTTTTTTCTGGAAACAAAAAGCATTTTAGTGTACTTTCATATATTTTTTACGTATTAAATAATAAAACATTAAAACCAATGCAATACTGATAATTTGCAATTTAATTTAATATTGTTCTCAGTTAAAATTGTACTTTCCTGCCAGTGTCCTGGCTAATGTAATCTCAACTCCCATTTGAATATCATTAATTTTGTTTTCTAAAAACAGAATTTATGTTTTATACTCACTGAATTATTCCATGCATGTGCTTTCTACCATTTGCTTTCACAGAAAGATTAGTACCTATTAAAATTGTATACACACGCTGTTATTTGACAGCAGTGTACCTATAGACCATCGATCATTTCTCATACTCAAATTGTAATGAATCCATGCTATGTTTAAAACATTTTAGGGCTACTCCTATAAGGGGGGGGGGGGGGGCAGACTCTGTGTTTTGTCTTTCACATTCGGATTTCAATGACCGACGGGGCCATGCTACCTTTTCCCCAGGCTCTAAAAAAGTTCAACAAATAACATTCAAACAAGACATTGAAAGTCATTTGCCGGGCTATTACTGTATATCCATTTTTAAGTTTTCTCAGGTTTGTTATTGTATAAATCACCTCAAAATCTCAAACTATATATTAAATCAAAATATAAAACCCTAATTTACTGTCTACTTATTATGCAGACCAGAGCCATAATAATGATTTCTACAAAAATTATAATGCATTATGCTACAAACATTAAATTTATACTAGCTATTTGTTCACATTAAAAATGCTAAACGATCTTAATACGAGACTAAGTTTGAATGTGTAAAATCTGATATAAAGAAAACATGGCGTGTACTTAATGAAGTATTAAATATAAGAAAACAACACACTTACTGAAACATTCTCTATTAATAATCAGGACATTTCTGATCCACTGTTGATTGTAAATCATTTTTGTAAGTATTTTTCAGGCATTGGACTAAATTTAGCTGACAAAATACCTATCCCTACCCAGTCTCATCAATCGTATTTACATGGAAACTATCCTAACTCTATTTTTTTCGAGTCTGTGTCAGAGGAAGAAATAGTTTCCATCGTTGGTTCTCTTCGTACTGGTACTTCCTCAGGTTATGACAATATTTGCATTTGGTCAATTAAAAATTCAATTAATTTAATATCCAAAACGTTAACTCAAATTGAAAATATATCTTTGGAATCCGGTGTTGTACCTGATAAGTTAAAAATTGCTAAAGTCATTCCACTGTTCAAGTCGGGAGAGAGAAAAATAATATCTAATTATAGACCTGTTTCAATATTGCCAGTCTTTTCCAAGATTTTGGAAGGCTGTCTATTGTCGAATAATCAATTATTTGGATGTAAATAAGATATTAGTTGATAATCAATAGGGTTTCAGAAGAAACCATTCCACTTCTCTTGCACTGCTTCATTTGGTCGATCAAATTTCTGCTGCTATTGGTGACGAAAAATATACTGTAGGTGTTTTTCCTGATCTTTCTAAGGCTTTCGACACGGTTAACCATGGTATTCTATTCGATAAACTTGAATTTTATGGGATCGGTGGTCTGGCATTAGATTGGATACATGACTATTTTGAAAATAGCTTTCAATTTGTTACTTACAAAAGTTCTTGTTCATCTTATAGCCCAATTACATCTGGCGTGCCACAAGGATCAATTCTCGGCCCATTATTTTTTTAATATATATAAATTATCTTTGTAATGCCTCCAATATTCTAGAATTTATATTGTTTGCCGATGATAGAAATATATTCTATAGTCATCAAGATTTGAATATATTGATGTCTACTGTTAACACGGAAATTGAGAAATTATCTACTGTACTTGGCTTCAGTCAAATCGATTATCTATAAATCTAAAGAAGACAAATTTTATCCTACTTAAGCCAAGGCAGAGGAAATTAACATGTAACCTTGTTCTGGAAATTAATAAGTCACCTGTTGATCGAGTCAATGAAGTAGTGTTTCTTGCTGTTGTACTTGATGAATGCCTGTCTTGGAAACTTCATATATCATTAATTTCAAATAAAATATCTAAGTCTGTGGGTATTATTTTAAAGCAAGCTTTTGTTTATCCAATGCTTTACGTATTCTGTACTTTTCTTTGGTGTACCCCTATTTGCAATACTGCGTTATTGTTTGGGGCTCTACATATCCAGCGAATCTTGATCGTGTTGTCAAACTCCAAAACGAGTAATTCGCTGCATATGCGGACAACTATGCGATGCACATACTGATCCGTTATTTAAAGAATTAAAAATTCTGAAATTTGATGATATATATTTATTCAATTTAAGTATGTTCATGTTTTCGTATTGCAATGGCTTACTTCCTGATGCTTTCCGTACTCTTTTTCAACCAGTTAATCGCATTCATCAATACAACACCCGAAGTTCCGGATTACTCTATATCCCGTTTTGTAGGACTAATATCAGACGATTTTCCGTGTTTTATCAAGGCCCAAAATTCTTCAATAATTTAAGTTTAGATATCACATATTTACTATAAATGATATAGGTATAATCATAAAAGGACCGTTTCTTGAATTTTTGTTCTTGAAATATCCTGGTGTTAGTGGCAGTGTTTTTGGCATTCACTTTAGATGTTCAATATTCGGATTCGACTGGAATTTTTCTCCAGATCCCACTTTACATAGTTTGAAAAGAAGCACTAAAGTTCTCACTTTTAATTATTAAAACACACGATGAACATACGAATTAGGATATTTGCAACTTTTGGAAAACAGGAAAATATGCAATAGGCAATAGAGAACAAAATGTCGAATTTTATTCGATCGCTTTGATTATTCAATCAAAACATGGGGGGAAAAGTTCTTCAAATTGTTATGAAAAGTGTGCAAGCGAGGTCAAGGAACAAGATATTAAGTGTTTTCGACTGGAGAAATATGAAACTGCATCAACAAAAACAAGATAATACCACTCACACTACACAGTCTCAGCCTTGTTATTCGCATAAATAAACAAATTTATGAAATGTTGAAAAGTTATTAGTAAAAATACCAGTCACAACACTATAAATATTTACTAGTTCAGCAAAGACTGAAAAGAGCATTCCAACTAACAACGGAAAACTGTATATAGCAAGTTAATTGGAATATTATTACGGTTCACAAATGCCTGACAACGGCTGAAGTACATGAAGGTAAGAAATTTCAGGTAAATTCGATTTTATATACAGGTCCTAGACTATCTTAAGGAAGCAATTAATGTTGTTGTTGAAATATAATATCCTATAAAGACTGCACTCCTGTCGAATATTTTGCTCAATATATAAATGAACAACAGTAATATTTGCACATTTCTTGTTCGCATTGATCTGTACTTATCATGCTTGTCTCTGTTCCAAGCATATTATCTGAATGCACTTGCAAATGGTTTATTAGTCATTGTATAGTTGTATTTCATATTTTGTTTCACGGCAGGGGCCTAAATGATAATGGCGTGCGCGAATTCATCACGCGAAAAACACGTTGGACTTGCCGACGCATAAGACAACGTTAATGTGGGTCGTTAATACGTAGATTTTGCCTAGAATACAGCCAACTTTGGTCCTACAATTAGACTTGTAAACATTTTAATCTGGAACGATCGTTTTAGTGCAAATTATACTGACATTGTGCGAGACATTGTTGTATTCACAGGAATATTTTCATACCAATGGCACAATCTGCAAGTTTCTAATGACAACATTGCAGTATAAGAGCAAAAGGTTCCGTGATAATAGTTTTGTACATATCCATGAATGTTTAGTGCGTCGGCAAGCCGTGTTTTAAAACTTTAAGTTAATTTCCATTATCACCGCCTATATCTTGTCACATGACCAGTTTCCATGGAAAACAAATAGTTGAAAAATATCGGCACTTCGGCAACATCCCACCAAAAAATGAGAGTCATAGTTTCCCACTCCTGAGATATCAACATATCTTTATTTAATATAATCTACTCCAGTTATACAGTCAAAATGCTGTATGAGTGCTATTGTTTGCAATTCTCTCATAAGTTAAAAAATTATGCCCTGGAACTATCTAAAGACTACGAAGGTAGTCGTCTTACATAGGTCTTCGATATATGTGGGTCTATAGGCGACTAGTATGGCGAGTGGCCATGCATTCCGAAGCTCTGTTGTGTTTCTCATTTTCCTTGCCTATTGGCAGGGCCGTCGTTAGGAATTTTTACAGGGAGGTGCAAGGCCATTTCAACCGACTTACAAACAAACTTGTACTGACTATATCCTATCGAGTTTCCGTTGGAGGTCTTCAAAATAATGACGCCCGCTAATATCACACTCTCATTACAGAATACAAACACGATGCCATAGCAGATATGCTAATTTATTAAATTTAGGTGGTTCTCGGTTCTCGCTGATAACATATAAACAAAGCATCTAATATCAACCTTGGATTTTACTATAAGCTACTTGTCTGCGATGATTGATAAATCAATTAATCTTCGAAACGAAGGCCTGGTTCAAACGTCGCGCTACTGCCGTGCCGAACGCATTACAAACAATAGATAATGAGGCATTTCAGCTGATTAATATGTATTGTTTTTAATGCGTTCGGCACATGAGAAGCGCGACGTTTGGAACAGGCCTAACATTACGACCATTTGCGAGCTTCCGTGAGGCCTGCATATAAACAGAGTTCGTCAATCAAAACTTTTGTTTCATTCCAAAACTGTGTCGCCTTTTTAGTGCATTTTGGCGTACTTTTTTCAAGTAAAACTTGAATTTCGTCTTCATCCAATTGTCCAAATCTGCCAGCCATTTTTCTACTTTTCTCTACTAGCAGGATATGTAAGAAATATTATATGAGTTCGAGTCGGATATTGGCTGATAGCCAACGAGGCGCTTCGCCGAGTTGGCTATCAGCCAATATCCGACGAGAGCGAATATAATATTTCACTTATAATATAGCCTTGAGCTGGTAAACCATTCTATAAAATTAAACGAAAAATAAAATATGTTTTCATGTTTTGTTTTGTTTTTATGGCCAAATCAGGCAAATGCAAATTAAAAAGCGATTATTTTGCGATACATGTTTACTTTACATTTGGCTTACCGTCAAAAACCTTCATTCCAAATTTTGTTGCCTTTTTTGTGTTCTTAGGCGTGCTATTTTGAAGCAAAACTCCAATTTCTTCATCATTCATGCTTACAAATCTGGAAGCCATTTTGTTTTTTTCCCTACTAGTAGGATATTGCTCTACTAGTAGGATATCACAAAATATCCTGCTAGTAGACAACCAATCAGATTGCAGCATTGTGGTTGGCTATATTATAAGAGCTAATATCCTGCTAGTAGAGAACCAATCAGATTGCAGAATACCTCATATCCAGAGCTTGTGTATAAAATAATTAAGCTTATCCGACGGAAGCTGTCCACTCTGCTATTCGTGCTTTGTACCAGCCTCGTACCCAGGCGCTTTTAAGGAGAAGCGTATTTTTAGAGATCAGTAGCTAAGCTGAGCGAGCGCGCGTGGGTGTTTGGGGAGGTCGCGACGAAAGAGGCGCCTGGCAGAAAATGTATTAAAGGTGGCGGCAGTGATTTTTAATATCAATGAATGCAAATGAGAAAATCTTGCAATTGTCGTTGAAAGATTTATACACAGGTATCATGAAAACAGTTAGTTTGATACCGCACCCCCAAATGTTATTACGAGCAAAACAAAACGTTTTTGTTGACGAACTCTGCTTCAGAAACGTTTTGACACCACGCAAATTTAGCAAAAAGCGCAAAACACAACTTATGACTTATTACCCGGTCGGTCACACAACATTACGTTTCTTATATAACTTATTATTTTCATTAGTCAACAATATTTATTTGTCTGCCGACTAAAATAGCGGTTCTGCCGACTGAAGCTTCGAATAAAATTAGTGGGGGGTGTCACACACCCCCCACACCACCTCGTAGCGTCGCCTCCCTATTGGTATCGGTTTAGTATTTCGAATGATCATAATCTTGTGATATGGGGATTTGTGGACAGTAGACTGTCTCTGGAAGAACTGAGAAGCGAATGTGAGCAACATAAAGATAAGAAATATTTTATTCGAAGCTTGGACTGTCGAAGGGTTTGCGAGCCGGATTTGAGTCGAGATTTACTGTGGTCATGGCAGGAATTAACGCTTGAGGATATTGAAACGCACGGTGAATTGCAATATCTATGAAAGTATTTTTATTAATACGTTCTTTCCTTTCACGATATCTTATTTTGGAGATGGAGTTTGTGAGATTTTTGATTTTGCACGGATCGATGACTTTACTTCGCCTTGTGTTTGCATACGAGGACAAGGCATTGTTCTTTGTATGGGAAAAAAGAAAAAACGATTTATGCATTCAAAGTGTCCTTATTCATCGTGTGGAACTTCAATGTTTAATCCTGCTGTTATCTCATCGATTTGGTGACATTGAGTTCCAGCCAGGACCTATCCAGGAAAAATCGACTACATCACAAAGATTGAAGTGTCTTGAATGCTCAAGAACGGTAGCAAAAATCACAGATGTTTATATTGTTGTGTATGTAATCAAACAATACACATTAAATGCGCGGAAAGTACACCAAAATAATATATTTTGATAAGTGATGAGAGAAAACAATGGACATGTCAGGCCTGTTCAGCAAAGGAGTTACTGCAATCGCTCCATTTTTACTCAGTTTAGGGTCAAGATATTGATTTTGTTGATTGTGATATTAGCGGTGAAGATGCCGATGTTATGAATGCTGACGAAATGCAAATAGTATTGCCGGATTCAAATTTTATGAGATAAAGAGTTGGTTGGAGTCTGGTAAACTGGATATATTATTTATTTCAGAAACTAAATTGGATGCAACGTTCCCGAGCAGTCAATTCACTATACGGGGTTTTCGCTTGTCTACTGTCTAGAGTTGATAGAAACATACACGGCGAAGTCTTGATGGCGTTTGTACAAAGTGATATTTACTTCGCAAAGATTATGGATTTTAAACACCTCTCTATTGGCGACATGTCTATTTTTACAACGGAGACATCGGCCCTTAAAGTTAAAATAGCGAAATCATGGCTACAGTAATTATCGTTGGTGTGTATAGGCCTCCTTCTATGTTGAAATCACAGTGGAAATTAGAGCTGAATACATTATTTGAAACAGCAACAACACTAAATGATGACATTATTTTCCTTGGTGACTTTAACTGCGATTTGTTGCATCCAGATAAACCTCCGAAAGATGGACGTTATATGACCTCAAAAACTTAATTAAATCACCCACTCGAATAAGTAAAACATCAGAGACTGTACTTGATCTCATTCTAACGAAAAATAGAAGGAAAATTCTGATATCTGGAGTGGTGCATGTAAACGCGAGAGATCACTCTTTGGTGTATACTGTATTGCGAGCTACTGCCCCAAAATTGAGATCTAGAAAAATTAGTTTTAGAAGTATGAAACACTTCAACCGAGACTTATTTCAAAAAGATTTGCATAACGTCCCTTTTCAGATAATGGAAGTATTTGATGATGTGAGCGATAAACTTTATGTGTTTGGATCATTATACAATGATATACTTGACGAACATGCACCACTAAAACAAGTGCATGTATATAAGGGGTGTCACAGATTCCTAAGTAATGATTAACTGTTCCCGTTGCATTATCCTTATAAGGCGTAATTATTGTTTATCGAGGGACAACGAGAGCAAATCAACGTCAGTAATACAATTGTAGCTGAAACAAAAGTGGTGTAGTTGGAGTTAAATACGGTTAAAGAATGTTAAGTTTTACTACGATGGATAAGTGATAGTGAAGAGAACAACATTGGTGGCCCGGTCCTTCGCCTGACAGCAGCCGCCATCATCAAAAACAGTATCAGCGTATCTAGGAGCTGTCGATGATGAAGAGCTCCTGGAGCTTAGCCCCACGACGAAGAAGGACGGTACGAATAGAGTGTGTGTGGATTACCGGAAGCTCAATGACAGTCTTCGACCCGACCCCAGTTAATACTGCAGAAGAAATATTCCAGAAAACGGCCAAGCAAGGGATATTGGCAGATTTCTGCAAGGGATATTGGCAGATTTCTGCAAGGGATATTGGCAGATTCCTGTTGCAGAGAAAGATGTAATCTAAATAGAATCTAAAATGGGAACATTAACTAAGAAAATTTTGAATTTTAGGGTCAAAAACAGCGCTTCGTGTGATTTGGCACGGTTATAAAATTTATATAAAATGTTTAGTTTTTACGATAGTGGAAAACATCCATTATTTATTTCAAGAAGAAATGCATTTTACAACAGAAATTTAAGGTTACATGCTTAGGATTGTTAGGTTCACACTACATACTATTTACTGATCATTCACCAGAAAATATATATCTATTTCCTTAATTTTGTTATTACTGTATACACCTACTTGTAACATCTTCAAGGAGGTTAAGATGTCTAAAAATATTTTAAACAATGTTTCAAACAGTTTTTAAAATTGTTCGTCTTTCAGGTTAATAACCTTAATAAGACCGGTCAAAATGTTTGAAAAGTTGTTTAACATATTTTTAGACATTTTAACTTCGATAATCCCGTTTAAAAAGATTTTTTAAATGTATTAAAATTTTCAGTTTAAGTACGACATTTTAAAGTTTCAGAAACCATACTACTTGTAACATTTAGTTATGATATTCGCTTTCAACATCTTGGAATGGGTCATCCATGATTATCAACATTTTACATGTTAGTGACCATTATACGCTTTCTAAAGGGGGTTGTGGTGGGGAGGATGGGGGGGGGGGTCGATGCAAAGAGTATTTCTGTACGCTTGTTGATGATCCCTAAGCTTTAAAATTATATGTAACATACTGATTTTTATATATATTTTGTCCAACTCGCCTCTGGCCAATGGAGTCCACAGTCAACAACACACCAAGCCAATTACTGCCATTGTTGGTTCTGTTCCCAAGGGTTAGAGAAACCGGGAGGAAAACCGGAGTACTGGGAAAACCTCGAAGCACAGGAGAGAATCTCAACTAGAGTGCTTATTTGACACTGCCGATCATCAGGAGTAAGTACCAACAGAGTGACCTCCTCCGACAACTCAACACCGCTCTCAACTCAGTAGGAGAGGCAGCACACACCGCTTCCGCCACCCGTGCTATTGTTAATATATTTGAATTGTTAATTATCTATCATTCAAAGTGGCGTTTTTTCCACACGAAGAAAAAACACCAACTCCATATAGCCTCACGAAAACGTGAAGCTGACATTCTCCTCAGACGTCTGCACTACAAACGTTCATGCCCCCTCAAAACGTTGCGATGTAACAGCGTAATCAAAAGCGGGCGGGCGGCGTTTAACCAGTCGTTGTCGCGAGATGAAGAACTATAAGTGACGAAGGAGGGTGAACATTCGCAAGAAGCACTTGCGTGAAATGGACACTCTTAATACCATTAAGAAGTGTATTGGCTGTACTTGAATACCAAGAGAAGCTTGTCATATGACTAGGCGGTCTTCAATATCAATGTTCACATCAGTCATCATCGCAGGGAGTAAAATAACTGATTGCATCTTCGAAGTCGCCGGGATTGATCAAACGGTGGTTGATCAGATTTTATTCGATATCAACTTCATGGGTCTATACTTAATTTTACACGGGCACAACAGAAAGAAAAATGGGAGTTGTGTTTGTACAGTTTTCGCTGCGTGCTTCCGTAGTTCTGCAAGTTCGAATTTGAACTATCAAAAATGGTGATCGATATTAATCGCGAAGATGGAGCAGCTGCTGTGTGCTGCTCCTCCACCAATAAAGTAGCTTAGGTGTTAAATTGAAGTAGGGGATGTTTGGATTGGAAAAAGAGGAAAATGTTTTTCCAGTGTTCTTCAGCGTCTCGTCCTTGCTTGTGAGGCTGGTCGTCGAGTAGATTTGCTCAATGTCCTCTCACATGAAATGATGCAGAAACAAATGGGAGACTAAGAACCGGGCAGAAGGGGGGGGATTTCTCAAAGCCTTTGAATGATAGCTGACTAACTGTGTAACAAAGCTGTATTAATGATTTTAAAACCACAAAAACCTTGATAGGCTATAATTCAAGTAGAAAATAAAATTAAATTTAAGTCAATAAGGTTTTAAGAACTGAGATTTGAACCAACAAAAAGATGATTATATGTTGGCAACCTAAGTTCGCACTCCCAATATTTCGCGAAGTGTCTGCCACTGTAAGTTTTAGCACTTCCAACTGAAATATCACCTCCTTGCGTCGCGCTGGATGAAGAAGCGCCGTCCCCTAATAAGATCTTACTGTGCAATGTATGAGTGTGGGATTCCAGAATCTGTCATTCTCGAAAATTGCGAAACCGGAAGCATTACATTGCAGTTACTCTGCAAACAGAAACGAGATATTAAAAGTATAGCATTTTAACACCAATATGATAACGTCATCACTGCACACAGCTACGATTTAACAAGATATAACTGAGTTGTGGTCAATTGATTCTCTGGAGATTTCAGTATTAGTATTAAGGTTAATGATTTTAGCTGCTCCTTGAGTTCTTTTTAAATGAAAATCTAGGATTTTCAATCGCTTATGACGTCATCGTATGACGTCGTGATATGCCCATTAATGACATTTTTCGTAGCCATTTTTCGATATAGCCATTAATGACATGTTTCCTTTCTTCCATTCTTTCAAGGAAGGGAAAGGTAATTAAAGGACCACTAGTTGATCAGCCTTGACTGTAAAGTGTTACCCTCTTTAAATAAAGTTAAATAAGTAAATAAATAAATAGATAAGGCAGGCGCGGGCACCAGCAGGCAAACACTGCTAATATAGCCTGGGTTTCCTGTAACCTTACTAGCTTGTAATTAAATTCGCCAAAATAAAATTGAGCGAAAAGTAATCCGTTCGAAAAAGTCTGCCTTTGTAACACGCGCGAAAAATAATCCGCGCGTGTTACAAAAGCTGTAGTACTTAACAAACACATTAACAAACATTTAACAAAAGCACTTTCGCGAAAATTTTAGGTATCCAAATGTAATTTTAACACGGAAAACCATCTTTTAAGTGTAATTTTTGTAGTTTTGTTCCGTTTGAAGGTGCGGGAGAATACTGCGCGAAAATGGCGCAGTTAGGATGCGCGAAATTAAATCGCGCGAAATTAAATCTGAATGAAAATAGTACCAAGCAATTTAAATACAAGCAAGGTATTGAGTAACTATAACAAAATGCAAACAATGTTTAATTCCTGCATGTTATTGTTTTATCGACTGTCATGCATTTTAGCGGCTATTTCCACATGGGACGTTTGAACATGGTTTAGTTTGTTTGTATCTCCAATAGTACTCAATATGGCTTCAATGCACTCAATGGCTTCAACTTGCCATTGTTGTATTATTAAGTGTCTTCACTGGCAAGGTCGTTATATTAGAGTAAGAAATCTTGCCCGTATTAATTAGAGAACTTAAGCTTCGCGCATACGTCGCACGACAAATGCCGGGCAAAGAAAAATTTACGTTTAAGGCAATAAAGAATAAATGAACTTCTTATTTTAAAACTGCAATATTATTTTGACATAAGAAAATATAGGGCAGAGAAGTTAAACGAACATATGGAGACAATTTGATCTTAGAAACTTAGAACTGGTTCAACAGATGGATTACACAACTCGACAAGAACGTTGTTTCATTTCAAACGTTCTTTCATGTTAAGATTTTGTCAAGCTGTATTCTCAACTTTAGAATATGATCATACTCACTCAGCCAATCAGCACCCAGAATTTTCATGCTCTATATTCCATAAACTGTCCGAAAGTACGTCAAATGGCGAGGGTTTGAAGGACAGAGAAATTCTGTGGTAAAATAGTTTTCACAAGTGTGCTTAAGTAGCTAATTAGTATGCTCTGCATAGAGTATACTAATAAGGTATTGTATTCTTTTGTATTACAAGCTCATTAGCATGCCCTATATAGAGCATACTAAAGATATATAGAAGGTTGAAGTCTCCAAAATGTCAACTTCAGGTCCATAGACTCAATATACGTCACACATATACCATATAATTAAGGACTGTCCATATAGGGGTTTATCGCCCCTTGGTCAGGTCAAGGACTGCCCATATGGGTCTAGCGCCCTGGGTCAGGTTATTAAGGACTGTCCAGAGGGGTTTCATTCCCCTTCGTCAGGTTAAGGACTGTCCAAGTGTTTCTTGGTTCAGGTTCGTCAGGGAATGGCTACCCCTGGAAGGCTCTGCTTTATGGTCAGAGCATCAGTTCAGTCAATCAGTTCAGCTTAGGGAGCGACGTGAGTAGGGATGATGTTTGTCATAATATGAGTCTTCACATCCCAGAACCCCTTCTCCCACAAAATATGGTTTGTTTCAATTGGTTGGGTCATTAAGCATACTAATACGTTACATAAATCACCACAACATATTAACCACCAAAATGGTACAAACATCAACAACGAAACCCAACAAAACACACATTTTCGCACAGAAACATATCAAATTGACTAAATAACCTTGTTTTTACACATGTTTGTTTGTCTCACCATGTTTAAGGACCATAATTGGAGGTGAAGTTTTCCAAATATGATGCATGCTGCATGTCGGCCAAGCCGAAAGCCGTAGCTTTACATTGTTATATTTATACTTTTTTTTTCGTTTTTAACATAAAATTTAAGCTAGATTAAAATTTTGATATCGTCTAGGGAGTAACTGACTAAGTTTAATATAATCCAAGCGTATTTTGGGGGGATTTTTTGTTTTTCAAATGTTTTTCACTCCTTTTCATAAACAAAAATTTTCAAAAAAATAACTCTTTGGACCACGGTCAAATATCGTAAAAAGCTGCCCGCTCACGCAGCCAGTCAGATTGCAGGAAATCAAAAAATATCAATAGCTATACACAAATAAAAAAATAAAATACAGTTATCAAACAAGTATGGTTCATCTGACTGTGTAGTAAATACTGTTATTATATAAATACTGAGATTTATTCATCATGGCAAAATATCCGGTGACATTTGCTTATTAATTATATTTTCGTCCCCAGGCTCCGGAATTTCATTTCGAAAGTGTCAAATATCCTACAATTTTGAACTTTATTTTGATATATTCCCTTCTGTTTATGACTAAATCCATATGTAGGAACAGATTATTATAGTTTATTTGTCATTCTATCTGAATCTTCTTAAAGAAAGTAGAATATCCAAAGAAAATATATGGCAAATGTACTTTGTTTGTGTCGACATACGATATATCCATATTAAGCAATGACCCGCGCGGTTCCACGCGGCCTGCTGCAAAGGGGCGCAAGCAAGGCGCAAGCTCAATCCCATCGCCCAAAATGACAAATGTAGGAGCAGATATGGGTAGCATGGGATCCACTGATCATTTTGGTATCAAATTCATAATATTTGGAGGGAAACTTCGTATGGCAAATTCGCTTTATTCGCGAGCCACTCTCCTCCGCAGAGGCTTCTTTGTTTTTTTCAGTTAAAATTTTTTTTTAATAAAATCAAAGGAAATATATAGTTTAATGTAGGAAGTTTAATGGGATTTTTTTAACTGGTGGTAATAATGGTAAAGTGAGGACAGTACATCATACTGGCGCCCTTTATTTTACGTATGTTTACTCTGCGGAGAAGTGTGAGAGTGTTCGCGAGCTGTTTTGCATATATTTTGCATATTATTGCTTACTAATGTTTCAATGAACCGTGTATGGCTATCTCTTGCGTGAAGTCTATTGGGAATACTCTATATTTTGCTGTTGTGTGGAACTGCTGAACCATTTCCCACCGATCAAGAAGAAGGAAACCATAACGAGAAAAATAGCCATGGAGAGAGAGCTATTGGCAACCCCCATCATTTCAGGCGCAACTAAACAAGTAAGTTCTTACCTACGTTTAACATTTACTTAGTGAATGCTTAAGCTATATTTGACTGTACCTGACTACCAGTCATGCAGTTTTATATAAACAGGGGCTTATTTTATAGTGTGTAGTTTAAACTAGTGTGTGTTTCTTACAGCAAAGTTCTTTATGAGCTATACAAATCGATAAAGAAATCGAAACAAGATGAGGGCATTGAGCAAAATAGGATGGAGCATTTGGAAGATATTGGTTGCCAGCAAGAGAAAAGAACCTTCAGCTGCAGCAACTAATTTGCAAGGCCATAATATTAAGACCTGTATGTAGCTCGTGTGAGACAAAACCATGTTGTTCTCCTACACATTTATTAAAATCAGGTTGCAAAATATGGAGCAAAACATGCAGTCAATAACAAATAAATACAATGGTGAACACGCACATTTTTTTCACATTTATGCGTAGTTTATTGTTTGGGATTTTTTCACAAGGGTACATCTTTGGAAAATTTAATTGTGTTTCTGTATTGTGTTTCTATAACTGTAAAATGCTCTGACAATTGGGCTGTTGACTCAGGTGGGGAGAGAGCAGAACCTCATATTCATGTTCAAGCACAAAAGATAATCTTGCAAGTATGTGAATTTGAAGTTGTGCTCTCCTCAGTTTATCTGATAGCGCAACTAGCAGATAATCAAAATTCAAGGTTTTAATAGTGGATGGATAATTAAAGTGGAAGAATATATACAATTTTTAGACCTAACCGGTATATATTCTTCCACTCTAATTATACCTCTACTAAAACCTTGAACTTTAAGTCTAATCAAGTGAGATGCAGAAAAAAATACCCAGCAGAGAATCAGCCCACAAATGCTGAATATATATGATGTTAAATTTTGGGCAGTGTAGGAACTTTCACACTGCACTTTAAGATTTATCTGAAATCAATGTAAAGTGAAGCTTTGGGGCAGTTCATATAAGCCGGGCTGACCTGGCAGCATGTTCACAAGAGCCGGGCTAGCCCACCTTGCCAGGCTATAAATTGTTTACAATGCACTAAACTGGCTTAATTTGCCTGGAAAAATTTCAATGATACTGTTTGTCTCGAAACTCACTATTTTACCTTTGTGCCTCAAGCGGGATCTCTG
Organism: Trachythela sp. YZ-2020; assembly: GCA_016169945.1. Classification (NCBI taxonomy): domain Eukaryota; kingdom Metazoa; phylum Cnidaria; class Anthozoa; order Malacalcyonacea; family Clavulariidae; genus Trachythela; species Trachythela sp. YZ-2020. Next base: position 1,351,608 of record JADLSH010000114.1, read on the forward strand.
CCAGGCGGGTTAGCCCAGCTCCAATATGAACACAATGTTGTCGAGCCAGCCCGGCTCATATGGACAGCCCCCGTCTTAGGCCCTAAGTTTATGAACACAACAGAAAATAATGTATTTGTACATATAATAATAAGTGTCATTTCCACTGATCTGTGTTGTATTGTGCTTTCACTCCATCCCCTCGAACAAAGTTAAATATCAATTTGATGTTCCAACAAGTGGTCCTCAAAATAAAAAGACTCTTTCAATGGTCTTTTTTCTATTAACCAGAACTTCACTGTGCCACTAACAGCGTAGAAAAAATCGCCATTTATGTTGACGATTCTCTCAAACCATTTGTTGCCCAGAACGTGGCAAAGATCAGCATTGTTATTATAAACAGTATGTATATAGCTTTTTAACAACACCAATATTCTTCAAGGTGCCCTCATAAATATCAGCATCCACACGTTCTACAATCCGCACTTCTGGAGACTGCCTTTTGCTCGAATACAGCGCAACTTTAATCGACTTGGCCAGATTGTAAATGAAAGCCGACGTCCTGTCAAGCAAGGAATCCATACTCGGCTCAAATCGAAATGTTGCACGACCAAGCTTGCTAGATTTTTCGCCATTTAGTGATTCACCCGCATCTCTCCATTCATCAAAGCTACTATCGTATCCTACTTTTGTTGCTTAGACTTTAATTTATCGTTTCACCACGTTCTAGGCTAAGAAAGAACACCTTCTCTTGACGTGCACGCTTCGCGGCCGCCATGTTTACGTTTTGGCGCGCGCAATTACGTCCAAGGCGGGATCTGGAACCTAATTCTTCAAAGGTCCAGTCAAATAGGGAAATTTATTGGCATGCAAAATTTCATTGCGTAATAATCGTACGGAATTTAGCCACAGCCAATCAGCGACGTGAACGATGAAATTCCACTAGTGAAACAATATCGTTCGTGGCGTCTGATTGGACGAACGATGTTTTTTCACTAGTGAAAAATGATCGTACGGGAAAATACGTTCGTTTTCCGCCAAAACATTTTGGCGCGAAAGCTATTTCAATTTGAAAATCAAAATGGCTGCGAGATTTACGGACGCCGGTTGTGTTGACAATTTTATTTCAGAACAAGAAAATAAAGCTACCTCACAAAAAAACAGAACGAGAGGTAAAACTATTACACTTGTTTTTGGAAACCAAGAATGAAGAAAGAAAAATGGAAGATATTCCGACAGCAGAACTGAACGAGTACGTGGCTGAGTTTATCATTTCGGTCAGAACCAAAGACGGGAAAGAATATGAGCCATCTTCTCTCCGAAGTCTATTAGCAAGCTTCGAGCGACATCTTAAGAAAAAAAACTACCCTGCAAGCATTATCAACGATTTAGCATTTGAGAAGACAAGAAAATCTCTCCAGTCCAAGCAAAAAGAATTAAAGAAACAAGGAAAAGGAAATAAACCAAACGCTTCGGTGGCTTTAACTACAATCAGTGACATTGAAATTTGGGACACTTGTATAGAAAGGGTATTTTTGTACAAAATTGTGCAAAATTCACTGGTAAACCCCCTCCCCCCGTTTCAATGTTGGTTTATCTGCTGGAAAAAGCATCGACAGTCTAATACGAGACAATAGCATGTAACATAGAAAATGCATGTTAGACTACCAACATTGAAAAGGGGGGAAGGGGGGAATTTTGCCTTTTCAGGCTAATCGGTCCAATAATTATGTCACTGATTGTCTGAGTATTTTACTGCGTTATCATACTTTTGAAATGTCTGTAACTTGAAAACTAAACAAGATATCTTTATGAAACTTTCAGCAAGAATTCAGTGGTAATTGAGCTATTGATAGGTCGATATCATTCCAAAATTAATTATATAGCGTAACAATAGTTTCATTTTAATATTCAAACATGGCACGAATTCATGATTTAACTGCAGAGCAGCGAGCTTTAGCCCTCTTGCTGAGGCGCGAATTCAAATATTCGTATCGGAAAATTGCGTTAACATGTCAAAGTCAAGCCTTCTAAGAGTTTTTAAGCGGTTTGATACTAAAAATACCGAAAAGCTGAAGAAGTCTTATCAAGGTCGGCGTAAATCATTGACACAACGAGATGAGCGCAAACTCAAAAGAGCAATTATGCAACTCCGAGAAAGAAGTCCTAATCCCATACTTATCATACTTATTTTATTTTATTGTGGTATAATGTTTACTGAATACATGCATACTAGTAGCAAAATATTTTTTAAATCTCGCAAATTTGCCTAACTAATGCATTGGTGTCGTATTACATGATGCTTATAGCCGTGGCTAATGCAAACAAAATTGTTGTGTTTATTGCGTATATTATGCTTATATACAGATTATATATATATGTATATATAATACACATATATATTAATGCCAAGTAACCATGTGTTTATCTAAAAATAACAGACTTTTTGCACAAGTAACCACAAGTAACCACAAGTAACCATTTGATTAAGGCCTGCTCTGGGATCTTAACTCGCCTTAACTCGCCGCGAGATAATGCGAGTTAAGGCGAGTTTAGGCGATTTAAGAAAAAACACAACTTTTAGGTAATGCGTTTTAAGGCGTTTTAAGGCGTTTTAGGGCGATTTAAGGCGATTTAAGAAAAAATACATGGTAATAATTAAATATGCAAGTATAGTACTTTAAGCAAAATACAGTAATAACACATAATTAATAGTGCATAGTAAATGTATTTTGAAAGAGCACACTCCCCCCTCACACCCCCAGGGGGTCTGGTTAGACTGTCATGTAAACAAGACCCAGTTGAAACTTATTATTAATTAGCTTGTTATTTTGCCGTATTACTAATTTTAAGGTTATACCACCAAATTGCTGGAATTAATACAATGAAGAACATAAACCAGTATATAATAACATGTATTTTTAAATTGAATTGCATACTAATACCTATTACTAAGTTCAGTCCTGGAACCACAATCAATTGGAAATCTAAAAAATCAGGGTTGTGGCTGTAATGTAGGAACGAGAAGATTTAGTGCATCCCATGGGGTTGCTATCCTATATTTTGAGAATTTCCAAATGCATGAATGCCTTGTCAATATCTTGGAAATTCCAAGGATACAGAATATATTAAGACTGTGACCATGCATGTTCCAATGTGGCAATACATTGTAGTTATTCAAACGAATTTACATATGTGTTAAACTTACCAAATAAGCTTGAATTTACGTTGCAAATATAGTATTTCATTTCCATGTGTTCATTTAATAACTAAAACTCAACATTGATTGGTATTTATTTCAATTCCCCTCGATATATAAAGTGCAGTATTTATAAAAATTCACTAATGTTAAAATTTAGTTTATATAAAGTTTCCCAGGCTTGAATAATAAATTTCCGCTGGATAGCCTGAGAGAAGGCTCCTCCCCGCAGTGGCTAACATGAAGTATTTAACTGAATTCATGAAAATGCCAGGTTTTGTTATCGACCCAAGATCGTACGCTAAAAATGTTAAACCTCGGTTATTAAAACGATCATGGATCTTTATATAAGTCGATATGAACCGGACAATGCTGACTATAAAAGTTGACCGGATTATGCTGTGGTTTATCAATTTATGTAAGTTTGAACACTGTTGATATAAAATATTAAATGTTGTGCACTGCAGGCACCGCAATTCAGCACTTGTATATAAGGCCGTCGGAATTATTAAAAGTATCAGTTTACCGTCACTTAAAATTTCGAAAGTTGATAAGCCCTCTACCCTGTAATTTATAGGCCCCGCACTATTTTCAATAAAGGAAAACGAAACAATTTATGAATTGTTCTGGAAGTTCATATCACAATATTGGCATATTAATTATACTTATCGAAATAGATAAAATGTTGAAAACAGACTGATTCTTGCCATCCTGACTTTTTTCTGTTTGAATATAAGGGTTCCTATGTCATATTATATACCTATAAGCTTGATAGTATGTAACTTATGCACCAGTCATGGAAAGCCTCGCACCCCCCTATCCGGGACATGCCGGGAAATAGCGGGGATTTATTTGCAGATTAGCCTATCTGTTATGCCTGGGTACTCAGGGCATTAGACAGCGTACGTTGGATATGTGTCATGATGGCCAGGGATTATGGGCTGGGAATAAGTGGGAATTTGTCTGTTCGAGATGTATTATTAAGCCTTGTTCATCGACATTTACCCTATACTCTATAGACATTGTTTTACTAAAAATAGCTTTTACAGGATAATGTATTGACTTTGTGCATGTAAATTGCAAGATACAGCTAACAGACAAAATGCAAAATATTTACCTACTTTGACAAACTCTGGATTGCATGTTTGGCCTCCAATGATCAAAATTGGGGAAATTTTAGAATAGTTTGTTGAATTTTAAAAGCAATTATTATGGTAGCCTTCATTTTTGGTGCCCGGGTAGCGGGGGACTTTAGTCATGTTTAGACTAGTAAGAAGGCCATGTATAGGTGGGGGATTAGAATGATTTAGGACACAACCTTTATCTAATGTCTGCTGTTCCCTGGGTAGGGGGGTGCGTGGCTTTCCAATTACTAGTGCATTAGTGTGTTTTTCGGCTTTTATCAATAAGCATGTAACTAAGCCCTCTCTTCAGCAAGCCCCCTCGGATAAGCGCCCTCCTAATCTTATCTGAAATAAACAACCAGAACCCCATGGGGAAAGGGTGTTTACACTATATAGTATTTACTATTTTCAGCATTTTAATTTGGTTGGCGAGTTTAGGCGATTTAGTGCGAGTTTAAGCGATTTAAGAGAATCGTTGCCAATTTTTATCCGTGATTTAAGGCGAGTTAGGGCGATTTAAGGCGAGTTAAGATCCCAGAGCAGGCCTTGATTAAATAACTATATATGATATACTTACTTATATAAGCTTACTGATGGTTACTTGTGGTTACTTGTGGTAACTTGCGCTATTTATACTTGGATGATGATTATTCGTCAACAAATAGCGAATTCACAATTTGCGTGTAACATTAGACAGTTATATTTGTCCAAAATAACTACACATTGCATCTTATTTGAATGCTTAAAGATGGTTACTTGTGGATACGTGCGGTTACTTGTGCTCTTTAGACTTTCCCGCATGATAATTACTTGTCTACAAATAGGGAATTCACATTTTGTTTGTAAAATTAGATTTGGTAGTGTATTTGTCCAAATACTTGAAATGTAATTCATGCTAGCAAATAATTAAGCGATCCAGTCATATATATAGTTGATGTGTCATTGAACGGCGAATAATAAATATTTCAAATAGTGCCGGCAAGCATAGCTTGTAATACAACCACGCAAAATTACAATAATATAGCGCGCGCGTTTTAAGCTACACTATATATAAAATATATATAGCCTATATAGATAGCAAAATCTGCAGCAAACGTAGCTTTAGGGTACAATTTCATACAAATCACATCTTTATATGATAGAACGATGTTTAAAGAACCACCATAGCAATTTATAAGACTTAATTATCTAGCAAACTAATACCAACAAATTCCTAACTAACAGCAAGCCATAAGAAAAAACTCAGACAATCAGTGACATTGAAATTTGGGACACTTGTATAGAAAGGGTATTTTTGTACAAAATTGTGCAAAATTCACTGGTAAACCCCCTCCCCCCGTTTCAATGTTGGTTTATCTGCTGGAAAAAGCATCGACAGTCTAATACGAGACAATAGCATGTAACATAGAAAATGCATGTTAGACTACCAACATTGAAAAGGGGGGAAGGGGGCAATTTTGCCTTTTCAGGCTAATCGGTCCAATAATTATGTCACTGATTGTAGTTCGGAACTAAATCGCTCTATGCAAAAAACCTTCTCGGTACGGGAAATCCCGAGTCGCTTTTAAACACGCTCTGGTTGAATAACACAATGCATTTTGGACTCAGAGCCTGCAAAGAGCATAGATATGTGCTGGGGTGATGTAAAATTGAAGCAAACAGCAGACGGCGAGTTCAATGAGAGACAAACCAAAACAAGAACTGGTTCAGACTGCCGTGATGTCAGAAAAATGACGCCTAAAGTGTTTGCTACTGATGGTTCAGAAAGAGATCCTGTGGTCGTTTACAAACTGTATGCCCAGAAGAGACCTCAGAAAATAAAAGAAGACGACTCTCCGTTTTATTTAGCTGTCAACAACAACTTGAAGGCAGAGTCGCTTCAAACGAAAGAATGGTTCAAGGCCGGTCCTGTTGGAATAAACAAACTGAACAGTCTGATGAAGACTATGGCTCAAAAAGCAGGAATTAACAACGACCGTCTACGAAATCACAGCGGTAGAAAAACAATGATTCAAACACTCAGCGAAAATGATATTCCACCGACACATATCGCCCAACTGTCAGGGCACAAGAATCTAAAGAGCATAGAGAACTACAGCAAAGTGTCGACTAAACAGGAAATGCAAATGTCCAAACTACTCAGCGGCGTTATATCTGCTACTGCAACCAAGACATCCTCCCATGAAAGAGAAAATCCGACCGCAATTTGCCCATCCAACTCCGAGTCACAACAAGCCATGGCTTTATTCAGCGGGGCTGTCATAAAGGGTGGTAACTTTTCCATCAACAAAAACACAGTAAACCAGTCACCCAAGCTCACTGTAGAACGAGAATCAAGTCCAGTTAATACCGAAGGCGAAGCGTTGCCAAGATGGAAGAGACTGAAAGTTTTAGAGGACAGTAGTGACGATGAGTATTAAGCAGTTTTATTAATAGTCTTTGAAGTATTTTAATATGTGTTCATTTCATATTCTCTTCGCGTTGAAATTTTCAAACTTGTTGTTGCGGTGTTGTTGTGAAAATACAATTAATTTCTTAATCTAATCGTAGTTTTTGTTCTTGCTGTGGGTAGGAAACTAGACCACACAAATAAATAAAACTAAATATAAACGCTTTATACAAATCTGAACGACTATAAACGACCTCGAGGTCGATAGTACTATTTTGAAAACAACAAGTTATTTTTAAACATAAGTTAATTATGCAAACCGGAAATGAATAAATGCATTAAATATTCTACGTTAATAACATTAAAAACTTTGTGATCGTGAATGAAATCTCAGTACTTATATAATAAACAAATAACATCATGGTTGGTTCGCGAATACAATTTTTATTCACTCGTGAATTATTACAAGCTCACTCGTTGGCTGCGCTCACTCGTTCGCTTGCAATAATCCACTCGTGAATAAAAATCGTACGCGCTCACCAACCATGAAGTAATCTCTATTATTGTACGACCGGTCTGATTAATCAATGGTTTGGTTGAGTATTTTTCTATTCAGTTCATGGGTACTCAGCCATGAATTATTGAAAATAAACAACATTTTTTGGCTACCACGGATGTCAAACATCAACAACAAAGTATATTATTTACAAACATTAATTTCCATAAAGTATATCTCGTTTTAGTCTTTAAGTGCAGTTTGGTAAATATATATGACGTACTGTCCAAACCCGCTAAGTAGTTTAGTTATCAGAGATAATTAATTGTATTTACTAAATCATGAACTTTATAATAAGCAGTTTCATTTAGGTAACATAGACATAGTACGATCAAAACTTTTCAGTACTGAAAGAATCTTAAAGATCGGTGTTTACCAATTTTGATACGGTGGAAGCCCTTTCGTAAAAATACGGAGGATGGTAAGATTGTCCGAATGACAAAGCAATGCCCAAAAAAACATCTTTTGCCATCCGACACCATGCGCATTTTTACCGCACTGTTGTACAATGCGGTAAAGAGGACAATGTCTCCAGTCTAGATCACCATGAATTGTCATGCTACGGTCGTAAATAACAAGTAACGAACTGCCTAGATTGGACTGTCTTACACTGTCTCCTGCCTGGACCTTTACAATAAACCTTTCTTTGTATTTGGGTGGGTCGGCGTATTCTGGTCCTTTAGGATCAAGACCTGGTGCTTGCTCGTTAACCAATAAATATATATAATCCTTGGATGGCTTTCGTAATACGTCTAGCTTTGGAACAACATTTACTACGACACTAGATTCCTTCAGAAAAGAAGCACATTCGCTTTCGTGTTTTCTCCTCCAGTCATTCTTTTGACATTCTTTACTGCAATATTCAACAGAATAACACCCCTTACAATTCCGTAATGGTTTCTTTTCCCCACAAAATGAACAGAAATTTAATGGTTCTCCTCCGTTTACGGAATGTTCATAATCATTGTTCTTTTCTTTGTTTCCTTTGCACTTTGCTTTCCTCATTTGTTCACGATGTTCATCGAAAAATATGTGTTCATTAAGTGTCTGTTTTCTAGGTATATTCCGTACATCACTAAACATCATTTCGTCGTAGATGGCGGGGCCACCATTGTCAAAAATCTCATTATTTTCGACAACAGAGTGGCAATCTTCAGGGCCCGGACCTATAGGGACTACCACGACACCACCATACTTATTGCGATAAATTTTGTTTTTAATAACGTTGCACCTGGCGTTGTTCATGGAGGAAATACCTCGCCAGCAATTCTCAAAGATTTCATTGTTCTCAATGTGTGTAAATGACACTCCCTCAAGTAAAATGCCATGTCTATCATTTTGATAGATACGGTTACCAATGACATTTATATTGGGACTAAGGGACATTACAATACCATGAAAACAGTTATCGTATATTTCACAATCAATAATACGACAAAGCCCAGCGTCTGGTCCCATGTCGATTCCAAACTTATTCCCATGAAGCTTACAATCCTTAATTTCTAACTCGCCCTCCGAGAAAACTTGCACTCCACTAGAACCATTTGCTGAAAACACACACTTTTCAACAAACGCTTTCCCCAGAATACGCAAACCATTTTCTTTGCAGTTTTTGAAGAAGCAATTAGTAAAAGATGCAACTCCCGAAGAGCGAAAAGCTTGGTCTGCGTTACTTGTGAAACTACAGTTCAAGAAGGTTGCATTGGAATTATCTTCACTCATCCACCATCCCTTATCAAAAGCTAAAGAAATGTTTGCTGCCATTATACATCCAGAAGAAAACATGCTGGTTTCTCCTTGAAAAGACAACAGAGGATTCTGTTTAGCCGCGACGTCCTCAACGCCCATCAAAATGCAGTCAGAAATACATACTTCTCTCTCGAAAACATAATCACCTGGTTCCAGAATAACAATCTTACGCGGAAAGTCTGGTTTATTTTGAGAATACGAATTGCAATGCAACAAGGAAGCGAGAAACGAAGACATACTTGCGCCGCAAATGTATATGCGATCCTTTAAAGAGAGAAACAAGTGCTTAAATGGTGCAAAGCTGCGGAATATATTTCGCTCAAAATAGAACGCCAACGCCACAGCACAAGATGCATCCCAAAGCCTTTTAACCCATGCAATGCCAGTGCTTTCCTGGCATAGCCTTTACAGCATTTAGGGCGATGTGAAATGTAATTATCTGCGTCTTTTAAAGCATCTTCAAATTTTTGCAACCTAATGTAGGCTGAAGCTCTGTTACTAAGAAGAGTAGGATCAAACGAACCTGTGTCTGTGGTCAACTTTATTGCAGAAGTGTATGTTTCAACTGCTTTTTGAAAGTTACCTTCCTTGAAATAGGTGTTCCCTTGTTTCTTTAGGTCTGAAATTTGCACGACATCTTCGTTCTCTTCAACGGCAGAGTGACTTTTAGCATTACTAGGAGCGACACAGGAATACAAAATGATTCTTCTAACCAACTCCGGCAAGGGTATTTCGTGAGGAAACAAGCTTGCTAAATCGTCTTTTGATAAAGACGTTTTCCCTAAGCGAATGATTTTGTAAGCAAAATCAACAGCTTCCTTGGCTTCAGCTGTCTTACTGTTAACATTAAAGTGAAGAGCACACTCATATACTAATCTGGCTGTTTCTGGGATAACGATTCTCTGGTCTAAAACCCGAGACGATTGTAAGAAATCTAGAAGAAGCACCCGTACTTCGTGAGAATGTAAGCACAGCTTATTCCAGTCGTAGAAAAGACATGGATCAGTCGTCTGAAGTGAAGCTCGTTCATGATGTCTATCAGTCATGCTGGTTAAAAGATCGTCCGGAGAACGAGAGCCTGAGAAAGCAAAGCACAAGAATCGTACTGCATCAACTAAAGACGTAACATATTCCTCCGGCTGAAAGTTATCTCGAATAACCTCTTGAACCAGGCGATGAACAGTAAGAGAGGAACCCCGATTTTCTTTAAAAAGAGAAAAATCAGTAAGCAACTTCAAGATATGTGATGAGCCCAGCGGAGTATTAACGTATTCTCGGAAAGCCTCGTCCTCGATCTCTGGTTTCCCAGGATTAATAAGCTCTTTCTGAATTTCAATGGGATTAAAAAAGGCGGAAGCATGTAGAAATCTAGCAGCAAACTTTCCGTTTGGACTTCGTTTAATATGCTCAAAATTTAGTAGCCAGGTAGTGTGAACAGCCAATCGTTCTGGTGACGCATATGAGGAACCAGGACTTGCTTCTTGTTCATTTAAAAGACGAAGAGAACATTGATTGTACTGTTGTAAATACATGGACAGACTGCACGAAAGATGCCGGATGTACGCACATGCTTGTTCCAAGGCAAGCGGTAGTCCCCCAAGAGTTTCAACCAGGCTAGAAGCTTCAGCAGACGTTTCTTCATCGAAAACAAGGCCAGTCCTTTTAAACACGAAAACTTTTCCATCTTCTTGGTTAAAGCATTCAAGCTGAAGACACTGTGATTCTTTCAATCCACGGATGATTTCACTCATTACTTTCGGCTTTCGTCTTGTAGTTATTAGGATATGACCAGATCCTTTCACTATTCGTTTCCACGGGCCAGACAGCAGCATTTTGATGTGAGAGCAAAGCTTGTATTCGTCCATATCGTCCAAGACAAGTAGCCAAGGTTCTTGAATCTTAGAAATTGCTTCCAGAGTTTTAACCAGAGTTCCATCAGGTGTTGCTTCGAGTAATGTTCCAAACAACACAGCATGCTCATTTACAGACTTAGCAAACGTTGCTTCATCTTCGCCAGAGAACCAGAATACTCCTCCTTCATAATCATCTTTCCATCGATGTGCATATTCCGCAGCAAGGCTCGTCTTACCAGTTCCTCCTAACCCGCAGACAGATGCAATTTGAACTTTGGGTTCGTTGATATCATCAGTGACCTGAAGAAGACTGTGAAGATTGTATAGTTCAGATTCTCGGCCAGAGAACCACTCTGTTCTGTCAGGCAACATAAATAGATAAGGAACTTCTTCATTCCCAGTAGCAAGCTTTGCAACTTGCTTTTCCAAAGCTTCTAATTGCTGTGACAATTTAACTTTTAGATCTTCAACATCTTTTCCCATCGTGGCCTGAACTTCCTGAAGATTTTGATTTTCCTTGTTGAAGAACTGTTTAAGAAACTCTAATTTCTCCATTATTTCAATCTGAAATGAAGAGTAACAAGAGTGGTTCTATGAATAAAAATGGCCATGCATGTGTCGGTCACAATTCTGTCGACGAAATGTTTCCGGACCAAACGTCCATATACGGATTGGATGCTTTCAATTGCATACATGAACTCGGAGAAATCCAGGTTTTTGATATATTTGCAATTCTTTACACCTTTCTCCTATAGGATCAAACTACTTGAACAATTCAACAAGAACTCCGACGTTTCGAGCAAAGGTCACTAACTTCCAGATGAAGGATCTTTGCTCGAAACGCCAACGTGTTTGTTGAATATTTCAGGTAGATTGACTCCAAACACACGTAACTTACTGTACGTCTGCTACCTAAACTGGCACCACATGTTGAAGATATTCCCACCATACCTGTGCATCTTCGTTCTCTTCTCGCCATCTTTTAACAGAATCATAAAGTTGAGAAACTTCAGTCTTGACAAGTTTAAGAAGATCGGCGTTCACTGGCTGACCACAGCATAACTGCACACCTTTAAAACAAATAGTGATTAAATAATATTCACAGACATTCTTTAAGAGGGCATTACCCAGCAGCGGCTCCCGGTTAAGTGTTCGATTTCCATGTTCGCGTAGGCGTGGGAAGCCAATAGGTACCTCAGCGTTTTAGACGCCATTGGCCAGAAGGTGAAAAAAAACATTGGGACGAGTGAGCGGCCAATACTATTTCCCATACAAATCCCAACAAGGAGCGAGAAAATTACGTTTGCATTTTTTGTCCAAATTCTCCGGATGGATTGAAGAATCGTTCAATTTAATACTTTCTGATCGATTACTGGGTGCATCGATAAAAATGCAACATGCCAATAATGTCACCATCAATATTGATGTTCATGTTAAATGTATAGTTACAATTTGCAGAAAAAAAAATAGCAGTTTGTAACAGTATATATTTATGTATAATATAGAGAATGACATTGTCTGAACAAACTTATCTATTAATTACTAATTACTCTCAAATATAGCTGATGTTTAATATTTACTTTTTATGAGCTGAACACAGTATCTGTATAATAAATGACTGACATTATATATTAAGATGTGCTTTGTGCTGAACACCATCTTGGTTCAAGCTGCAACAAATGCATTTCCTATAGGACTATAACTATATTTCCATTATTTTAGCCTGGCATCGAGCAGTCTATCACAAATTTGGCATGGCTCGTGAGAAACAGGCCTGTTTGCATCACACTATGGAATGTTGTATAAAAAAATACATTTCAGGTAGTTCTGGCTAAAGACCTCTGCAATGGATAATGTTCATATACTGCACAGAAGGTTGCCTAATGCACCGCAAATGCAAACAGCCAGTGGAACTAAATTGATTGGCATATTGTTCTTTAATATGTAGAAAACCTTCTTCCTACCAGTTGCATGCTCCACATATATCCTGATAGTGGCAATATTAAAGAATTACTGAATGGTTTTCCGTGCAGGATTGCGTGATCCTAACACGCGGGATGTTGCGAGACTTTCTGAAAGCGTAAAAAACGTCGTTCGCACGTGAAGTGTGCATGTGACTTGTTTTCGTTCATTTCCTTTTCGTTCGACATATTTTAATTTAGTCTAGGACCTGTATAGGAGTTTGTATGCGTTTCATTTACCACAGGCAATCTCAACTGTTTTAGGGTAAAATGACCATGGCGGTCAACATGGCATATGTGCCAAAACCTGAATCCGGGACGAAAGTCCTGAAAATGACCCCGCCCTGAAACGGCAGTGCCGACATAGCTCTAACTTCCGAAAAGCAGAAGTGACAGCCTTTCTGAAGTGCTTATAGTGTTTAGAAGGTTGCTTTTAGGGGTAGTTATTGGAAGGAAAAATTTGTCTAAGTATAATATGTTACAAGAAAATGACCATGCACCACCCCAGGTCAACTGCTAATTATCCATGAAATAACTAATATACCTGGCAGAGATTAAATTTTCTTATTTCCTAACAATTTTTATCATGGGATGAAAAACTATGCTTAATTTAATATAATTATTGTAGATTTCATAAGGATTGACATTGTTTTCTTTAAATATAATACATTTTATTTCACTTACCACCAAAACACGATTTCAGCCATATTTTGCCGTCTTGTTTGCTTTTATCGCCGAGTCTCGCAAGTATCATCAATTGTTGTACTTTTACATAATGATAGATGGCTAAAGAGATTTCAACCAAGTTTCGTCAAGTTTTGAAGCAGTGCAGTGTATTTTATCTTCGATATTGTGTCCTTCGATATTTCGTCAAATAGCGGCCATTGCAATGCCTCGCCGTTTCTCTTCCCGATAAATGCCACTTCTTCGTCTTCATATCTATTTAGATTACAGTATCGGCCAAGAGTACTTCATTGTAGAATAGTCCCAATCGAAAAACTAGAGTAGTATAGTCGTACTTGAAAGGAAAAAACCTCCCATAACAAATTTAGGATCAGAATCAAAGACACAAGTTTAAAAATAATTTGAAAGTCACGCGCAATCTTCGCGAAAACTCCTCGTGGGCTACTTGACAGGGGGGGCAATATTTTCACGAAACGCTGGTTCGCCACCACAGAACCCAGTAAATATATTATATTTATTGTATTTTTATGATTTATGATAAAAACAATAGAAAATACGCAAATATTTATTGTTTTTTTCATAAATCATAAAAATATAATATATTTACTAGGTTTTGTGGTGGCGAACCAGCGTTTCGTGAAAATATTCCCCCCCCGGTCAAGTAGCCCACGAGGAGTTTTCGCGAAGATTGCGCGTGACTTTCAAATTATTTTTAAACTTGTGTCTTTGATTCTGATCCTAAATTTGTTATGGGAGGTTTTTTCCTTTCAAGTACGACTATACTACTCTAGTTTTTCGATTGCGACTATTCTACAATGAAGTACTCTTGGATACTGTAATCTAAATACATATGAAGACGAAGAAGTGACATTTATCGTTAAGACAAGCGGCGAGGCATTGCAATGGCCGCTATTTGACGAAATATCGAAGGACACAATATCGAAGATAAAATACACTGCACTGCTTCAAAACTTGACGAAACTTGGTTGAAATCCTCTTTAGCCATCTATCATTATGTAAAAGTACAACAATTGGATGATACCTGCGAGACTCGGCGATAAAAAGCAAACAAGACGGCAAAATATGGCTGAAATCGTGTTTTGGTGGGGGGTAAGTGAAATAAAATGTATTATATTTAAACAAAACAATGTCAATCCTTATGAAATCTACAATAATTATATTAAATTAAGCATAGTTTTTCATCCCATGATAAAAATTGTTAGGAAATAAGAAAATTTAATCTCTGCCAGGTATATTAGTTATTTCATGGATAATTAGCAGTTGACCTGGGGTGGTGCATGGTCATTTTCTTGTAACATATTATACTTAGACAAATTTTTCCTTCCAATAACTACCCCTAAAAGCAACCTTCTAAACACTATAAGCACTTCAGAAAGGCTGTCGCTTCTGCTTTTCGGAAGTTAGAGCTATGTCGGCACTGCCGTTTCAGGGCGGGGTCATTTTCAGGATTTTCGTCCCGGATTCAGGTTTTGGCACATATGCCATGTTGACCGCCATGGTCATTTTACCCTAAAACAGTTGAGATTGCCTGTGGTAAATGAAACGCATACAAACTCCTATACAGGTCCTAGACTAATTGACAAATTTTAATTCAGGAGTTGAAAAAATTAGCATTTCCCGACATCTCAAAAACCCCGCAAAGCGCTTAAAATTTTCCCTGCATGATTGTCTCATCCTGCACGGGTATTGACCAATCACAGCTCGCGTAGTAAACATGTTATTTTATAATTGATGTTCCTCACATCTGATGGTAGCATTTGCATGGACTTTGCTTTGCTGCTTTGTCCTATTTTGCATCCATAGAAACACTCGTTTGAAACTCTTTATATTAGGTTTCTTGTCCGTAATTTACTATAGTTCTCAAAAATATATAAATAAACCTTTCTGCAACGAAATACAGCTTTGAATACCTCGGCGAAGAGACGCTTTTACTCATTCACTGCTATTTGAAACCGCTATTTGAAAATATTTAAATTACAGTGGTTAACCGTGGTTAACCGTCGTAGTTTTGAACAATTCATTGTTGTGAACACTTCATTTTCTTTTCGATGGTTAACACTATGTTTAGAAACAGCACAATATGCTAAAATGCAGGCACATTTATCGCCACAAAGTCCAAATTTCTCATTATTGCTTATGGTTAACCGTGAGTTAACTGTGGTTAACCGTTCGGCTCCACTGGATACCACTAGGTCTTATTCGCCCCAAAATGCGATTTATGTCCACTTTATATTTACAAAGCATCCCAATTAACGCCAAAACACAGATATTAAATTCTCCTGATACATTTCTTAGAAAGTATTTTAAACCTTTAGGTTTATGTACTGCATACGCATGTACTTGCACTAAAGACGCTCGTGAGCAATATTTTGTCCAATTCACATATATAGTCTTTATCAGCATTGCCTTTGCTTAAACATTAAAAATAGTTCAAAAAACTTAAAGGTTAGCATCATTTGAAAGCTTAGTGGTCTGTCCTTAAACAAATGTATAAAATGGGCCATTACGATTATCGGTAACTGATTGCGTGTCACTTCGAAAACTGCAATGTATCACAGACAGTCTGAGAACGGACCTTGAAATAGCGAGAATATGTTGGGTTATATTGACGATTTAACGTCTGAATTACTCTGCTACGCATTAGATTGTTATAAAACAGACCGTATTTTAAAGATTTAAAAGGGATTGTGCGATTATTTATTTCTTAAGTGTTGCATAAACATATAATACGCGAAATTGACTGTTGCAATTAATAGCGCGCGTAACAATTCTACTGTCAAGGTAATGAGCGTGCAGGGTAACTATTGCCAATATCGTACATAGAATGTATGATCTGTCCTTATTTGGCTATTATCATCTTGCAGTGTAAGCCACTCTAATTTAAAGTCAATTTTAGCCATTTTTACCGACATTGCTGACGGGAAACTGAAGTAATTTGCATTATAGGCCTGTTAAATCTTGGTCGAAATCACCATGTCTTAGTTTAAACCGTTATATACAGTGTTTATAATAAGCATATAAGGAGAGTTTAAAAGCATTTATAGGATATAAAACAGAACTTGCTATGTACTAGTGCATTATAAATTCGAATAACTTAGGTTATATGAGTGTGTGCGAACATATATCCGTAGCAAAAGTCGAATGTAATATGATGCGCACTTGATTGAGACTCAATGGATAATAACTCGACGGTTAACCGCACGGTTAACCATTGCTAAATCTTAATTATATTTAAAGCAATACTATAAATTTATACCTTTTGGGACTTGATTCTTTTATTAGACATAAAGGAACCCTTAAGAAACGTTTTAGGAGCAATTACTGTTACCATTGGCGTATACCAACGGTTAACCACGGTTAACCACTATTTTGTATATATAATTGAGTCTTTAGTATATTTAAATTACAGTGGTTAACCGTGGTTAACCGTCGTAGTTTTGAACAATTCATTGTTGTGAACACTTCATTTTCTTTTCGATGGTTAACACTATGTTTAGAAACAGCACAATATGCTAAAATGCAGGCACATTTATCGCCACAAAGTCCAAATTTCTCATTATTGCTTATGGTTAACCGTGAGTTAACTGTGGTTAACCGTTCGGCTCCACTGGATACCAGTAGGTCTTATTCGCCCCAAAATGCGATTTATGTCCACTTTATATTTACAAAGCATCCCAATTAACGCCAAAACACAGATATTAAATTCTCCTGATACATTTCTTAGAAAGTATTTTAAACCTTTAGGTTTATGTACTGCATACGCATGTACTTGCACTAAAGACGCTCGTGAGCAATATTTTGTCCAATTCACATATATAGTCTTTATCAGCATTGCCTTTGCTTAAACATTAAAAATAGTTCAAAAAACTTAAAGGTTAGCATCATTTGAAAGCTTAGTGGTCTGTCCTTAAACAAATGTATAAAATGGGCCATTACGATTATCGGTAACTGATTGCGTGTCACTACGAAAACTGCAATGTATCACAGACAATCGTGGACATAACAGTTGATAAAATTGCTTAAATTTTCCGGAACACACATTCGACTAACTTCATTAGGCTTTCGCCCCCCTCTCCCCCTACCAATGTTGCTATTATTATCCCCACACTTAAAACGCAACATAACAACATTGTCTAGGGGGAAGGGGGGATATCCAAGGTCAAATACAGAAATTATTGTACAATTTATACTCTGACAGATGCACCTTGGAATTTTATTAACAAGTTATGTCCAGGATTGAGGTTTTAGAGCAACAAAATAGCGTTGGCCAAGTGAACGTGATATTAAATTACATGTTTGTACCTCATCTGTTTTGCTGAATGACAGATCTTGTGTTTCGCTATAAACTTCTTTAATTTTTACGTTTGATCTCCAGGCAATCGATGTTGTTTCTGTACGCAAACAGCTCACAAAACACCTCACTAAAATCGCCGTATTTTAACACTTCCCGGACTTTGATTGAAATGAAATTCCGTCCAGAGGTCAGCAAAAAAACAATAATCGATCAGAAATTATTAAATCGAACGATTCTTCAATCCACCGGGAGAAATTGGACAAAATATGCAAACCTAATTTTCTCAGTCCTTGTTGGGATTTGTATGGGAAATGGCGTTGGCCGCGCACTCGCCCCAATGTTTTTGCACCCCCTGCCCCTGGCCAATGGCATCTAAAACTTTGAGTTCCCCTATTGAAGTTGGGGAGAGATACTTCGTCTAAAGGGCATCTCGTCTACTAGAAAACAGACTTTGAAGAAAATTGGCAAGGGAGAGGGGGGTACTCTATGCCACCGCATACACG
Organism: Trachythela sp. YZ-2020; assembly: GCA_016169945.1. Lineage (NCBI taxonomy): Eukaryota > Metazoa > Cnidaria > Anthozoa > Malacalcyonacea > Clavulariidae > Trachythela > Trachythela sp. YZ-2020. Next base: position 1,369,920 of record JADLSH010000114.1, read on the forward strand.
ATATATTGAATGTCTCTTGAACGAGTATTCGTGAATACTGGATAATCCATTGCACGCAAATTTGTCAGGCTTCCTGACTAGTCTTGCGTATTTGCTGCAATAAACAGATATATTATATTCATTTTGAAATCAATGGTATTTCTTGCAATCTGATTGGTCAAAAATAGTGCGATTACTTCCCAAATCGCATCATCTTGAGTATTAATCGCATCATTTTTAAACCAATCAGATTGAAGCTCTGCACCGCAACAACTAATCAGATTGAATGATAGAATTCAACTAGCCAATCAATTTAAAGAAAAATGTGCTCTGGCAAATGACCAAATCTGTTCACCATAAATTGTCAATACTCTAGAATGCATTTACTGCAGTTTCTTTCATAAAAATCAACATAAAGGCGAGTCGAACTTAAAAGAATATCAAATAATTTTTCACAAATAATACAGGCCAAATTATCAACAAAATTTTGAATGAAACATTGTCAAAATGTCAACAAAAACAAGTTTCATTTGAGCAACAGCCAAAACTGAACACAAAGCTGTCAAAGGCACAAGGTATTAAAATATGGAATGATCGATTGTAGTGTCAATGTTTGAATGCACAAAATCACAAGAAACGTTTATCAATTTACATGTAAACTACGATATCTTTACACATACTTTTTCGGTCTTTATTTCACTCACATTTTGCTTGTTTATACTGAGTCAATTTGTCAAATTACAATTCATGTTGTTGCTATGCTACGGCATTTCAGGGAGTATCGCGGGTGTGTCAATTGTAAACAAAGACTAATAAAATACCGACTCGGTTTAAAAAATTATTTAGATTTCAAAATGAAGATAATAAAGTGGAAATTGAACTTCGTGTCGTGCAATTTTGGTCTGAAATCAAACTTGTGATTACAAATTGTAATCACGCGTTTGATTTCAGACCAAATTGCACTCCACTCAGTTCAATTACCATTATATATTAAGTATTTAATATTGTTAATTACCTTTGTCTTTCCAGTTATTCAGTTCATCGACAAAATCGTTTTCATCAGCACTTGACAAGTTTAGTTTCTTCACAAGTGACTCGATCTCGTGGATACACGCGCGATAATTTGCATCATTCCAATGTGAAAAATTGCAGTGAGCCCATTCATTCCTAACAACTGAACGAACTGTATTTGCCTGAGCAGCAGCTCCAGAAGTGTGAAAAGGGCCAGCTTCACACATAACTGTTAACACAGCGGACAGATCCATAGTTTGGTCAAAACCCCCGAACTTTGCCATGAAAGGTTGGACAAATAATTTGGCGAGGGACTCCGGATCTTTCACATTGTAATCGTAAGCATTATATATTGCCTTGTGATTGTCGTAATTTGTGTTGATATTGCCATAATTCAGTTTGATTTTGGAAGGCGGTAATTTTGGTACATGTTTCTTGTAAGTCTGGTTGTTAATTGGGTTGGGCAGGAGGCAAAGTGTGTTATACCAAAGGGAAATTTCTTTCCCAAGGACAGTTCTCAATACGGAAGTTAGAAGTTTGTTTAGACAAATGCCGATGACGACCCATCGTCGTTGATCATCTGTGATGACGGTTGATGGAGTCACTGCAGGAAAGCTTCCTGCTGCAGTAGCCATGAGAACTACCTACAAGTAGAAGAGTACAACTTAACAGTCTACAAACTAAGAGTACAACTTAACTGTCTATAAACGTGCCTTGGAGCATGTTTGAGACGCGTATTTACCCCGAACATCCAGTTCTGGAGCATTGTCCCCTCGTATAGAGACATACTGTATCAGTTATCTACAGTATTGGAGGAGACGAGAGGCTTGCGGAGGAACAACGTATTGACACAAGATGCCTCAATCAAACTCTAACTAACACTATAAAAGTGTCAGTAAAAAGTGTCTATCACACGATACGCGACGTTTGCCCACAAATTGTCCAACTGAGCACATGGATAGATAGACTAATAGTTGTATAATTGTAAACATATAAATTGTGATAGTCATACAGTAAGTAAGTAAGCAAGGCAGCAAGCAAGCAAGCAAGCAAGCAAGCAAGCAAGCAAGCAAGCAAGCAAGCAAGCAAGCAAGCAAGCAAGCAAGCAAGTGGGGCAAAAAAAAGCAAAAGAAAGTAAAAGTAAGTAAGTAAAAGTAGTAGGGGTGTGATTATCCTTACTTGCAGCTGCGAGCTGAGCTGAATTGCGAAAGACGCAGCTCAACTTACAGTCGATTCCATCAAACATTTGCCAAAATATTCCGAAGTTCGTTCCGAATTTCGCAAATTCGTTGCGAAGTTCAAAAGTTCATAATGAATTCACAAGCAGGTTTGTAAACAAACCCTCTGATTGCCTACTAAAAAAAGGTAGCCAATCAAATGCTCAGTTAACAAACTGTTTGTGAATTTCATTATGAACTTTTGAACTTCGGATCGAGTCGAAGGCTTGTTAAAGGTCCCTCTGTCCATGGCTGCCATCGTATGACTCATGGCTGATCAGGGAGCACAGAGATTATGGTCACTGATGATTTTTCATTATATTACACACTTAATAAATGTCTATTGAGCAATGATTATTTTTGGTGGCACATACATAGATAGATATAGATTTAGCATCATTTGCTTGCTCCAACAACAATTAGTGGATATGAAGTTCATCACTTTATGCTGCGCTTTTGCCCACACCTAACCTGAGTATCAGGCCTATATTACCCTTCCTTAAATGCGGGTGGAGAGAAAGGAAAGAAGACCTGATACAAATCCTTGTTTCGCCGCATGTAAAAAAAGCCTGATTGGTCCATTAGACAAAGAACATCTAATATGTCATTTTTATTGGTTACACCCGTTTTCAAATTGCACAACCTGCAAGTTGACATGTCGGTTTTATATCACACAATATCACACAAACTAAAAATAGCAAACCTAAATAAATTAATTTTAAACCATACTTTTAAATACCTAAAGAAGAATATTGAACTGAGATAACACTAAGATTGTCAATAGCAATTTAAAGAAAGAACAAAGCGTACTACAGCAGAAATCTATCACATGAATGACTTTGAAAGTGCAGAAAAACATTATTTATTATACTATATTATTTATACTATTATTATACTATTTATTATATTTAGCAGTTGTAACTATATAAGTCTAAAATTAGATTGTTGTTACATTATACGAAATTGACATTTCCCCTGGGACATTTTGATTGGATCCTAAATATATACTTTACTTGGAGACGGAAAGCAGCCAGGTTAAGGTTTGTGCTGGGTACCTGATACTCAGGTTAGCCTATACCATATATAGTACTTATTGCAATCTCTGTTTGGCTTGAAAACCTTGATGTGCTAGGGCCACCAAGATATTTTGCTAGATAAAATCATAATTCAAAGGAACAATGACTGCTGAAAAGCTACGCTTTATCCTAGTGGTGTAATAAAAAGGGAGAGAAGGGGGGGGAGGTAAAAAAATGGAAAGGGAAAAATTGGGGGGGAGGCATCAATATCACCCAAACATTAGGGAGAAGTGGATACCATATGGTCAATATAATCAATTCCCCCCCCCTGAACTTTGGATTTCATGAAGAAAAGTTGCTCGACATGCCCTCGCAGTCCTCTCTAGATTCAAAGGCCCCGAGACTGGTAGATATGTCATGCTGGGTGGTTGATGGCTTTGGTAGTAGGTCATGAAATGTCTCAAAAGAGGAATAATAAATTCAGGTTTACCACCTAATAAATAGCAGACCATATTAATTAGGACTGTAGTGAAGAGGTTCTGACACTTAACAAGTTTGTCTGTCGTCATTACCGGGCAAGGGCTTTGCACTAATCTATTTCTAATAACCCCTGTTGAAAAACCTTGGAATTCCAAGGGGAAGAGGGTTTAAAATCCTTTTGGAATTTTCATGGGGATATAGAGTTATGTAGAATTTCGACGGGTGATGGCATATATCCATATTTTCAGAGGGAATAATCCCAGCAGCTCTGGCATGAATTGTATTGGAATTTCTATGGCGTTGGGATTAATTTCCCGTATGAATTTCCAAGGGGATAAGTCCTCAACAGGCAGTACTGACTAGAATCGGCATTGATATATACTGCTGCCTGCTGCGGTGAAACGATTTAGAGTTCGCATTGAAAGAAATAAACGAATAACTTAATTGTTGTCCCAGTAAATATTTATATTTGTGTAAATGAACATAAATACTTGGTACAAGAAATGCCTGTATCTTGTTACATACTTGAGCTGTTGAGCGGATTAAATACGTTTTATAAACAATGTCCATGATTTGCCCGACCCAAGCTTTTCCCCACAACAAAATGAGAGCTTAACGCGACAAGAATTGAAAGTTAGGAAAGAAAGCTACATTAATTCGGTCTACTAGGGCTTACAGCCTGCGAAACAAAGCCAAATACAGGAAACGTGTCAGATTAATACATGCCGCTATAAATTTGAGATTCATGCATTACAAACTACATACATGTTTCAACCCTTACCTTAATTGTCTATGGATACATTTTGTAACATTTGTATGTTGCTTCGCCTTGAACGACAAAGATAGAGAATGGAGTCGTTCAATCCGTAAACATAATAATATTTCGGCTTCGTTGCGACTTGCGAGAACTCGAGAACCAAATCACGGTGGCTGGTTGCTATGCAATTTTCTCCCTTTCAATATTTCGGTCACGTGATCAAATCGCTTTCCCTGTACATAATGCGAAGGAGTGATTATTTGCTAAAGTTTGTAAAAGCGTTGTAAACCCGCTTTCCAGTATATATATAATCTTATATGCTCTTTTGAGACAACATCATGCTGTGTACATTGGTGTGTGATTACATTTCAAATATATTGCATAGTTTCAGGGTAAATCGTCGCCAAATAGATCGACTTCAGGACCCTACTTGTTTGAAATGCGCATAATTACAGGACCACAAACTACCATCTAAGGGTACCCACAGTAGTAGAATCAATATTAAATAGAATTGACTTTTGTACATCCCCACAATTGCATGTAAATTTTGCGCAATTTACAAATATATGCAATTTTTACCAACTATTTCGTAATTTTTTATAAATTTAAGTGCACTCTCCTCCGCAGAGCCTTTATACGTAAAAAATAAAGTAAAAAATAAAATAAATTTTTAGGGGCGCTAAGTATGACGGGAAGATGGAAGTTTCGTAAGGCTCTGCCATATAATCAGAGGAGGTTGGACAGCAGGCCGCAAAGCATCATGGGTAATGAGCGTATGTTTCCACGTGCGGCCTCATTTATGCGTTGACTGCCGTGAAGTCAACATCTCTGGCCATAGCAAATTCTGCGAAAATAGACGCTATTGTTACAGAGACTCAATGCCATCATTATGGATGTGTTTAGTGTTTTGTAATGGAGGTATAACAAGGCTCTTTGAATCTCTCTGATGATTTATTTGTGCAGAAATCTCAAAGGCTGCGAGTGATCGTCTGTATTTGTAATGTACATTGTGCAACTAGTGAGGAGTGCAGTACAGACAGTTAACTAAATATTTATTGGCCAGGGGTCGGTTGTATCAACGCCGGATAGCACTATCCACCAGATAGCGAATCTTCCAACCTTCCTAAAATTGTCCGTTGATTTGTATAATCCAGATTAAACCTTCGCATTTATAAGTTAAAGTTTCTTTTTATTAATTGTGGGGTCTACATTCGTAGTTTTGTAGCTTTTGGAGCATTTGTACAACAGTCGAAAAATTCGCTATCCGGTGGATAGTGCTATCCGGCCTTGATACAACCGCCCCCAGATTGATTCTGCGGGCATCAAAGGATTCGACTTTTAATATGTATTTAGTTATTTATTTATCCCAATTAATAGCACATTGTGACTACTGAAAACCCGCATATTGAGGTTGTCAAAGAACTTCTATATACTTTTTTGCAACAGAAATTACGGGTGAAATGTAGACAAAACAAACTTTACAGTAATATACAGTTCCATTTTTATTGAATATACCCGGCGAGAAATATGGACAGCTTTTCGGAAAAAATCCCGTACTACGCGTAGTATGCGTAGTAACATGGGCACACTCTTTACAATTTTCTAATCAGTATTAGTTGCGTGCATTAGTCCTGTTCACACACGCGTTTTACATAACGCCCAGTAAAATTCAATACATGCATGCAGGCGATTTTTCCCGCCATTCTCCTTCAAAAATTTCCTCTCCGGTTGTATGAAAGTGTGCAACAGATGTTCATCTGTTTATTTTATTTTTCCTAACCTGGGTCATGCTTATCGTCGCCTTGTTATTTAAAAATCGACCAAAATAACTATCTTAATCCCTCTTGAGTTGGCGCCAAAGGTTAATTACTCAAAATTCTGTAATGATTGAATCTGTTGCTGTATGTGCGCATTTCACGGCATATTTTTTCATCCACCATACAATATTTCTTGTAATCTCTTACATATCTCTTTTAGTAATAGTTTGGTTTACTTCTCCAATATTTCTAATGCATTTAACCAGTGTGCGTGCTTGACTGTCGCTATATTCTCACCCTTAAAGGCGGATCTCCACTAGACGATTTTTATGACGATCGTCTGAAAAATTCGCGACGAACATGCTCAGTAGGAAATAAATGATCGTCAAAGAGATCGTCAAGCGCTCGACGAAAAGTAGAACTGGGTTCTACTTTTCGTCGAGCGCTTGACGATCTCTTTGACGATCATTTATTTCCTACTGAGCATGTTCGTCGCGAATTTTTCAGACGATCGTCATAAAAATCGTCTAGTGGAGATCCGCCTTAAAGCCTTATCAATTATTCTGATATATTGTCGTCGACTATCCTGCAGGGTTACCTTAATCCCACTTGTGTTTGCGACCCAAGTTATATGCAACTTTTTTATAGCGTTGTAATATACACTATATAGCCATGGGCCATGGCCTGCATGCATGCATGAATGGTTTCGTACTTGCTATATAAAATATATCGTAGCGTAGTATGATGTACAGTAGCGTAGTAAGCGTAGTAAGGGTAGTAAGCGTAGTAAAGTATAGTTGATTAATATAATATACAGTAGCGTAGTAGCGTAGTAAGCGTAGTAGCGTAGAGTATAGTAGAGTATAGTTGATTAATATAATATACAGTAGCGTAGTAGGGTAGTAAGGGTAGTAAGCGTAGTAGAGTAGAGTATAGTTGATTAATATAATATACAGTAGGTAGTAAGGGTAGTAAGCGTAGTAGAGTAGAGTATAGTTGATTAATATAATATACAGTAGCGTATAGTTGAGTAGTAAGGGTAGTAAGCGTAGTAGAGTAGAGTATAGTTAATTAATATAATATACAGTAGCGTAGTAGGGTAGTAAGGGTAGTAAGGGTAGTAAGCGTAGTAGAGTAGAGTATAGTTGATTAATATAATATACAGTAGCGTAGTAGGGTAGTAAGCGTAGTAGAGTAGAGTATAGTTGATTAATATAATATACATGCAGTAGCGTAGTTGGGTAGTAAGGGTAGTAAGCGTAGTAGAGTAGAGTATAGTTGATTAATATAATATACAGTAGCGTAGTTGGGTAGTAAGGGTAGTAAGCGTAGTAGAGTAGAGTATAGTTGATTAATATAATATACAGTAGCGTAGTAGGGTAGTAAGGGTAGTAAGCGTAGTAGAGTAGAGTATAGTTGATTAATATAATATACAGTAGCGTAGTAGGGTAGTAAGCGTAGTAAGCGTAGTAGAGTAGAGTATAGTTGATTAATATAATATACAGTAGCGTAAGTAGCTTAACATGCCTATCCAGAAGAATTTTCCCGCCATATGACGTCAGCAACGTACATCCATCGTAATTTTCCCGCCATATGACGTCATTTGCGTACATCCAGCACCGGAAGTAATTAGTATTCATACGCCTGGAAGTAAGAATAATGAGGTGACGTAACGTAAAGCGTTGCGTAACGTAAAGCGTTGCGTAACATAAAGCGTTGCGTAACATAAAACGTTGCGTAACATAAAGCGTTGCGTAACATAAAGCGTTGCGTAACGTAAAGCGTTGCGTAACATAAAGTGTTGCGTAACATCCATACTGAGAGTATTAATTGAGGACATAGATGTTATTAGGTATGGGTAAGGGGTGTGCGCACGGGGGCGTGCGTACGCGCGTATGTCTGGAAATTCTCTAAAGCTTCTGTGAAGCTTCTGTGAAGCTTCTGTAAAGCTTCTGTAAAGCTTCTGTGGAGCTTCTGTAAAGCTTCTGTGGAGCTTCTGTAAAGCTTCTGTGGAGCTTCTGTAAAGCTTCTGTGGAGCTTCTGTGGAGCTTCTGTGGAGCTTCTGTGGAGCTTCTGTAAAGCTTCTGTGGAGCTTCTGTAAAGCTTCTGTGGAGCTTCTGTAAAGCTTCTGTGGAGCTTCTGTAAAGCTTCTGTGGAGCTTCTGTGGAGCTTCTCTAAAGCTTCTGTGGAGCTTCTCTAAAGCTTCTGTGGAGCTTCTGTAAAGCTTCTGTGGAGCTTCTGTAAAGCTTCTGTGGAGCTTCTGTGGAGCTTCTGTGGAGCTTCTGTGGAGCTTCTGTGGAGCTTCTGTGGAGCTTCTGTGGAGCTTCTGTGGAGCTTCTGTGGAGCTTCTGTAAAGCTTCTGTAAAGCTTCTGTAAAGCTTCTGTGGAGCTTCTGTAAAGCTTCTGTGGAGCTTCTGTGGAGCTTCTGTGAAGCTCTCCAAAATATGAGTAATTAGTGACGCTTGGATGCATGCATAAATTAACACAGACAAAGATTAACGTTTTAAACAATGTATTCCTTTAGGTATAACAATTATTTACACAATATACAGTTATTAAACATATTGTCCAGCTTTTACACTGTTTTCTATGCGAGGGTCGATGTGAGGTCGATGTGAGGTCGATGTGAGGTCGATGTGAGGTCGATGGCCAAACAAGCCAAACAGGCCAAACAAGCCAAACAGGCCAAACAGGCAGGAAAGGAAGTAAAATAAAAAGATAAAACTAACTCTCTGTGAGGTCGATGTGAGGTCGATGTGGGGCACCGGTTCGATAGATGTAAACATTTCGGGGTTCTGCAGGGGTTCTCTCGGGGTTCTGTAGGGGTTCTCTCGGGGTTCTGTAGGGGTTCTCTCGGGGTTCTGTAGGGGTTCCCTCGGTACGCACAAGGCGTACGTGCGCGCGGTATGTGTAGGATTGTTACGGTTCATTTTAGAAATGAAACGGCGCATGCGCAGTAACCGAGCACTCTCACAGTTATCTTACATGCTCAAAACACATGCTCGGTGGCCCGATTGCATATATGTCATACTTCCAAGGGTGTATAGGGGGTGGTCCAAAATGGTGCGTTGAGCAGACGAGCATTGCGCATGCGCAGTAACCGAGCACTCTCACAGTTATCTTACATGCTCAAAACACATGCTCGGTGGCCCGATTGCATATATGTCATACTTCCAAGGGTGTATAGGGGGTGGTCCAAAATGGTGCGATGAGCAGATGAGCATTGCACGTACGCATTGTACGTACCGAGGGAACCCCGAGAGAACCCCTACAGAACCCCTACAGAACCCCTACAGAACCCCTACAGAACCCCTACAGAACCCCTACAGAACCCCTACAGAACCCCTACAGAACCCCTACAGAACCCCTACAGAACCCCTACAGAACCCCTACAGAACCCCTACAGAACCCCTACAGAACCCCTACAGAACCCCGAAGGGCAGAAAAGGCCAAAAAGGCTGTAGCTGTACGGAATTTTTGTAGAATGTAATAAAGAACAGAGTTAGTTTTGTGTTTGATTTTATTTCACTCCAAGTATTAGATCTAGTTATAGATAACTTTATTAAACACATAATGCGATACTAAGGTTCTTATTGTGGAACAGTTTAATCATCGCTTTCTTCGTCATTGAAACTGTAGTCTTTTAAAAGTTTTCTAATGAGAAACTTTCTCTTATCAACAGCTGCTTCTATAGCTTCTTCTGGATCAAAGTTATCCTCATTCACAAAAGCATCCTTTGTTTGCATGATTTTCTCATGGACTGGATCTTTCTTCAGTTGTTTCATCCACAGGAGACGTTGTATATAAATATTTTCAAGTTCCTTCTGGAGTTCAGGCAGAATATTGGTGTAAGCTTTGTCGGTAGCAGATTGCTCATCAAGACCGCTGTTTATAAGGCTCTCTTTCATTTCCTCAAAAGCTGTATTACTTCTTTGCTTTGCTTCTTCTACCAAAGGAATCCAAGGATCCTCAGTTTCTGACTCATTTTCTCCTTCTTCAGACTCGTCGACTGTTTCCATTGAGCTCTCAGAATCATAATTTGTATTTGTTGAAATCATTGTCTTCGGATTCCATTGATTGACTTTCTATTTCTGACATCTCCTGATCCCGTAGTGGACAATACTCCTTTTCGTGTCTACGCAAATTGAAACCACGGTTAAACTGCTTTCCGCAAAATTTGCAACTCATTCCTCTAGCACTGATTATGCTAAAATGACTTGCTATTGAGCAGCACGGTACTTTTGTGAGCACATGCTTCCTTGCGCTCAATGAGCACTCGGTTAATGCGTACGTGCAATGCTCATCTGCTCATCGCACCATTTTGGACCACCCCCTATACACCCTTGGAAGTATGACATATATGCAATCGGACCACCGAGCATGTGTTTTGAGCATGTAAGATAACTGTGAGAGTGCTCGGTTACTGCGCATGCGCAATGCTCGTCTGCTCAACGCACCATTTTGGACCACCCCCTATACACCCTTGGAAGTATGACATCTACGCCATCGGGCCACCGAGCATGTGTTTTGAGCATGTAAGATAACTGTGAGAGTGCTCGGTTACTGCGCATGCGCAATGCTCGTCTGCTCAACGCACCATTTTGGACCACCCCCTATACACCCTTGGAAGTATGACATCTATGCAATCGGGCCACCGAGCATGTGTTTTGGGCATGTAAAATAACTGTGAGAGTGCTCGGTTACTGCGCATGCGCCGTTTCATTTCTAAAATGAACCGTAACAATCCTACACATACCGCGCGCACGTACGCCTTGTGCGTACCGAGGGAAGCCCTACAGAACCCCGAGAGAACCCCTACAGAACCCCGAGAGAACCCCTGCAGAACCCCGAAATGTTTACATCTATCGAACCGGTGCCCCACATCGACCTCACATCGACCTCACAGAGAGTTAGTTTTATCTTTTTATTTTACTTCCTTTCCTGCCTGTTTGGCCTGTTTGGCCTGTTTGGCTTGTTTGGCCATCGACCTCACATCGACCTCACATCGACCCTCGCATAGAAAACAGTGTAAAAGCTGGACAATATGTTTAATAACTGTATATTGTGTAAATAATTGTTATACCTAAAGGAATACATTGTTTAAAACGTTAATCTTTGTCTGTGTTAATTTATGCATGCATCCAAGCATCACTAATTACTCATATTTTGGAGAGCTTCACAGAAGCTCCACAGAAGCTCCACAGAAGCTTTACAGAAGCTCCACAGAAGTTTTACAGAAGCTTTACAGAAGCTTTACAGAAGCTCCACAGAAGCTCCACAGAAGCTCCACAGAAGCTTTACAGAAGCTTCACAGAAGCTCCACAGAAGCTCCACAGAAGCTTTACAGAAGCTCCACAGAAGCTCCACAGAAGCTCCACAGAAGCTTTACAGAAGCTCCACAGAAGCTTTACAGAAGCTCCACAGAAGCTTTACAGAAGCTCCACAGAAGCTTTAGAGAAGCTCCACAGAAGCTCCACAGAAGCTCCACAGAAGCTTTACAGAAGCTCCACAGAAGCTTTACAGAAGCTCCACAGAAGCTTTACAGAAGCTCCACAGAAGCTTTACAGAAGCTCCACAGAAGCTTTACAGAAGCTCCACAGAAGCTTTACAGAAGCTCCACAGAAGCTTTACAGAAGCTCCACAGAAGCTCCACAGAAGCTTTACAGAAGCTTTACAGAAGCTTCACAGAAGCTTCACAGAAGCTTCACAGAAGCTTTAGAGAATTTCCAGACATACGCGCGTACGCACGCCCCCGTGCGCACACCCCTTACCCATACCTAATAACATCTATGTCCTCAATTTATACTCTCAGTATGGATGTTACGCAACACTTTATGTTACGCAACGCTTTACGTTACGCAACGCTTTATGTTACGCAACGCTTTATGTTACGCAACGCTTTACGTTACGCAACGCTTTATGTTACGCAACGCTTTATGTTACGCAACGTTTTATGTTACGCAACGCTTTATGTTACGCAACGCTTTACGTTACGCAACGCTTTACGTTACGTCACCTCATTATTCTTACTTCCAGGCGTATGAATACTAATTACTTCCGGTGCTGGATGTACGCAAATGACGTCATATGGCGGGAAAATTACGATGGATGTACGTTGCTGACGTCATATGGCGGGAAAATTCTGCTGGATAGGCATGTTAAGCTACTAGCGTAGTAGGGTAGTAAGGGTAGTAAGCGTAGTAGAGTAGAGTATAGTTGATTAATATAATATACAGTAGCGTAGTAGGGTAGTAAGGGTAGTAAGCGTAGTAGAGTAGAGTATAGTTGATTAATATAATATACAGTAGCGTAGTAAGGGTAGTAAGCGTAGTAGAGTGGAGTATATATAGTTGATTAATATAATATAGAGTAGCGTAGTAGGGTATAGTAAGGGTAGTAAGCGTATAGTAGAGTATAGTTGATTAATATAATATAGAGTAGCGTAGTAGGGTAGTAAGCGTAGTAGAGTGGAGTATATATAGTTGATTAATATAATATACATGATTAGCGTAGTAGGGTGGTAAGCGTAGTAGAGTATACTTGATTAATATAATATACAGTAGCGTAGTAAGCGTAGTTAGCGTAGTATAAGTGAAGTGAAGTGAAGTGAAGTGAAGTGAAGTATATATAGAGTATAGAATATAGTTGATTAATATAATATCACAGTAGGCAGTAGCGTATAGTTAGCGTAGTATAGAATAGTAGGTAACGGCATAGTTGATTAATAAAACTATATTCTAGTGTAGTTAGCGTAGTTGATTAATATTAAAATAATATTATGTGGAAGCGTAATTAGCGTAGTATTATATATATGTTTTTGTGGTCCTTTTTATGTTCATAGCCATAGGGAATTTACTTTTTGTGTTCTGTATTTTTTTATATTCTGTTATGTGCAAACTTTTTGTAATATCGTCTTCATTTTATACTTAGTTTATACTAAAAATTATTGCAGTCTTTTCATTGACATTGTACTTGGCGCAAAAATATTGTGCTCATCGCATATAAACGTATATTCATTTCCTTCAAATGCAAAGCCTTGCGTTTTATATTTCTAATGATATAATGATATAATATTATAATTTATATAATTCTCTATACATAATATAACGATAAATTTACACCTGAAATCATGAGAAAGATCACACAATTTCTTCCTCTCCTATTAGCATAGCCTCAATAAATTATATCATCTGCATGGTTGTCATCGAGCCCGGCGAGGTTTAATTTATCACCAAATTATTTTGGATACTTAGACGCACTTACGTTGGCGCCTCAGGTTTATCACCATTTAATAAGATCAGTATTTTGTTGGTTTTAGTTATCATTCAAGGTTACGGCTACTGATATAACTTTTTAGGGCTCCCACTTGTAAGCCCAACCTACTCTGGTCAAAATGTTACATAAAATAGTTACGTCATCAGTTATGTTGGACTGTAACTCGTGCAGTAATGACAAGAAATTGTGAAAAAATTATAGAGAATACATGAAATACAAGTGTATATAGATTCCTACACCGCGGCAAGATAGTTAAAATTGCGTAACGTAACCCCTCAAATGAAACAAAACAGTGATTCCTGCAAGAAAATATAACCATTCATCAATAACTCATCTTTAAGACCTTATAATGCGCTAAATGCCGCTTGAAGAAAAAGTTTTAAACTCTTCGATATGTGACATTACTTCGCAAGTCTGGCAAATTTCCTTGCATGCAAACTTCAATTACGGACAATTCGGAATTTTGTTTCAAAAACCGCGAATTCGCTTTTGTCTTACTTGCATGCGCGTAACTAAATAGAAGAAATAATGAGTAATAATATAGATTATACGCACTGTCACTGATACTGTATATAAATCAAAGTACTTAAGTACATGCAAGCAGTGAACCAATCTCATATCTCGAGTCGAGAATTATAGAATATAGATTATAGTTCACTTTATAAACTGTATGTAAACGTAAAATGTATGTACTTGTCTTATCTGTATGCTTGCAAGCGTTTATTGATTATTGGTGTCGATTCATTAACAAACTTAGCATGTCCTCACTTTATCATATGTAAATGCCGAATCGAAAGGGAACACAACTCACATGTAAGTTTCCGCAACGAAGGGAACAGAACTCACAAGTTTCCGCAACGACAACATCAACGTGTCAGACAGTCACGCAATCGCATCAACACGTTATACTTGTTCTCCTTATTTTCCATCTACCATGACAAAGTTTGCATGCATGTGCTTAGCCTTAGAACACCTACAAACCTTCATTTCGATTATATTTGGGAATTCAAATCGCTACAGTGCGATGGCGATGACTTGCGACATAGTCTAGGACCTGTATAGGAGTTTGTATGCGTTTCATTTAGCACAGGCAATCTCAACTGTTTTAGGGTAAAATGACCATGGCGGTCAACATGGCATATGTGCGAAAACCTGTATCCGGGACGAAAGTCCTGAAAATGACCCCGCCCTGAAACGGCAGTGCCGACATAGCTCTAACTTCCGAAAAGCAGAAGCGACAGCCTTTCTGAAGTGCTTATAGTGTTTAGAAGGTTGCTTTTAGGGGTAGTTATTGGAAGGAAAAATTTGTCTAAGTATATAATATTTTACAAGGAAATTACCATGCACCAGCCCAGGTCAACTGCTAATTATCCATGAAATACTGAACTAATATACCTGGCAGAGATTAAATTTTCTTATTTCCTAACAATTTTTATCATGGGATGAAAAACTATGCTTAATTTAATATAATTATTGTAGATTTCATAAGGATTGACATTGTTATTGAAAATACATAGCACATGCATATTCTCTACATATATAAAGAAATATTAAAGAAAGCAAATATTCACCAAGAAGGCAAATTAACAACACAATGATAGAATTCAACCCAAAATACAAATCTGTAAATAAACAACAAATTTTACTTCTAAAATGTTCTTCTAAAACTCAGCACTTATTTTAAACAGTAAAGTCCACTTCTTCAGAAAAAACGAGCAATCACTGCGTCAATTGTGGAAATTCGAGGTGTTCAACTTCAAAGAGTATTGACAGAAATGGCATCGGATTAATACAATATGACGACGTACAGCCTACAAAAAAATATCAAAATAACGTTTACCTTACAAAATACTGCTCACATAGGTAGATCAATAGTTATTGAAATAGCATGGATGCATTCCAGAAAAAAAATTGAATAACAATGACAAAATATTCGATATTTGCGAGTCGAGTGGGCCATCAGACAACAAAATTGCAGACAGAGCCAGACACTAGCCCAGATATAAAATCTCTAAACACGCAAATAACTCCTAAATCTCCTAAAATTCATTCAAAAGTACTTTAACGCTTGCTCTAAAGAATAACGCTCTTTCCATTAAAGAAGTTTCAAGATTCATTGGGAAAAACAAGCTTTGGTGGCTCAATATCTTCCTAAACTATTAGATGCCATTTTGGCAAACGTCGAAATGACTATGATCACTTCGATGCCTAATATCTCGAAAACTGCCAGGGGATCACCGGGATCATTCCAGCAGATTTAAAGTTTATACATTTGTCTTCATCATTATACAAAAATTACGAAAATCGAACCATGGAAATTCTAGATACTTTAGTTTGAAAATTGTAAACAGTAGAAAATTGTAGACTTTAGTCAACACGTCGCGAAGACACGACTAACTTCAATCATGAAAACAAACAAAAACACGTTTCATAATTTCTAAAATATCCATCAAAAACTGATCAAGCAAATGCGTTTAAACATATAATTCATTGATATTACAAAAAGTTTAAAATATTTTAATAAAATGCAAATGATAAGAAGGGAACCTTCAAAAGTTGGAGATAGTTATTTTTAGAAAGTGCAAAATCGTATTGAAAATTCAGCAGCGAATATCTCGAAAACGGTGAGTTGCGCGGATAGGAGGGGGCAGTTAAAACGAAAGATTAGGCTTTAATCTATCACATTATGCGAAAATTAGCGAAATCGAACCATGGAAATTCGATATTTTCTATTTCAAAAGTTGATAGTTGAAACAACCTCGTATTTCCACGTGACGCATAAGTGCCAGCATTAAATATAAAAATATAGTACAAAACGACGTTTACCTTCCAAAATTCTTCGCTTGGGAGTAGATTAATATTCATTGAACGGGTGTGCATCGAATTTAATTGCAAATTTGAATAACAAAGCGACATATTTCCGTATTTATGAGACCAATGCAAATTTCACAGTCACTTGCTTCTTGCGAGCGCTGAGAAAATAGCGTCTCCTCATTGGTCGAAAAATATCATGTGACAGCTGTCCACCCTCCTCTGCCATATAATGTTTTAAAAATGGCGCCAAATTACCGTGAGAGATTGGCACTAGTTCTTGCTCGTGAATTATTCAACATGGCTGACACAAAAAGCATTTTGTAATTGTCCAATAGACCGTTTCAGGATGCAAAAGTTTGTGGAAAAGTGGTGTGTTCGAAGTGCATTGAGAGCAATCGGGGAGTAAAGTTGTTTTTTTATGATGTGGGACTCAAGCAACACTTTAAAGTGAAACATCGCGGCCTGACACTCGACCACAACGTGGAGATGGATTGCAAGGGACAGTTTAGAGAGTTACACGCTAATGAAACGCTTCGCGTGCTGGAACAGTTAACGAATCTGCGTGTGGGGTTTTTATATTGAAAGTTTTAACTTAAAAGATGTTAAACAATGCAGAATTTGGGCAATATTTACACTTTGCAATATTACTTTGTAAATTGTAGACATTTGTTAAAACCTTGTCTAACCCCTTTAATTTGTAACTGCAGTAAAAAAAAAAATAATAAAAGCATTTATTTAAACACAATGACATTACATCAAAGCTGATGTGGTCATGTGTTTACATTAATTACATTATAATATATCTACCTAATTTATACTGTAACTGTCTTTGTATTTGTGAATATAACGATATAAATGAGGATAAAACGAATAATTTACAAAATAAACAGTTAAGTGGTTGAGCCGTACGGAAAACGTTTTATACATGTACATTTCAGCAGCGAAAAAACACAGCCTTTGGAAGATAAATAGTGTATTTGTTATCGCTTACCTTTAAAAATGTCAAAAATATATCCTCCTTGAATTTAGCGGCTCTTTTTTTCATTTAAATCTTTGAATCCGGCTCAAAAAATCGGCAGCTCTCGATGAAACCATTTTGAAAAAAAGTGATAGTCACAGGGTAGCCAGTGACTATCACTTTTTAGAGGCTCATTTTCGACCAATCAGAATGCAGGAAAAGCAATAGGCGCCTCAAAATTTCCTACTAAGGGGCTGTTTATATGACACCCGGGCTGGCTCGCTGACCGGGCCAGCCCGGTAAGCGGGATGAATTTGTCTTGTGTTTATATGAGAAAATTTCATCACGGCAGGCGGGATGATTGTGTTGTTTTGACCTTTGACATTGTTTTGACAGTTCTTAAAAATAGCTCGCAGACAAATTGGCGGCGGTGTCTCTTTCAACTTTCATCCCGGCAACCGGGCTGGCCCGGTTAGTGAGTGTTTATATGGGGAAATTTTCATCCCGGTAAGCGAGATCTCGCCTTTTTCAAGCGAGATCTCGGGAACCAGGCCAGCCCGCTTGTCCATATAAACGCGCAGTAGTTTTTACTATAAAATCAATTACACGGCGAGATCTCGCTAAGCGGGCTGGCCCGGTCAGCGAGCCAGCCCGGCTTCCATATAAACAGCCCCTAAGACTGGATAGAGCATCGTAATACAAATTAAGGCGTAATTAGAATTGAAGCCGGAAGTGAGTCGTGTTTTGAGAGCGGCGGCCATGTTGTACAGTATGGCCTCACCTGAGGAGTGAATACTACAGTTTTCAATTGTGAAATTGACATTTTCCCGGATTTTGCTTTATACTCGCGAAGTATGCGAAGAAATCAAGTCAAATCTGGTATTTTAAGAACAAGCAATCATCATAGAAGTATGAAGAACATTTGAATGTTGAAAGAACCTAAATAATTAAATTTAGTAAATAATTTGTTATTTTGACCACTGATTTTGACGAAATGTCGGAGCCCGGCGACACGCGAAAAAGTCGGGCTATCACTGGTTTCGTCACAAATTTACACTCAATCTTTTGGGATTCTATCTTTCTTTTGCAATTTACTAAACATTATCTTGACAACAATCTTACAATCGGCTGCATACGCCGCACACATTCCGTATTTCCGAAAATGTTGAATATACAGAACACAGATGTACAAATATTGACAGCAATTATAAGATTTATTCACTGTACATTTCTAAGCGTATTAAGTAACACCAATTATTAAACATATAGTTTGTTCCATCTGGGACGGTCGCTGCTGACGGTTTTATCCCTAGAAAAGCAAAAATATACATATAACCGACATATACAGTTTGATATTCTATAGCTCTTTATTTCCAGAATTGTATGCATTTTGCATAATAGAATATGATGAGCATTTCCTGATGCGCAACTTTTCTTGTAACGGACATGTCAAGACAATCACTGGACAATTGGAGCGTGCTACAGCGCTTTGAATGGGACATGTCAAAAACAACATATTGTAGAACAGACAGTGATCATGAAGATAGATTTTCTCCGCAGAAAATATTATTAAGATATCGGCCATGGACCATGGACTGAAAATGTGCATGGAGATGCGATTTTGTGGCACCCCCTCTGGGGAATGGATTTTCTCTGTCTAGACGCATAGCAATATAATCACATTGCTCTTGCATGTCAAGCTTGATGCAAATTACTCGCGTAAATATGTTTTGGATAAAGATTATACTAGTAATTCGAAGTTTGGTGCTTAGTAAATTGTACTATTCGTGCTTCTCAGTATGTGCTAACACCACTGCAAATAACATAAGCAGACTTTATGCAGTACAGGACTTATGGTCAAGAAAATTTGACCATATTACTCCTTTTAAATTAATGAAACAATTGCACTGGATTCCTGTTAAGTCTTACTTATTCTACCGTGATGCTGTTCTTGCATTCAAATGCCTTAATTGACAGCACCGCAATATTTATCAAAGCGATTTGTGAGGAGCGGGAGAGGGCATTAGTGGGACGATGCAGTAGAAACTCTGGATCTTTGAACATCCCCAAAAGTGCAACTGGCAAACGGACATTGCGCGGTCACTCAAATAAATGTACTTAACATCATCCCTTAAGTAAATATCCATCAAACTATGTTTCAAAACCCGTGTTGTAATCAGGGAAACAATATTTTGATTAGAAGTCGTTTTCATATTGTAGTTGATTTGTGGGCAGATTTCGGATACCGGGTTATAGAGTTTGACGGACCTCATGCATGCATCCATGAAGACCATTGTCTATTTCTCGCCTATTAGCGTTCTTTAGTCAATATTATATAACACCTTAGTAGATTCTCGTCATTTAATTAGCTGATTATGATCACGTAACGTTGAAATAAAAGTTCCATTTTCACGATCGTGAAAATGGAGTAAAACTATTGCACGCTCAGCTGTGCAATGGAACAAATCGTATAGTACAAAAATCCACGGTTGGGTTTTCATAAATTCCATACGTCAAAATCCTAATCGTATCTAGTTTCACAATGAGGTGGATGGAAATTTTGAATACAAACAAAATGGTGCATGTAAAATATGTCTTTTACGATAAATTTTCGTTAAATGAATGCCATTATCGTATTCATTCTTCATTAAAACATTTTTGGGACTTGTGTATTTGATTGGTATATCAATTTTGAACTTCATACATGTAACTCTGGTATGTATTTGTTTTGTTTTGTATTTATTCCAAGAAATCTTTCATAACATTTATATATTTTGGTGTCATATAAAACAAATAATGAATGTTTTCATTCCATTATTCTCGACTGTCGCCTCGGGGAATGAAAAATTCCATCTTTTACCTCATGAAAATATTTTTACTATTGCACTCATAAACATTCATTATTTGTATAATGAAATGAGGTGCCTCAGTTTATTGTTGCTTTTTTGAAAATATACATTCATAAATGTACCAAGGAAAATATATATTGTATCTGGGACAATTAATGTTTCGTCACAGTTATTCCCATGAACCTTAAGTTTGGGCGAAATACGCGTTTTAATCACCACTATAGATCAAAGAAGACCGCCTCAATCATGAACTAATTCGTATACGTTTTGCGTCTGCGCGGGCTGAATATACTGTAACGAACTCGATTTTTTGGTTGGTATGTGGAACGATGATATGTGACGTCATGGAATATTATAGCCTTCGAGACGCATGATCAGTGGTAACTGTACCGCGCTTGGTAAGCACTTCATCTTCATTCAAGCTTGTGGCGCAAGGATCCATAGTATCACACGGCTGTATCATGGGTCTGATTAAATCTGTAGCTTAGAGTATCTATGTGTTTGATTCTCATGCACGCAGTGATAATAATAATATCGATGAGGCCTTAGCCTTATTTATGGATGATACTACTCTAGATAGATAGTTAGATGGATCGTTTAATAGAATTTTACATCGCAGCCTACTAAAGCTGAATTGCATTATCTGAGGTAATTAACGTTCATGACCATATTTCCGGTACATCTATTGGAAGTTTATCCAATAATGTCATGAAAAAAAATGAAGTTCAATTTGAAAAAAATGTAAGGAAATGCAGTTAGGTTTTTGTAGGAATAGAACTGATCTTCCATCACTTACGTTTGATAATACCACGTTGGAGAAAGTCTCCTCGTTCAAATTGCTTGGATTGTGGATTGACGATAATTTTAAGTGGTAAACTAATACTGATCATATTTTCAAAAAAGCTGTAAAACGACTCTTTCTGTTGAAGATTTTAAAGAAGTATGGTGCAGATGTGACTGATATGAAGCGGTTCTATATTTATGTGATTAGGCCGATAGGCACAGGTATAGCACGGTGGTCTTACCAAAGTGCAGTGTAATCGCTAAAAGACGGTCTCATTAATATGTGCATTGAACTAATTCGGAAAATGTCAGGCTGATCACAAACTGCATCATTTACTTCCGAAGAAACACGATTAAATGGTCAATTGTACTGTAATTACAGGTGCAGAACGGACCGTTTTAGAAACAGTCCTGTAGTTCCTCAATTGATCTATATAATAAATCAATTAGCGGCTGTTAAGGAGTCGCCTTTTAGAATTAGGGGTACAATTTTAAATACAATTGATGTTTTTTTAAAGTGTTTATAGTATAATAATTTATTGTAAAACTTACTATTGTACAGGTAATGATACCTTGATTCTAAAATTTATTTTCTTCCCTTGTCTTATTCTCTGTAATACGCATTTCAACTTAGCTATTTAGGGAGCTATGCAATGTGTAAATAATCTATTAAATCATTAAGCACACAATTGTTTTGGTATGCCTGATCCAAACGGTACTGCTGTTGTTATGAAATGTGCTACTATAAATATTTCAGTGAGAATATTTTCGAAATTTGTCACATGCTTTCAACACTGATATACTTGAAGTTTTACCTATTGAATTTAACAAGGAACTAATTTGCTACAGTCGATTTTTAATATCTCAAAACAATAATCTACTTAAATAAATGAAAGTCAAAAACACACCAGTCTAGGGTTTTTTCTTAAAGCCCAGGGCTCAAATATGTATTTCGCAGCAGTTCACCTTCTATTAGAAAGTTCTAGTAATAAGTACTTACAAAGGTTCTCCTTGTGAAAATCCAGTCAAACCCATGACTATTTCGCAAACGAACAGTGTATACGCGATCTGGAACATATCTGCCTGGACGACGGACACTTTCCGACGCGAATATAGGTTGTGTATTACACCATCGACTTCTAGTATCACAGCCCCACTTGCTTCGTATTCTGTGCGAAAAATATTTGAGTAATTAGAAGTATTAGCGTGAAATGTTAGAGAACACTTAACAAGAAATGAATCTGGATCAAGTATATTGCAGAGTTTGGCCGAAGGATGGAACTACCTGAAACTGTTGGGGAAATATTGATATTTCGTCGACTGGGGTCTGCGGATGTTTTCATAGTGCTACAAACTATGATCAACCATGAAACTACACAAGGACTGCGCAGCAGGGGGTGGCTGGGGGGCTTTAGCCCCCCTCCCCCGAATAACTTGTCATACAAATTGTGATATCTGTAGTCGAATACACATTAAGTTAAACATACTATAATTCTTACAACCATAACTAAGTTAAGCTAAAGAAAACATTATTAAATATACGCCAGCTTATCTAACTATATAAAGGGCTTTTGTAATTTGTTAACGATCAGATGTTAGATAAGCTACAAACCGCGGATGCATATTTTCCGACCGTAATCTAGATAGGATGATAGTTAAATAAACACATGTACAACGAAATAATATGAAAAATGTGTGAACTTTGGTGAGATATAGAAATTATATTGCCATATTGATGTCAGGCATGGACAACTTCGAGTCAAAAGTTAAAAAAGCACTTGTTAGAACTCGAATTTTCGCATCAGAATTATCCTAAAACCTGTTTAGCATGAATACGTTGTTCAACATCGTCGTCTATAGCAGCGTGCGACCATGTTCACTCTAGGTTTCCTCAAGCACTTTCTAGTTTTTCTTATGTAAAATACGTATGCCACACTTGCTATACCTTACAGTTTGGACGTCGATATGATGAGCCTTACTTGTGTGATTAATCTTGAATTAATGTGGTAGTTAATAATAGGTACAAAATTAGGATACAGAGTTGGATAAGTATTCTTACTTCGCCCAGAATTTGATAATATATCAGATAAAGATACTTACCGTTTGAATTTGCCTCCTGCTATTTCCCAGAAATCAGCGTCAGGTTCAACTGTCATTCTCAGTCCATTGCCATTCTCAATCAGATCATGTGACACGTATTTACCACAATACGGCCCATTAGGACATAAATAGGTTACAGAAATAGTGTAGAGGTTATTCCCGTGGGGTATAAGCTTCCAATTACATGTAATGCCGCCACTAGTAAGATATGGGTGCTTATTTATCATTAATTGCCTATAGCGCATCATAAATCCTAAGTTAAGACCTCTTACCCAGCCGTCTCTCTGCTTTATGCACCATATACCGGCCATTGATCTATCAAAATTCGGAACTTTCAATAAAACGCTGAGGTACTTATCTGTAATGGGGTTAACATCAGGGTCAAAATATCGAACTGCCAGCTTACTGTTGACTTGAGCATTGAAGAGAAACTTAAGAAAATCTTTTTGCGTCGCACGCAGCTTCAGTTGGGCTGAAAGTAATGCGCCTTGATTACGTGGGTCAGGAAGCAAAGCAATAGACTGCAACAAAATCATATCCTTAATACTTGCAAGTTTAGTGTATAGCTCAATGTATTTTAGGAGTTTTTCCACAGTTTCCCGTTTGTTTTCTTTCAATAAATCCTTAATTCTATGTTCAAGTTTTCCAAGTATTCCGACGCCGTTCCACAGCGGAACATGTATTTTAAGGGCCAAGGCTTGATGGTTAGTCAGCTTCCTCCCAGATCTAGACAGGCTGTCTACATATGCTTTAGAAATGACGAAAGTATGAAGACTCCCAGCAATTTCATCTTTGAGAACTTTATCGTGATACCTATCAAGCGCAGCATCTATTTCTTTTCGAACAATTTCGCCAAATGACAATCGTTTTGCTTTTGATTGACCTATCCCGAACAAACTAAGAAATCCAGAGACAAAACTTAATGCAACTGAGACTATCCCACCTACAGGTCCTGCAAGTGCTGTAAACTGTGAAACTATGTCGATAGTTGCCTTTATTGCCCCAACGGGATCCTCTTTGGCTTTGGTAAACTTTTCAAAGTGAGACGCTGAAGTCTGGAAGGCTCTTACAATAGCAGCTCCGTCATCAGAAGAAATTTTGTTCCATTTTTCATTTATTTTTGCCAAACCAGTTTTAGCAGCATCTGTTGTTAGCATGTTGTATGTTGTCATGATGTTGTATGTTGTTATGTTGAATATTGCTATATTATATTGCATGTTGGTTTTATGTCGGCAACTTGTTGTAGGTTGCTATTAGTTTGTATGTTGCTATTTATGTTGTATATATTTGGCTGGAGGACATGAGAAGCAGTCAGAACTATTACAAGTAAAAATCGGATGTACATTTTCAAGAGCGCCTTTTGGTATGAATACATTTTAGCATGAAAATTTTGATGTATCCTAAAGCCTTAAGTTTACATATTGTGTGCGTGTAACCGTTGAAATACTTCTTTATTTGATAGTGCCATAATTAATAATTTCATCCCTATTTACAGCGAATTCTACCGCAACAAATATAACATTTGTTATTCTTAGGATACACTGTATGCTGAGTTTTGTTGGGAACATTTTCGATAAATAACGTATAGATTGCTGTTGGAGGTGGTGTAATTTGCATTAAAAATCCATTTCTGGCGCTCCATAAAATACATGTCTTATGCTGTAAATAGGAAGTTCTTCGTAAGTAAAATATACGACTAGGAATGCTTTTTTTGCACTCACTTTTTCCTCTTTTTTCCAACTGATAATCAAAACTTCTTTTTTCACTGTAACTTAGGTTTCGGTCAAAACTGTGTTCATATTCTTTGCGTTTTTGTTGCATTTCTTCTCCCTTAAAAATTGTCACAAGATGGTAATAAACACCTAGTGAATATGGATAATTAACTAGAATTCATTAATGCAAACCCCTTGCCCGATAATAACTGCCGACTAACCTATTAACTCGGGGGAATTATACTTTTCACTTGGTCAAAAGGTAGGAAACACTCAAATATAATCCCCATGATTTCAGTCGGATATGTAGACCAAACGCCATCAACCACCAAGCATGACATACGTACCAATATACCATCGTAAAATTTTTCAAGGTTACCGTGCACAATGGGTGACGAGCAAATTGCCGCGGTGGAGCAAACTATGTTAGGGACCAACAAATTCAAGGGGGAAAAATTATATTTGGGTGATCTAACTATTCTTTCCCTCTTCTCATATCTCTCTTCTCCCTTCCCATTGCGAGGCAATGACAGCAAAACACTTGTCAGCAACGCTTGTGGCCTTTAAATTATGAGCCGTGGCTCGTGTCGCATTGAACATTTTCAACAAGATCTTAACAAAATATATGGGTGGTCAAAACAAGAATTCTATAGATGGATGTCATATTTCTTTGAAAGAATGTTTGATATTGCATATCTTACCAGTGCCAATATTTTTTCAAACCAGCCTGGCTCTCCTTCTGCTTCCAAAATGTCAAAAGATGTGCCATCGTCTACAGCATCCAATACGTCATTAACGTCGCTCCCTGAATTATGTAAGAGTTTGAGGAAATGATTTGCAAACCACTAGTCATTATCTCTATAGAGTGAATCCTTTATTAAAGCCACGGTGCGCATAATTATTTCAGGAACGTTTATAGGCTTATTGGAGATGGGGGCGTATTTAAAAAGGAGGCTTAATACAAAATGTATTGGAATCCCACTCAGAATATTGAAGCCGAAATCCCAGGGTCGATTGTATATGCTAAATACGAGATTATGATTGTAGTTCAACCTTCGCACTAACTATAGTTAACTTTAACTACGTTTTATACAACCGGTCGTAGATGAGAAGCCTAAAGTTCTGCCTGTGTCCTAATATAATTTAACTGAAATAAAACTGAGCTAGGTTTCTCATGCAAGTTATTTTTCAAAATAGAAAGTCCAAACTCAATAAGCCTCATCTACGCTACCAAGTTAAAAACACATCCATTCACTATAGGAGTTTTGCATGGAGGTTTCTGACCAGTATTGCATTACAATTCAATTCAAAAGTAAATTTGCTTGTATAGTGATGTATATTAGCAACATACCTTGTGATCCGTACACTACAGCCAAAATTAATGGCAAAATAATTACTGATATCTTCATCTTCTGAGAACCAATAGTGGTATAGCATTCTAAGATAATCTGCCTTCCCGATTACAAGTATTTATATACTTTATCAAAATTCATTTAAAATTGAATAAAAATACAATTAAGTGTGCTGTTTGGATTGTTCAAATATAATTTTGAAATTCAATCTAGTTTTTTAATATATAAGTAAATTTCGTTCTATATAATTATTGCAAACAAAATCTAGATGTTTTGATTAAAATTTTCAATATTAATTAATGGAATACCCCATTATTCCTTCATTTTCTTTTGATATCTCCGCAGGTGTATGATGACTCGGTGCCCGACTTGCCATGAAACTCTAACCTGGGTGCCAACATTTCGTCTACCAGAAGTTACGTTCCTACAAAAAGCGATATTTGGATGACTGCGCCAACTTTTGGAAGTATTCTGAGTGTGCTATCTTCTCATTGAAATACAGCGGTAAAAGCCTCATTTTCTCCGTTTTATCCCTAAATTGATGACGCGGTACTCTTCTGTGAGATCGAAATATTTCCGTTACAGACGGCAACGCTAAATCTGTACTACCCAGTGCCCCTCAACTCCATTCACTGCAGTCAATGTTACTGTGATATAGACTTTATAATTGACTTGCTGCCCTAACTATGTTTATGATTACAATGTAGACGAGTACCAGCATATGTTTCTGCATCCTCCGACCAACCTCTTGAATATTGCTATTCTCTCTTCACTGGAACCCTTGCAAGAATGGTATAAGTTACTTTGTTTCCAATCTATAGTAATCATAATCCTTTTTTTGTGTCAGAAAACACAGAAAATGCAATAAACCAAATCTTATAATAGGGAGCTTTGACTACGAGCACGACTACGAGAACGAGATTCGTCATTTTCGCGCCAAACGTCGTGTTGTTTGTATACGCCATCTAGCAAATGTCGTAGTCGTCGGGCTTTTGACTACGAGATTTTTGATAAATCTCGTACTCAAAACCCCGACGACTACGACCTTTTGGAGATGGCGTAGGCAAACAACACACGTAAGTGAAGAATCTCGTACTCATAGTCATACTCGTAGTCACTGCTAAAGCTCCCTAATAGTGATTTGAAGGCAACCTACGAACTCACTGTTTTTCACTAATCACAACGATGCTTTCAGCGGATACATTATAGTCTGCATTTGCCCAATTTCTGTTAGTAGCTGTAATTTAATCTTAGAAGGTGTTAGTAGATGGAATACTCGAACGAAAATTTTTATACATTTTTTTAGACCTAGCCAGGAGCAGGTGCGAAAAATGCAACTTGGGCCCTCTGGCAGGAATTGAACCTGCGGCCCTGCGATTCCGGTGCAGCGCTCTAACTCGTAGAGGTCTAAAAATGTATATAAATTTCCGTTCGAGTATTCCATCTACTAACACCTTCTACCACTAATCCAATCAAACGAGATGCCGAGAAAAATCTTGATAATTTAATATTTCTGTTTTTATCTATTGAGCACTATTGTAAATATTTTAATCAGTTGTGACAATCTCAATGACCTCATTGATAGTGCCTTGTACGATCATATCTTGAGATAAATCTAGTAGAACTTATTGTCAGAAGTACGTTTTTCGTACAGGTATACGACCTGCTTATTAGCGCATTTTTCTATTAGGCCAGGGATTTCGATAATATTCCACCGTAATCTCAGGTAAAGCTGCATCAACTTGCCACGTAATCGAGTCCTAAAAACTTAGTTATTCTCATTATCTGGTGTTAAGAATAGCCAGTTTGACTTAGCTTCCATTTAACATGTAGCTAAGACATGTAGCTATAATATGATATCAAAGTATTCAACTGTTCAATCATTCACTTGTGTTTCACATATAGTCAGATAGAACTATCTTCGGTGAAAGCGAAAAAAGGTGCACTTATTAAGGAATAAATTTTCTAACTTAAAGCGAGGCAACCGTGAGGAAAGTAATGGATCTGTCAGCAATTTTTGCATATTCAAATGATGGTTGAAAAGTTCAATACTTCGAAATGCATATTTTACTTCTTCCAGTCTCAGCTACATGTTATAATTCAACTGCAATTTTATCCCGAAACTCCGAACTGGCTTATAAAATTAGGTATTCATTGATAAAAATTGCAATTAAACAAAGTGGGAGTAGGAAGTGCATGTAAATTAAATTAAGGTTTTAATTGCTTTGTAAAAACAATTAGAACAGCTATAATTTCTGTGATTATAATTGACTATAGAAATTGCTACTTATACTGAAAAGTGTGTAAATACTTGTACATGTCGGCATTGTTTTATTAATCTTGAAAAAAATATCTTGGCTGAGCTACCTTTACACACTCTTATTTCTTGTCCAAATTTCTGGCTTGGCCAAAGGTTAATGACGGCCGTTCAATCCAACTATCTTTCAAACAACTTTCCAGACAAAGCGCAGCGTAAACGTACTATTCTTACCAAAAATTCATCATAAGCGCAAATTAAAATATACTTTCACAAACAAAAGACGGATGCAAATATGTATATGTTGCTACTGTAGGTTGTCGTCCCTAGCATTTTCATTTGGAAATATGCAAGACCTTCTATATCATTTTTTGCTCGATATCAACACCGGTATCCAAAGACAGAAAGAAGCAGAGATAGAAATAAGAAGGCCCTAGGTCTAGGCTGGGTTCAGAGCAAAGCAGCCTCAAACTCCATATTTATAGTAACCAGTATTGAGCGAACAATATTCGGTGTGTCTGAATACAGTGCCACGTGGCAAATCAAGGTAGAATATCTCATACGGCTCCTTTAATGAGGCTTTTTTCGAGAGTTTTTCTCCCGCTCTGGAGCCTAATAGAAGTGTAAAAAATGTATATATTTGCATATAGAGCAAATATTGTGCTTCAAAAATAATTGGCATTTGTGATATTGGTATTGACATTTCATTTTTAAATGCGCAATAATCATATTCTCCATGTTCTAATCTTTCAAATGATATATAGTTCCTTATAGTTAATAGAAATACCTGCCCGAATGCCACATAATGAAGTAGGCCAGTCAGAATTTTTGGAATTAAAAAAAACGCCTTAATGCGTTTTAAGTATTTTGTATTCATTTATTTACTTTATTAGTATTTAGTTTTAAGTATTCCGTAAAGTTGCCCTGGAAACAGGGTCATGATCCCTTGCTCAGTAATTATGTCAACAGTTTATTTCGCATGCTAAATCAGTTAAGAAAATTGCACAAGGATCCGGAGGTGTTAGCAGATTATGACGCAATAATTAAGGACCGGTTAAAAACTGGACTGATAGTAGCACTGAAACCGTAGTAGCACTAGAAAAGCCAAGAGATAAGTTGCACTATTTATCGCATCGAGCTGTAATTCGGAAACACGCAGAGACAAGTAAAATAAAAATTGTATATGACGCTTGAGCGAAAGAGAGTAAGAACGGAACAGCGTTGGACGATTGCTTGCACACACGACCATCATTAATTCCACTGTTATTTGATATTGAGATGTTATTTACCACAAAAAATATTTACAAGTATTGAATAATTAATAGAATAGTATAAC
This sequence comes from Trachythela sp. YZ-2020, assembly GCA_016169945.1. Lineage (NCBI taxonomy): Eukaryota > Metazoa > Cnidaria > Anthozoa > Malacalcyonacea > Clavulariidae > Trachythela > Trachythela sp. YZ-2020. The sequence goes on from JADLSH010000114.1 coordinate 1,399,573, forward strand.
GAGCTAGACACCTCTGGAAATCCTGTTGGACTATTATGACGAGGCCCCAATAGCTTTTATTAATGTTCAGAAATATAAAAAAAGACTATGTACATAAGTACAATTTGCAAAGAAAAAAACAAAAACTTACAAACAAATGGAATTACGGAAAAAGTTTAAGGAATATTTAGTACATTACTAAATACTGTCCTTAGTATTCCTAAAATATTTACATCAACTAGACATCAAGTAATGGGATTTTGCAGTTTTCTTAAAAGAAAAATGTGATTTAACATTTTTAATTTCTTCATCAAGACAATTTCATATATAAACTCCTTTGTTAAATACAGTGTATTTACGATAGTTTGTTCTCTTATAGCTCACATATAACTTGGTAGAATTTCGCGTATTATAGTTGCGTAGTTCGTTATTTCGTTTGAAGTAATCATTATAAAAGTGTGGCAAATTTTGACAATGATTGAAGCGATACATGAATAAACTACATAGATAATCATTAATTTTATAGATATTCAAGATTTTCAAATGTAAAAATAATGGTTCTGAATGATCCGTATAAGATTTAAAACTGATTAGTCGAACAATTTTCTTTTACACATTTAGTAACTTTTGTAACCTTGTTGGGTATGTATTTACCCAAACTAGATTTTCATACGAGGAATGGAAAGATCAATGCATAACAAATTAATTTTGAAGTGATTTTATTCGTAAAATGTCTTAGTTTTGCAATCAGACCCGCAGATTTAATTATGTTTTTCAGAACTGAGCTGATGTGGTTCTTCCATGTCAACTCTTGATTAATTAATACACCTGGGAACTTCATATAAGGTACTTGTTCAACTATATCATTATTTATTTTTACTGTGATTTCTTGATCCTGTGACTTATTTTTCATTTAAAAACGACAAATTTTGTTTTGGATGCATTGATTGATAATTTATTGGCGTTAAGCCACCTCATTCATTTGATTTTGTATAGTACTAGCGAAAGTTTTTAAGCACGAATTTGAATAAAAGCCATTTGTATCATCGGCTTATGCAATGTTAGTTGTACAAGAATTGAACCCTGTGTGACTCCAGTCGTAACACTCATTTCAGTTTACCTATGTTGTTTATATTTGACCACTTGAGTTCTTTCCTGTAAATAATTTATGAACCATTGTATACATATCCCTCTAATTCCATAGTGTTTAAGTTTTTTTATAAGAATTTCATGATTGACATTGTCAAAGGCTTTAGAGAGATCAATGAAAATACCTACGGTATATTTACCTTCATCTATTGCTTTGGATATCTTATCGGTCGTTAGTTCAAGAATGGCATGCTCAGTTGATCTATTTTCTCTAAAACCAAATTGATGTTCTGAAAGTATGCGATGTTTTTCAACATAGTTGCGTAGTCGTTTTTGCATATGTTTTTCAAGTAGTTTTGATAAACAAGTTAATACCGATATAGGTCGATAGTTTCCAAATAGATTATTTTCTCTCGCTTTGAAAATAGGAGTAGCGCGTACTAAGCTATTTGCAGAAAATTTTGTATTTTTCCGTTTCAAATGATAAAATATAAATATAGGCTATGTTAGAGGTTTAATTATTTCTTCACTGATCATCTTTATCATTTTCGCGCTCATGCCATCATGTCCTGCACTTTTATTTGCACTTTCAACATACTTACCATTAAGGTAGCTTTCATATGTTATGTTATAATTTTTTGGAATTTTTTGGCTAGTTGCGGACACTTTTCACAAAATATTCGTTAAACTTGTTAGCAATTTTCAGGGGAGTTGTAACATTATTATTTGAATTATTCTATAAAAAAGTATCAGGTAGTTTTGTTCTGGTTTTATTTCTGTTAAGAACTTCGTTGATAAGTTTGCCATGTCTTGAGAAAGCATTTCTTAATATTGTGGTCGATTCAGACGATCGGGATTTTTCAAGATTTTTGTGGGTAGATGATTATAGGAAGGAAAATCCAGAAACTATTGTCTATCGTTTTTGCCGTGTAGTGTTTGGGTTAAATCTTATTAAATGTAACAATCAGACATCATTTGAGTAAGTTTGTCCAGACTGATCAATGTTCCGTAGAAGGATTTTATGTAGAGTTTTTTGTAGACGATTCAGTGTCAGCCGGAAGTGCAAGCGAAGACGCATTTGAGTTATAGAATAAAGTGAAGTATCGAATGGAAAGCGGTGGTTTTCGATTGAGCAAGTTGAAAACGAATGATCCAATGTTGACACAGAAAATTCACGAGTCTAATAAGAATATGCAGCCACAACAAGTTGTTGGTGTGTTAGAAGAGGACGAAACGAATGCGAAGTCCAAATTAGTTCCTCAGAGTGGAACAAAGGGAGAGAAGTTTCTATGATTGGCTTGGAATTTAGAGACCGATACGATACGTTTCAATTTCGAACATTTGACACATTAAAAGGAAAATTAAGAACCAACTAAAAGAGGTCTGTTGAGTTTGTTGAGTAGCCTGTTTGATCCGTTAGGTTTAATCAGTGGAATTATTGTGTGCTAGGGTACTCGCGCACCTTGTGAACAATATTATTCGCAGCGCGTTAATTCCACAATTTACAAAGCGCTATGTTAGATAAGGAACCAAGGAGAATGGAAACAATTTGTAAAACATAGAGTTGATGAGATTTCCTAGTTGGCCAGTAAGGATGGGTGGGTGCATGTTTCGACACATGAAAATCCTGCGGATATAGGAAGTAGGGGGTTTCTAGCATCTTTGCTTTCATATTGTTTCACTACAAGCTTGAATGAAATTATCAAAGTGTAAACAAAAAATGGAAATCACGTCACAAAATATTTTAATATAAAAGAATAGGTGAAAAGATATGAATACAAGAAATGTATGAAACTATGTATGAGATGTGTTCAGATGTAGAAATTCTGTCAATGTCTGCTGATATCAGGCATAGATGCATGGATATAAGTTAAATGTACGAAAGGCGATCGTTGATACCGTGAGGGTGAATGGTATGTGCCAAGGTATAAAATGAGTATCATTACTACCTGAAATGGGGTAGAGGGCTCGAATTTTCACATGTGAAACACTGCGGTTGCCAGTGATTATCACGTGATCGCCTTTGTATTCACTATAAAAGCACATGTTCTTTCCCGACCCACGCTACTAGCTTCCAGACGAAGGGCCTTCGCTCGAAACGTCGAAGTTCTTGATATATTTTTTGGTTAATTTTATCTTCCAACCCCTCAGGCATAATTTTTCCCGTCGCTCTTCAATCTTCATAGCCCCAAAACCTTTCGGTGCGAGCCTAGTGGAGCTTGCGTTTCAACTATCATTATTAAAGTGCTCAAAATTCAACTCTTCCAGAGTTTACAATCTTTTGAGCAACTCGGTGCGATTAAGTCATGGCTCCAAAAAGGAAATTTACCCCCTGCAGCGCGCCTTCATTTCTCTGCTTCATTGCGTGGGTTTTCCGTGGATTGTACGTGCATGTATTTTGCGTGGCCCTTACAAGAGTTCTGCTTTAGGTACGCTAGCATTCCATAAAATACATGTAAAAGAGAACATAAATTTTGAAATAATAGTTAAGAGTCCACAGTACGGTTTTGGAAAGGATTACCATGTTTCGTACATGCAATATTTTATACAATGTGTGTGGAAATCTACGGATAATAATAGAAGACTAAAGAGGTTGTTAATTTGTTTTTCTTGAAATTTAATGACAAATTTTATATTACTATATGTAGGGACGATTATCTACTACAATATAATAAAATTTACCTTTTTACTATGCCGTGTTGGTTTTCTTTTCAATTTATAGATTCTTAATTTTTATTTTTTATCTATGAAAATAAAGCAATCTGCATGATTTGCCCGCTCTGGATTACGCGACAAAACACAGAAGTGAAACCCAAAAAGTTAAAAAAACTAGCCTAACGATAGTTGGAGTACAAAAATGAATTGCATCAACTCTAAAGGCTTCATACTAAACCCGATGCGCCGAGAAAACTAATACATTTGTTTTAAATGCTCATGTATTTCAGTATTTGGCCACATTAAAGTTAAAAAATAAAGTTTAATTAAACAGATATCATAGAAGAAAAAACTTTTCTCCATACATAAAACTTAAAAACATGAACCTACTGTAGTGAAAACATGATTTTTCTGCCCATTTGTTAAAGTACTTTTCGTATACATATTGTAAACAAAAAAATTAAAGCCTTGGCCCTTGGCAAACAAAGTTGAGGCTATATTTTCTTTATCGTGAAACGACCAGAAAAAAATTACGACATACCTTGTTCATTGTCCAGTTTTAGTAGAAAACGTTGATCGAAGTCTATAGACACATGCATTCACTGCACGATTCACTTTATGAGTTTTTTATGGGCAAAGGAAGTAAACACGAAGATATCCTTGTCGAAGCAACACTGGACACCAGAAAACCAGGCCAAAACCTTCCATTCCTATGCTTTTCTGCTGCCATATTTAAAAAATATCGTGTCCGTTTTTACAGAAACTATGTTTTTTTGTGAGTTTCTTGCCAGTTTTCTTAAGTTTTTGTCAGCCTCGCTTTGATTGCACAATTGCCCTAATTTCAAATTATATCGCTCCACTGGAATTTTCAATTTTAATAAATTCTTAAATTTTACATTATGATAAAAAATAAACACGTTATTTACCGGCAGCGTCGGTCCAGATGAGAAAAACTGAGCCCTCGGTCTTGAAAACGTCGCTCGCCCTCCGGCCCGGGCCGTTTTCAAGACCTCGGGCACAGTTTTTCTCACCCGGACCTCGCAACCGGTAAATAACATATATATTTTTATTTGTGTATAGCTATTGATATTTTTTGATTTCCTGCAATGTGATTGGCTGCGTGAGCGGGCAGCTTTTTACGATATTTGACCGTGGTCCAAAGAGTTATTTTTTTGAAAATATTTGTTTATGAAAAGGAGTGAAAAACATTTGAAAATATGCTTGGATTATATTAAACTTAGTCAATTACTCCCTAGACGATGTCAAAATTTTAATCTAGCTTAAATTTTACGTTAAAAACGAAAATATAGTATAAATATAAACAATGTAAAGCTACGGCTTTCGGCTTGTCCGACATGCATCATATCTTTTGAGAACTTGCTGTGATTTGATTTCTAAAATTTATAAAAAATAACCATAACAAAGAGTTCAATTGAAAACAAGACATTTTCTCCAAGAAAACAAGATAAACGGCAGTGTGAACATGTTTTTCCATCTTAAACAGCGTTTCAATGGTACAAAAAACAGCAAATGTTTTCGACAGAGTAAAGTCGAAGCCCTGCTCAAATCGGGCAGTTTTAGGAAGTTTAAACGATGAAAAACAACACATAAATAAAAACTGAATAAACAGGCATACCTTTTTCATCGTGTCTTGAAATATTTAGAAAATTATAGTCCTAAAACAATGCAAATTCCTATCCTTGTGCATATTCCGAGGCAATCACTACCTAGACTAGTACCGGGTTAACAAGGCGGTTTGAACACTTCAACAGCAATACGAAAACACTAGAACAGCCAGAAAGTGAGAAAAATATAAATTCCTTCAAGATTTTTGACTCCCGGCTTTCATATTTAGCTACATGTTTTGATTAGGCAACGCCACTGATCTCGAACAATACTGGAATTTTTTATAAATTTTCAATTTTCCATGAAGGAAAAACATTAAAACTTTACTTAACGTTTAGGTCGGTCAGCATTAAAAAATATTTTCCCTTGGCCTCAGAAGCGTCCCTCGAGAAGCGTCCCCCACCAACTCTCATCCTCGTTTGACTGGGGCTTTATCGAACTTTTCCAGGCCCCTTTGAACAGCCCGGGCTCCGGGTATTTTGCCCTGCCCCCTCTCCTCGCCAGCCTTGAAAAAACTTGTCACTAGATTTATCAAGAGAAAATCGATTCTCACTTAAAATCTTAAACGAATTAGATCATGTCGGGCATATTTATAACAAAAATACATTGCATCATTGTACCTTTTGTTTGGCGTAAAACTGGAGTGATTTTTAAATAATTATTTTTCCATTCTCGCAATAAAAAACTCTAGTTTCAAACGAAAAAACAAATCTTGAAATCCCTGCCGTTTTCGCTGTTTCCATGGATACAAGAATAATTACAAATTCAAAATGGCGGTCAATAATTTACATTTAACAATTGAAAATAAAGCCTGTCTACCAGTGAAATTACAACTTAAAACAAAACTTGTTAATAAAAAAAATGTCTAAGACTTAATGATTAAGATTTGTAATGTGAAACACGTACGTAATCAATAAAATGTACTTCAATGTGATTAAAACAGACTTGGATGACGAACTTTTTTCAATTATCTTAATTGACTTAATTTCCAGCTGTTTATTTTAGTTCTAACTGAAATGGGGGTCCCCTAAACCGATAAAGTAAAAAAACGTCCATGTATCTTTTTGTTAATCTCCTTGGATCTTTTGGTCTTTGAGATACCAAAAATATCCTATATATAGAACTTCACAAGTGTGTAACGAAGTTCATGCCTTCTTGCCCAAAATTCCAAACTTGTATAAAGTAATTGCGACTTAGCGTTATTAAACTTCGTTGAAATGGAATATTTCTGCTATAAGCACAACAGATATATATTTCGAATGACTGGAAGTTTGCATGTCTTTCGGACTATCTATTTCAAAAATATTGTATAAACTGTACAAACTGTTTAAATGTAATACGCTTCGATTGGTTTAAAGGAGTTTTGTCTTGACACTAACACTTATTAAAATATATACAGTCGAGTTTAATCTACGGCTGCCTACTGCAATGAACGAAAATATCTGTAGGAGACGAAGCCCTTTGAACTTCATAATCAATGTTTAGAACGGCAACAGTTCTTTGGAGATTTACAAAATATAAATGGATATAATGTGTTTATCTGCAGGATGTATCATGGTGTAAGCAGAATATTTCTCGCGCGCTTTACATAAAATACAACAAGCTACACGGTCGACTTTGACGAATAGTTTATTTAGGGGAAACTTCGTTCCCCCTTGCGAGTCGCAACTTATAGGATGAAATTTCATTATATTTTGTGAAATATGCGCCCAAATCATATGAAATCACTGATCTGAAAACAAGGACTGGATAGTGCATCTCCATGCATAAATGAAGCCATATCGGTGTGACCACAACAAATCTACTGTGGTGTCGGGGACATGTTTAAAGAGGTTCTAACATGTTCTAGTTATTGGTGGGAAAGGAAAAATATTGTCTCGATAAGAATTTGTCATCAGTGGCCTCTCTTTCTTCCTAAATTTGCCGGTGAATAACTAATGAGGGCACACCGATGTGGCCGCCATAAGCCTCATTAGAAGAGATGTTGGAAGCTGTATTTTTCACGTTGCATAGAAAAATATATTTGCTTCATAACATAACTAATTTAAACAGCTAACGATTTGACTAGTCAATAATTTGACAGATTTAAAAATCTGATCTCATTAAAAATATTCTGGCTTCAAAATTGGCTCATTGAATTCAATAGGATGGTCTATCCAGTTCTAGTTTCAGATCAGTGTATGAAACCAATAGTAATTTCAGATTTCCAGATAGCACCACGCTCCTCCTGGCCAGCTTGAAGCCGGAAGTAGTTCTGCGTGCAGATTTTACAAGTTCCTCTTTTGCTCCTTCGATTTCTCCGTACGTCATGTAAAAAACAATATAGTGGGCCTACACAGAAAGCGGGACTTGGAACAAGTCTAATACTCTAATCTTCCGATGGCTTAAAGATCAGCTGTGCAATATCACTATTTTCAGGGTCACGTGACAGTTGCTATGTTGTTGTTAACATTAGGCTGATCTAACAACTTGCCAAGTTTGGTGAAGACTGCTCAAATGAGCTTCGTGTAATTCAGATTTTTGTATATTTTTTGCAAATTGAGCTGCAGCCATAACTTAAGTGCACTGAGTATAGCATTCAGCCACTTTCTATTCTTTGACAAAGGGTTTACATTGCCACCTCCACTTCTTTTATAATTTAGTCTTCGGAACTTCCTTCCGAACTTCCATGATTAACTAAATTGACAAAAGACTGCAATAAGAACGCATTATGCCAAAACTATATTCTCAAAACGAAAACGATGTTGATTACAATTATTTATAGGTAAGGTATTTATTATTAATGCTACTTTTATTACACAAAATATATTTGTACAATTCCATCTCATATTTTATCATACAAAACAACTTGTAGCTCTTTCTTCCTATTTATACCTGAATAGCTTAAATAGAAACGTTATACACCGCCGTCTACCGTCTGCTGGGTTGTTAAGCTATTGTGTTTGCCAAATAATGTAATTGAAACATTGTTTACGAAATATTGTTTCAACAGACCAAAACACTATCTGGCTAAATGTTAAACACCGAGACTTTGTTTATACAGAGCCATGTCAACTGACTTATTATATTAGTTTTTCCGTGCCTAATGCACATTTGAAGAGTGATAAAAAATGGTCCTCACATTGTTATATACATACTTGTTGGATTACATAAAGTCGAAATATAGGTACGAATCGATAGGTTAATGTTTGTATAAAGTAACTGAATTAGTATGATTGCTATGGGCAGGTGCTTTGGAAATATTTTCCATGAGCCAATGAGAATACCCTTACTCATCCACGTGACAGAAAATGCATATTATAAGGATCAAGCAAACGTGACACCAGTTTCAAATCAAATGTCAAGTGGAAAGATGAAGAATTGCGAAATCAAATCTTTTTCACAATTTCTGTCGATTTTCATATTGCTCAGTTATGTCAGAACAGAGACAACTTGGAAGCCTGGTGAACAAAACGTAACTTCACAATATTTCCAGCTGACGTATAGCGGTGAGTGCGTTAAATTTTGAATTACCATTCAGTTAATTCTGAAGAATCTTACATAAAATATTTCTTAGCTACGATATGTTTATACTGTTGTAACGTGTCTGTTATGTGTAACTCCTTTTAAAGCAGCATTGCATTCGTCATTATATCTTTCTTGTCATTGGACCTCCCTAAACTGACAAAAGACTGCAATAACGCCTATGCCAAAACTATATTCTAAAAATGAAAACCATGTTTATTAATTATTAATCGGTAAGGCATTAGTATAGTATAATAACAATTCGAGACAGATATAGTGGGACCTTTTGGCAACGCTCAATAAGTAATACATGCAGTTTCAAGCTACTTTTATCATATGAAATTTATTTGTACAATTCCATCTAATATTTTTTCATACAAAACAACTTCCTATTTATACCTGAATATAATCAAGATAAGTTTTATTGACTATCATCCTCTTGGAAAACACAGTGGATTTGGACAAAATGCATCTAGTTATTTTGTAGTATTACGTCAGAGAGTTGACTGTATGCTAGAATGACCGAAATCATTTGATACAAATGTAAAATTTGATATAGCTTGACACCATATATCTGTAAAGAGTTTATTGAAAAAGTAATTTTGTATTGTTGTGGGATTTTACATTATAATGAAATATTCTGGTATTTGTACTTTGTACTTATTTCATGAGCATATACTTATTAAGTAGATTTCCTCTTGTGTAATCTAACCCATTAGAGGCAATTTCACTCTGATGCTGCCTTGGACAATTTTACTCATTGTGTGGACACAGTTGGGCATGGGTTACACAGAAATGTGCCCTAAAATGCCCCCTCTCATTCTATTTTCAGTCTAACCCGAGACAATCTAATGATTAACTATATTGACAAAAGACTACAATAAGAACGCATTATGCCAAAACTATATTCTCAAAACGAAAACTATGTTAATTACAGTTATTTATAGGTAAGGTATTTATTATTAATGCTACTTTTATTACACAAAATATATTTGTACAATTCCATCTCATATTTTATCATACAAAACAACTTGTAGCTCTTTCTTCCTATTTATACCTGAATAGCTTAAATAGAAACGTTATACACCGCCGTCTACCGTCTGCTGGGTTGTTAAGCTATTGTGTTTGCCAAATAATGTAATTAAAACATTGTTTACGAAATATTGTTTCAACAGACCAAAACACTATCTGGCTAAATGTTAAACACCGACACTTTGTTTATACAGAGCCATGTCAACTGACTTATTATATTAGTTTTTTCGTGCCTAATGCACATTTGAAGAGTGATAAAAAATGGTCCTTATATTATTATATACATACTTGTTGGATTACAATAAAGTCAAAATAGGTACGAATCGATAGGTTAATGTTTGTATAAAGTAACTGAATTAGTATGATTGCTATGGGCAGGTGCTTTGGAAATATTTTCCATGAGCCAATGAGAATACCCTTACTCATCCACGTGACAGAAAATGCATATTATAAGGTCAAGCAAACGTGACACCAGTTTCAAATCAAATGTCAAGTGGAAAGATGAAGAATTGCGAAATCAAATCTTTTTCACAATTTCTGTCGATTTTCATATTGCTCAGTTATGTCAGAACAGAGACAACTTGGAAGCCTGGTGAACAAAACGTAACTTCACAATATTTCCAGCTGACGTATAGCGGTGAGTGCGTTAAATTTTGAATTTCCATTCAGTTAATTCTGAAGAATCTTACATAAAATATTTCTTAGCTACGATATGTTTATACTGTTGTAACGTGTCTGTTATGTGTAACTCCTTTTAAAGCAGCATTGCATTCGTCATTATATCTTTCTTGTCATTGGACCTCCCTAAACTGACAAAAGACTGCAATAACGCCTATGCCAAAACTATATTCTAAAAATGAAAACCATGTTTATTAATTATTAATCGGTAAGGCATTAGTATAGTATAATAACAATTCGAGACAGATATAGTGGGACCTTTTGGCAACGCTCAATAAGTAATACATGCAGTTTCAAGCTACTTTTATCATATGAAATTTATTTGTACAATTCCATCTAATATTTTTTCATACAAAACAACTTCCTATTTATACCTGAATATAATCAAGATAAGTTTTATTGACTATCATCCTCTTGGAAAACACAGTGGATTTGGACAAAATGCATCTAGTTATTTTGTAGTATTACGTCAGAGAGTTGACTGTATGCTAGAATGACCGAAATCATTTGATACAAATGTAAAATTTGATATAGCTTGACACCATATATCTGTAAAGAGTTTATTGAAAAAGTAATTTTGTATTGTTGTGGGATTTTACATTATAATGAAATATTCTGGTATTTGTACTTTGTACTTATTTCATGAGCATATACTTATTAAGTAGATTTCCTCTTGTGTAATCTAACCCATTAGAGGCAATTTCACTCTGATGCTGCCTTGGACAATTTTACTCATTGTGTGGACACAGTTGGGCATGGGTTACACAGAAATGTGCCCTAAAATGCCCCCTCTCATTCTATTTTCAGTCTAACCCGAGACAATCTAATGATTAACTATATTGACAAAAGACTACAATAAGAACGCATTATGCCAAAACTATATTCTCAAAACGAAAACTATGTTAATTACAGTTATTTATAGGTAAGGTATTTATTATTAATGCTACTTTTATTACACAAAATATATTTGTACAATTCCATCTCATATTTTATCATACAAAACAACTTGTAGCTCTTTCTTCCTATTTATACCTGAATAGCTTAAATAGAAACGTTATACACCGCCGTCTACCGTCTGCTGGGTTGTTAAGCTATTGTGTTTGCCAAATAATGTAATTAAAACATTGTTTACGAAATATTGTTTCAACAGACCAAAACACTATCTGGCTAAATGTTAAACACCGACACTTTGTTTATACAGAGCCATGTCAACTGACTTATTATATTAGTTTTTTCGTGCCTAATGCACATTTGAAGAGTGATAAAAAATGGTCCTTATATTATTATATACATACTTGTTGGATTACAATAAAGTCAAAATAGGTACGAATCGATAGGTTAATGTTTGTATAAAGTAACTGAATTAGTATGATTGCTATGGGCAGGTGCTTTGGAAATATTTTCCATGAGCCAATGAGAATACCCTTACTCATCCACGTGACAGAAAATGCATATTATAAGGTCAAGCAAACGTGACACCAGTTTCAAATCAAATGTCAAGTGGAAAGATGAAGAATTGCGAAATCAAATCTTTTTCACAATTTCTGTCGATTTTCATATTGCTCAGTTATGTCAGAACAGAGACAACTTGGAAGCCTGGTGAACAAAACGTAACTTCACAATATTTCCAGCTGACGTATAGCGGTGAGTGCGTTAAATTTTGAATTACCATTCAGTTAATTCTGAAGAATCTTACATAAAATATTTCTTAGCTACGATATGTTTATACTGTTGTAACGTGTCTGTTATGTGTAACTCCTTTTAAAGCAGCATTGCATTCGTCATTATATCTTTCTTGTCATTGGAACTCCCTAAACTGACAAAAGACTGCAATAACGCCTATGCCAAAACTATATTCTAAAAATGAAAACCATGTTTATTAATTATTAATCGGTAAGGCATTAGTATAGTATAATAACAATTCGAGACAGATATAGTGGGACCTTTTGGCAACGCTCAATAAGTAATACATGCAGTTTCAAGCTACTTTTATCATATGAAATTTATTTGTACAATTCCATCTAATATTTTTTCATACAAAACAACTTCCTATTTATACCTGAATATAATCAAGATAAGTTTTATTGACTATCATCCTCTTGGAAAACACAGTGGATTTGGACAAAATGCATCTAGTTATTTTGTAGTATTACGTCAGAGAGTTGACTGTATGCTAGAATGACCGAAATCATTTGATACAAATGTAAAATTTGATATAGCTTGACACCATATATCTGTAAAAAGTTTATTGAAAAAGTAATTTTGTATTGTTGTTGGATTTTACATTATAATGAAATTTCCTGGTATTTGTACTTTGTACTTATTTCATGAGCATATACTTATTAAGTAGATTTCCTCTTGTGTAATCTAACCCATTAGAGGCAATTTCACTCTGATGCTGCCTTGGACAATTTTACTCATTGTGTGGACACAGTTGGGCATGGGTTACACAGAAATGTGCCCTAAAATGCCCCCTCTCATTCTATTTTCAGTCTAACCCGAGACAATCTAATGATTAACTATATTGACAAAAGACTACAATAAGAACGCATTATGCCAAAACTATATTCTCAAAACGAAAACTATGTTAATTACAGTTATTTATAGGTAAGGTATTTATTATTAATGCTACTTTTATTACACAAAATATATTTGTACAATTCCATCTCATATTTTATCATACAAAACAACTTGTAGCTCTTTCTTCCTATTTATACCTGAATAGCTTAAATAGAAACGTTATACACCGCCGTCTACCGTCTGCTGGGTTGTTAAGCTATTGTGTTTGCCAAATAATGTAATTAAAACATTGTTTACGAAATATTGTTTCAACAGACCAAAACACTATCTGGCTAAATGTTAAACACCGACACTTTGTTTATACAGAGCCATGTCAACTGACTTATTATATTAGTTTTTCGTGCCTAATGCACATTTGAAGAGTGATAAAAAATGGTCCTTATATTATTATATACATACTTGTTGGATTACAATAAAGTCAAAATAGGTACGAATCGATAGGTTAATGTTTGTATAAAGTAACTGAATTAGTATGATTGCTATGGGCAGGTGCTTTGGAAATATTTTCCATGAGCCAATGAGAATACCCTTACTCATCCACGTGACAGAAAATGCATATTATAAGGTCAAGCAAACGTGACACCAGTTTCAAATCAAATGTCAAGTGGAAAGATGAAGAATTGCGAAATCAAATCTTTTTCACAATTTCTGTCGATTTTCATATTGCTCAGTTATGTCAGAACAGAGACAACTTGGAAGCCTGGTGAACAAAACGTAACTTCACAATATTTCCAGCTGACGTATAGCGGTGAGTGCGTTAAATTTTGAATTACCATTCAGTTAATTCTGAAGAATCTTACATAAAATATTTCTTAGCTACGATATGTTTATACTGTTGTAACGTGTCTGTTATGTGTAACTCCTTTTAAAGCAGCATTGCATTCGTCATTATATCTTTCTTGTCATTGGAACTCCCTAACTGACAAAAGACTGCAATAACGCCTATGCCAAAACTATATTCTAAAAATGAAAACCATGTTTATTAATTATTAATCGGTAAGGCATTAGTATAGTATAATAACAATTCGAGACAGATATAGTGGGACCTTTTGGCAACGCTCAATAAGTAATACATGCAGTTTCAAGCTACTTTTATCATATGAAATTTATTTGAACAATTCCATCTAATATTTTTTCATACAAAACAACTTCCTATTTATACCTGAATATAATCAAGATAAGTTTTATTGACTATCATCCTCTTGGAAAACACAGTGGATTTGGACAAAATGCATCTAGTTATTTTGTAGTATTACGTCAGAGAGTTTACTGTATGCTAGAATGACCGAAATCATTTGATACAAATGTAAAATTTGATATAGCTTGACACCATATATCTGTAAAGAGTTTATTGAAAAAGTAATTTTGTATTGTTGTGGATTTACATTATAATGAAATATTCTGGTATTTGTACTTTGTACTTATTTCATGAGCATATACTTATTAAGTAGATTTCCTCTTGTGTAATCTAACCCATTAGAGGCAATTTCACTCTGATGCTGCCTTGGACAATTTTACTCATTGTGTGGACACAGTTGGGCATGGGTTACACAGAAATGTGCCCTAAAATGCCCCTCTCATTCTATTTTCAGTCTAACCCGAGACAATCTAATGATTAACTATATTGACAAAAGACTACAATAAGAACGCATTATGCCAAAACTATATTCTCAAAACGAAAACGATGTTAATTACAGTTATTTATAGGTAAGGTATTTATTATTAATGCTACTTTTATTACACAAAATATATTTGTACAATTCCATCTCATATTTTATCATACAAAACAACTTGTAGCTCTTTCTTCCTATTTATACCTGAATAGCTTAAATAGAAACGCTATACACCGCCGTCTACCGTCTGCTGGGTTGTTAAGCTATTGTGTTTGCCAAATAATGTAATTAAAACATTGTTTACGAAATATTGTTTCAACAGACCAAAACACTATCTGGCTAAATGTTAAACACCGACACTTTGTTTATACAGAGCCATGTCAACTGACTTATTATATTAGTTTTTTCGTGCCTAATGCACATTTGAAGAGTGATAAAAAATGGTCCTTATATTATTATATACATACTTGTTGGATTACAATAAAGTCAAAATAGGTACGAATCGATAGGTTAATGTTTGTATAAAGTAACTGAATTAGTATGATTGCTATGGGCAGGTGCTTTGGAAATATTTTCCATGAGCCAATGAGAATACCCTTACTCATCCACGTGACAGAAAATGCATATTATAAGGATCAAGCAAACGTGACACCAGTTTCAAATCAAATGTCAAGTGGAAAGATGAAGAATTGCGAAATCAAATCTTTTTCACAATTTCTGTCGATTTTCATATTGCTCAGTTATGTCAGAACAGAGACAACTTGGAAGCCTGGTGAACAAAACGTAACTTCACAATATTTCCAGCTGACGTATAGCGGTGAGTGCGTTAAATTTTGAATTACCATTCAGTTAATTCTGAAGAATCTTACATAAAATATTTCTTAGCTACGATATGTTTATACTGTTGTAACGTGTCTGTTATGTGTAACTCCTTTTAAAGCAGCATTGCATTCGTCATTATATCTTTCTTGTCATTGGAACTCCCTAAACTGACAAAAGACTGCAATAACGCCTATGCCAAAACTATATTCTAAAAATGAAAACCATGTTTATTAATTATTAATCGGTAAGGCATTAGTATAGTATAATAACAATTCGAGACAGATATAGTGGGACCTTTTGACAACGCTCAATAAGTAATACATGCAGTTTCAAGCTACTTTTTTCATATGAAATTTATTTGTACAATTCCATCTAATATTTTTTCATACAAAACAACTTCCTATTTATACCTGAATATAATCAAGATAAGTTTTATTGACTATCATCCTCTTGGAAAACACAGTGGATTTGGACAAAATGCATCTAGTTATTTTGTAGTATTACGTCAGAGAGTTTACTGTATGCTAGAATGACCGAAATCATTTGATACAAATGTAAAATTTGATATAGCTTGACACCATATATCTGTAAAGAGTTTATTGAAAAAGTAATTTTGTATTGTTGTGGGATTTTACATTATAATGAAATATTCTGGTATTTGTACTTTGTACTTATTTCATGAGCATATACTTATTAAGTAGATTTCCTCTTGTGTAATCTAACCCATTAGAGGCAATTTCACCCTGATGCTGCCTTAGACAATTTTACTCATTGTGTGGACACAGTTGGGCATGGGTTACACAGAAATGTGCCCTAAAATGCCCCCTCTCATTCTATTTTCAGTCTAACCCGAGACAATCTAATGATTAACTATATTGACAAAAGACTACAATAAGAACGCATTATGCCAAAACTATATTCTCAAAACGAAAACGATGTTAATTACAGTTATTTATAGGTAAGGTATTTATTATTAATGCTACTTTTATTACACAAAATATATTTGTACAATTCCATCTCATATTTTATCATACAAAACAACTTGTAGCTCTTTCTTCCTATTTATACCTGAATAGCTTAAATAGAAACGTTATACACCGCCGTCTACCGGGTTGTTAAGCTATTGTGTTTGCCAAATAATGTAATTAAAACATTGTTTACGAAATATTGTTTCAACAGACCAAAACACTATCTGGCTAAATGTTAAACACCGACACTTTGTTTATACAGAGCCATGTCAACTGACTTATTATATTAGTTTTTTCGTGCCTAATGCACATTTGAAGAGTGATAAAAAATGGTCCTTATATTATTATATACATACTTGTTGGATTACAATAAAGTCAAAATAGGTACGAATCGATAGGTTAATGTTTGTATAAAGTAACTGAATTAGTATGATTGCTATGGGCAGGTGCTTTGGAAATATTTTCCATGAGCCAATGAGAATACCCTTACTCATCCACGTGACAGAAAATGTATATTATAAGGTTCAAGCAAACGTGACACCAGTTTCAAATCAAATGTCAAGTGGAACGATGAAGAATTGCGAAATCAAATCTTTTTCACAATTTCTGTCGTTCATGTTGCTCAGTTATGTCAGAACAGAGACAACTTGGAAGCCTGGTGAACAAAACGTAACTTCACAATATTTCCAGGTGACCTATAGCGGTGAGTGCATTTAATTTTGAATTTCCATTCAGTTAATTCTGAAGAATCTTACATAAAACATTTCTTAGTTACGATAAGTTTATACTGTTGTAACACTTTTTAAAGCAGCATTGGATTCGTCATTATATCCTTTTGTTACTATCTGAAATGAAATGAGTGCCAATTAAGTAAAGATGCGGGCCGACCTAAACGAAAACTGATAATATTTTACTCCAGATTTTGATAGAATTTACATTTTCATTCCCTATGACCAGAAAATTATGTACCCATAAAAATATTTGGTAAAGTATTTCATTTCTCTGCTTCGTGAATATCGCTCAGAAAATGTTCGATTATATCGACATGGACATCACGAAGTGACAGAGCATCAATTATTTTGTTTATAAGGAACACATTAAGTAGAGCATATTGAAAATTAGCTGAATACTTAAGCGTATACATTTTTTAAATTTGCTTGTTTAAACCCTTTAAGTTTCCGTTCGAGTTGATTAGGAAATATTTGAAAATTATTGGTCTCGCCATTTTCCAGTTCACAAACACAAGACTGTGGCGGTTGAACATTTTTTTTGCATCTTCCGGTATCAACAAAATGAAATCGCGCTGAAATATATAGCTGACGCTTCGCGAAAGTGCTCAAAACTCAACTCCTGCAGTGTTTACAATATTTCGAGCTATAACATACATCCATTTGTTATTGTTTGAAAATGGTGTTTCATGCAAGTTCCACTTCTTTTCAAGAATTGGTCATTGGAACTCCCATGATAAACTAAACTGACAAAAGACTGCAATAATGCCTATGCCAAAACTATATTCTAAAAATGAAAACGATGTTTATTAATTATTAATCGGTAGGGCAATAGTAGTATAATAACAATTCGAGACAGATATAGTGGGACCTTTTGGCAACGCTCAATAAATGGTACATGCAGTTTCAAGCTACTTTTATCATATGAAATTTATTTGTACAATTCCATCTAATATATAAGCAAGATAAGTTTTATTGACCATCATTCTCTTGGAAAACACAGTGGATTTGGACAAAATGGATCTAGTTATTTTGTAGTATTACGTCACAGGTATGCTAGAATGACGGAATCATTTGATACAAATGTAAAATTTGATATATCTTAACACCATATATTTGTAAAGCGTTTATTGAAAAAGTAATTTTGTATTGTTGTGGGATTTTACATTATAATGAAATTTTCTGGTATTGGTACTTTGTACTTATTTCATGAGCATATACTTATTAAATTAAGTAGATATTCCTCTTATGTAATCTAACCCATTAGAGGCAATTTCACTTGGACCATTTTACTCATTGTGTGGACACAGTTGGGCATGGGTTACACAGAAATGTGTCCTTAAAATGCCCCCCTCTTATTCTATTTTCAGTCTAACCCGAGACAATCTACTTGTTACAGGGTTGCGCAGTATAATGTTAACCACACTTACTGCCAATGTGTCTTCAACACACAGCAACATGTAATACAGTCATGTCAATTGTTAGTGTATGCCGTTTGACGAACTTAAAGCTTGACATGTATATATATATATATATATATATATAGCCTATATATATATACAATCACCTGCCATATATAGTTAGACAGTATAAAAATGGGTTAGCCAACGTTGATGCCGCTTTCTTGAAGGATCCAGAGGATACGCAACGCTAAGTAATAATAGTATGAGGAATAAAGTGTGTAAGACGCGAATTTCAAGAAGATCTAGCTTTGAGCTGTTATAATTTATTATTTACAGAAATTTCGCCCGTTCGGGCTTCCTCAGTTTAAAAACAGTTAAAATACAGTGTGTATAGACTACATACAAATATATAGCACATGCATCGTTTGAATAATTACATATTATACCCGTTCAATTCTAAGATAAATGGGCTCTTGAGCGTTAAAATGAAAGAGTTTTCATCAATTAATGATCAGTAGCCTAAGCTAAAATATGGTAAAATATTATTATAAAATTATTTAAAAATGACCTGCTAAAATTTCTATGCCATTAATTATAAACAATGAATTTAGATCAAAGAATAGAATTGTTTACAATTAATGGCATAGAAATTCTAGTTGCTCAATTTTAATTAATTTTTATAATGGCATTTTACCATATTTTAGGGCTATCTTTAAAACAGGGAACGAGGAATCGTGGAATCTAGCGTTTTGAATAATTTTGTTTTGAGTTAGACTGTAAGAAATGTATCCTACTGAAGCAATTTGTAGATGCGGAATATTTTTCATTTGGCATAGTATTTTTCGTCAAGATCTTTCAACAACTGAGGAATCGAGCAACGTTTCTATTATGTCAGGATGTGTGTCTTGAATTACATATTAGGTGTCGAATAACAGTTTTAGGGACGTCCCTGAAGTAGTTCAAAATAATTGATAACTTACTTTAGTTATTATTTAATACGTTTACATTCACAGTGATATAAACGTACTCCTTACGTTGTATCGAGAAAGATATTAGTGTGATTAGTGCATATCATATCGTATTACGCTTGTCTATTTGTCGCATCTATTTGTCCAATTCAAAAAGAAATCCATTTTGAATTTAATTTAGTCTCTATCTCAAAAAATGTCACAACTAATCACAAGAGACGAAAGTGGAACTGCAAATTATTAACATAAGGACTTGTTGACCATTTCTGTTACGTTAAGTTATTCCACAAAAAAGTTTCGTACTTAAATGTATTAAATAATTGGAAAGGTGAATACTAGTTTCCATCCTCATTTTTGTATCTTATAACAGATTAATAATAATATTTCAAGAGGGAGTGCCATTGTTACTATTACAGTATTCTTCCCAATGGCCCCCGTAGACTATTTATATTACAAAGTAAATTTGGAAAACTTTTACTAGGTATAACATTGACACTTAATAATATATTTGCATTCTACTGAGATCGTCAACTTCGTGATTTAGTATAGCTTGATAAACTAGGTTTTACGTTTGTTTTTAAAAGAGCTAACTGAATTATTTTCAATGTCTCTTAGATATCTTAGACTTGAGACTTTACTAAGGGAACTCTTAAATCAGTGCCAGTGGTGGACGATCGTGTTGAGATTGGATGAGAGTCACTTACAAACATGAATAATTTGCGTAGATCCAAAGTCCAGGATGTTTTAAAGTATTGAACACAACCAAAAATATTCTCATTTTAATTATTTTATAATATTAAAAATCGGAATCAAGCTCAAGTTGCGGAACAATTGAAGGGAAGGCACATTTGGGCCCTGTTCAATTAATCAAAATATTCTTCTTACATTTCCAACTCTTTGGCCTATATTGCTTCCAATTCCCCGTTCACATTCAAGATATTTGCGTATCGGAACAAAACTTTATTTTAGACGCTAACAATCTTACATGATAAAATTAAGCGCAACGTAGTCCAGTGAACCCACGTCCCCCAAATTGTTTACACTGGTGTTTCGTCTTTCGTCGTGTTCTTCGTTTTTGTTGGACACAAAATGCAATAACTCGTGTAAGCAGAATATAATGGCTTTAGGCATATTTTGACGCAAATTAAATTATCCCTAATTTACACTGATATTAGTTCCAAATATCTCGAAATATCTCTGAAACATGTCTAACGTTTAAATAATCGCGCCATAGAATTCTAAATTGTAAAATGTCCAGAAGAAATTAGCTTTTCAGTGAAGTTATTATTGTCGTTCGGTATGAGAACTATTGAGAGTCTTGGAGCACTATACCAGTGCTCCAAAGTATATATTATGGCTGTTATTTAAACTAAGTATAAAGCTGGAATTTGGCTAGCATAATAGGGTCATTTTGTAAGCCTATTAATACAGCCACTTATTAAGCCAACACGCAATCACTTTGCATTCGTTTAATAAACACTGTATTACTTATATCGATTCCCACTCCAGTTCCCACTTCCGCTCCCACTTCCGCTCCCACTTCCGTTCCCACTTCCGTTCCTACTTCCGTTCCCACTTCCGTTCCCACTACCCGTTCCCATTCCCCGTTCCCCCTTTCAATTCCCCGTTCCCATTCCCCGTTCCCGTTCCCCGTTCTCCGTTCCCATTCCCTGTTCCCATACCCCGTTTCCCGTTCCCATTCCCCGTTCCCCATTCCCATTCCCCAATTCATCGTTCTCTGTTTTAAAGATAGCCCATATATTAGCTTCGGCTAATGCTTATACTAATATAACCTAGAATCTATACGCCTTTGAGCACTATAACTAATCGTTTATAAAGTTTTGTTAGTTCTCACACACTGTTATTTCTACTATTCACTGTCCATATCTCTCAGGCTTGCGAATAGTCCTTCTTGATCGAGTTCTATAAACTTCTTGATAAGTCTCTCCTTCGGTTGTTGTATTTACTCGCTCTTGTTCATTGCTGGTTTGGCACGTGGAGACATCTGCTTGTCCTGGTTCCTCTCTTACTTGCTCCTCTAATACACGTCATAATACAGGTTCAGTTGTTGTCTGGATGTGCCGTCGGTTTCTACGTAGCCAACTACCGTTTTCAGTTTCTACCACATATGATCGTGGTTCCTGGCATTGCCTCCGTATCGTACCTTGTTTCCACTCTTTGGTTCTGTTATCTTGAATCCGGACGTCTTGTCCCGGAACTAATTGAGAAAGATCACGCGCTTCATCATGTGAGAAAGCTTCACGAGAAAGCTTCATCACGTGACTTAGAGTGAGGGTCCCCACACCTGCTGATATCTGATATCTTGATGGTATTTATTATCATTTCCTCGAATAGGTCGTCGTCATCAGAATCTTCTTTTCTAATATCATATACATCTCGTCGTTCATTGTTTTTTCGGCGGGGATACTTTGAGCGACTTTTGGAACCAGACTGATCTTTTGTTGGTCCATTTACCAGTTTTGATCTACACATCTTCTTCCAGTGATTTCGTTTCTTACACCGATGACACGTTGTACCAAACGCTGGGCATTTATCTCTTGGAGACTTTGGATCGAACCTTCCACAATTACCACAGGTTTCCTCTCTTCGAACTTCGTACACCGAAGCTTCCTCGCGCTGTACCAGTGCCAGTTCTTTCATGTGAAAAAGGATGGCTTCATGCTAAGAGCTGCTTTTGCAATTCATTGAGATACGTTCCAGCAATCAACTGTTCTATCACTCTGTCCTCGAATTCTTCGTCACGCAGGCTACACTTGAAGGCTTGTAACTTCAAACCTCGAGACAAACTCATTGACACTTTTATTTTCTTGCTGCCGAAGTTTTTGTAAATAAAGCCGCGCTACTCTAAAGTTTTCTCTTGGCTGAATATGTGAAATGAATTTGTTCCAGACTACTTCTGGATTTTTCCTTCCGTCTCGCTTAATCCCCATGAGTTAAACATTCTAATGCCATTAGCGCCGGTAAACAACAAGATATGTTCTACTTGTTTCTCTTTCTTTACCTCTTTAACGGAGAAATATAGCTCGCATTGTTGTTTAAATAGTTTTATAGCGCTCCCTTGATCTGAATTGGTCCAGTCCATGCGGGGTGTAATAGACTCCGACATTTATCAGCCAATTTATTCTATCGTGAGTTTATTTCCTTTCCAAGTTCAAGTATAAGTTAATCGCAGATATTATAGTTTACACCACTTGTGATCACTGATGCATGCGCATTATTGTCTGCCAAATTCGCAATCTAAAGTACATATAGTTTGTTTATATATATTTCTTTATGGCTTTTTTTGCCGATATTACTGTAGCTATACTACAACGTTTTATTCCAAGGATACTGTAAGGATACATTTGACCTTGATATTTCTAGCTTCTATATACTTCAATATTCTCGTCTTCTCCGCGGTAGACTTTCCCGGGAATTCGTTCAGCTTCGTTGATGCCACTACTCGGGTTCCTCGTTTTGATTTTGCTTTAATTGCTTTGTGTATGCTATGTGTAGCAATCTGTTCTCTCTGTCTTTTTCTTAATGGTAATATCTTTCATATCAAATTCAGCTTATCCCCTCGCTGCCACCATATAAAAGATTTTAATAATGATGTTTACAGCATAAGCATAGAATAGGAAATGACTAGAAGGGCCACTTGAGGCCGAACCTTTGAAGTTATTGACGCTGCGCATGTCGCATTACGCATGTTCATTACCATTATTCTAGCCAGTCAATTGCATTTTCTGACCAATAAACACGCTGAACTGTCTGGTCCGCCATTATTCTGGCCAGATAACTGCATAAAAATAGGGTGTCACGTTGCACTGCTGAGTGGCCTTTCTGGTCATTTCCTATTCTGTGGCATAAGTATCTAGATACAAATGACCATAATTGCATGCAGTATAATCCTAAACCCTATACTAATTATGTACATAATTACACATATATTACACCCACCCCATCGTCTTTTTAGCCAGAAAAGTAATTTCATCCAACCCCGTCCCTCTTCATGGACGAAATTTATTTGTCGACTGCCCCCAATGGCTTAATATTCACACAAAAATATTCACCCACATCCACCTTTTAGCAAGGACATTCTTATAGAATGCATGCAGATCTTCTCATCATTCTAGCACCATGAATGGAGCTGGATGTCCACAACTTATGCTGAGAAACTTTAAACCGCAAATCCCTTGAAGCAGGATGGAGTAATATCCTTTCCTATTAGTAATAATCTGTGCCGCATTCATTAGACCGTATCACTGCAAGATGGCTTCGATCGATAGCCCCGACACAATTAGGCAAAAGTTTCATTTCAAATGTTGCCATAGTAGCTACAATGTCAGAATCTTTGTTAGGAAATTGGATGTACTGTGGTGTCATTACATCCATAATCGCCTTTGTGGTTTCGTGGACTATACAACACACGGTTGAAAGTGCAACACCAAACTGGTTTGCTACAACTCGGTAATTTACACCTTGATCCAGGAAATACAACGTCTGAGCTGTTCTTCTTTCCACTGAGATAGTGTTTCTTACAAAGCTTTCTTCCTTTCCAATTCGCCACCTATTTCTTGGCAGAGTTTTCTGCCAACGTTTCTTAGTAGTCTTCTCAGATACTTCTGGGCCGTCGTTCCTAACTTAACTGCTCGCTGTAACAACATGCTTTTGACTAAAGCTGAGGATTTGTAAAACATCATTAAGCTTCTTTCGTAAATCTTCTTTCTTCGCAATAGACGATCTCGTCTCTGGACCTTACTTGCACACGCCATCTTGAATTGTTGCTATTATAAATCATACCTTGTTGTTGTAATGGTTACATATATTGATTAATATTTATTCAACAGAAATTGTGCAATACGAAAAGATAAGACGCGAACCATTTATACGATACATTTACGTCTTATGTTAGACACGCTCGTATAAATAGCAAAGTTCGCGTCTTACATGTACACAAGACGCGTCTTATTTCGTCCCGTATAAATTGCCCTAATAATGCACAATGTAAAAAAGGTTCAAGCTATCCGTCGTATTGCGCCAGAGTACATCAGTAACATGTTGTCACACCGCCACAATAACAATTACCAAATGCGGAGCAACAGGCGCAAGCTAGTGTTATAGGTAAACCTAATAAAAACGTTATGAAAAAATCCTTTTCCTACCGAGGAGCTTGCGCCTGGAATAACTTACCCAATGACCTTGTCAACGGGTATGAGCAACTACCAACAAGTGACTTTAAAATTTTACTCGACAACTACTTCTGTAGATTGAAGGACTCTTGATAATGCTGGCAAATGCTACATGATTAATTTTCTTCAACTTTTTCATCTATGTGTATACGTCACCAAATTTATATATCATTTAGGCTTTATACACATTATTAAATTGTTATTATGAAATTGATGTAAATAATTATTAAGACTTTATGGTATCTAAAGCGATCCCTTGAAAAGCAGCAATAGCTGAAGGGCCACCGTTTTTAAATAACTTTCATCAATAAATAAATAAATAAATCATTCTTTGATTATGTAGTAAGGTTGTTATGTGTATTCAACTCATGCATAACAACTCTTACCACTTAATCACAGAACGATCCAAAGCACTTAAAAATAGCAAGATGTAATTTTAGAATGCAAGTAAAGAATGAATCATTTAGATTGTGACTTAAATCATCAAAACCTGTATAAAATAGAGACATTCGATTCAAAACATTTTCCAAGCGGACTATTATTGTACTACATAGTGCATGGATTTTTGTTGGACGTCTCTACTACTATGGCCAACACATGAAAAAATAAGTTAAAATCCATTGTGTGGAAATAGTATGGAAATGCTATTTCCATATTTCATAGTATTTCCAGCGAAGATTCATACTATTTCCATAGTGAGGAATTGCTTCGGTCCACCTTGGGTTACTTGCGCACCCAACTCCTCCCCCCCTCTGGCTTCGTCACTGTGTGCTTTACGATTAAATTTTAATATATTTCGTAAAATTTGTTAAGGGAATTAATGCGTGCATTGAAATGGCGAACGAAAAACTATGTACTTATTTTACACCTAGGCGATACTATTGTTTCTGATAATTTACTGATAGCTGAGGCCTTTAACGACTTCTTTGTGAGCATTGGGCCAAAATTATCTGCTGAAATTGACCCCGACGCCACGGACTTGTCAGAATCAGAAAGTCCCGTCACTAGTCCAGAGACTCTATTTACCCTGTCTGAAATTAGTGAATACGAAGTATTTCTTTTGTTAAGTAATCTTAAATCATCAAAATCGACTGGCCTTGATTCTATCCCCGCAAGGGTACTTAAAATCTCAGCTGTAATAATTAGCCCTTCTCTAACGTGGATTTTTAATCTCTGTATCAAATCCGGTGTCTACATAGATGATTGGAAGAAGGCTTGGGTTATACCCATTTATAAGTCAGAAGATAGAAAAAAATGTGAGAATTATCGCCCAATATCAATCTTACCAATTATTAGTAAAATTTTTGAGAGATCCGTTTTTAATCAATTATATGAATTTCTGAACGCCAATTCTCTACTCTCTAAACATCAATTTGGGTTCCGCCCTAAAAATTCTACTCTGGCAGCTCTCATTCAGATGTGTGATGCATGGTATGAGAGCATGGACAATGGTGAATTGAATGGTGTTGTTTTTGTTGATATCCGAAAAGCTTTTGACTCTATTAATCATAACATTCTACTGCGCAAAATGAAAGAACAATTTGGGATTTCAAATATTGAATTAAATCTGTTCGAGTCCTATCTTTCTGACAGGGAACAGATGTCATTTGTTAATGGCGAAATGTCAGCTCCAAAAAGGATTGTATGTGGGGTTCCTCAAGGATCCATATTGGGCCCCTATTGTTCTTACTTTATATAAATGATTTGCCTGATTGTCTTGAGAAGACAACCCCTTGTTTATATGCTGATGATTCACAGATATTTTCTTCTGCAAAAGACTGTACAGAACTGAATGCTAATTTAAATCATGACTTAAACAATGTTAGTCAATGGCTCGTCAAAAACAAACTGCAACATCATTCAACAAAAACTAAATTAATGTATGTCGGATCCTATCACAACCTTGCTAAAATTGACAATGATCTTCCCGTAATGATTAATGACCAACTGATTCCTAGAGTGCATTCAATCCCGTGTTTGGGAGTTAAACTTGATGAAACATTGAGTTGGGACGACCATATTGAAATGGTTTGCAAAAAAGCCGGGGCTGGCATTGGGGTTCTGAGGCGTATTAAGCCCTATGTTCCTGCAAACACCTTGATATCAATTTATAATGCTCTCGTACAGCCTTATTTCGATTACTGCTCTCCTCTTTGGGGCACCTGTAACAAAACCCTGAGGGATAAATTACAAAAGTTCCAAAATCGGGCTGCCAGAATAATAACTGGCGCCAGTTATGAGATTAGATCTGCTGACGTTCTCCGATCTCTTGACTGGGAAAATTTGGAAACACGATGGTACTTATCTAAGGCTACATTCGTATATAAAGTCTTGAGCAATAGTGCTGCACCGACCCTGAAAGATTCATTCTTAAGTAGGAATACTTTACAAAATAATTATAATCTTAGAAATTCCCAAACCGATCTGGCCCTTCCAAAGCCAAAAAGAGAATTTCTTAAAAGAAGCTTTAAATACAGCGGGGCTTTTATGTGGAATGACCTCCCGCTTGAAGCTAAGCTAGCTCAATCAGTTTTCTCGTTTAAAAATTGTATCAAACAAAATATTCGATGTTAATAACCAAGTCATATCTCTACCTGGGACACACCGTAATCTTCAGTAGCCTTCATTTCTCAGTTTTGATAATGTATATAATTTATGTATATAGTTGCATGTCCTCTTTATATCCTTCCTTTTTTTTACTATGTAATATTTTTATATTGACGCCTCCCGTGGAAATCAACTTTTACATAGTTGTCGGGGCTAGCGTCTTTAAATAAAGTGTGTAATAACCTAACCGGTAGCAGTTGAGAGAATTCAAATATAGGAATCGAACCTGCTGTCCTGCGATTCCCGTGCAGCATTCTGATCACTGGCCATTTGTCAAAAGCTACCATAGGTGCGTGAGAGTAATAAGAGTGTGTTGTGGTAGGGATGATTCTGTTCTGTCGAGCGATATTAATTCGCAAAATTATAGATAATCTATTTGCAAACTTAACCTGTTAAATTGTTCAACATTTCAGATGTTCCGCATTTGAAAGAATATATAATCTCTGAATCAAGCGTACTAAGTTGGTTAGACTGTGCTACAAGTTGCCTGGAGACACGTTTCTGTGTCGCATACAATTACAAGGAGGGCTCAAAGGAAAGCGAAATCAACTGTCAGTTAAGTCACACTTCTCACCATAAGTTTGAAAAAGTAAGCGACGAGAACAACGACTGGATGTTTTTCGAAGCAGTTGGAGAAAGAATGGTAAGATAAGATAAATGCTATAGAATTATGTTAGAGTAATTTTAGTATACATCAGGGCCTTTTTTAACTAATGTACTGGAGGGGCCAAAGTCCCCCAGTCCCCATGTTGGCCCCCCCAGTAAGCCATTTTGGCCCCCCCAGTGACGGTTCCTTTTGTCCAAAATATAAGCAAAAAAGGGGGGGAAACTGAGTTTAGAGGAAAGTTATGGTATTCTCACAACAAAACCTGGCTCCGTTTAGATGGAATATATCAAAAGTTGTCTCTGAAAATGCAGGAAATCAGGCCACAGAGACTCAAGAATGCAAAACGACCCCCACACTCCCCTTCAGCTTCCCACAGCTGTAATACATCACCTACCTGTTACGTCCCCTTTCGATGATGGCCCTCCCACTATCGATTTCTTCAGTAAAAAATGCCCTGGTATACATTTAATTATTTTAAATGTTCTTGAAAATTGTTTGCTGGATTCTATATAAAGAACGAGATAACTCGTCCATGGCGACACCAAATCAGATCAAAATAAAAAGTAAAAGTTTGTGATTACCAGCGCCCCGCAAATGTTCAGGAACTTAATATCTATCATTGAGACTCGATTGATAATGAAACCGAGCTATTAGGCAATCAGTAAAGAAAAGCCTCAGTAATCGTAAAGTAAAAAGCCTACAGAAAAAGACAAAATTGTACATCGACTGTCCTTCGAGCTCGGATTGCCCCCATCGAAAGACCAACCAAATTACCTAAAGTGATATCAGAAAAGTTTGCAAAATTTTCCTATCATTATTGTAAATTTGGTTTGGCCAAACAATAGCAGATTTTTCTATTTTTGCGTTCAGCTGGCGAAAATGTATGCATAGAAGTATACCTTGTGCAAACTTAGGTGTTTGAAATTGAGAAAGAAACAACGTAAAAGTTCTATGGTTACTACACACAGGAGTAAAACCCCAAATTTTCTCGAATTGTAATCCTGAGAGAATGTGCTGTATCGAGAATTTGTCGTTTGAAAATGATACTTCGCTCATAATGAATTTCCTTGATCTAGACTGATTGTCAACAAGAAAATAAATGTCAGAATGGTGGGAAAATGGCCTGGCATCCAGTGAAGCCTTTTAAATGTGAATGCCCAGAGAATTATGGAGGAGAGCTTTGTGACAAATGTAAATATTTTTTAGTTTTGTCAACGAGTTTTACTTCATTTCATTTTATTTTTTTCAAATATCTTGAGCACTAACCATTATGGTATCATTAGACAGACCTAAACGTTATATCAATAATACTGGGCAAGAATTGTTAGAAACCAAATTATTATTTGAAGTCGTGCATAGAATTGTATAAAGTCTAATCTATAAGTAATGCTATATAGATGAAATTATTCAAATTACGGTAGTTCTATTTTGATTGGATGGTGGACGTTGTATTCTGGTAATTGTGAAAAGAATTGTATAGAGTATACTGTTTGTGGAGAAAATATCATTATGTATAAGCGAGTCAGTTGTAAAATTATTATAGAGTAGGCATGTCAATATCTCGGTTAAAAGTCTGTTCAACTGATCGCGGGTATGCATGTTTCGTCCTCATGCATAAATAGCTTTGTTTGCGAGAAGATAAATTTGCGTTCGTTGTCGTCTGCGCGTTTTGCTGGAAGTGAAGCATGGTCGTGTCTTTTGATAGCATTTTGATGTTCAGTAAATCTTGTCTTAATCTTTCACGATATTTGCCTAATGTACTTTCGGAACATGGAAATATTTAAAATTGCGTTTTCGTTGCTTTGCTTCTGGGCAAATGGAAATATTTAAAATTTCTTTAAAAGCTAAATAAGTCTATATAGTAAGGCCAATTAAAAAAAGTTTTTAGTTTTTCATCACCGCCCGCCCCTGAAAAATTGGCCGCCCGAAATATATTTTTATTATTATTATTAAATCGGAATTAGTCGGAAGTAGTCGGAAACCGAATGTTGGCGGCCATATTGTTTCAACATGCCTTTCGTTGTCGTACAAATACAACATGGTCTCGTATTTAGGCATAGAAGTTAAAATGGCTCTTGACTGTGACTATTTCTTGCGCAGACAAAATGTGTGAAATGGAAAACAACCTTTTAACCCGTTTTTAAAAGGGGAAATATACTACTTATGCTATTAAAAAATACATAATAAAAATAATAAAAATCCGCCCGCCCGCCCCACGTTTTTCAAAAAATCTGATGAAAAACTAAAAACTTTTTTTTAATTGGCCTAATCCAAGTCCAGTAATTCCTATTTGTCAAGATTAGCTTTTGTTTGCCATTCATGATTCATGAGATTCAATTTGGTGGTGTAGAGTATTAATAAGGAGGGTATTGTTGTTGTTAACAGAATATAGCTATAATTTATATTAACTACACTTGTGCCTTTCGACTGGTTTAGAAATATTTATATTATTATGAGGAGATTTTTTACAAACTCGCGTATTGGTTGCTCAAAACCAATCAGATTGCGCGAAGCCCGGATTGCGAAATGCGCATTGAGGAACAAAATGGCGGTCTGTTTCGGTGTTTTCCTTCTTCGAAGATCTGTTTATAGCGCTTCTTACAACGGCAAATGGAAAAAAATAGTCAAATTTTTCCAAACAAAGAAAAGTACTTGATCTTTAGGAAACATTCGGCACCTCGGCGGGCTGAATCGATAGAAATTAATGCCTTACAAGCGTGATTATGTCATCCTATATTGATGCGACAAAGTGTCAACTAATATCAGTAATATGGAACTTGCCAACTTGTAAGGTAAGATTGTTTGTATATTTAATGTTTTTGTTTGGGTAACTATTTCATATCAAACTAAAGTATTATTTTATAATCTTTAATTCAAAGTTTGTTGGCAACGATTCTATATTTTGTGCATTTTAATAATTAAATTTGCATGCCATTGATGTCAATATTTCCTTCTAGAATCGAATCAATCGATCTAAATTCTCTTTGTATTTTCACACAAAAATATGATTTTTTGCACTATATATTGATACTATAGATAAATTTCATGTTTAAATACTTTGGACATGTCCTATTAAAATCCGAACTTGATCAAATGAGCTTGAAATGACGTTCTGTTTGTTTTTTATTAAAATTTGCTTATTAAAAATATCCAATAAACCAATAGCCTAGTACATGACTTAAAGTTCAACGGCTGAAAATCACCCCAGAACTGTTCCCGAACAAGCTAAATTTACTTTCATAGTAAGCCTGGGGTATGTTAGTTTACAAAAAACCTAATTTGCTCAAAATTTGAGTGGGCGGTCCTAGGTCGTTTTTCAGCATTTTTAAAACCCACCAGAATTTGTGTCAACATTAACATTGTAAAGCTCACTGACCAAACCATCATTTATGTATTATGCTCCATTCAAATTTTATACTTCAACTATGTAAACACAATTTTTAGTCATCTTTCTCAGTATCAAGCCTATCAATAGTTTGGTTTAGAATGCTTTCAAAGAATATAGAGGTTTTATATTTTTGCCATATTTGCTCAAAATGCAGTTTACTACTCTACAGCTCAATCCAAAGTTCAACGGCTGAAAATGACACCAGAACTGTTTCCGAACAAGCTAAATTGACTTTCATAGTTAGCCTGGGATATGTTAGTTTACCAAAAACATAATTTGCTCAAAATTTGAGTGGGCGGTCCTTGGTCGTTTTTCAGCATTTTTAAAACCCACCAGAATTTGTGTCAACATTAACATTGTAAAGCTCACTGACCAAAGCATCATTTATGTATTATGCTCCATTCAAATTTTATACTTCAACTATGTAAACGCAATTTTTAGTCATCTTTCTCAGTATCAAGCCTATCAATAGTTTGGTTTAGAATGCTTTCAAATAATATAGAGGTTTTATATTTTTGCCATATTTGCTCAAAATGCAGTTTACTACTCTACAGCTCAATCCAAAGTTCAACGGCTGAAAATCACCCCAGAACTGTTTCCGAACAAGCTAAATTGACTTTCATAGTAAGCCTGGGGTATGTTAGTTTACAAGAAACATAATTTGCTCAAAATTTGAGTGGGCAGTCCTAGGTCATTTTTTAGCATTTTTAAAACCCACCAGAATTTGTGTCAACATTTACAGTCAGAATGTAGTTCAATGTACTATTTACTAAGTTGGCCCAACCCCATCTACCTTTTTGAGGTTACATGACTTATGCAAGAAGGGAGATGGACACGTTAGATTATTGAAGTAAATTTTTTGTGAAAAATAGTGGTGATATGTTTTGCTCAATACTAAAATGTTTCCTATGTTATTTTAGCATGCTTTACAATGCAGGGATGTGCATATTAAAGCCTGACAGATCCCTCCATGAAGCTTTTAAGGAAATCCAAATAATTGCCAGGACACTGTTCATTCAAATTTTGGGACAAGTAATTTTGCTAATTACAATAAGTCTAATGACTCAGACTATTATATCAGAACTCAGGTAAATTACACTAGAGGATGCTACTCTGAGTGGTTCCACCCTTGGTATGCTGAACGTTTGCATGAAACAGGTCGTATTTCTAGGGATGAGCCGATAATCAGTTTGTTAACGGTGGAAACTGATAATCGGCCGATAAGCCCACATATTGTATTGTATCGGTAAATTAATGGATTTTTCGTTATCCGCTCATTGTTTCTTTTCACTGCAATCAAGTAATTTTTCAGCTCACGCAGTTTGTGTGGAGCCACCAGAGTTTCATCTCTTGTAATAACAATATATTTTAGTTCTCTGGCATAATTAGATTGTACAGTAGACTGTAAAGAATGTTACTGAATGTCATATTTAAAACTTCCTGGTGGAGTTAAAATGTTGTATGTAATTTTATAGTTTGGCATATTGTAAACACGCTTATTAATTCTCTCACCTAATGTTGACTAAGTACCAAAACCATGGATCCATCTGGTCCAAAATAACATTGTCATGTTTTCATATAGGGATGTAACTACATTCCAATGTTGTTTACCATTTTAATGGTAATATTAAACTATCAGAAACTAATACTATATTATCCAAAATTATTATTACGAAATCACTCAACACTGAATATAATCCATTTTATTGATAGGCTCTTCAAAAACATAAACTGTTCCTGCGGCTATGCCTATAGCCTATAGCCTATAAGTCAATATTTTCTAAAGGAAAACTTTCCTGACATTTACAAAAAGACAAAAGTATTTTTAGCATCTGAAACTTTTCATGTCAAGTGTATATTAAAGCAAGCCTATACCTATAGCCCTATATAGCGTTTTTGCTCACAAAAATATAGTATGTAAAACATACTAAAAATAAAACTTTTGTACTCACCTTCCGCATGAACGTACTGAAATTTAAAGTTTTAAAATATTTTCTATGTTATCTCTTGTTTCTGTTGATTTTGTATTTTTGTCTGTTAATATTCCGCCTGAATTGCGGGCAATTCTGACCGCCCAAATATTGGGCTGCTATTGCCTGGTTACTAAGTTTTGAGCACTTTTTGAAAAAAATACGCGAGTTTGTAAAAAATCTCCTCTTATTAACATCATTTTCTTTTTGTTGATTTGATAAACATGAAATAATTACTGTGTATGTAACTCCGAGATCACGCGTGTAGTTCGCAAGAATTGCAGCGCGTAATAATTTTATTTTATTATCAGCTTTAGAGTGAGACATGTAAAATGTATCACCATGACCGTATATCACATTTATTCTTTAGGCTTTCTTAATTGCACTGGTGATTGGCAGATTATCGATTGTTTCTGTTACTACATTAGCGATGAAACTGCCAGTTGGACTGAAGCAAAAGATGATTGTCGCGCACGTGGTGGTGACTTGGCTGTGCCAACTAGCTCGGGAAATAATGAACATATTTATCAGGCTATCAAAAATCGCAACATTGACATGGCTTGGATTGGAGTGCACAGGATGGGCCAAAAGTTCTACACGATGGACGGTGACGACGTATGCTATGAGAATTGGTACCCGGGAGAACCATCAGATGATGGTGATTGCGTATATATGTTGTACAGGGTATGGTGGCATAATAATAATGATGCAGCTGGAAAATGGAATGATGTAATATGTCGGGATTCCAATTATTACTATATCTGCCAACAGAGTCTCTAATAATGTAAGAATTAGCTTTAAACTATGCATGGGAACTAATAGCAAGATTGTGGATTTTACGTTGCTAGTCATATTTTGTAGTTATGTCATTTTGATAGCAGTCATAGTTAAACTAGTAAGTTGTTCTAGTTGTTAAATCATATCTCATAGAATCCCACGTCGGCTTGAGAACATGACGTTAAGATTACTAACCTTACGTTCTGCTGATTGAGCTAGTAAAACTCATGCCCAAGTCGTACGATACCGGATTACCTATTCATGTACGAGTTTCTTCAATCATGCCTAATTAAAGCCCATCTCGTTAAGGTTTTGGCTACACAATACCGAATTGAACATTCAGATCAGAATATGCTAACAAAACAACACGAGTATCTCGCGCGGTCTTCAAGGAAACGAAGAGTCTTTGTCGAATATTTTATTGTTAACACTTCAATCATTTTTAATGAATGCCCTCATCAGATATACTAATTGAAGTCAATAAAGAACCAAATACAGAATTGCTTTCTTTAACTGAAACAAACATGTTCGTGAATAGAAATATGGGGTGTTATATTGATAGGACGCTGCTTGGTTCAGTAGTGTTGGCAGGTCGGAAACTAGCTATACAGTATCAACAGATATCGATTAGGTTTGATTGAAACAGGCACAAAAAATCTTTTGAAACTGGAATGACCAACTGAACTTATCGGATTCGACCAGTGACGAGGCGCCCGAAACGTGCAGGATCAATTTCCATACCACTTCCACTGCGGATTTGTCTTTTCTTTGCTGTGACACACTCGGGATTGCCATGGCATTGTGTAACCAAAACACCGCATATCTGATTATTTGTTGTATGGAAAGTATAATCCAATACGAGAGCAATCCGGTATTGTGTAACTGCGGCCTGAATGTAAATATTGGTATTTAAGGTGTTCCATTGCAGGATAATGTATCACACATGGAGTTCTCACATTCCAAGTCACAAGTGAGACTCAGGCATTTTCCATGAGCTTGAGCAGCAAAAGAAACAACTTTATTTCACACTTATATATTTCCCACAATACAATACCGCATGCTAATAAATACATCAGTTTTATTTATTGATTTAGCTGCAGTTGCAGTGTCATTGTTTTAAATTTAGCACATCTTCACATTAAATTGTTCTTGTAGAATTGCGTTCAATATAGTCTGTATATGAAACAATAAATAGATCTTCCAGAATCAAAACTAACTTCACTTGTTCAATGCACCGAATATATACCGACAAATTACTAGAGGCTGGAAACTGGATGCTAGGTGACGACAAACACGATATATTGCGCAACTTTTGCAAATTTGTCATATCGACAAAAATTTTGTACGAATTCATACATCACATATTTAGAATTTTAGAAACAGTACCATTAAAGTGCCACGACCCCAAAATCGATTTTTTGTATATGTGTAATATTTGTATCATTCTGAGAAGAAATGTAATATATCTTTATAGTAAAAACCCTCATATTGATCAACTTTTTCACTGCTACCGGATATGATATCATTAGCTGAATTGTAAATTAGTTTTCCTTTGTTTTTTAATGCTAAAATTCACCTATTGACATCATATCCGGAAACTATGACAATGAAAATGTGTATCAAGATAGTGAAGCCTGTTTCTCTACTCTATTCATAGATCTGAGAATTAAAGCTAATAGAGCTTCTGATACGTGTTAATGAAATTAAAAGGAAATGGTGACCAAGTTGAGTTGACCATAGTAACTTTAACTTTTTCCGACTTGTCTCTCTAAGTAACTACTTATTAATTGTTGCGGGTCTTACCCGCGAATGCCAAAACATATCAGAGATTTATTCTCGTACCCAGAGCCATGCAGTCTTACGCGCGTCAACGGAGCGCGACGAAGGGCTCTGGTTTAATGCAAATCAGAAACGAATATGATTGGCCACGCCGAAGGTTATTATATTCTGTCAAAACATATCAAAATAGCATTTACTTTATTTTTAGAATGCGTATTATTTAGAGAATCAATCGTATGGAGTTATAGCTACACGCGAGGCGAGTGTATAACACGAGCTGTACTCAATCCGACGTCTTTGAGACTGTTTTAATACCAAATGTTTAAATAAATACCGAGACGAAAGCTTTCTATATTCATGAAGAACGATATCGACGGATAATACGTGAAAAAGCGAAAAGAAAATCGCCCAAATGCGTATAAATCATGAACATACAATGAATCCTGAGCAGTTCACTCGTGGTCGTGGCAAATCTGCTAAATCCATACTTTTCCTGACAAACTTTCAATGGTAAGTAGTTACAAATGATACGAAAGGAGCTTTATAAAATATTGCGACATCGAACGTGTCCACGTGTTTATACATTATGTGCAACAATGCACCCTTATGAGAGAAATTGCGACTTTAAAAAGTCCATGAAACGTTTAAAAACAAGACCACTTGCCTCTGGGGTGTTCACTTCTGCTACAGACAACATAATTCGTTCCAGTTTTGCCTAGATTGGTATGTATTGGGCCATTCCATTTAATATAGGCACCCCCCCTTATTGAGGGTCCGTTCATAGCCCCATTAGGGTAAAAATAATTTGGAACCCCCTTGGATACATTTTTGGAGGGTTTTCCCATAGGATATCGCAAGCACCCCTTTAGGATATCGTTTTCTCCCCCTTGAATATCACTAAAACACCAAAATGTTGCCATTTTGAGGGAAAATCACGTAAGCTACACCCTAGGAAAATTTAGGATAAAAAACCCCTCCTCCCCGATTGGATATCCAGACTCCTCAATAGGGGAGTGCGCATAGTAAATGGAATGGCCCATTAAGGTTGGGTGCACATTTTAATATCCAGACATTTGAATATCTAACAACATTATATTTGCGTAAACACAGCATTTATTCTCATCCCGGGTAGGCGAGCCCGCTTAGGTCATAGCGTTTATATGGAAAATCCCAGCCCGCTTTAAGCGAGATCTCGGATCATTTGAGGCAAGATCTCGCTTAGGTGGGCCTGGCCAGCTCGGTTCTCATATAAACGCAACATGAAATTTAATGGGAAATAAGAACTTGCCAAAACCGGCCTGCTCTGGAACTCGGGCTAGCTTGTCCCATATAAACAGCCTTTTGGTTGGCAGGAACAAGAAAGCTTGTATGTATCAGCCTAGATCTAGGACCTTTACTCGGCAGGTGGTGCTTAATTTGCAGGTTAATCGACACCCGACTACGGCCATACAGGTTTATAATTCCTGTAATAAATAGATTTCCGCCTATATTTTACAATGCTTATAATTACCAAAATTGAGAGGAAATGTATTTTCGTGAAGGATTTATATATTTTGACCAATTTTGCGCTCTCACTTCAGCTTATAAATATACACAAATAATATTACTATTGCTTCAAACTTGATGTGTAATAAAACCAACGTTCTAAACGTATATCGAAATATAAATTGTAAGTTTACACCCCCAACAAGTTGGTGACGCCCCCCCCCCAACTTTTTTGAAATTGGAATATTCGGAAAATTGAGTTACTCATTCGGAAACTACGGCAACATTGGATAAACAAAATCTAAGTCAGTAAACAGCAAGAGTGTTCACAAAAAGAACAAAATCCTAACATTCCCATTATCGCATGGATAAGAAATCGATATTTGTTGGTTTATTAAATGCATGACACCTTTTGCTTTGTATAGTGTCTATTATTTCCGGATTTTAAACAGGCTCACGACCGCGCAGCGTGTCCGCAATCTGGCCAATTTCCGTAAAAACGTTGTTGAGGAACTTTTCACAATTCACGTGCATATCCAAATATCAAGGTTTGTTTAACGTTATGCCTCCGAAAAAGAAACGCTTTAAAGTAGAATGTCTCGTTTGTCACGCTACATTTGACTCGGACTATCCGAGGAAACACAACGAATTGTGCCATGCATAGCGCTCATCTGAAAGCGCACAAGCATATTGGGTTTAAAGTCGCTGGCGCACCAGATAACCCATTTAAGGTGTGTTTTATAATTACATTTTGTTATTTTTTAAGAGGCAGTTAGGTAGTAGTTCAGTTATGAATCTATACCTATGATGAGTAAATCGATATAGGGCTTAACAGTTGGTCCCGAAGACGACTGAATTAGCGCAAAACGTTGTCGTTGTGAGTCTGGCAGTCTGTGTGTTTGCATGGTTTACCGGTTTATTAAACATGGTTGGTTTATACAATCATACATTTGGTGAATAGGAACAGTAGGACATGACTAACACGAGGACATTAGTCACATTACTCTGTTGGAAATCCTATTCCCGTTGATGAATCCTATAATTTTTTCGTTACGATTTATGCTCTTTTTAATTAGAACAAGACGCCTGCTCAGGCGTTCACACTGGCCTTATAATGTGTGTGAAAACTATACGACCCTATGATAACCGTTGCGAAATTTCTATGTCTCCAAGGCCTCCAAGTCACAAACTTTCAAGGATTTTAAAACGTCTGTAGACAGGCTATAGGGTTCAACTAATACGCAGGTAATATACTACAAACATTCGAGTATGTTAAGTTTAAAAATACAAAGAAAACTACATCAATAGTAAACAAACCGAAGGCCGTTCAAGGCCCCCAAGTCACAAACGTTTAACGATTTTAAAACGTCCGTAGACAGGCTAATATACTAATACGCAGGTAATATACGAGAAACATTTGAGTACGCTAAGTTTCAAAATTCAAAGAACACTATATCAATAGTAATAAACAAACAAGACAAAAAATCCTATTGCAAAGTTTCCGCTCCTTACCTGGCGGCCATTTTGACTTGAGCCGGCGGTCAGCGGTTCACTTCATGAACGTAGGTCGATTTCACGTTGACGAAAAAAACGAAGAATTTTCGCACAGAAAATTAGGGAATCTCAACACTGGGCCTTACGGGTTGGAGATAAACAATATAGTTCTAATTACGAACATTAGGCATAAACATACAGTTAATTAACATTCGCTAGAAGCCGGAAGTTAATTGGTATAGTGCACTTCCGGTGAAATGAACACATGTTTTTAAAACAGTGCGTGCGGCTGAACATGGTTTGAGAGCGAGCGAGATTGGTTTTTGTACTTTAAAATGTTTAAATAAAATAATTCCTTGGAACATATATAACTTGTGACTTGTCGTAGATACTTGAGGAGGCAATTTACGACACCTGGCACCTCCGACGGGATTGTAACTTGTGATTTAGCTCGAACAAGAGCGAGGGAAACCCGATAAATATATCGTGGAATTAAAACAACAACTCGACGAGATTAGCGGTAAATTACGGTTGCTCAATTTTACCCTCAAGAAAAATGATGATATACTTAAAACAAACGACGAAGGAGTCGCCGTCCGGCAAAAGGGTCAAATAACAAAGATTATTTTGGCTGTAAGCGACTTAAAACAAGAGATCGAAGAAAAGAAATTTATCGAAGGCGAATCTGAAGAGAACGTCGCATCATGGGGCGAATCAATCGAGAATAGTATTGCTTTAGCCGACGAGAATGTCAAGCAATTGAACGAGCATATTCAAGGCCTTAAAGCGGACGAACGCCGGAAAGAAAGCGCCCTGGAAAACGAAAATAAACGGCTATTAGACGAGGAAAATTACGCGAGACAACAAGAGTTCGAGAAACATGAAAGGGACAAACAACTTGCCTTCGAACAGGAACTTTTCAATCAAAAGTTACAGTATCAAAAGGAAATTAAAGAAGTTCAAGCAACGAAAAATTCATCAACAAAGCTACCAAAGCTCGTAATTACACCTTTCAATGGCTCGTATCATGACTGGTTGCGATTCTGGGGCCAATTTTCTGCGGGTATTGATTTGACCGATATTCCCGACGTGATGAAATTCTCTTATTTAAAAGAGTTAGTAGAACCCAAGATACGGACATGTATAGACGGTCTGCCCTTTACAAACGAAGGATATAAACATGCAAAGAAAATCTTAGAAAACAAATATGGAAACACTAGTGAAATTGTGAATTCCTATGTGGAAGAAATCGTGAATTTGCCAACGGTAACAAGTACCCGACAGGAGAAAATACATCCCTTCTACGAGAAATTAGTATATTGTGTTCAGTCGCTGGAAACTTTGGAAAAGCTTCAAGAAGTTAATGGATATGTGCGACTACTTTGAACAAATTACCTGGAATACGTGGGGACTTAGTCAGAACTGATCTCAAATGGAAAGACTGGACATTCACAGAATTAGTTACAGCACTGTTTTCTTGGACCGAAAGAAACCCTATTGAACCAAAGACAAACAGCGATAAGAAAGATTCATCAAAGACATTTCAAACCCGTCAAATCGAACAGAAATCTCGAGCATGTGTATATTGTGACTTGAAAAGCCACAAGTCTGTTGCTTGTGACTCTGTGACCACTTGTCAAGCTCGGCGAAAGCTTTTATCGGACAAGAAACTTTGTTTTAACTGCACGGGTGGTAGTCATAGAGCATCGGAGTGTAGGAGTAAGCAGACCTGCCAGAACTGTAACCGACGTCATCACACCTCAATATGCGACCAAGAAAACCAAACCAAAAACATTTTAACTACAGCACACCATCCCAGTGATTACCAAGTAATTTATCCAGTAGTTCTTATCGAAGTTGATGGTATAAGGTGTAGAGCCCTGCTCGACACAGGTGTCGGAAGCTCGTATGCATCTGCGAAGATGGTCGAACAGTTAAACAAGAAACCAAGTGTGTCGAAAGTAACAAAAGTTGAAATGCTTATGGGATCAGCCACTCGTCGGGTGGATATCTTTACTGTGAAAATTAGTGATACTGAAAATAACTTTAGCATGGAAACCAAGCTAACTAAAGTGGAATTCCAATGAAGTTGAGTTACAACCCAAGGAAGTAGCAGCAAAGTCGGATGAAAGTACCTATGCCAAACAACAACTTGGAGTCAAAGCGAATGAGAGCAAGATACTTGGTCTTGCTTGGGACAAAGCGAAAGACACTTTGAAGGTAGTTTATCCCCATGAGCATGGTGAAGTGACAAAGCGAAGTATCCTTACGAGCCTGGCAAAAATCTACGACCCGCTTGGCGTTGTCTCTCCGACAACTCTTACTGGAAAGCTTGTCTACAGAGATGTTTGTGATCTGAAGCCAGCATGGGATGCAGTTGTTCCAAGTCAGCCAAACAGTCGGTGGAAGAAGTGGTTTGATGGTCTCCCAGAGGACGTAGAATTTCCTCGATCCATTGTGCGACATCGAGAAACAATCGAAAGCATAGATTTACACAGCTTTGGAGACGCAAGTGGAAATGGAGTTGCGGCTGCCGTCTACGCGATTGTGAATCAACGATCCGGGAGCAGTCAAGGTCTTGTAGCAGCGAAATCACGTCTAGCGAAACGAAATACCACAATTCCACGACTCGAACTGACGTCAGCACACATGGCTACGAATCTACTCAACAATGTCAAGAATGATTTGACAGGATTTCCAATAAATGAACTGCACGCGTGGTTAGACAGTACCGTTGCGTTGTATTGGATCCAAAATGGTAGCGATTACAAGCAATTTGTCGCAAATAGAGTGCGCAAGATTCAAGAGCATAACGAGATTATCTGGCATCATGTACCAACAGGAGACAACCCTGCAGATCTCGGCAGCAGAGGTGGGAGTGTGACAAACCACGACCTTTGGTGGAATGGCCCAGAATGGCTTGCCCATCAAGAGAACTGGCCTCCTGAGATCGTGGTCAAGTCTTCACCAGAAAGCAAAGCAGAAACAAAGATGACGAAAGAAGTAGTCAACGCAGCAGTGGAACAAGTCGCCGATGTATTCGATGATCTATTGAAGAAACACCAACTTTGGAAGGTCCTGCGCGTTTGTGCATGGATCAATCGATTTATACTGAATTGCAAGGCTAAACCTCGAGACCGAGACTTGGGTCCTCTGTGCGCCAGCGAGATTAGATCGCCAAGAAATGGTGGATTAAACGAGTACAGAACGAAGCGAAAAGCCATCCAACATTTGCCGACAAAAGCCTGGAACTTAACCTCCAAGAGAACGATGAACATATCCTAGAATGTAGAGGAAGAATTCAAGGCTTCTATCCTGTATACCTACCTGACAACCACACCTTTACTGAGAAAGTTGTTGAAGATTCCCACCAACAAACGCTCCACGGGGGAGTGGCCTTGACCATGACCCACGTCAGAAGCATCTATTGGATCCCGAGATTAAGAAGATTGGTTAAGGGTATTCGGAAGGGTTGCTTCGGGTGTAAGCGAGTTCAAGCGAAAGCGTATTCCGTTCCCCCACCTGGTATTCTACCAACGACAAGAACCGAAGGG
Organism: Trachythela sp. YZ-2020; assembly: GCA_016169945.1. Classification (NCBI taxonomy): domain Eukaryota; kingdom Metazoa; phylum Cnidaria; class Anthozoa; order Malacalcyonacea; family Clavulariidae; genus Trachythela; species Trachythela sp. YZ-2020. The sequence continues at coordinate 1,442,071 of JADLSH010000114.1, forward strand.
AAAAATGCGTTTGAAGTCATTGGAGTGGACTTTGCGGGTCCAATCAAATATCGTACAACTCGAAAGACGTTTAAGAAATCGTATTTAGTCCTGTACGCGTGCAGCGTGACTCGCGGAATCTATTTGGAGTTGCTACCGAGTTTAGAGACGGAGTAATTCTTACGAAGCTTTAAAACCTTCATTGCAAGAAGGGGAAGACCAAAACTCGTGTATTCTGATAACGGCGGAACCTTTGTGGGAGCTGCATCTTGGCTCAGACAAGTTATGAAGGATGAGAAGATAAATGGCTACTTGGCTAGGCAAGAGATCGACTGGCGGTTTAACCTTAGTCGCGCCCCATGGTGGGGCGGCCAATTTGAGCGGCTCGTGGGATTGGTCAAGTCAGCCATGTATAAAGTCATTGGCGGTGGAAATCTATCTTGGAAAGAACTACAAGATGTCATCCTAGATGTCGACGTAGCCGTGAACAACAGACCACTTGATTACGTTGAAGACGATGCTCAACAACCCATCCTTACACCCAACTCGATGTTGTTCGGACAACCAAATACTATCCCACAACTAGAGCCCCACAACATTGAAGATACTGATCTGAGGAAACGAGCAAAATATTTTCAAAAGTGCAAGGATGCAGTTTGACAAAGGAATATCTAAGAACACTATGCCAGAGACACAATCTAAGACACGGAACGAAATTGGTGACGCCCAAAAATGGTGACGTTGTGATAATCAAGAGTGACGAGAGAAATTGAGGGAAGTGGCAACTGGGAGTCATCATCCGACTTCTTACAGGGAATGACGGAGTTGTCAGAGGAGCAAAGTTACGAGCGGGAAAGGGTACTCTTGAGAGAGCGGTACAGCAGTTGTACCCATTAGAACTGTCGTGTGATCGTGAGAAACCAAAACCGGTGTTGAGAGTCCAAGCTCCTGAGTTTCGACCGAGACGTAATGCTGCGGAAGTTGCGAGATTGCGGATTCAAGACGAGGCTGAAGATGATGAACTTGAGTAACATTCTTTGCGAACTATTGTGACGTTATTCTTATTGTTGTTGTTCGGGAATCTCCATTGTTAACATATATCTCAATACTTGAGCTATATGGGGGGAGTGTGTTGGAGATAAACAATATAGTTCTAATTACGAACATTAGGCATAAACATACAGTTAATTAACATTCGCTAGAAGCCGGAAGTTAATTGGTATAGTGCACTTCCGGTGAAATGAACACATGTTTTTAAAACAGTGTGTGAGGCTGAACATGGTTTGAGAGCGAGCGAGATTGGTTTTTGTACTTTAAAATGTTTAAATAAAATAATTCCTTGGAACATATATAACTTGTGACTTGTCGTAGATACTTGAGGAGGCAATTTACGACACGGCCAGTGTAATAAATGTATAGACGATTAGACGTATATAGTATACCGACTCCACGGCACCGCGTGAAAACTGCAATAACTGGCTTACCTATCAATTTAACTCACAGTCAGTAGCTCTAAAAAGCAATTGTTATTACAAATTAACTATCATAGGGACATAGCTATAATTACGATAATATCGGATGTGAGAAAGAACTGATACAATCATAGTATTTTACTTAACATTAATTCGGTTTGCTACACTACAGGCAGCTGCGCCATCAAGTTCATTACATAAATGTAGAAATGTGCAGGCAAATTCATTATTGCTCTCAGAATGCGGGAAATGCCATTTCCGAGATCCTAGAAATGCCATTCCCCTAGGTTACGGCGCGTACCCCTACTTATTCGGAAAACAATTGTGTGATTCGGAAATTTTCGACTTACACCCCCCCCCCCCAACTTTTACCTGCTAGCTACGGCCCTGCTTGCAGTAGTCAGATTTGCATGATTTTCTCCCGAGTTATGTTTCCTATGGCAAAAATTGACATTCCGATCTGATCCCTTATTGCTGAAGATTTTTCTCTATTCCCCTGCCATAGCTTACTCCCCTGCCATAGCTTACTCCCCTCGGTGGCAACTCGCAAGGTACACTATGCTGCCCTGATCCAACTAAGTGCAAATTATTTTTGGCTAGCTGCAAAAAGGTAAATATACAGGCATGTGCAGTTGTGCCATTTTAGTGGCTGCCTAGAAACTAATAATTTTACCCTATGCAAGTGTCTGTCGTAAACCAAGTAACTGGACAGGGTTGGGTCCCCCCCCCCTCTCTTCTATTTTGAAAATGAGTACTGTGTAGAGGGGAGGGGATAAAATATTTTGTTTTAAATGTTTTCCAAATTTAACAATCACAGCGTGGTGTCAAAACTGGTGACTGAGATCACTGCTACAGTATGTGTTTGGATATCAACTCTCTACTCATACAATCCCTATGGAGGAGAATTAAACTTCTCACAATGACAATTTCTTGCTCATCGCACAAGTCTTTACTGACAAGATGGTTTGTGGAAATAATTGCAACTAACCTGAATGCCCGGGAAATTAGTCAGAGGGGAATATAGCATCTGGGCAATATAGCAGAAGGCGAGCAAAATGTAGGACTGGTATTCAGGTTGAGTTGCAATGCATGACAACTACAAAACTGGGCTTGACAACACAAAGCTTGACTCTGTGAAGCCAGGGGTGTAGTGGAGAGATGGCTCAGGGAGTCTGAGCCCCCTTATATTTTTGTAGATTGCATAACTTAACCTGGAAAGTTATTTGGAACTGTACTGTTAAAATGATTTTAATAATCTCTACTTGATCACTTTGACTCATATGACTCTAGCATGAAGTAGCTTTGCTATGCCATAAGTCAAAACACTAATTGAATAATTACTAGAACCAAAAATAGATATTGGAATTTTCCAAGATTATGTTGTCGTGACATTCTCCCCCCCCCTGCCTTGTCACCTCCCACCTTTTGAGAGCCCCCTTGTTAGCGTTCCAGGACTACATCACTGTATGAAGCTTGACTTCACGTCAAATGCAGTTGCTGTTTATTGATAGAGTTAACGAATAGTAAACCGCAAAGAAATATTGTTAATTCAGGTATTGAAATAACGGCCGGGCAGGCGCTGGTCAAATTGTACAGTCAGTCATGTTTTTGGTCGGACACGATCCGTTTTTAATCGTCGCTTCTATTTATTCATCTAGTTAAAGCGGAACTCCAGTGCCAAAATAAGTTGGGCTTAAGTAAAATATCCTATGTTTATTAGAGTGTTCCTAAATTATTTCGGTCCAAATATTAAAGGGTAAAGGAGGAATTGTTTGGGCGCCATTTTGTTGTTTTCCGTGCAGACGCGGATTTGTCAGCGCCATCACTTTTTGACGTAATTGCGTGCTTCTGAGCTGTGTTCGACGACGCAAACTATAGTTTTGTATTGCGATTTAACACGAATATGGACTATTTATCGTTTTCAAACCATTCTAATTCTTCCAGACCAATTTTATAGTGCCATTTTACAGACCGTCGAAGTCGAAAGGTTGTTTTAATTTTAATATTGCCGAGCCTCTGCGAGCCAGATCATGGTTGCCGGCATCCAACACACGCGAAGGCATAGGATATATATCGAACATCGGGGAGCTGCAAATCGTTTACTGGATACTATTAACTTGTAAATCGTTTTTATTTGCTGTTTAATAACCTTTGGATCTGTATGCAGGGTTCTAATGTACAGTACAGACAAGAAAGTATACCAAAAGCATACAATATAGGATCTGAATACAAGTATATCCCTGCATGTGCATGTTAAAGTCAGCACAATTTATATATTATATTATTATAGTGACAGTAACACCATCCCATTAGCAGCTTGTATGTATGCAACAAGCGTGCGTGTATGTATATTTTGTGCGTGCACCAACTTATGTATTTATAATTTGGTACTATAATTCATAAATGCGTACTAAAAACAGGCAGTGGAGCGCTAGATGTCTAAATCTGGAGTTACTGGGTAACAACTCCAAAAATCATGTGGATCTAGTTATCTAAGCCTGGAGTTACTGGCTACCTCCAAAACTCATCATCGGGGATCCCCGAGTCACACCTAGAGTTTCATTTCAGGACTCATTCGTGTCCTCAGGCTACTAGTTTTGGCAGGCTTGGTGGACCCCAGAACCCTGCGGTTGCGTCGGTAGAGCCTAGCTCCATTCAAATATTGGCAACCTCCACAAAAATAGAATCTACAGGCATGATCAACATTAGATCAGGTAGCTAACCAACTGCTTTTTCAAATGAATTACAAATCAAATAGTCTGTTATTCACGATCAAATAAAAAGTTATGATAAAGAATAACGATTTTCAAAACCAAGATAAAGAATATTTCCAAAATATTAAAGCATATAAAAATTTTATTGGGGCTAATAAATTTCAGCAAAAATTTGAATAAAGTTTTCAGGTTCTGTTTCACGTGTGACATTCATTAAATATTACAAACTTAATACTGCACCTTTCTTTATATTTTCTGTGTAATATTACAGAAGATTATTCACCTTATCACAGCTAAAATTACTCTGAAATACAAAAACAATATTCGCACACTCCTAAACGGCAGCCATCTTGTATATATAATTACCCGGTTAATAATTTATTGTTGCATTATTGCGACATGCCATTCCGTATCAACGACCACTCATTTTCACTTCCGGCTATGGATTATGCCAGAGTCTTTGATTCTTCCTAAAGGATCGCAGGCTCGGAGTACGAGATTGATCCAATCAGAACTTGCCAGATACCAGTTCTCTCTCGGTTTGTCATACCGTCGATTGCATAATTTTGTTACATTTCGATGACTTTGAACTTCGCTATGTTCGGGAATTTGCCCGGGTATCAATAGCTGGGCGGAATTTAGTATCCTCGCCCCGGGCTTACGCCCGGAACGGCGCTTTGCGCCGTTGGCCAGTGGCAACCTGTTTCCCAGAGTCTCACCTTCGCACACCCCCCCTGCTGCGGAGAGACCCTGGTACTGTCTGGTCAAGTGAGTCAAAGTCGTCTGCTATACTCAGTAGGGGTAGGCGATACAGTCTGTTGACATCGCGTTGATAAAAGGCAAAACAATTATCCCATATATGGTAATGAAACTGTTCGTCTAATTATAGAATTTCTCTTATTGTTCTGACTTCTGAGTTTGTTTAACAATTTATACTAAAATTCAATTTACTGACGATTTTCCTGATAAGTCTGACTTAGATTATTTGTTAACCGAATAAAATTAGAGTTCTCAATATATTTTTGCGCAAAGTCGAATGCTGCTAGCTTTTAACTGAACGGAGATGTCGGGCAGCAGAGCCTAACGCCTGTATTCTAAAAGCTCACTCACACTCACACTTGAGTGGGACTCAAGTGAGATGCACTCAAGTGGAACTGAAGTGTGACTGAGAGTGGAGTATGATTGTGAGTGTCCACTCAACGAGGGAGCACTCACCCTTGAAAATATTAGGCAGATTTGTATTCAAAGAGCTCGCTCGAGTGTGACTTGCTGGAGTGTTAGTTTAACGTTGAATATTGATGAGGTTTTGAAGTATGTAACATAAACATGTTGTGGAATCATCAATTGCATTCGTACGTCGTTGCCGCAGGGACAAGATGACTGAAAATAGACAATATTTTTCAACATTGGAAAAGTCGATTATTACAGAATTAGTGCGAAAGCACAAAGATATTTTGGAAAATAAAAGGAATGATTACAGAACGATACACCAAAAAAACCGTGTGTGGACAGCTCTATCAGAAGAGTTTAATTCCCAGTCAGGTGTGACGAAGAGAGATTCTCGGCAATTAAAAAAGTGTTGGGAAAATATAAAGTCCCGTGCGAAGAAACAAATTGCGAAAGAGAAGAGAGAAAGTAAATTAACTGGCGGCGGTCCTGCATCATCCAAACAAGACGACGAAGCTGCTGCTGTTTCTTCGATTATTCCAGCTCAGATTGACAGCCTGAATAACCCTTTTGATGACGATAATTGTGAAATAGGTACGACAATGGTAGTTGCTAAATACTATTTAGGTGATTTATAATGCAATAATTGGATCAAATAGTTTTCCTATTCTGCACATCAACACAAGTCATGCTAAATCAATATCCCGTACATAACATGTGAATTATTTTGTGGTGGTTATTGTATAGAAAGCGAAGATGATGAAACTGAGTCATTGGCGACAACTACAGACAGTGCACCAAACAAAAGCGAAATGCAGCCATCTGTCGTCGAGGCTGCCTTATCCTCGTCATTTACGAAGAAATCACAACTATCCGAGGCCCAAGCACGATGTTTAGATTTACAAACCCAACAGCATGAAGCGGAAATGGAGCTCCTGATTGTAAAGAAAGAAAATACAATAATAGAACACAAAAGGAAAATGGAAGTGCTAGACGCGGAACTTGCATATTGGGAAACAATGAAGAAGTCCATAAAAAACACACAGGAGCAACAACCGAGACCAAATACACGCGCTGGGAAGCGAAACTAATCACATTAATAACCTCTGTCAATAAAATACACAATGAATATACGAGTGTATTTTATTTTGTTTGCATGTTCTTGTCAATATAAAGTTGTTTAATATGAGAATATATATAATATATTTATTGTGTTGTGAAATTGAATAATTATTCATAATTTATGTGAAATGTTGCATTATCAGCGCTTCGCGAACAGCATTTCCCAAAACCCGTTCACCAGCATGAATATCATTCACTTCTTCCTCGTCAGCCGGCAAATGTTCTGCTTCATCCATAGGGTCATTTCGGCTTCTTATAAAGTTGAACAACACAGCTGTAGCGACAATGATAGTTAGCGTCGTTTGCAGTTTTGTGCGAATGGTCGTTGCTAAGCATGGGAACAACCTCTTCCATGTGCCAAACATCCTCTCCACGGTATTTCGTGTTCGTATTTGAGCCACATTATAATTGCGTTGTGGTCGGGTCTGCGGATCACGTATTGGCGTCATGAGATATTGGCGGCATGGGTAACCACTATCACCAAGTAACATGCCAGGGATATCACCACGTTCGAACTGTGCACATAGTCGACTGTTATCGAAAATTCTGGCCTCATGGACGCTACCATGCCACCGAGCAACAATGTTTAAAATTTTTAAATTTGGTCCGCAAACAGCTTGAACGTTGATTGAAAAATATCCTTTCCGATTTCGAAAGAGTTCAGCATTCTCGCCCCCAGGGCTTTGTATTTTGATGTGTGTACAATCAATTGCACCCACAACACTGGGAAATGCACAGATTCTCCAGAAATCCAGTTTGAGTTGCTGCAGCATGTCACCATCAGGAAATGTAATGTAAATATTCTTTAAGCGTGCGATTGCCTCGGATACACGTTTTATAATCCGACTTGCTGATGGCTGCGAAATTTCGCACAGGTCTCCGCATGCAAGCTGAAATGTTCCCGTGGCGTAAAACCGTAGCGTTAATAAAAGTTGAATATCAGCTGGAATGGGTTTTCCTCTGTCGTTGTGTGCAGATATGTCTGGCCTGATTATTTCCATTAACTCGCGAAATGCTGCCTTAGTCAATCGGTATCTGTTCCGAAATTGCTCCTCGTCATATTTCCCATAATCAAAGAGATATGGGTTCCGTCTATTTCTGTTGTTTGGTACAATATTATTCAAACATTCTAACCTATTTAGCCACCTATCCGCCATGTTGGTATGATTATGTAAAGTTGAGTGCTGCTCAAGGGACGTATACCTCTCACTCACACTTCACTCAAAATCTGAGCTTCACTTGAGTGTGAGTGGTGTCTTTGAATAGTTGGAGTGTGAGTGTAGCATTATACTATGTGAGTGTGAGTGGACACTCATTGAGTGGTGAGTTGCACTCATTGAGAATGAGCGTCCACTCATTGAGTGTGAGTGTGAGTGAGCTTTTAGAATACGGGCCTAAGATTTGTAAACAATACAATTACAAGTTTCAAATTAAATCCTTCAAACGAGGATATTAATAGTCTGCCACTATCATTAAAAAGATCCGTCTAAAGGACGCTGCATCGAACGACGGTGTTTTAGTCTAATATATAACCATTTAGTTTTATATCCTTGTAATTATTATTAATACAATAAGCTTTCTCGCATATTATCGTCTACAGACTACACATAAAGATCGAAAATGTGGTCAAACGGCACGGAATCGTCTTCCTGTAGCTGTTTACCAACTAATTGTTCGATTCCGCTGTAAGGAGAACGCTTAAATTTATATACCACTATTTATACACAGTTTCAATATATTTAATATTTAATACGATCACATATTTTTAGATCGAACAAACGCGACAACGAGTGTATCAATTTCGTGAACTATAAATATTATATGGCTGTAAAAATTTCACACAAAGCTTGAATTATTTTTACAAACTGAATTTTGCATACAAACTGACTTTGGGCAATAATAAATGAAAAAGAATCGAAAACAATATGAGTAAAGAAAAGTAAATCGTACAAATTAATTAATATGCACTACTCATATAAACTCTGCCCAACGTACCCACCCTAACGACAAATTAATCTACATCCCAAAATCTGGGATGTCACATGACCAGACAGTAACAGGGTACGGTTTCGGCGCAGAGGAGGTATCGTCAGTATACCCTGATGCATTGCGGTTTTAGTACATATTATCAATTCGCCGGAGCTCGCTCGCTCATTTTTCGGTTGGCCGTCGCAGTGCAAACATAAACACAGAAGCGAACAGCAGTCGTATTATGGTGAAATTTCCAACTTTTGTCACAGGAAAACTTTGATTTTAGGACCATATTGACTTCTTATTGTTCATGTCCGCTGTGAAACGACGTTTAGTCGTAATTCCAAGCCATTTTGCGTAGAATTTAAATGGTTCAAGGCTTCAAGCTTTCGAAGAGTCCTGATTCATTCGGGCGTTTCGTATAAAATGCATTTTTGCCTTACGTAAAAGTCCAGAAAATATGATATTAAACACATTTCGTGTATAATTGTTCTCAAGGTAAGGTAGTTAAATGTTTACTGGTAATATTGGATTCTATTTTCAATTGCAATTAATAATTATTTGTCATATAAAACATTTTAGTACATAATTTGACATTGTTGTATGAATATGTTGGTGTATGTCATGTTCTCTTTCAGCAATTTCTAATTGCTTTTACAATCATCAGACAAACGATATCTTCTGTGTTTGGACTGGTGAAATGTCAGTAAATAAGGGAATAAGGAATATAATAAAGTCACAGATAAAATATTACTTTATATGCCAACAACTGTACTAAACTACTACACTATTCAATTGTATTATTGTATTTCAAAATTGAGAGTGATATTCAGGTTGTTACATAGATAAATGTATTCTACCAAGTATGCTAATTATAGAATTGTTTTTACTTTTAGAAAGAAATATCGTAGAAATGTGTTCCTAATGGCAATCTGACATACTGGCTACTGTAATACAATATTGTAACTACATGCTTAAAGTTCATCCATTGCTGTCCTGCTTACAAAACGTTTGACTGGCATACCACCACCTTCGATGCGATGCTTGGAGAAATTGGTTTACTGTCATTACTCTTATGCAGATTAATCAACATCTTTGGTTACTTAACTTGACAAACTCATCCCCAGCCAAAAGAAACCTCTATTTTAACAACTTGAAAAGCTGATAAGGAATTCCATCTCAGGAGATGAAATCTCACTTGAATAGAACAAAAAATTAAACCTTAAACTGCAATCCAATATAGCTATTAAGTGTCTTATATTGTGTTACATATGTTGGTCAACTTCAAAATGTATTCACCCTTTAGAGAGCGGAAAATAATGTCTTGGCTAATGGTCTTTCCTTTTAGACTTGGCCACCATATGCTGCACTATCACACTTAATGAATGCACCTATATATTATATACATACAATAATAACAGGTTACTATTTAATTATTTATCTATTATCAAAAGAGAAATAATCAAAGTACAAAATGGTGCAATTGAAATCTAAAAATTACATCATAGAAGCAAATATATAATTCTGAAAGTACTACCTTATTCAAATTATAAATATGCCAACTAAAATACAGGTTTCAAAATGTTCCCGAAAATCATAATTGGATTGATGATACCTTTGCATGCCAATCTCACTAGCTTTGCCAGCCAAGAATAATCTTGTTCAAAAATTGTGGTATTTATGTGAGATCTCATTTTCTCAAAGATTTCTAGATCTATTTGCCTGAGATTTGCACTAACTTGAAAGAGTTATTTACAAATTATCATTGTTGTATTTAGTCAACTCAAGGTGTTTGAATAAGGGAGTCAACAACTCTACTTAAATTAAATCAAATCAATTGCTTCAATTGAGCATGGCACTCTGAGTCAATGACTGGACTTGTTGCAACACTGAGGATTGTAATAGGTGCATAAAGCAGGCAAGTTTGTGAACCTGGGTCAGCCATATCTCTATCTCGATGTAAATATTCCTATATTATTTCCTATTAAAATTGGGTTCAATGCTATTTATACAAAAAGTTAAGGATTGTTATGAAATGGCTCTATTTTGTATACTACATAGTAAGTTAATAGTATCATAATCATCCAAAGGTGGTGCAGCAAATGAGACTCAGTCCATGAACTTGACCATAACATGTCATTCCCATTGACACTTTCCCTAGAATATGTAATATAAAAGTTAGAACATGGAGAAATAAATTCACTGCATGTCACTGTATTTTTACTTGGAACCAAACACAGCTGAAATCTCACTTTTCTTGACTCAGAAAAGCAGTTCGAGGAAGGTCTGGCCTGCCTGGCCATATTTCCCAATGCGAAGAAAACACTGAAACTTGCTCAGTTATTAAAGATCAATCATGAATGATTATTACACCTACTCTGAACCATTAATAATGTAAGTGCTTAATCTGAAATTTATGGTCATTTTGGAAATGTATATACAAAGTAATATCTAATAAGACAGTGGAGTTAATCTTACAAATTTGTTGTTTATTTTTGTGGCGCTATATGAACATGGAATAAAAGACCATCCAAAGCCTTTAGCCTTCTGACTTGAAGCCCATTTTAAAATGCCCCAATCATGTGGCATCTTCCCGCCACATGGCGCCATTACCGACAGAACATAGCCAAAAACACCCGATATTCCAACAGCAATATCTCGCTTATTTCAGGAGTTAATTTGGGGTGTTTGGTATTAGTAAAAAGAAAAACTTTCCCTGATTTCAGTGATATGATTTTCATTGAGTTTTCTTTTGAATTACCCATTTAATCTCCTACATGTTTACATGCCATTTTCGAGGCTTGCGCACTGACCCAACACAATGGTAAACATAATGCGTGATTGGGATACCTAAAGCGTGATACATCAACTAAACAAGTCAAAATTCGTTGAAATACATTCACATATAAAACAGGTATAAAAAATAGATTCAAAAATTCAAAGTTTTGGGAGCGAAAAATCGCAATATAAATCAACAATATTTTAGAATATAGCAAAGATACCCAATTTTCAAACCGCGATTACTCGTCGGTTTTAGGAGATTATTCGTGTTTTAAAGGACCAATAGAAAGAATAACTCTTCTTGAATTCGATTCTGTGACTTTTTTCTACTTTTGAAATTGATAAATATAATCCACTGACCCGAAACAAGGGTAAATACAATGCGTGATTGCATAGCTAAAACGTGATGCATAAAGTACCTAAGTAAAAAATCGTGAAATAAGATGCACAAATAAAACAAATATAAAAACATACCTTCAAAAATACCAGATTTTCTGAGAGAAAATTCGCAATTAAATCCGTAATTTTTCACCACACATCATCGGAAATTTTCGAATGTGAATAAAACTGAATATTAATGAGACGCAATGCATTGTGGTATACTGACGATTCCTCCTCTGGTTTCGGCGGAGCTGCTGTTGAGGGGGCGTGGCGGAGGTGAAACCCTGGGAAACAGGTTGGGCCAGTGGTTCCACTTTGAAGGAAATTTCCTTTTGAACGGAAATTTTGACAAAATGATATTCAAAATGATAGAAAATTGAAGGAAATGAAATTCTGAAGGAAATTCCAGAAAAACGAAGAAAATTTGAAGGCAAATGTAGAATATTCAAATATTGACAAAAAAGTACAACTCTCGTCATAAAAGTGTATATATATAACACAGTCACGCAATCTGTTCCATTATATCCTGATTATATTTTTCTCACGCCCGCTGTGACGAGCACACGTGGACAGTTAATGCGAGCTTGTTAATTGTTATAATGCTACATGAAGTATTTTGTACGTTGAAGCCGCGGATTTTCAGATTAGTACTTAGCAGGCTCAGTTGAACGAACTCGTGTCCACTGCTCGTGTCATCGTGTGGTACCAGAGTATGTAATAATAATAATAATAATAATATTTAATATTTATATTCCGCAAATTAACATGCTATATATAGTATATGATCAAATGCGCAAACGTACCGTCGTTACTCGTTAGGAACTAAGGACGAACAGTTACAGATAAAACACAATCTCGTACCCAGAGCCAAAAGGATCGCAGGCTCTGGGTACGAGATTGGTAAAAACATTGTTTATTCTCAACTGAAACTTCAATGTTTGTGGTTTCACTCAATTCACTCAGCCAATCAACGTGAGGCTAGTTGAACATGATTGGCTGACCAGATTATTAATACCTGTCAAATCATGCAAATGCTCTTGACAAATATTAGACCTGCGTTTTAGACCGTTAAGCAGGGACGCCGGAGCGATGGCAGGGCAGGGGGGGCAATGCGAACGTAAGGGCAGTCGAAATTTTTTTCGCTGCCACGCCCTTTAATTCGATGGGATTTTGATGATTTTCAAATTTCAATTCATTTAATTGTTATTTCTATGTACAAATATAGATCTAAAGAAGTATGGAACGAAAACAATAGCTTTCATTATGCACTGATCGTCTAATTTACAGCTGTATTCTCTCTTCTTTGCCAGTATTATTATTGAAATCGAAGGGCACCTCTACCCCTCCTGCCCCCCTTGGCAAAGGGCAACGGGGGCTGTCGCCCCCCTTGCCCCCCCCCCCAGTTCCGGCGTCCCTGCCGTTAAGGCCCGATCAAACGAGAACGCAAGTCGTCGCAAGTTTGCGCTTGCTTGTGCCTCGTTTGACCACCAACTTGCGATGACTTGCGATGACTTGCGTTAGCTTGAGAATGATTTGAACTGGTTCAAACTTCATCGCAAGTTTTTGTAACTTGCGAGCACTTGAGACACGTTTGAACACCAAAGCGCAAGTTTGAAACAAGTTTTTCGTGACCAGTTGCCATGTTAACATAAAACTTCGGGAAACGCCGAAGTCGGGTACCGTTCGTTCCAAATGGCTTCAAAAAACACCGAAAAACTGGAAAAAGTCGACGAAAATGTTTCCAATAAGAGTGAGAACATGAAAGAAAAATTTCTTGCGTATCGTTTGATCGGTCGCGTCGCAAGTCAAGTTTACTTGCGATGACTTGCGTTCTCGTTTGATCGGGCCTTTAGAGTTATAAAATTGAACACCCAGGTGAATATTTTGCTCACAATAGGCTATTTTGTTTTATTTTGAGAAATATTCAACTTAATTTCACCAAACTTTTTGAAGGAAATTTGAAGGGAATTTCAATACTTTTTGAAGGAAATTTCGATCAAAAACAGGACAAAAAAGGAGATATTCATTTTGGAAAGTGGAAGCACTGTCGTTGGATCATGGATGATGGCAACCACTAACCAGAGAACAGAGGGGACATTCGTCGACGCTGCATAAAAATAGCGCGGGCTCCTGGCCTTTTTCGCGCAAATTTTGCTTTTCGATGTTTGGATTGCAATTTCTGAAGACGTTGAAGTTTTCAGCATTGTAATTCGCTGGTTTTCCAAAGTATTGGGATTTTCTTTGTTGGAAGTTATAGAGTAACTCTTCAACAAGCTAAAGAGTGTTTTTAAAGCGAAACAATTGAAAGAAAACATATATTTTAATGCGAAGAAGATGACTGGCGATATCTATGTTGGACTGTTTTGAGCATGTGCTTTGAACAACATGATATGATCGGATCTTGTATCTTAAAAGTATCGTCGGAATAGCCGAACAAAGTGGTAAATTTTGTTGTCCGGTGTCTTTGGCATCATAGTCACAGGATTAGTACACATCGGCGTTTAAACTGGCTATGAAATGGGTTGGATACTTCGACGAGTTCTCTACCGCCATGTGACCTGTTGTTTAATGTGACACGCGTGTTTGAAAGGGCTTTACTTGGCTTTAGTCGACGTATAAGGTATAACTTGGGTAAGTCAACGTTTCTTTGTAATGCAAGCTACATTGTCATGTCTTTAATGTGTGAATATTTATAATTTTTTAAAATATTTAGCGCCGATATTTTGTTGGAGAAGGTATCGAGTGCTTCTAAATAGCGCTTAGATCTTGTAAACAGATATTCGCATTTTATTCAAAATCTACCTTATATCACCACTTTTTTTACTCTTTTATGTTGAAGTATACATAATCCTTGACTTAATTACTCTATACTCAACTGGAGGAAAATTCGGCAAAGGGGCGATCTTTGCAGTGCAACTTGACCGTTCGGTGAAATCGACAGTTCAGAGACCCTATTTTCATTGTCGTATTTCGTTGCAACTTGCTTGCCGATTTCTAGTTTATATTGTAGAACGGGTTCCAAGTGAACTAAATTAAGTGTCTACCTTCAAAAGAGTAGTAATAAGCGCGAATCCTTTATGTTGATGGATGGTGAATTCATTTAGACTTTTGTTCATATACAACAAGTACACTACCGAGTACTAAATCGCTGTTTGCAAAAAAACTAGCCTATATCACCACAATAATTTAAGCTTATTTTTAAAGCCAAATACTTTGTCTATCGATAAAACTACTTTTATGCAGTCAAAAATTTGGAAAGTACGAGTTTAAAGAAGGTCAAGTTGCACTTGTATATCTCACTGCGAACACAAATATTCGAAAATGTCAAAATTCAGACTTTGACTTGTTGGAACAATTGAACATAGTGCTGTTCAATTGTTCCAACAAGTCAAACAATTGAACATAGTGAACAATTGGCCCCATTGTCGGAACAATTGAACATAGTGCTGCTGTAGGTAGATTCCTGTATGGGTTTGTTGAACTGGTTGGTTTGGATATATACCTATGATCACAGAAATTACTTTGAGATGTTGCTGCTTTGTTTCTCTTTTGTAGGAATTGGCAATTGGTCATAGATCACTTGGCGACAATAAAACTGGCAGGGCCAATCTCCTGGTTGAACCACCACAAACTTGAAAATGTGGGTGGCACCAACAGACTTGCAAAAGGCTTCAAATTTGGTTGGGTCATAGATGGGCTTTTCCTTCTTCACAATAAAATTACTGTACATGTTGGCTTTCAATAGGTGTACTTCCTTTTTCAAATTGCATCCTGCATACAAATAAAAAAGGACACAGTACACTTAATGGTGATATGTGATCATGGGAAAGACCATTTGTGATGAGAACTATGATACTAAGCCATTTAATTATTATGTGCATGAATATTAACTGTAGTGTCATTAGACATGAGTATTACCCATGTAGTAATACTAACTTTGTAAGTTGATGTAAGCTGATGTATGTTTACTTACGTTATAGATAGACTGTAATGTAATGTTTTTGTATGGTAGGACTTAATTTAGGACTGTATTTGTCCTGTTTTGATTGTATTAAAACAGCATAAAAGAATGCATACTGCAGAAATATTACATATGTCCTTTTTGCAAAATACTCGTTAACTTAGTCTTCCGTACGTACTCTCAGATAGTTTTTCAAAACTCTTTTCAATTTCTTCGAGCATCCCTGCTGGCAAGACCACTTCCCCATTTGGTTGTTCTTGTACAGCCCCAAAAATAGTGTTTTTTTCCACCGAAGGTTCTTGGTTCTCCTTGTTGTCGTGTGTGGCGGGAAATTCCTGTGGCTTTCGTGGCCGTCCGACGTTTCTTTGAGTTTTAGCTAACTATTTTTAAAGGAAATAAAAACTATAGAGGACGAAAACTTACCGTTTTATGTGACAATGTAAAAACCTTTTTCGTGCATTTTTATGTTGCCGAGGAGGCGTACAACTGAACCCGTAAAACAGCACACAACATAACATGTTATACTCACATGAGTGAATGTTTTCCCCGTTTTCTTATAAATAAACACATTTCGAAGGCAGGTAGGACATAACACTGGTTGTGTTTGGCTATTCTCGGTGTACGAAACACCGAAACACCGTAGTAAAACTTCGGCTGACGGGAGAGTTTTTCTTGTCGTTTTCTTCTCAACGTTTTTGGTACAAACCAAACATTTTTTATGACAAAAAACAGAAATTACACACATGCAAACAAAAAACAATATTAAAACACTTGTTGAAAGTTTTATCGTCATTTTTATATCGTAGTATAAGAGTAGTTTGTTTATTTACAATTGGACTTTAAAGTTCCCGCCACAATTCCCGCGAAAATCCCGCTTTTCGTGTACTCCACGCTATTTCCTACCAGCGCATGCGCAGACAAATGTCCCCTCTGTTGCTAGAGTCATCACTTCCTCCAGTGCTTGCACTGAAGAACAATTTTTAATATATATAAATCTCTCTCGCTCTCTATCAACATAAGCACTTGATTTGAGACAACAAGTACTCAAGCGGATGTTCTATGCATAAAGAAGAATTAGAAACTTCTTTCTAAAATATTCTACGAGGCAGACGTCCGCTTCTTTGTTTGTTTATAAATTTCTACTGTGTGCATGTATGTATGGTTCCCACTCAATAATCTCTTGACTTAATTAAGTACTTAGCCTTCCAAGTTCATGCAAAAGGAATTCGTGCCTTATTTCTCCTGCCTTTTCAACATCCCGTCGTTTTTAATATTGGCCATACCAGAAGTTTATAAAATTAGCTGCCAATTTCCCCTTGCTTGCATGCAAGACCCTCTATATTTATTTTTTTTGTATGGAATGCAACCAATTCTATAAAAGCGCAAGAATTTTGAGCATGAATTTGTGTATTGTTTTCAGAAGTGTTAAAGGCAGAGTGTGAACTGCTGAGCGATGTGATTTTATTCGCTGTATACACGTCAAATGTAATTGAATATTTTTGATCATGTTGAGAGGATCACGGAAGGACAATAGGTCAAATTTTAATATAAACCCGCAAGATTTAATTTAAAATTGAAGATTGGCTGTAAATTTGTCCGATTTTTTTACATAACGAGCTATTTAATCGTTCGCCATTCCTTCTTCGCAATAGCGACAAACTTGAAAAAGTTCGTTGACTTCGGCACTAAATCACATCGCGCAGCAAATGACACTGTGCCTTTAATCCTGTTTCATGCACTAATTTTATTATGCCATAATTACCTGAAGGCCAGAAAATTTTAAGGAAACAAGATCTATAGTAATATCTGGCAAAATGAGAATCTAGATTTTGAGTATCTCGCTCAAAAGACCAGAATGCTGAAAGATTCCTGTAGATGAGAATTCCAAGCGTAACTATATAGTCATTAGATTTGTTCTTGATCAGGTTTAGAATATGTCTATAGTTCTATACTGTATGTATATAGATCAAAATTTACATCTGCAAACCGAGAACTCTTCAATATAATAATACTCTCTTTGTCCAGTCAATGTTGAACAAAAACTATTTTATTGTCTTTCCTTCTTTTCATTTATAATTTGCTGCACCACAGCACGCAAAACTCTCTATTAGTTTTCAGTTGTGTCTTTACTGTAGCTCTCTCTACCAGCACTTGATTTGAGCCAAGAAGTATTCAAACGGGTGTTGCATTGTATAAAGACAAATTAAATATTCTTTATTCCACTAGCCAATATTCGAAAAAAGATGATCGGATTTTTTGTTTGCTACTTTATTGATGAATTTCCTCTACGCCAATGTATGAATGCATGGACCCCTCTTAAAAACCTCTTGACTTTAGTGCTGACCTTTCCAAGTTCGAAAAACACTCGTGCCTTATTTCCCCTGTTTATCAATATTTTGTCCTCTAAAAAATATGATCAGTGCAACCACAATCGTGGAAATAATATCCGTAGACTTTTTATGAAACGTATTGCTTCTCACTATTTTGTGAAACCATTTGATTATTATTTACATACATGTCCATAATAGCTACAAGTACTGCCCCCTCCCCACCCCCCAAGTACAATGTTGCATAAACCGTTGATTTATGTTTACTTTTGTCGTGCAAATCAACATTGTAAGGGGGAGGGGGGAAATTTGGAATTTTGTTAAAAAGTCTACGAATTAATTTCCATGATTGTCTATAAAAATATGGCACTTCGCTATTTTCTATGTCAAACAAAAGTTCGTATGTTCAATTTCTGATTCCCTTTTCGACTGAGATTACTATATATACTTCGGACAAGAATGCCTATATGTATAATTTCCAGGGGGGGGGGCTAGAACAGGGGTGAGGCGATTTTTTAACAAGTAGCTGTTTCTAGCAAATAATTTTGACCGTTTGGCTAAGTTTAGTATGTTATGACGTTTTGTTTGTTTCTGTTTGAACCAAATATTTGATTACAAGTGCAAATTGTTTTACATTACTGACTTATTATCGTTCATAGGGTAGTAATGCAGCTTTAGAATGGTGTCTATTTTGATCCAAAAGTCAAAATATCAATAATTATTGCCTGCACATAAGTGTACATACAATAGCAACCTCAAGTGTAATATGTTAACAAATTGTGAATACGTCCTGCGCATGTTACCGCATGTTGCTGTACATGTTACTGTTCATGTTACCATCGATTAAGTATATTTTGCTACATATTTCAACATGTTACTACATGTTACTGCCACTTTTTTATAAATAGTATATATACTTTTTATAAAAAACAGCAGTAACATGTAGTAACATGTTGAAATATATAGTAAAATTTACTAAATCTGTAGTAACATGAACAGTAACATGTGCAGTAACATGTAGTAACTTGTCTTGAATTAGACAAATTTTGAAATTCCCGCCTGCAGCCAATCACAATGAGCTGTTTTAATTATTAGCTTTCAATTATTAAGTTGTGAAGATTGTATTGCGCAGAACACGTTTTGTACACACAGGCTATGAGTAGTCGAACATTCTGAAAATCCTATATCACAAGCTTATAAACTCAAAAGTATACACGAAAGCGTCACTATTGCCCAGGGGATTAAGAAAATATCTTATTGAAGCATATGATGTAAGTTTTTGGATTACAGTATCTCTTTATACTATGAATTTATTAAGAGAATCTCATAAATATTTATATAACATGTTTTATATGTCATGCCTTAGAGTTTGTATATGGAATTGTATTGCAAGTATGCAAAGATCCTCGTCAAATTTTGTCTTGAAATTTAGACAATCGTGGAAAAAATATCCGTAGACTTTTTATGAAACGTATTGCTTCTCACTATTTTGTGAAACCATTTGATTATTATTTACATACATGTCCATAATAGCTACAAGTACTGCCCCCTCCCCACCCCCCAAGTACAATGTTGCATAAACCGTTGATTTATGTTTACTTTTGTCGTGCAAATCAACATTGTAAGGGGGAAGGGGGAAATTTGGAATTTTGTTAAAAAGTCTACGAATTAATTTCCATGATTGTCTATAAAAATATGGCACTTCGCTATTTTCTATGTCAAACAAAAGTTCGTATGTTCAATTTCTGATTCCCTTTTCGACTGAGATTACTATATATACTTCGGACAAGAATGCCTATATGTATAATTTCCAGGGGGGGGGGGCTAGAACAGGGGTGAGGCGATTTTTTAACAAGTAGCTCTTTCTAGCAAATAATTTTGACCGTTTGGCTAAGTTTAGTATGTTATGACGTTTTGTTTGTTTCTGTTTGAACCAAATATTTGATTACAAGTGCAAATTGTTTTACATTACTGACATATTATCGTTCATAGGTTAGTAATGCAGCTTTAGAATGGTGTCTATTTTGATCCAAAACTCAAAATATCAATAATTATTGCCTGCACATAAGGGTACATACAATAGCAACCTCAAGTGTAATATGTTAACAAATTGTGAATACGTCCTGCGCATGTTACCGCATGTTACTGTACATGTTACTGTTCATGTTACTATCGATTAAGTATATTTTGCTACATATTTCAACATGTTACTACATGTTACTGCCACTTTTTTATAAATAGTATATATACTTTTTATAAAAAACAGCAGTAACATTTATAGTAACATGTTGAAATATATAGTAAAATTTACTAAATCTGTAGTAACATGAACAGTAACATGTGCAGTAACATGTAGTAACTTGTCTTGAATTAGACAAATTTTGAAATTCCCGCCTGCAGCCAATCACAATGAGCTGTTTTAATTATTAGCTATCAATTATTAAGTTGTGAAGATTGTATTGCGCAGAACACGTTTTGTACACACAGGCTATGAGTAGTCGAACGTTCTGAAAATCCTATATCACAAGCTTATAAACTCAAAAGTATACACGAAAGCGTCACTATTGCCCAGGGGATTAAGAAAATATCTTATTGAAGCATATGATGTAAGTTTTTGGATTACAGTATCTCTTTATACTATGAATTTATTAAGAGAATCTCATAAATATTTATATAACATGTTTCATATGTCATGCCTTAGAGTTTGTATATGGAATTGTATTGCAAGTGTGCAAAGGTCCTCGTCAAAATTTTGTCTTGAAATTTAGACTGTCTATAAAAATATGGCACTTCGCTATTTTCTATGTCAAACAAAAGTTCGTATGTTCAATTTCTGATTCCCTTTTCGACTGAGATTACTATATATACTTCGGACAAGAATGCCTATATGTATAATTTCCAGGGGGGGGCTAGGACAGGAGTGAGGCGATTTTTTAACAAGTAGCTGTTTCTAGCAAATAATTTTGACCGTTTGGCTAAGTTTAGTATGTTATGACGTTTTGTTTGTTTCTGTTTGAACCAAATATTTGATTACAAGTGCAAATTGTTTTACATTACTGACTTATTATCGTTCATAGGTTAGTAATGCAGCTTTAGAATGGTGTCTATTTTGATCCAAAAGTCAAAATATCAATAATTATTGCCTGCACATAAGTGTACATGCAATAGCAACCTCAAGTGTAATATGTTAACAAATTGTGAATACGTCCTGCGCATGTTACCGCATGTTACTGTACATGTTACTGTTCATGTTACTATCGATTAAGTATATTTTGCTACATATTTCAACATGTTACTACATGTTACTGCCACTTTTTTATAAATAGTATATATACTTTTTATAAAAAACAGCAGTAACATGTAGTAACATGTTGAAATATATAGTAAAATTTACTAAATCTGTAGTAACATGAACAGTAACATGTGCAGTAACATGTACTAACTTGTCTTGAATTAGACAAATTTTGAAATTCCCGCCTGCAGCCAATCACAATGAGCTGTTTTAATTATTAGCTTTCAATTATTAAGTTGTGAAGATTGTATTGCGCAGAACACGTTTTGTACACACAGGCTATGAGTAGTCGAACGTTCTGAAAATCCTATATCACAAGCTTATAAACTCAAAAGTATACACGAAAGCGTCACTATTGCCCAGTGGATTAAGAAAATATCTTATTGAAGCATTATGATGTAAGTTTTTGGATTACAGTATCTCTTTATACTATGAATTTATTAAGAGAATCTCATAAATATTTATATAACATGTTTCATATGTCATGCCTTAGAGTTTGTATATGGAATTGTATTGCAAGTATGCAAAGATCCTCGTCAAATTTTGTCTTGAAATTTAGACTGTCTATAAAAATATGGCACTTCGCTATTTTCTATGTCAAACAAAAGTTCGTATGTTCAATTTCTGCCGGATTCCCTTTTCGACTGAGATTACTATATATATACTTCGGACAAGAATGCCTATATGTATAATTTCCAGGGGGGGGGGCTAGAACAGGGGTGAGGCGATTTTTAACAAGTAGCTGTTTCTAGCAAATAATTTTGACCGTTGGGCTAAGTTTAGTATGTTATGACGTTTTGTTTGTTTCTGTTTGAACCAAATATTTGATTACAAGTGGAAATTGTTTTACATTACTGACTTATTATCGTTCATAGGGTAGTAATGCAGCTTTAGAATGGTGTCTATTTTGATCCAAAAGTCAAAATATCAATAATTATTGCCTGCACATAAGTGTACATACAATAGCAACCTCAAGTGTAATATGTTAACAAATTGTGAATACGTCCTGCGCATGTTACTGTACATGTTACTGTTCATGTTACTATCGATTAAGTATATTTTGCTACATATTTCAACATGTTACTACATGTTACTGCCACTTTTTTATAAATAGTATATATACTTTTTATAAAAAACAGCAGTAACATGTAGTAACATGTTGAAATATATAGTAAAATTTACTAAATCTGTAGTAACATGAACAGTAACATGTGCAGTAACATGTACTAACTTGTCTTGAATTAGACAAATTTTGAAATTCCCGCCTGCAGCCAATCACAATGAGCTGTTTTAATTATTAGCTTTCAATTATTAAGTTGTGAAGATTGTATTGCGCAGAACACGTTTTGTACACACAGGCTATGAGTAGTCGAACGTTCTGAAAATCCTATATCACAAGCTTATAAACTCAAAAGTATACACGAAAGCGTCACTATTGCCCAGGGGATTAAGAAAATATCTTATTGAAGCATATGATGTAAGTTTTTGGATTACAGTATCTCTTTATACTATGAATTTATTAAGAGAATCTCATAAATATTTATATAACATGTTTCATATGTCATGCCTTAGAGTTTGTATATGGAATTGTATTGCAAGTATGCAAAGATCCTCGTCAAATTTTGTCTTGAAATTTAGACAGTCTATAAAAATATGGCACTTCGCTATTTTCTATGTCAAACAAAAGTTCGTATGTTCAATTTCTGATTCCCTTTTCGACTGAGATTACTATATATACTTCGGACAAGAATGCCTATATGTATAATTTCCAGGGGGGGGGTAGAACAGGGGTGAGGCGATTTTTTAACAAGTAGCTGTTTCTAGGAAATAATTTTGAACGTTTGGCTAAGTTTAGTATGTTATGACGTTTTGTTTGTTTCTGTTTGAGCCAAATATTTGATTACAAGTGCAAATTGTTTTACATTACTGACTTATTATCGTTCATAGGTTAGTAATGCAGCTTTAGAATGGTGTCTATTTTGATCCAAAAGTCAAAATATCAATAATTATTGCCTGCACATAAGTGTACATACAATAGCAACCTCAAGTGTAATATGTTAACAAATTGTGAATACGTCCTGCGCATGTTATTGTTACAGAAGCATGTTACTGTTCATGTTACTATCGATTAAGTATATTTTGCTACATATTTCAACATGTTACTACATGTTACTGCCACTTTTTTATAAATAGTATATATACTTTTTATAAAAAACAGCAGTAACATGTAGTAACATGTTGAAATATATAGTAAAATTTACTAAATCTGTAGTAACATGAACAGTAACATGTGCAGTAACATGTACTAACTTGTCTTGAATTAGACAAATTTTGAAATTCCCGCCTGCAGCCAATCACAATGAGCTGTTTTAATTATTAGCTTTCAATTATTAAGTTGTGAAGATTGTATTGCGCAGAACACGTTTTGTACACACAGGCTATGAGTAGTCGAACGTTCTGAAAATCCTATATCACAAGCTTATAAACTCAAAAGTATACACGAAAGCGTCACTATTGCCCAGTGGATTAAGAAAATATCTTATTGAAGCATTATGATGTAAGTTTTTGGATTACAGTATCTCTTTATACTATGAATTTATTAAGAGAATCTCATAAATATTTATATAACATGTTTCATATGTCATGCCTTAGAGTTTGTATATGGAATTGTATTGCAAGTATGCAAAGATCCTCGTCAAATTTTGTCTTGAAATTTAGACTGTCTATAAAAATATGGCACTTCGCTATTTTCTATGTCAAACAAAAGTTCGTATGTTCAATTTCTGCCGGATTCCCTTTTCGACTGAGATTACTATATATACTTCGGACAAGAATGCCTATATGTATAATTTCCAGGGGGGGGGGCTAGAACAGGGGTGAGGCGATTTTTTAACAAGTAGCTGTTTCTAGCAAATAATTTTGACCGTTTGGCTAAGTTTAGTATGTTATGACGTTTTGTTTGTTTCTGTTTGAACCAAATATTTGATTACAAGTGGAAATTGTTTTACATTACTGACTTATTATCGTTCATAGGGTAGTAATGCAGCTTTAGAATGGTGTCTATTTTGATCCAAAAGTCAAAATATCAATAATTATTGCCTGCACATAAGTGTACATACAATAGCAACCTCAAGTGTAATATGTTAACAAATTGTGAATACGTCCTGCATGCGCATGTTATTGTTACTGTACATGTTACTGTTCATGTTACTATCGATTAAGTATATTTTGCTACATATTTCAACATGTTACTACATGTTACTGCCACTTTTTTATAAATAGTATATATACTTTTTATAAAAAACAGCAGTAACATGTAGTAACATGTTGAAATATATAGTAAAATTTACTAAATCTGTAGTAACATGAACAGTAACATGTGCAGTAACATGTAGTAACTTGTCTTGAATTAGACAAATTTTGAAATTCCCGCCTGCAGCCAATCACAATGAGCTGTTTTAATTATTAGCTTTCAATTATTAAGTTGTGAAGATTGTATTGCGCAGAACACGTTTTGTACACACAAGCTATGAGTAGTCGAACGTTCTGAAAATCCTATATCACAAGCTTATAAACTCAAAAGTATACACGAAAGCGTCACTATTGCCCAGGGGATTAAGAAAATATCTTATTGAAGCATATGATGTAAGTTTTTGGATTACAGTATCTCTTTATACTATGAATTTATTAAGAGAATCTCATAAATATTTATATAACATGTTTCATATGTCATGCCTTAGAGTTTGTATATGGAATTGTATTGCAAGTGTGCAAAGATCCTCGTCAAATTTTGTCTTGAAATTTAGACTGTCTATAAAAATATGGCACTTCGCTATTTTCTATGTCAAACAAAAGTTCGTATGTTCAATTTCTGATTCCCTTTTCGACTGAGATTACTATATATACTTCGGACAAGAATGCCTATATGTATAATTTCCAGGGGGGGGGCTAGAACAGGGGTGAGGCGATTTTTTAACAAGTAGCTGTTTCTAGCAAATAATTTTGACCGTTTGGCTAAGTTTAGTATGTTATGACGTTTTGTTTGTTTCTGTTTGAACCAAATATTTGATTACAAGTGCAAATTGTTTTACATTACTGACTTATTATCGTTCATAGGGTAGTAATGCAGCTTTAGAATGGTGTCTATTTTGATCCAAAAGTCAAAATATCAATAATTATTGCCTGCACATAAGTGTACATACAATAGCAACCTCAAGTGTAATATGTTAACAAATTGTGAATACGTCCTGCGCATGTTACCGCATGTTACTGTACATGTTACTGTTCATGTTACTATCGATTAAGTATATTTTGCTACATATTTCAACATGTTACTACATGTTACTGCCGCTTTTTTATAAATAGTATATATACTTTTTATAAAAAACAGCAGTAACATGTAGTAACATGTTGAAATATATAGTAAAATTTACTAAATCTGTAGTAACATGAACAGTAACATGTGCAGTAACATGTAGTAACTTGTCTTGAATTAGACAAATTTTGAAATTCCCGCCTGCAGCCAATCACAATGAGCTGTTTTAATTATTAGCTTTCAATTATTAAGTTGTGAAGATTGTATTGCGCAGAACACGTTTTGTACACACAGGCTATGAGTAGTCGAACGTTCTGAAAATCCTATATCACAAGCTTATAAACTCAAAAGTATACACGAAAGCGTCACTATTGCCCAGGGGATTAAGAAAATATCTTATTGAAGCATATGATGTAAGATTTTGGATTACAGTATCTCTTTATACTATGAATTTATTAAGAGAATCTCATAAATATTTATATAACATGTTTCATATGTCATGCCTTAGAGTTTGTATATGGAATTGTATTGCAAGTGTGCAAAGATCCTCGTCAAATTTTGTCTTGAAATTTAGACTGTCTATAAAAATATGGCACTTCGCTATTTTCTATGTCAAACAAAAGTTCGTATGTTCAATTTCTGATTCCCTTTTCGACTGAGATTACTATATATACTTCGGACAAGAATGCCTATATGTATAATTTCCAGGGGGGGGGCTAGAACAGGGGTGAGGCGATTTTTTAACAAGTAGCTGTTTCTAGCAAATAATTTTGACCGTTTGGCTAAGTTTAGTATGTTATGACGTTTTGTTTGTTTCTGTTTGAACCAAATATTTGATTACAAGTGCAAATTGTTTTACATTACTGACTTATTATCGTTCATAGGGTAGTAATGCAGCTTTAGAATGGTGTCTATTTTGATCCAAAAGTCAAAATATCAATAATTATTGCCTGCACATAAGTGTACATACAATAGCAACCTCAAGTGTAATATGTTAACAAATTGTGAATACGTCCTGCGCATGTTACCGCATGTTACTGTACATGTTACTGTTCATGTTACTATCGATTAAGTATATTTTGCTACATATTTCAACATGTTACTACATGTTACTGCCACTTTTTTATAAATAGTATATATACTTTTTATAAAAAACAGCAGTAACATGTAGTAACATGTTGAAATATATAGTAAAATTTACTAAATCTGTAGTAACATGAACAGTAACATGTGCAGTAACATGTAGTAACTTGTCTTGAATTAGACAAATTTTGAAATTCCCGCCTGCAGCCAATCACAATGAGCTGTTTTAATTATTAGCTTTCAATTATTAAGTTGTGAAGATTGTATTGCAGAACACGTTTTGTACACACAGGCTATGAGTAGTCGAACGTTCTGAAAATCCTATATCACAAGCTTATAAACTCAAAAGTATACACGAAAGCGTCACTATTGCCCAGGGGATTAAGAAAATATCTTATTGAAGCATATGATGTAAGTTTTTGGATTACAGTATCTCTTTATACTATGAATTTATTAAGAGAATCTCATAAATATTTATATAACATGTTTTATATGTCATGCCTTAGAGTTTGTATATGGAATTGTATTGCAAGTATGCAAAGATCCTCGTCAAATTTTGTCTTGAAATTTAGACTGTCTATAAAAATATGGCACTTCGCTATTTTCTATGTCAAACAAAAGTTCGTATGTTCAATTTCTGATTCCCTTTTCGGCTGAGATTACTATATATACTTCGGACAAGAATGCCTATATGTATAATTTCCAGGGGGGGGGGGGCTAGAACAGGGGTGAGGCGATTTTTTAACAAGTAGCTGTTTCTAGCAAATAATTTTGACCGTTTGGCTAAGTTTAGTATGTTATGACGTTTTGTTTGTTTCTGTTTGAACCAAATATTTGATTACAAGTGCAAATTGTTTTACATTACTGACTTATTATCGTTCATAGGGTAGTAATGCAGCTTTAGAATGGTGTCTATTTTGATCCAAAAGTCAAAATATCAATAATTATTGCCTGCACATAAGTGTACATATAATAGCAACCTCAAGTGTAATATGTTAACAAATTGTGAATACGTCCTGCGCATGTTACCGCATGTTACTGTACATGTTACTGTTCATGTTACTATCGATTAAGTATATTTTGCTACATATTTCAACATGTTACTACATGTTACTGCCACTTTTTTATAAATAGTATATATACTTTTTATAAAAAACAGCAGTAACATGTAGTAACATGTTGAAATATATAGTAAAATTTACTAAATCTGTAGTAACATGAACAGTAACATGTGCAGTAACATGTAGTAACTTGTCTTGAATTAGACAAATTTTGAAATTCCGCCTGCAGCCAATCACAATGAGCTGTTTTAATCATTAGCTTTCAATTATTAAGTTGTGAAGATTGTATTGCGCAGAACAAGTTTTGTACACACAGGCTATGAGTATAGTCGAACGTTCTGAAATCCTATATCACAAGCTTATAAACTCAAAAGTATACACGAAAGCGTCACTATTGCCCAGGGGATTAAGAAAATATCTTATTGAAGCATATGATGTAAGTTTTTGGATTACAGTATCTCTTTATACTATGAATTTATTAAGAGAATCTCATAAATATTTATATAACATGTTTTATATGTCATGCCTTAGAGTTTGTATATGGAATTGTATTGCAAGTATGGAAAGATCCTCGTCAAATTTTGTCTTGAAATTTAGACAGTCTCTAAAAATATGGCACTTCGCTATTTTCTATGTCAAACAAAAGTTCGTATGTTCAATTTCTGATTCCCTTTTCGACTGAGATTACTATATATACTTCGGACAAGAATGCCTATATGTATAATTTCCAGGGGGGGGGCTAGAACAGGGGCACAGAATACGGAGACGAACCAGAAAGGACACTCTTTTGATGTCAGGCGGTCGCGCCGACAGTTGCCTGATACACCCGCGAGCGAGCGTCCGCCATGTTCTTAGGTATAAAGTCAGAGAATTTTTACTATAAACAATATGGCGAAAACCGCACTATGATTAATAAAACTGCTCCTTTTGGAATGTAAGTGGGCTATTTTCGTCGTTTTTATGAATATTTTGAAGAAAAGGTAAGCGACTTTTTCTTTGTCAAGCCTGGTAACGTAAAAATATATCTTTCTGGTACAATTTAGCTGCGATTTGTTCGGGAGTATGAGAACTCATACAAATGTTTTACTACAAACTGTCTTACAATCCCATCATAGACTCTTTTGTTCGACTCAACGTGTCTTTAATCAACGATATTTTGTAATTCAAACTCCAATAATTGGGAAAGCAAGAATAAATAGCTTTTCAAACAACTGCTCCATGAAATTGATATGTCTAGCTATTTAAATGTGTTGCTATCGAGTAGTCATGCATACATTCATTTTAATAATTTGTTTTAAACTCTATGTAGGAACTAGTGAGATGGTTGCGGATGTTGAACGCTCTTCAGAGTTTAAACAGTGAGACCACATAGAACTCAATTTGGAATGACTATTGACATTATGCTTACAGAATGTGCTTTATAAATTGTGGTACATTAACTTTACAGTCATATGGATTATGGAGTATTACTGACAGTGAACAAGACATTTAAAATCAGAAAGTTGAGAAAGGACTGTTGAAGGTTTACTGGTACAATTGCAAAGAAACTTTATCGTATGCAAATATGGTTGTTACATTCATTTGGTTGGCAGTATTTAATTTGATTTGCTTAAGACTACTCCCGATAGACTCTGGTCTAGTTCAAACATTCAACTTTTCATGTGCCTAATGTGAGTTGACATATTGTTTGAGTTCATATTCTTATTAGGTTTGTGTTTTAATATACTACCTTCGTTAGGTCATCTTAAAACATTTAGTTATATAAATTGTTATATAATAATTCGGATCCTTCTTTTCCAGGTCTTGTCTCCTGCAGTTGACTACCCATCTCTTTGATCTAAAAATAAGTAAATGCATTCACTTTATTTTATTAAATGTATTTTGCATAAAGAGATTTAAGCTGGCCAATACAACTGGATATTTAGTAACATTCTAATAAGACCCATAAACAAGCCACAAGCCCATGCTTTAATTTCCCTTCTAATAAGATAATTTTATAAAAATAAGTTCTCCATCCCCTTTTTTACACCTGCCTTATTACAAGTTTTCTTAGTTTATATTAATTTAGAATCCCTCTCCTAAACATGCCCAAAAAGAAATCTAGATATCCTGCAATGATGTAAATAGAACTAAAAGTTTGTTGATAATTACAAATTCACTTAATTTATGGAACTAAAACCATCCTATTTTAAAAAAGATTTCTTACCTTTCAGCATCCAAGGGAAATCGAAAAAAAGCTTAGGGATTTGTCCGTCATTTATTGTTGGAGCAGTTGACTGCAGAACACCAATGAGAGCCTGTTATTTTACCTTTCTTCATCATAAGAATAACAACCTTAATACATTATAATAATTTCTTTTATGAAAACACACTTATTGATCAGTTACAAGAGAGTACTACCTTCAATTGCTTCGAATGAAAATGAAAACAATTTTATTTATATATTTTACATATGTACTTTACTCTTATTTACACATTTCTTACAATTGCTATTTTAGGCACAACTAGATAACTTCTATGTTTAGAATACACAGGCATAGCAATAAATAACTTCCAATGTTGTAATGCACTATTTTAAAACCAGATGACTCAAAATTGTTTTGTAAAAAGGTTCGATAACTTTTTTGTGTGCCTACGACCGCAAAAATAATTTTAAATCGATTTTTGTGTTGGGGTCTAGCAAATGCTGAAATTGTGAGCCTTCTGGGAGAGGTTGGGGTGCATACCCAGAAAAATTTTGCAATCTGAAGCTATCAGAGCCAATTGGAATCAAATTTACTAGTTGTGGTTTGAAACTTTTCTTTCTAAAGCAAGTCATTTTGAAAAGAGTATTATTGTGAGACTCGAATCAGCCCTTTATGGCATTATACATTCAGAGCCCGAAATAATTTCAAAAATTTGTCCGGACAAAATATCCGACCAAAATGATATTTGATTGGACATTTCGGAATTTGATCAGATATTTTGTTCGATTTGGAGTTTGACTTTTTAACCATGCAAATTCATTGCTTTATTTTGTCTGGAGAAACTGTCCGACCAGTTGAGCATTTGGTCAGACAGACTGCAATAAAAATGAACTGCAATAAAAATGAACAACAATCAATAATAAAGACTAAAAATATTTGTGAATAACTGGGAGTTTTGACTTTTCTTTGAACTTCCATATTGCTGTTCTCAAGAGATTTTAGCTTTATACAGTAACTTACGTTTTGAAAAACAAAATGTGCCTTCAGGAATTTGAAATGTGCCTGCGACCGTCGGTGCCAGTGGTCCAGACTTTATTGACCCCTGGACGGAGTAATAAAAAAATGGATGGGTGGTTCATTGCCACTAAATGTTTTAAGATGACCTAACGAAGGTAGTATATTAAAACACAAACCTAATAAGAATGAACTCAAACAATATGTCCAACTCACATTAGGCACATGAAAAGTTGAATGTTTGAACTAGACCAGAGTCTATCGGGAGTAGTCTTAAGCAAATCAAATTAAATACTGCCAACCAAATGAATGTAACAACCATATTTGCATACGATAAAGTTTCTTTGCAATTGTACCAGTAAACCTTCAACAGTCCTTTCTCAACTTTCTGATTTTAAATGTCTTGTTCACTGTCAGTAATACTCCATAATCCATATGACTGTAAAGTTAATGTACCACAATTTATAAAGCACATTCTGTAAGCATAATGTCAATAGTCATTCCAAATTGAGTTCTATGTGGTCTCACTGTTTAAACTCTGAAGAGCGTTCAACATCTGCAACCATCTCACTAGTTCCTACATAGAGTTTAAAACAAATTATTAAAATGAACTTGATGAATGTATGCATGACTACTGATAGCAACACATTTAAATAGCTAGACATATCAATTTCATGGAGCAGTTGTTTTGAAAAGCTATTTATTCTTGCTTTCCCAATTATTGGAGTTTGAATTACAAAAATATCGTTGATTAAAGACACGTTTCGAACAAAGAGTCTATGAATTGTAAGACAATTTCATAAACATTTGTAGTATGATTTGTCTCATATGTCATGCCTAGAGTTTAGATATAATATGCCTTACGTTGCAAAGATCCTCGACAAAGTTTTTTTCTTCAAAATATTCATAAACTGTCTACGAAAATATGGCACTTCGCTATTTTCTATGTCAAACAAAAGTTCGTATGTTTAATTTCTGATTCCGTTTTCGACTGAGTATTACTATATATGAACTTCGGACATCAAAAGAGTGTCCTTTCTGGTTCGTCTCCGTATTCTGTGACAGGGGTGAGGCGATTTTTTAACAAGTAGCTGTTTCTAGCAAATAATTTTGACCGTTTGGCTAAGTTTAGTATGTTATGACGTTTTGTTTGTTTCTGTTTGAACCAAATATTTGATTACAAGTGCAAATTGTTTTACATTACTGACTTATTATCGTTCATAGGGTAGTAATGCAGCTTTAGAATGGTGTCTATTTTGATCCAAAAGTCAAAATATCAATAATTATTGCCTGCACATAAGTGTACATATAATAGCAACCTCAAGTGTAATATGTTAACAAATTGTGAATACGTCCTGCGCATGTTACCGCATGTTACTGTACATGTTACTGTTCATGTTACTATAGATTTAGTATATTTTGCTTATATTTCAACATGTTACTGCTACCTTTTATAAATAGTGTGTATACTTTTTATAAAAAACAGCAGTAACATGTAGTAACATGTTGAAATATATAGTAAAATATACTAAATCTGTAGTAACATGAACAGTAACATGTGCAGTAACATGTAGTAACTTGTCTTGAATTAGACAAATTTTGAAATTCCGCCTGCAACCAATCACAATGAGCTGTTTTAATTATTAGCTTTCAATTATTAAGTTGTGAAGATTGTATTGCGCAGAACACGTTTTGTACACACAGGCTATGAGTAGTCGAACGTTCTGAAAATCCTATATCACAAGCTTATAAACTCAAAAGTATACACGAAAGCGTCACTATTGCCCAGGGGATTAAGAAAATATCTTATTGAAGCATATGATGTAAGATTTTGGATTACAGTATCTCTTTATACTATGAATTTATTAAGAGAATCTCATAAATATTTATATAACATGTTTCATATGTCATGCCTTAGAGTTTGTATATGGAATTGTATTGCAAGTGTGCAAAGATCCTCGTCAAATTTTGTCTTGAAATTTAGACTGTCTATAAAAATATGGCACTTCGCTATTTTCTATGTCAAACAAAAGTTCGTATGTTCAATTTCTGATTCCCTTTTCGACTGAGATTACTATATATACTTCGGACAAGAATGCCTATATGTATAATTTCCAGGGGGGGGGCTAGAACAGGGGTGAGGCGATTTTTTAACAAGTAGCTGTTTCTAGCAAATAATTTTGACCGTTTGGCTAAGTTTAGTATGTTATGACGTTTTGTTTGTTTCTGTTTGAACCAAATATTTGATTACAAGTGCAAATTGTTTTACATTACTGACTTATTATCGTTCATAGGGTAGTAATGCAGCTTTAGAATGGTGTCTATTTTGATCCAAAAGTCAAAATATCAATAATTATTGCCTGCACATAAGTGTACATACAATAGCAACCTCAAGTGTAATATGTTAACAAATTGTGAATACGTCCTGCGCATGTTACCGCATGTTACTGTACATGTTACTGTTCATGTTACTATCGATTAAGTATATTTTGCTACATATTTCAACATGTTACTACATGTTACTGCCACTTTTTTATAAATAGTATATATACTTTTTATAAAAAACAGCAGTAACATGTAGTAACATGTTGAAATATATAGTAAAATTTACTAAATCTGTAGTAACATGAACAGTAACATGTGCAGTAACATGTAGTAACTTGTCTTGAATTAGACAAATTTTGAAATTCCCGCCTGCAGCCAATCACAATGAGCTGTTTTAATTATTAGCTTTCAATTATTAAGTTGTGAAGATTGTATTGCGGAGAACACGTTTTGTACACACAGGCTATGAGTAGTCGAACGTTCTGAAAATCCTATATCACAAGCTTATAAACTCAAAAGTATACACGAAAGCGTCACTATTGCCCAGGGGATTAAGAAAATATCTTATTGAAGCATATGATGTAAGTTTTTGGATTACAGTATCTCTTTATACTATGAATTTATTAAGAGAATCTCATAAATATTTATATAACATGTTTTATATGTCATGCCTTAGAGTTTGTATATGGAATTGTATTGCAAGTATGCAAAGATCCTCGTCAAATTTTGTCTTGAAATTTAGACTGTCTATAAAAATATGGCACTTCGCTATTTTCTATGTCAAACAAAAGTTCGTATGTTCAATTTCTGATTCCCTTTTCGGCTGAGATTACTATATATACTTCGGACAAGAATGCCTATATGTATAATTTCCAGGGGGGGGGCTAGAACAGGGTGAGGCGATTTTTAACAAGTAGCTGTTTCTAGCAAATAATTTTGACCGTTTGGCTAAGTTTAGTATGTTATGACGTTTTGTTTGTTTCTGTTTGAACCAAATATTTGATTACAAGTGCAAATTGTTTTACATTACTGACTTATTATCGTTCATAGGGTAGTAATGCAGCTTTAGAATGGTGTCTATTTTGATCCAAAAGTCAAAATATCAATAATTATTGCCTGCACATAAGTGTACATATAATAGCAACCTCAAGTGTAATATGTTAACAAATTGTGAATACGTCCTGCGCATGTTACCGCATGTTACTGTACATGTTACTGTTCATGTTACTATCGATTAAGTATATTTTGCTACATATTTCAACATGTTACTACATGTTACTGCCACTTTTTTATAAATAGTATATATACTTTTTATAAAAAACAGCAGTAACATGTAGTAACATGTTGAAATATATAGTAAAATTTACTAAATCTGTAGTAACATGAACAGTAACATGTGCAGTAACATGTAGTAACTTGTCTTGAATTAGACAAATTTTGAAATTCCGCCTGCAGCCAATCACAATGAGCTGTTTTAATCATTAGCTTTCAATTATTAAGTTGTGAAGATTGTATTGCGCAGAACAAGTTTTGTACACACAGGCTATGAGTATAGTCGAACGTTCTGAAATCCTATATCACAAGCTTATAAACTCAAAAGTATACACGAAAGCGTCACTATTGCCCAGGGGATTAAGAAAATATCTTATTGAAGCATATGATGTAAGTTTTGGATTACAGTATCTCTTTATACTATGAATTTATTAAGAGAATCTCATAAATATTTATATAACATGTTTTATATGTCATGCCTTAGAGTTTGTATATGGAATTGTATTGCAAGTATGGAAAGATCCTCGTCAAATTTTGTCTTGAAATTTAGACAGTCTCTAAAAATATGGCACTTCGCTATTTTCTATGTCAAACAAAAGTTCGTATGTTCAATTTCTGATTCCCTTTTCGACTGAGATTACTATATATACTTCGGACAAGAATGCCTATATGTATAATTTCCAGGGGGGGGGCTAGAACAGGGGCACAGAATACGGAGACGAACCAGAAAGGACACTCTTTTGATGTCAGGCGGTCGCGCCGACAGTTGCCTGATACACCCGCGAGCGAGCGTCCGCCATGTTCTTAGGTATAAAGTCAGAGAATTTTTACTATAAACAATATGGCGAAAACCGCACTATGATTAATAAAACTGCTCCTTTTGGAATGTAAGTGGGCTATTTTCGTCGTTTTTATGAATATTTTGAAGAAAAGGTAAGCGACTTTTTCTTTGTCAAGCCTGGTAACGTAAAAATATATCTTTCTGGTACAATTTAGCTGCGATTTGTTCGGGAGTATGAGAACTCATACAAATGTTTTACTACAAACTGTCTTACAATCCCATCATAGACTCTTTTGTTCGACTCAACGTGTCTTTAATCAACGATATTTTTGTAATTCAAACTCCAATAATTGGGAAAGCAAGAATAAATAGCTTTTCAAACAACTGCTCCATGAAATTGATATGTCTAGCTATTTAAATGTGTTGCTATCGAGTAGTCATGCATACATTCATTTTAATAATTTGTTTTAAACTCTATGTAGGAACTAGTGAGATGGTTGCGGATGTTGAACGCTCTTCAGAGTTTAAACAGTGAGACCACATAGAACTCAATTTGGAATGACTATTGACATTATGCTTACAGAATGTGCTTTATAAATTGTGGTACATTAACTTTACAGTCATATGGATTATGGAGTATTACTGACAGTGAACAAGACATTTAAAATCAGAAAGTTGAGAAAGGACTGTTGAAGGTTTACTGGTACAATTGCAAAGAAACTTTATCGTATGCAAATATGGTTGTTACATTCATTTGGTTGGCAGTATTTAATTTGATTTGCTTAAGACTACTCTCGATAGACTCTGGTCTAGTTCAAACATTCAACTTTTCATGTGCCTAATGTGAGTTGACATATTGTTTGAGTTCATATTCTTATTAGGTTTGTGTTTTAATATACTACCTTCGTTAGGTCATCTTAAAACATTTAGTTATATAAATTGTTATATAATAATTCGGATCCTTCTTTTCCAGGTCTTGTCTCCTGCAGTTGACTACCCATCTCTTTGATCTAAAAATAAGTAAATGCATTCACTTTATTTTATTAAATGTATTTTGCATAAAGAGATTTAAGCTGGCCAATACAACTGGATATTTAGTAACATTCTAATAAGACCCATAAACAAGCCACAAGCCCATGCTTTAATTTCCCTTCTAATAAGATAATTTTATAAAAATAAGTTCTCCATCCCCTTTTTTACACCTGCCTTATTACAAGTTTTCTTAGTTTATATTAATTTAGAATCCCTCTCCTAAACATGCCCAAAAAGAAATCTAGATATCCTGCAATGATGTAAATAGAACTAAAAGTTTGTTGATAATTACAAATTCACTTAATTTATGGAACTAAAACCATCCTATTTTAAAAAAGATTTCTTACCTTTCAGCATCCAAGGGAAATCGAAAAAGCTTAGGGATTTGTCCGTCATTTATTGTTGGAGCAGTTGACTGCAGAACACCAATGAGAGCCTGTTATTTTACCTTTCTTCATCATAAGAATAACAACCTTAATACATTATAATAATTTCTTTTATGAAAACACACTTATTGATCAGTTACAAGAGAGTACTACCTTCAATTGCTTCGAATGAAAATGAAAACAATTTTATTTATATATTTTACATATGTACTTTACTCTTATTTACACATTTCTTACAATTGCTATTTTAGGCACAACTAGATAACTTCTATGTTTAGAATACACAGGCATAGCAATAAATAACTTCCAATGTTGTAATGCACTATTTTAAAACCAGATGACTCAAAATTGTTTTGTAAAAAGGTTCGATAACTTTTTTGTGTGCCTACGACCGCAAAAATAATTTTAAATCGATTTTTGTGTTGGGGTCTAGCAAATGCTGAAATTGTGAGCCTTCTGGGGGGGGGGAGAGGTTGGGGGTGCATACCCAGAAAAATTTTGCAATCTGAAGCTATCAGAGCCAATTGGAATCAAATTTACTAGTTGTGGTTTGAAACTTTTCTTTCTAAAGCAAGTCATTTTGAAAAGAGTATTATTGTGAGACTCGAATCAGCCCTTTATGGCATTATACATTCAGAGCCCGAAATAATTTCAAAAATTTGTCCGGACAAAATATCCGACCAAAATGATATTTGATTGGACATTTCGGAATTTGATCAGATATTTTGTTCGATTTGGAGTTTGACTTTTTAACCATGCAAATTCATTGCTTTATTTTGTCTGGAGAAACTGTCCGACCAGTTGAGCATTTGGTCAGACAGACTGCAATAAAAATGAACTGCAATAAAAATGAACAACAATCAATAATAAAGACTAAAAATATTTGTGAATAACTGGGAGTTTTGACTTTTCTTTGAACTTCCATATTGCTGTTCTCAAGAGATTTTAGCTTTATACAGTAACTTACGTTTTGAAAAACAAAATGTGCCTTCAGGAATTTGAAATGTGCCTGCGACCGTCGGTGCCAGTGGTCCAGACTTTATTGACCCCTGGACGGAGTAATAAAAAAATGGAGGGGTGGTTCATTGCCACTAAATGTTTTAAGATGACCTAACGAAGGTAGTATATTAAAACACAAACCTAATAAGAATGAACTCAAACAATATGTCCAACTCACATTAGGCACATGAAAAGTTGAATGTTTGAACTAGACCAGAGTCTATCGGGAGTAGTCTTAAGCAAATCAAATTAAATACTGCCAACCAAATGAATGTAACAACCATATTTGCATACGATAAAGTTTCTTTGCAATTGTACCAGTAAACCTTCAACAGTCCTTTCTCAACTTTCTGATTTTAAATGTCTTGTTCACTGTCAGTAATACTCCATAATCCATATGACTGTAAAGTTAATGTACCACAATTTATAAAGCACATTCTGTAAGCATAATGTCAATAGTCATTCCAAATTGAGTTCTATGTGGTCTCACTGTTTAAACTCTGAAGAGCGTTCAACATCTGCAACCATCTCACTAGTTCCTACATAGAGTTTAAAACAAATTATTAAAATGAACTTGATGAATGTATGCATGACTACTCGATAGCAACACATTTAAATAGCTAGACATATCAATTTCATGGAGCAGTTGTTTTGAAAAGCTATTTATTCTTGCTTTCCCAATTATTGGAGTTTGAATTACAAAAATATCGTTGATTAAAGACACGTTGAGTCGAACAAAAGAGTCTATGATGGGATTGTAAGACAGTTTGTAGTAAAACATTTGTATGAGTTCTCATACTCCCGAACAAATCGCAGCTAAATTGTACCAGAAAGATATATTTTTACGTTACCAGGCTTGACAAAGAAAAAGTCGCTTACCTTTTCTTCAAAATATTCATAAAACCGACGAAAATAGCCCACTTACATTCCAAAAGGAGCAGTTTTATTAATCATAGTGCGGTTTTCGCCATATTGTTTATAGTAAAAATTCTCTGACTTTACTACCTAAGAACATGGCGGACGCTCGCTCGCGGGTGTATCAGGCAACTGTCGGCGCGACCGCCTGACATCAAAAGAGTGTCCTTTCTGGTTCGTCTCCGTATTCTGTGACAGGGGTGAGGCGATTTTTTAACAAGTAGCTGTTTCTAGCAAATAATTTTGACCGTTTGGCTAAGTTTAGTATGTTATGACGTTTTGTTTGTTTCTGTTTGAACCAAATATTTGATTACAAGTGCAAATTGTTTTACATTACTGACTTATTATCGTTCATAGGGTAGTAATGCAGCTTTAGAATGGTGTCTATTTTGATCCAAAAGTCAAAATATCAATAATTATTGCCTGCACATAAGTGTACATATAATAGCAACCTCAAGTGTAATATGTTAACAAATTGTGAATACGTCCTGCGCATGTTACCGCATGTTACTGTACATGTTACTGTTCATGTTACTATCGATTAAGTATATTTTGCTACATATTTCAACATGTTACTACATGTTACTGCCACTTTTTTATAAATAGTATATATACTTTTTATAAAAAACAGCAGTAACATGTAGTAACATGTTGAAATATATAGTAAAATTTACTAAATCTGTAGTAACATGAACAGTAACATGTGCAGTAACATGTAGTAACTTGTCTTGAATTAGACAAATTTTGAAATTCCGCCTGCAACCAATCACAATGAGCTGTTTTAATTATTAGCTTTCAATTATTAAGTTGTGAAGATTGTATTGCGCAGAACACGTTTTGTACACACAGGCTATGAGTAGTCGAACGTTCTGAAAATCCTATATCACAAGCTTATAAACTCAAAAGTATACACGAAAGCGTCACTATTGCCCAGGGGATTAAGAAAATATCTTATTGAAGCATATGATGTAAGTTTTTGGATTACAGTATCTCTTTATACTATGAATTTATTAAGAGAATCTCATAAATATTTATATAACATGTTTTATATGTCATGCCTTAGAGTTTGTATATGGAATTGTATTGCAAGTATGCAAAGATCCTCGTCAAATTTTGTCTTGAAATTTAGACAGTCTATAAAAATATGGCACTTCGCTATTTTCTATGTCAAACAAAAGTTCGTATGTTCAATTTATGATTCCTTTTCGACTGAGATTACTATAAATACTTCGGACAAGAATGCCTATAGGTATAATTTCCAGGGGCTAGAACAGGGTGAGGCGATTTTAACGAGTAGCTCTTTCTAGCAAATAATTTTGACCGTTTGGCTAAGTTTAGTATGTTATGACGTTTTGTTTGTTTCTGTTTGAGCCAAATATTTGATTACAAGTGCAAATTGTTTTACATTACTGACTTATTATCGTTCATAGGTTAGTAATGCAGCTTTAGAATGGTGTCTATTTTGATCCAAAAGTCAAAATATCAATAATTATTGCCTGCACATAAGTGTACATACAATAGCAACCTCAAGTGTAATATGTTAACAAATTGTGAATACGTCCTGCGCATGTTACCGCATGTTACTGTACATGTTACTGTTCATGTTACTATCGATTAAGTATATTTTGCTACATATTTCAACATGTTACTACATGTTACTGCCACTTTTTTATAAATAGTATATATACTTTTTATAAAAAACAGCAGTAACATGTAGTAACATGTTGAAATATATATATGTTATTTACCGGCAGCGAGGTCCGGATGAGAAAAACTGTGCCCGAGGTCTTGAAAACGGCCCGAGCCCGAAGGGCGAGGGACGTTTTCAAGACCGAGGGCACAGTTTTTCTCATCCGGACCGACGCTGCCGGCAAATAACGTGTTTATTTTTTATCATATGTAAAATTTAAGAATTTATTAAAATTGAAAATTCCAGTATTGCGAAATAATTTGAGATCAGTGCAATTGTGAAATCAAAGCGAGGCTGACAAAACTTGAACGTTGAAAGAAAACACGAAGACGAAAACTCAAGAAAACTGGCAAGAAACTCACAAAAAAACATAGTTTCTGTAAAAATGTACACGATATTTTTTAAATATAGCCGCAGAAAAGCATAGGAATGAAGGTTTTGGCCTGGTTTTCTGGTGTTCAGTGTTGCTTCGACAAAGATATCTTCGTGTTTACTTGCTTTGCCCATAAAAAACTCATAAAGTGAATCATGCAGTGAATGCATGTGTTTTGACTTCGATCAGGCTTCGATCAACGCTTTCTACTAAAACTGGACAATGAACAAGGTATGCTGTAATTTTTTTCTCGTCGTTTCACGATAAAAAACATATAGCCTCAACTTTGTTTGCCAAGGGCCAAGGCTTTAATTTTTTTTGTTTACAATATGTATACGAAAAGTACTTGAACAAATGGGCAGAAAAATCATGTTTTCACTACAGTTGGTCCATGTTTTTAAGTTTTATGTATGGAGAAAAGTTTTTTCTGCTATGACATCTGTTTAAACTGTATTTTTTTAAACTTTAATGTGGACAAATACTGAAATACAGGAGCATTTATTAAAACAAATATTTTAGTTTTCTCGGCGCATCGTGCTTAGTATGAAGCCTTTAGAGTTGATGCAATTCATTTTTTGTACTCTAACTATCGTTAGGCTAGCTTTTTGAACTTTTTGGGTAGATTTTTTAATCTAAAAATTGTTTCACTCCTGTGTTTTGTCGCGTAATCCAGAGCGGGCCGGATGAGTTTCAGAGCGGGCCGGATGAGCTTCAGAGCGGGCCGGATGCAAAAATCCGGACCGCTCTGAAACGCTTGCTAGCCAATCAGATTGCTTTATTTTCATAGATAAAAAATAAATAGTAAAATTTACTAAATCTGTAGTAACATGAACAGTAACATGTGCAGTAACATGTAGTAACTTGTCTTGAATTAGACAAATTTTGAAATTCCCGCCTGCAGCCAATCACAATGAGCTGTTTTAATTATTAGCTTTCAATTATTAAGTTGTGAAGATTGTATTGCGGAGAACACGTTTTGTACACACAGGCTATGAGTAGTCGAACGTTCTGAAAATCCTATATCACAAGCTTATAAACTCAAAAGTATACACGAAAGCGTCACTATTGCCCAGGGATTAAGAAAATATCTTATTGAAGCATATGATGTAAGTTTTGGATTACAGTATCTCTTTATACTATGAATTTATTAAGAGAATCTCATAAATATTTATATAACATGTTTTATATGTCATGCCTTAGAGTTTGTATATGGAATTGTATTGCAAGTATGCAAAGATCCTCGTCAAATTTTGTCTTGAAATTTAGACTGTCTATAAAAATATGGCACTTCGCTATTTTCTATGTCAAACAAAAGTTCGTATGTTCAATTTCTGATTCCCTTTTCGGCTGAGATTAC
Organism: Trachythela sp. YZ-2020; assembly: GCA_016169945.1. Lineage (NCBI taxonomy): Eukaryota > Metazoa > Cnidaria > Anthozoa > Malacalcyonacea > Clavulariidae > Trachythela > Trachythela sp. YZ-2020. The sequence goes on from JADLSH010000114.1 coordinate 1,484,027, forward strand.
TATATATACTTCGGACAAGAATGCCTATATGTATAATTTCCAGGGGCTAGAACAGGGTGAGGCGATTTTTAACAAGTAGCTGTTTCTAGCAAATAATTTTGACCGTTTGGCTAAGTTTAGTATGTTATGACGTTTTGTTTGTTTCTGTTTGAACCAAATATTTGATTACAAGTGCAAATTGTTTTACATTACTGACTTATTATCGTTCATAGGGTAGTAATGCAGCTTTAGAATGGTGTCTATTTTGATCCAAAAGTCAAAATATCAATAATTATTGCCTGCACATAAGTGTACATACAATAGCAACCTCAAGTGTAATATGTTAACAAATTGTGAATACGTCCTGCGCATGTTACCGCATGTTACTGTACATGTTACATTGTTCATGTTACTATAGATTAAGTATATTTTGCTATATATTTCAACATGTTACTACACTATTACTGCCACTTTTTATAAATAGTATCTATACTTTTATAAAAAAACAGCAGTAACATGTAGTAACATGTTGAAATATATAGTAAAATATACTAAATCTGTAGTAACATGAACAGTAATATGCAGTAACATGCAGTAACTTGTCTTGAATGAGACGAATTTTGAAATTCCCGCCTGCAGCCAATCACAATGAGCCGTTTTAATCATTAACTTCAATTATTAAGTTGTGAAGATTGTATTGTGCAGAACAAGTTTTGTACACACAGGCTATGAGTATAGTCGAACGTTCTGAAATCCTATATCACAAGCTTATAAACTCAAAAGTATACACGAAAGCGTCACTATTGCCCAGGGGATTAAGAAAATATCTTATTGAAGCATATGATGTAAGTTTTTGGATTACAGTATCTCTTTATACTATGAATTTATTAAGAGAATCTCATAAATATTTATATAACATGTTTTATATGTCATGCCTTAGAGTTTGTATATGGAATTGTATTGCAAGTATGGAAAGATCCTCGTCAAATTTTGTCTTGAAATTTAGACAGTCTCTAAAAATATGGCACTTCGCTATTTTCTATGTCAAACAAAAGTTCGTATGTTCAATTTCTGATTCCTTTTCGACTGAGATTACTATATATACTTCGGACAAGAATGCCTATATGTATAATTTCCAGGGGGGGGGCTAGAACAGGGGCACAGAATACGGAGACGAACCAGAAAGGACACTCTTTTGATGTCAGGCGGTCGCGCCGACAGTTGCCTGATACACCCGCGAGCGAGCGTCCGCCATGTTCTTAGGTATAAAGTCAGAGAATTTTTACTATAAACAATATGGCGAAAACCGCACTATGATTAATAAAACTGCTCCTTTTGGAATGTAAGTGGGCTATTTTCGTCGTTTTTATGAATATTTTGAAGAAAAGGTAAGCGACTTTTTCTTTGTCAAGCCTGGTAACGTAAAAATATATCTTTCTGGTACAATTTAGCTGCGATTTGTTCGGGAGTATGAGAACTCATACAAATGTTTTACTACAAACTGTCTTACAATCCCATCATAGACTCTTTTGTTCGACTCAACGTGTCTTTAATCAACGATATTTTTGTAATTCAAACTCCAATAATTGGGAAAGCAAGAATAAGTAGCTTTTCAAACAACTGCTCCATGAAATTGATATGTCTAGCTATTTAAATGTGTTGCTATCGAGTAGTCATGCATACATTCATTTTAATAATTTGTTTTAAACTCTATGTAGGAACTAGTGAGATGGTTGCGGATGTTGAACGCTCTTCAGAGTTTAAACAGTGAGACCACATAGAACTCAATTTGGAATGACTATTGACATTATGCTTACAGAATGTGCTTTATAAATTGTGGTACATTAACTTTACAGTCATATGGATTATGGAGTATTACTGACAGTGAACAAGACATTTAAAATCAGAAAGTTGAGAAAGGACTGTTGAAGGTTTACTGGTACAATTGCAAAGAAACTTTATCGTATGCAAATATGGTTGTTACATTCATTTGGTTGGCAGTATTTAATTTGATTTGCTTAAGACTACTCCCGATAGACTCTGGTCTAGTTCAAACATTCAACTTTTCATGTGCCTAATGTGAGTTGACATATTGTTTGAGTTCATATTCTTATTAGGTTTGTGTTTTAATATACTACCTTCGTTAGGTCATCTTAAAACATTTAGTTATATAAATTGTTATATAATAATTCGGATCCTTCTTTTCCAGGTCTTGTCTCCTGCAGTTGACTACCCATCTCTTTGATCTAAAAATAAGTAAATGCATTCACTTTATTTTATTAAATGTATTTTGCATAAAGAGATTTAAGCTGGCCAATACAACTGGATATTTAGTAACATTCTAATAAGACCCATAAACAAGCCACAAGCCCATGCTTTAATTTCCCTTCTAATAAGATAATTTTATAAAAATAAGTTCTCCATCCCCTTTTTTACACCTGCCTTATTACAAGTTTTCTTAGTTTATATTAATTTAGAATCCCTCTCCTAAACATGCCCAAAAAGAAATCTAGATATCCTGCAATGATGTAAATAGAACTAAAAGTTTGTTGATAATTACAAATTCACTTAATTTATGGAACTAAAACCATCCTATTTTAAAAAAGATTTCTTACCTTTCAGCATCCAAGGGAAATCGAAAAAGCTTAGGGATTTGTCCGTCATTTATTGTTGGAGCAGTTGACTGCAGAACACCAATGAGAGCCTGTTATTTTACCTTTCTTCATCATAAGAATAACAACCTTAATACATTATAATAATTTCTTTTATGAAAACACACTTATTGATCAGTTACAAGAGAGTACTACCTTCAATTGCTTCGAATGAAAATGAAAACAATTTTATTTATATATTTTACATATGTACTTTACTCTTATTTACACATTTCTTACAATTGCTATTTTAGGCACAACTAGATAACTTCTATGTTTAGAATACACAGGCATAGCAATAAATAACTTCCAATGTTGTAATGCACTATTTTAAAACCAGATGACTCAAAATTGTTTTGTAAAAGGTTCGATAACTTTTTTGTGTGCCTACGACCGCAAAAATAATTTTAAATCGATTTTTGTGTTGGGGTCTAGCAAATGCTGAAATTGTGAGCCTTCTGGGGGGGGGGAGAGGTTGGGGGTGCATACCCAGAAAAATTTTGCAATCTGAAGCTATCAGAGCCAATTGGAATCAAATTTACTAGTTGTGGTTTGAAACTTTTCTTTCTAAAGCAAGTCATTTTGAAAAAGTATTATTGTGAGACTCGAATCAGCCCTTTATGGCATTATACATTCAGAGCCCGAAATAATTTCAAAAATTTGTCCGGACAAAATATCCGACCAAAATGATATTTGATTGGACATTTCGGAATTTGATCAGATATTTTGTTCGATTTGGAGTTTGACTTTTAACCATGCAAATTCATTGCTTTATTTTGTCTGGAGAAACTGTCCGACCAGTTGAGCATTTGGTCAGACAGACTGCAATAAAATGAACTGCAATAAAATGAACAACAATCAATAATAAAGACTAAAAATATTTGTGAATAACTGGGAGTTTTGACTTTTCTTTGAACTTCCATATTGCTGTTCTCAAGAGATTTTAGCTTTATACAGTAACTTACGTTTTGAAAAACAAAATGTGCATTCAGGAATTTGAAATGTGCCTGCGACCGTCGGTGCCAGTGGTCCAGACTTTATTGACCCTGGACGGAGTAATAAAAATGGAGGGTGGTTCATTGCCACTAAATGTTTTAAGATGACCTAACGAAGGTAGTATATTAAAACACAAACCTAATAAGAATGAACTCAAACAATATGTCCAACTCACATTAGGCACATGAAAAGTTGAATGTTTGAACTAGACCAGAGTCTATCGGGAGTAGTCTTAAGCAAATCAAATTAAATACTGCCAACCAAATGAATGTAACAACCATATTTGCATACGATAAAGTTTCTTTGCAATTGTACCAGTAAACCTTCAACAGTCCTTTCTCAACTTTCTGATTTTAAATGTCTTGTTCACTGTCAGTAATACTCCATAATCCATATGACTGTAAAGTTAATGTACCACAATTTATAAAGCACATTCTGTAAGCATAATGTCAATAGTCATTCCAAATTGAGTTCTATGTGGTCTCACTGTTTAAACTCTGAAGAGCGTTCAACATCTGCAACCATCTCACTAGTTCCTACATAGAGTTTAAAACAAATTATTAAAATGAACTTGATGAATGTATGCATGACTACTCGATAGCAACACATTTAAATAGCTAGACATATCAATTTCATGGAGCAGTTGTTTTGAAAAGCTATTTATTCTTGCTTTCCCAATTATTGGAGTTTGAATTACAAAAATATCGTTGATTAAAGACACGTTGAGTCGAACAAAAGAGTCTATGATGGGATTGTAAGACAGTTTGTAGTAAAACATTTGTATGAGTTCTCATACTCCCGAACAAATCGCAGCTAAATTGTACCAGAAAGATATATTTTTACGTTACCAGGCTTGACAAAGAAAAAGTCGCTTACCTTTTCTTCAAAATATTCATAAAACCGACGAAAATAGCCCACTTACATTCCAAAAGGAGCAGTTTTATTAATCATAGTGCGGTTTTCGCCATATTGTTTATAGTAAAAATTCTCTGACTTTACTACCTAAGAACATGGCGGACGCTCGCTCGCGGGTGTATCAGGCAACTGTCGGCGCGACCGCCTGACATCAAAAGAGTGTCCTTTCTGGTTCGTCTCCGTATTCTGTGACAGGGGTGAGGCGATTTTTTAACAAGTAGCTGTTTCTAGCAAATAATTTTGACCGTTTGGCTAAGTTTAGTATGTTATGACGTTTTGTTTGTTTCTGTTTGAACCAAATATTTGATTACAAGTGCAAATTGTTTTACATTACTGACTTATTATCGTTCATAGGGTAGTAATGCAGCTTTAGAATGGTGTCTATTTTGATCCAAAAGTCAAAATATCAATAATTATTGCCTGCACATAAGTGTACATATAATAGCAACCTCAAGTGTAATATGTTAACAAATTGTGAATACGTCCTGCGCATGTTACCGCATGTTACTGTACATGTTACTGTTCATGTTACTATCGATTAAGTATATTTTGCTACATATTTCAACATGTTACTACATGTTACTGCCACTTTTTTATAAATAGTATATATACTTTTTATAAAAAACAGCAGTAACATGTAGTAACATGTTGAAATATATAGTAAAATTTACTAAATCTGTAGTAACATGAACAGTAACATGTGCAGTAACATGTAGTAACTTGTCTTGAATTAGACAAATTTTGAAATTCCGCCTGCAACCAATCACAATGAGCTGTTTTAATTATTAGCTTTCAATTATTAAGTTGTGAAGATTGTATTGCGCAGAACACGTTTTGTACACACAGGCTATGAGTAGTCGAACGTTCTGAAAATCCTATATCACAAGCTTATAAACTCAAAAGTATACACGAAAGCGTCACTATTGCCCAGGGGATTAAGAAAATATCTTATTGAAGCATATGATGTAAGTTTTTGGATTACAGTATCTCTTTATACTATGAATTTATTAAGAGAATCTCATAAATATTTATATAACATGTTTTATATGTCATGCCTTAGAGTTTGTATATGGAATTGTATTGCAAGTATGCAAAGATCCTCGTCAAATTTTGTCTTGAAATTTAGACAGTCTATAAAAATATGGCACTTCGCTATTTTCTATGTCAAACAAAAGTTCGTATGTTCAATTTCTGATTCCCTTTTCGACTGAGATTACTATATATACTTCGGACAAGAATGCCTATATGTATAATTTCCAGGGGGGGGGCTAGAACAGGGGTGAGGCGATTTTTTAACGAGTAGCTCTTTCTAGCAAATAATTTTGACCGTTTGGCTAAGTTTAGTATGTTATGACGTTTTGTTTGTTTCTGTTTGAACCAAATATTTGATTACAAGTGCAAATTGTTTTACATTACTGACTTATTATCGTTCATAGGTTAGTAATGCAGCTTTAGAATGGTGTCTATTTTGATCCAAAAGTCAAAATATCAATAATTATTGCCTGCACATAAGGGTACATACAATAGCAACCTCAAGTGTAATATGTTAACAAATTGTGAATACGTCCTGCGCATGTTACCGCATGTTACTGTACATGTTACTGTTCATGTTACTATCGATTAAGTATATTTTGCTACATATTTCAACATGTTACTACATGTTACTGCCACTTTTTTATAAATAGTATATATACTTTTTATAAAAAACAGCAGTAACATGTAGTAACATGTTGAAATATATATATGTTATTTACCGGCAGCGAGGTCCGGATGAGAAAAACTGTGCCCGAGGTCTTGAAAACGGCCCGAGCCCGAAGGGCGAGGGACGTTTTCAAGACCGAGGGCACAGGTTTTCTCATCCGACCGACGCTGGCCGCAAATACGTTTATTTTTTATCATATGTAAAATTTAAGAATTTATTAAAATTGAAAATTCCAGTATTGCGAAATAATTTGAGATCAGTGCAATTGTGAAATCAAAGCGAGGCTGACAAAACTTGAACGTTGAAAGAAAACACGAAGACGAAAACTCAAGAAAACTGGCAAGAAACTCACAAAAAAACATAGTTTCTGTAAAAATGTACACGATATTTTTTAAATATAGCCGCAGAAAAGCATAGGAATGAAGGTTTTGGCCTGGTTTTCTGGTGTTCAGTGTTGCTTCGACAAAGATATCTTCGTGTTTACTTGCTTTGCCCATAAAAAACTCATAAAGTGAATCATGCAGTGAATGCATGTGTTTTGACTTCGATCAGGCTTCGATCAACGCTTTCTACTAAAACTGGACAATGAACAAGGTATGCTGTAATTTTTTTCTCGTCGTTTCACGATAAAAAACATATAGCCTCAACTTTGTTTGCCAAGGGCCAAGGCTTTAATTTTTTTTGTTTACAATATGTATACGAAAAGTACTTGAACAAATGGGCAGAAAAATCATGTTTTCACTACAGTTGGTCCATGTTTTTAAGTTTTATGTATGGAGAAAAGTTTTTTCTGCTATGACATCTGTTTAAACTGTATTTTTTTAAACTTTAATGTGGACAAATACTGAAATACAGGAGCATTTATTAAAACAAATATTTTAGTTTTCTCGGCGCATCGTGCTTAGTATGAAGCCTTTAGAGTTGATGCAATTCATTTTTGTACTCTAACTATCGTTAGGCTAGCTTTTTGAACTTTTTGGGTAGATTTTTTAATCTAAAAATTGTTTCACTCCTGTGTTTTGTCGCGTAATCCAGAGCGGGCCGGATGAGTTTCAGAGCGGGCCGGATGAGCTTCAGAGCGGGCCGGATGCAAAAATCCGGACCGCTCTGAAACGCTTGCTAGCCAATCAGATTGCTTTATTTTCATAGATAAAAAATAAATAGTAAAATTTACTAAATCTGTAGTAACATGAACAGTAACATGTGCAGTAACATGTAGTAACTTGTCTTGAATTAGACAAATTTTGAAATTCCCGCCTGCAGCCAATCACAATGAGCTGTTTTAATTATTAGCTATCAATTATTAAGTTGTGAAGATTGTATTGCGCAGAACACGTTTTGTACACACAGGCTATGAGTAGTCGAACATTCTGAAAATCCTATATCACAAGCTTATAAACTCAAAAGTATACACGAAAGCGTCACTATTGCCCAGGGGATTAAGAAAATATCTTATTGAAGCATATGATGTAAGTTTTTGGATTACAGTATCTCTTTATACTATGAATTTATTAAGAGAATCTCATAAATATTTATATAACATGTTTCATATGTCATGCCTTAGAGTTTGTATATGGAATTGTATTGCAAGTGTGCAAAGGTCCTCGTCAAATTTTGTCTTGAAATTTAGACTGTCTATAAAAATATGGCACTTCGCTATTTTCTATGTCAAACAAAAGTTCGTATGTTCAATTTCTGATTCCCTTTTCGACTGAGATTACTATATATACTTCGGACAAGAATGCCTATATGTATAATTTCCAGGGGGGGGGCTAGAACAGGGGTGAGGCGATTTTTTAACAAGTAGCTGTTTCTAGCAAATAATTTTGACCGTTTGGCTAAGTTTAGTATGTTATGACGTTTTGTTTGTTTCTGTTTGAACCAAATATTTGATTACAAGTGCAAATTGTTTTACATTACTGACTTATTATCGTTCATAGGGTAGTAATGCAGCTTTAGAATGGTGTCTATTTTGATCCAAAAGTCAAAATATCAATAATTATTGCCTGCACATAAGTGTACATACAATAGCAACCTCAAGTGTAATATGGTAACAAATTGTGAAACTGCGCATGTTACCGCATGTGGTAACATGCGCATGCGCCAATATAACAAATTGTGAAACTGCGCATGTTACTGCGCATGTTATGCATGTTACCGCATGTACCACAAACTGCGCATGTTACCGCATGTTACTGTACATGTTACTGTTCATGTTACTATCGATTAAGTATATTTTGCTACATATTTCAACATGTTACTACATGTTACTGCCACTTTTTTATAATTAGTATATATACTTTTTATAAAAAACAGCAGTAACATGTAGTAACATGTTGAAATATATAGTAAAATTTACTAAATCTGTAGTAACATGAACAGTAACATGTGCAGTAACATGTAGTAACTTGTCTTGAATTAGACAAATTTTGAAATTCCCGCCTGCAGCCAATCACAATGAGCTGTTTTAATTATTAGCTTTCAATTATTAAGTTGTGAAGATTGTATTGCGCAGAACACGTTTTGTACACACAGGCTATGAGTAGTCGAACGTTCTGAAAATCCTATATCACAAGCTTATAAACTCAAAAGTATACACGAAAGCGTCACTATTGCCCAGGAGATTAAGAAAATATCTTATTGAAGCATATGATGTAAGTTTTTGGATTACAGTATCTCGTTATACTATGAATTTATTAAGAGAATCTCATAAATATTTATATAACATGTTTCATATGTCATGCCTTAGAGTTTGTATATGGAATTGTATTGCAAGTGTGCAAAGATCCTCGTTAAAATTTGTCTTGAAATTTCGACTGTCTATAAAAATATGGCACTTCGCTATTTTATATGTCAAACAAAAGTTCGTATGTTCAATTTCTGATTCCCTTTTCGACTGAGATTACTATATATACTTCGGACAAGAATCCCTATATGTATAATTTCCAGGGGGGGGGGGGCTAGGACAGGGGTGAGGCGATTTTTTAACAAGTAGCTGTTTCTAGCAAATAATTTTGACCGTTTGGCTAAATTTAGTATGTTATGACGTTTTGTTTGTTTCTGTTTGAACCAAATATTTGATTACAAGTGCAAATTGTTTTACATTACTGACTTATTATCGTTCATAGGGTAGTAATGCAGCTTTAGAATGGTGTCTATTTTGATCCAAAAGTCAAAATATCAATAATTATTGCCTGCACATAAGTGTACATACAATAGCAACCTCAAGTGTAATATGTTAACAAATTGTGAATACGTCCTGCGCATGTTACCGCATGTTACTGTACATGTTACTGTTCATGTTACTATCGATTAAGTATATTTTGCTACATATTTCAACATGTTACTACATGTTACTGCCACTTTTTTATAAATAGTATATATACTTTTTATAAAAAACAGCAGTAACATGTAGTAACATGTTGAAATATATAGTAAAATTTACTAAATCTGTAGTAACATGAACAGTAACATGTGCAGTAACATGTAGTAACTTGTCTTGAATTAGACAAATTTTGAAATTCCCGCCTGCAGCCAATCACCATGAGCTGTTTTAATTATTAGCTTTCAATTATTAAGTTGTGAAGATTGTATTGCGCAGAACACGTTTTGTACACACAGGCTATGAGTAGTCGGACGTTCTGAAATCCTATATCACAAGCTTATAAACTCAAAAGTATACACGAAAGCGTCACTATTGCCCAGGGGATTAAGAAAATATCTTATTGAAGCATATGATGTAAGTTTTTGGATTACAGTATCTCTTTATACTATGAATTTATTAAGAGAATCTCATAAATATTTATATAACATGTTTCATATGTCATGCCTTAGAGTTTGTATATGGAATTGTATTGCAAGTATGCAAAGATCCTCGTCATATTTTGTCTTGAAATTTCGACTGTCTATAAAAATATGGCACTTCGCTATTTTCTATGTCAAACAAAAGTTCGTATGTTCAATTTCTGATTCCCTTTTCGACTGAGATTACTATATATACTTCGGACAAGAATGCCTATATGTATAATTTCCAGGGGCTAGAACAGGGTGAGGCGATTTTTTAACAAGTAGCTGTTTCTAGCAAATAATTTTGACCGTTTGGCTAAATTTAGTATGTTATGACGTTTTGTTTGTTTCTGTTTGAACCAAATATTTGATTACAAGTGCAAATTGTTTTACATTACTGACTTATTATCGTTCATAGGGTAGTAATGCAGCTTTAGAATGGTGTCTATTTTGATCCAAAAGTCAAAATATCAATAATTATTGCCTGCACATAAGTGTACATACAATAGCAACCTCAAGTGTAATATGTTAACAAATTGTGAATACGTCCTGCGCATGTTACCGCATGTTACTGTACATGTTACTGTTCATGTTACTATCGATTAAGTATATTTTGCTACATATTTCAACATGTTACTACATGTTACTGCCACTTTTTTATAAATAGTATATATACTTTTTATAAAAAACAGCAGTAACATGTAATGTACATGTTGAAATATATAGTAAAATTTACTAAATCTGTAGTAACATGAACAGTAACATGTGCAGTAACATGTAGTAACTGTCTTGAATTAGACAAATTTTGAAATTCCCGCCTGCAGCCAATCACCATGAGCTGTTTTAATTATTAGCTTTCAATTATTAAGTTGTGAAGATTGTATTGCGCAGAACACGTTTTGTACACACAGGCTATGAGTAGTCGGACGTTCTGAAATCCTATATCACAAGCTTATAAACTCAAAAGTATACACGAAAGCGTCACTATTGCCCAGGGGATTAAGAAAATATCTTATTGAAGCATATGATGTAAGTTTTTGGATTACAGTATCTCTTTATACTATGAATTTATTAAGAGAATCTCATAAATATTTATATAACATGTTTCATATGTCATGCCTTAGAGTTTGTATATGGAATTGTATTGCAAGTATGCAAAGATCCTCGTCAAATTTTGTCTTGAAATTTAGACAGTCTATAAAAATATGGCACTTCGCTATTTTCTATGTCAAACAAAAGTTCGTATGTTCAATTTCTGATTCCCTTTTCGACTGAGATTACTATATATACTTCGGACAAGAATGCCTATATGTATAATTTCCGCGGGGGGGGGGGGGCTAGAACAGGGGTGAGGCGATTTTTTAACAAGTAGCTGTTTCTAGCAAATAATTTTGACCGTTTGGCTAAGTTTAGTATGTTATGACGTTTTGTTTGTTTCTGTTTGAACCAAATATTTGATTACAAGTGCAAATTGTTTTACATTACTGACTTATTATCGTTCATAGGGTAGTAATGCAGCTTTAGAATGGTGTCTATTTTGATCCAAAAGTCAAAATATCAATAATTATTGCCTGCACATAAGTGTACATACAATAGCAACCTCAAGTGTGATATGTTAACAAATTGTGAATACGTCCTGCGCATGTTACCGCATGTTACTGTACATGTTACTGTTCATGTTACCATCGATTAAGTATATTTTGCTACATATTTCAACATGTTACTACATGTTCCTGCCACTTTTTTATAAATAGTATATATACTTTTTATAAAAAACAGCAGTAACATGTAGTAACATGTTGAAATATATAGTAAAATTTACTAAATCTGTAGTAACATGAACAGTAACATGTGCAGTAACATGTAGTAACTTGTCTTGAATTAGACAAATTTTGAAATTCCGCCTGCAGCCAATCACAATGAGCTGTTTTAATTATTAGCTTTCAATTATTAAGTTGTGAAGATTGTATTGCAGAACACGTTTTGTACACACAGGCTATGAGTAGTCGAACGTTCTGAAAATCCTATATCACAAGCTTATAAACTCAAAAGTATACACGAAAGCGTCACTATTGCCCAGGGGATTAAGAAAATATCTTATTGAAGCATATGATGTAAGTTTTTGGATTACAGTATCTCTTTATACTATGAATTTATTAAGAGAATCTCATAAATATTTATATAACATGTTTTATATGTCATGCCTTAGAGTTTGTATATGGAATTGTATTGCAAGTGTGCAAAGATCCTCGTCAAATTTTGTCTTGAAATTTAGACAGTCTATAAAAATATGGCACTTCGCTATTTTCTATGTCAAACAAAAGTTCGTATGTTCAATTTCTGATTCCCTTTTCGACTGAGATTACTATATATACTTCGGACAAGAATGCCTATATGTATAATTTCCAGGGGGGGGCTAGAACAGGGGTGAGGCGATTTTTTAACAAGTAGCTGTTTCTAGCAAATAATTTTGACCGTTTGGCTAAGTTTAGTATGTTATGACGTTTTGTTTGTTTCTGTTTGAACCAAATATTTGATTACAAGTGCAAATTGTTTTACATTACTGACTTATTATCGTTCATAGGGTAGTAATGCAGCTTTAGAATGGTGTCTATTTTGATCCAAAAGTCAAAATATCAATAATTATTGCCTGCACATAAGTGTACATACAATAGCAACACTGTTAATTTTGGGGTGTCAATTTAACACCAAAAAGTGGTGCTAAAAAATTAGGTAAAAAATGACACCTTTTTTGGGTGCTATTTTAACACCGGCGTTGATGGTGCTGATTTAACACTAGTTACGGTGCTAAAACAACACCTTTTGTAGTGTTAAAATAGCACTGGTTTTTAGAGTTAATTTAACACTAGTTGTGTAGCGCTTAATTTTGGGGTGTCAATTTAACACCAAAAAGTGGTGCTAAAAAATTAGGTAAAAAATGACACCTTTTTTGGGTGCTATTTTAACGCCGCCGTTGATGGTGCTGATTTAACACTAGTTACGGTGCTAAAACAACACTTTTTTATTGTTAAAATAGCACAGGTTTTTATAGTTAATTTAACACTAGTTGTGCAGCGCTAAAATAACACTTAAAGTAACACGCCTTCTCGGTGCTAAAGTCACACCAGTTTTTAAGTTTAACTGTTAACCATGGTAAAAATAACAATTAATTTTGTTATTAGTTTACACTGCACTAAAGCGATTTCATGCACCCAAATGGCCCCATAATATTACACACAAACAAGAAAATAGTTTCATGATTATTATTATAAAATTTGTTTAAAGTTTTTGGGTTCATTTTCCTTAGCTGTTCATAAGTTTAACAATTGTTAAAATTCTTCCACTTGAAATATCCTTTCACAAAACTTTTAACCAACAATTATGCATGCATTAAATGAAGTTTAATGTAAATTACTAAATGTAGTATATTTACTATTTCCATTGGAGTCCCAGCTCATTGACAAACTTCTGAACAGAAATTCTTTTCTTAGCATCAGCGCGCTTGTCCATCAAAACAGCTTCCAGGAAGGCGTAGATATTGGAAACTCCTGGAGTGTACTCCATATTCAGCACATAAAAAGCGTGGCGATAAGCATGGTCACTGCCATAGCCACTGGAATGTTTTTGCCTGATAAGTTTAAGTAGATTTGTCCCTCAGCAGCGATGTAAAAAGGATCCAAGATTGCCAGGTCTCCAGAAGCTATAATCCGTGGATAGGTGGATTTTTCTACTTCTTCGTCAAAGGAATCATCATCCTGAAAATATTCATTTTGATTTTAGCTTATAAGTTTCAATATCGACTAACCTTAGGCATTTAACCTCAGCCTAAGTCACATTGTTGCATATTTAAATAATTGTGTCATAAAAGTGTTTACTGTATGACGTAATTATCGAAAGGGTCAAGTAATGATTTAACAAGAGGCATATAAATATATAGTATATAGTTAACTTGTCTATGCCCAACACTTCCCCTCTCATAAAGTGTGTCAAATTTTCTATTAAAATATACTTACTGTGCAAATCATGAAAAAGAGATTTTTTGAAATGGCCTTCTCTTTCAAACGGGATTGGAGAACCAATGCCGTAACAGTGCTCTCAATTTCTGGAAAAAAGTAAAGGATAACTATAATTAGTAAAACATAAGTCGAGGGTCATCTTTTATATCATTAAAATAAAAATACATAAACTTGATCACTAGACAATACGTCAGTGCAATCAAGTTAGAGCAAAGCCAATCAGCCTGAGATAGTGTAACTGAAACAACAATGTCAAGCAAGGGAGCACGCCAGAGTTGTTTGAATCACTAACCTTTTATTCAATTCACAGCGATATCTGTATATTAAATTTCTTTTGTTCGACTGCCATTTGAAAATAAAATGGTATACAGCATGTATCGCAGGCGCTTGTGACGATGAGTCGATGACATAAGAATTCATTTAAAATCTTAATTAATTCTTATGTCATCATCATGAGTACAAAATATTGTATTTGCTATAACCTGTACCAAGGTGGGGTTCTTTTGGGTGAAATGCTGCTTAGAGTGTTAAACCCATTATAATATTTTTATTATATGACTAGACAGTACGAAAGATTCTCACCATAGGATTTGTATACATATAACCCAGAAGTTTCCAATCGTTTCTTCAGCAACTAAGGGCATTTCAGCCCCGGGGATGAATTTGGCCCCGTGGTTGAAAAATCTCCATGTAATCAGCCCCTTACAGTAGTAGACAGCTATCTTTGTTCTAGCAGGATACCAGACATGGACAAATTGCTTGCTTGCCATGTATAAAACCCAACGTGGAAAAATAATGTCATTTACATTTAGAAGCTGAGCCAGTCTAGCTAGCTTTCCGAGTTGCCCCTATTCACCGGGTCAACTCACCTCATGCAATCAGCCCCTCAATACAATCCCACGGCCAAGCCAACTCAGTACATCACTACATGTATACCCGGCCCAGGCTTATTGAGGCCAAGCCTGTTGGAGTGTTGGCTCTCTCTATAAGCCTGATATTTACAGTACTAAAACAGAACTATTCAAGAGGCCTATACTCTGGTAAATTATATAATAACATTTCATAATACTTTACCATGAAAACATTTTCAAAATATTTATATTTTTCTGACAGAGATATGGGTGTGGGGCCTGGCATCCATATTTTAAAATAATATTTTATCTAAGTCTTTATACTCAATACTATTATAAATTGAAATCTCAAATTATAATTTAATTTTAATTACCTACTTTTTGAGGTTATTTTTGGAGAAATCTAAATCCATGTCGTTTGTATTTTTTAAAATACATCTGTGATTCAAACATAAATATTACCATGAATTACCAGCATGTTTTGTGGCCTTTGCTAGGACGCAAATATGGAAGAATTTTTTTGACACGAAATTTATAGTTTTTATACGACCTACGACATTGTTTTGATCTCGCACTTTATCTTAAAATAAAATGAGTTCGTGAATCATGTTGTGTTATTGTATAAAATATTGCCTTCGACTAGCAAATATTCAATGTTTCTTCCGACTGATGAACGCAACTCCATACTTAATATATTTATGATTCAAGCGCTGGCACGGGGACGATCACGATATCCTAAATATATTTCAACAATATAAATGGCATAAATACAGTACCTCTTCATCCTCAAGAATAGAGATGGTAATCTCCTTCAAACCCGCATTTATTAGAGTTTCGCGTAAAGAAGAATCTATCTTCTGAAACGAAAGGAAATCACAATTAAATATTAGATGATGTTTGATATAAAAATACTTTGAGAATATTAATAATATCATACATAAATCGCGTTTTATCAACTCGTGTGGAACATACCAATTTAACAACAAAGTCGATTCCTTTTCGCTCTTTGTAAGAATGCCAATGTGCAGTTTAACATACGAACTAACAGCCGCGACAACACCAGAAAATATAAAAAAACAAACAACTCGAAGCGGAATATATAAACCAAACGATGAAGTCGCCAGCGATGAATGAATAATTTCAATCTTGCCGCACGAAATTTGATCTCATGTTATGCCTAATATGGTATTCCATGCCATATAGAGAGTTACCGGAGTTGTTGGAGCGCGTGGGGCCTCGGAACCCGTTATTGTGCGTCACGTCTCGTATAGCACATCCACTGAGAATATTTTTGTGTTTCTGACAAAAATATGGCCTAATAATGGCTCGCTTTCGTTGCAGCATTTGCCTCGAATTTGTGTCAGAATCTATTCAAACATTAGTAAAGTATATTGGCAGGATTCATCGAAATGAACCGAATTTCCATGTCGTTTGTGGTATCAAGAGGGTTGCGCGAAAATATTCAAACATTTATATTTTCACCCCAAGAAACGGAGTTAATTTAGCAATACCAATATAGGTGTTACTTTAACACCCATGTTCCACCTCCAGAAACGGTGCTAATTTAGCACTACGAATAACAAATGTTTAACACCCGTAGAGGTGTTATTTTAAGACCCAAAAATTAGCACCAGAAACCGGTGTTATTGTAACACTTGCACTCCTCTTGTAGGTGCTAATTTAACACTTCTAAAGTGGTGTTAAACAAATCGAGTGTTAAATTGACCCTTTGTATTTCTTTGGTGTTAAATTAGCACTGAATTAGGTGCTAAAATGACACTTTCTATTTAGCACCACCCTTAGGTGTCAATCTAACACCAGTCGAGGTGCTATTTTAACACTCTAAAATTAACAGTGAATAAAACCTACAGGTTATTTACGTCAATGTAAATGCATGTAGTAATTTTTTGGAAATACCTTGAGTGAAAGGTCTATAAATGATATATTATACCGAACCTTGTATGACTTTACTTGTACTAGATACTAGAAAACAGGCAATGAAATTAGATGAGGCCTGGGTACGAGCAGGTATTAAAAAGTCCGAGTGGTGGTACTAAAACTGACTTTTATACTGACCACTGCTCTCGATGATTTTTGTGGACTCTTCCTAACTCAGCTATACCCTCCAAAGTGTGCTGCCCAGGAGAGCAAGGTGAAGAAAGCATTTACATAGACCTGTGCATCATGCCTAAGAGAGTTTTGGAATCTCAGGAGGCTAACTGTACATAAGCAATAGCTAATTGTATTCTAATTATAACCTATATGTGCTCTATAGTAACACTGGACCTTACCCACTTCCAGTGGGGTCACTAGGGGTGTATTTTGATATGAAACTCAATGCTAGAATATTTATTATTGTGTGAGAATTGATTATTTCTTATACAACTGTGATCTTGTCAATTAGTAGTTAAGTCAGCTATACACTGTTAATTTTAGGGTGTCAATTTAACACCAAAAAGTGGTGCTAAAAAATTAGGTAAAAAATGACACCTTTTTTGGGTGCTATTTTAACACCGCGTTTGATGGTGTTGATTTAACACTAGTTACGGTGCTAAAACAACACCTTTCCTAGTGTGATATTAGCACTGGTTTTTAGAGTTAATTTAACACTTGTTGTGTAGTGCTAAAATAACACTTTGTTTTGGTGTTAAAATAACTCGCCTTTTCAGTGCTAAGGTCACACCAGTTTTTAAGTTTAACTGTTAACCCTGGTGAAAACTTAATTTTGTTATTAGTTTACACTGCACTAAAGTGATTTAGTGCACCCAAATGGCCTCATAATATTACACACAAACAAGAAAATAGTTTCATGATTATTATTTAATTAATTAAGTTAAAAGTTTTTGGGTTCATTTTCCTTAGTTCATGATTAAGTTTAACAATTGTTAATATTCTTCCTCTTGAAATATCCTTTCACAAAACTTTTAACTAACCATTATGCATGCATTAAATGAAGTAGTTTAATGTAAATGTTGTATATATACTATTTCCATTGGAGTCCCAGTTCATTGACAAATTTCTGGACAGAAATTCTTTCCTTAGCATCTGCGCGCTTGTCCATCAAAACCGCTTCCAAGAAGGCGTAGATATTCGAAACTCCTGGAGTGGCGATAAGCATGGTCACCACCATAGCCACTGGAATGTTTTTGCCTGAGAAGTTTAAACAGATTTGTCCATCAGCAGCGATGTAAAAAGGATCCAAGATTGCCAGGTCTCCAGAAGCTATAATCCGTGGATAGGTGGATTTCTCTACTTCTTCGACAATGGAATCATCATCCTGAAAATATTCATTTTGATTTTAACTTATAAGTTCAATATCGACTAACCTTAGGCCCTTAACCTCACCCCTTAACACTGAGCCTAAGTCACATTGTTGCATCTTTAAATAATTATGTCATAAATATTTTTTACCAGGAAACTTTGCTCTCATTAATAAAGACATAAGGCAATCGGATCTAGAATCAGGCCTCCAGGCCAAAAAAGTGTTTACTGTATGACGTAATTTTCGAAAGGGTCAAGTAATGATATAACAAGAGGCATAGAAATATATAGTATATAGTTAACTCATCTATGCCCAACACTTCCCCTCTGCATGAAGTGCATGTGTCAAATTTTCTATTAAAATATACTTACTGTGCAAATCATGAAAAATATATTTTTGGAAATGGCCTTCTCTTTCAAACAGGATTGGAGAACCAATGCCGTAACAGTGCTCTCAATTTCTGGAAAAAAATAAAGGATAACTATAATTAGTAAAACATAAGTCGAGAAACAAAAGTCGAGAGTCACTTTTTATATCATTAAAATAAAAATAAAAATACATAAACTTGATCACTAGACAATACGTCAGTCCAATCAAGTTAGAGCAAAGCCAATCAGCCTGAGATAGTGTAACTGAAACAACAATGTCAAGCAAGGGAGCACGCCAGAGTTGTTTGAATCACTAACCTTTTAATTTATTCAATTCACAGCGATATCTGTATATTAAATTTCTTTTGTTCGACTGCCATTTGAAAATAAATTGGTATACACCGTGTATCGCAGGAGCTTGTGACTTGTGATGATGACATAAGAATTCATTTTAAATCTTAATTAATTCTTATGTCATCGTCATGAGTACAAAATTTTGTATTTGCTATAACCTGTACCAAGGTGGGGTTCTTTTGGGTGAAATGCCGCTTAGAGTGTTAAACCCATTTTAATATTATTATTATACGACTAGACAGTACAGATGAAAGATTCTCACCATAGGATTTGTATATATATGACCCAGAAGTTTCCAATCGTTTCTGCAGAAACTAAGGGCATTTCAGCCCCTGGGCTGAATTTGGCCCCGGGGGTGAAAAATCTCCATGTAATCAGCCCCTTACAGTAGTAGACAGCTATCTTTGTTCTAGCAGGATACCAGACATGGCAAAATTGCTTGCTTGCCATGTATAAAACCCAACGTGAAAAAATAATAATGTTATTTACATTTAGAAGCTGAGCCAGTCTGGCTTTCCGAGTTTCCCCTATTCACCGGGTCAACTCACCTGAGTCACCTCATGCAATCAGCCCCTCAATACAATCCCATGGCCAAGCCAACTTAGTACATCACTACATGTATACCCAGGCTAATTGAGGTCAAGTCTGTTGGAGTGTTGGCTCTCTCTATAAGCCTGGTATTTACAGTACTAAAACAGAACTATTCAAGAGGACTATACTCTGCTAAATTATATAATAACATTTCATAATACTTTACCATGAAAACATTTTCAAAATATTTATATTTTTCTGACAGAGACACATGGGTGTGGGGCCTGGCATACATATTTTAAAATAATATTTTGTCTAAGTCTTTATACTCAATCCTATTACAAATTGAAATCTCAAATTATTATTTAATTTTAATTACCTACTTTTTGAGGTTATTTTTGGAGAAATCTAAATCCATGTCGTTATGTCGTTTGTATTTTAATATATCAGTGATTCAAACATAAATATTACCATGAATTACCAGCATGCTTTGCGGCCTTTGCTAGGACGCAAATATGGAAGAATTTTTTGACACTAAATTTATAGTTTTTATACGATCTACGACATTGTTTTGATCTCGCACTTTATTGAGTTAAAATAAAATGAGTTCGTGAATCATGTTGTGTTATTGTATAAAATATGGCCTTCGACTAGCAAATATTCAATGTTTTTTCCGACTGATGAACGCAAATATTATGATTCAAGCGCTGGCACGGGGACGATCACGATATCCTAAATATATTTCAACAATATAAATGGCATAAATACAGTACCTCTTCATCCTCAAGAATAGAGATGGTAATCTCCTTCAAACCCGCATTTATTAGAATTTCGCGTAAAGAAGAATCCATCTTCTGAAACGAAAGGAAATCACAATTAAATATTAGATGATGTTTGATATAAAAATACTTTGAGAATATCATACATAAATCGCGTTTTATCAACTCGTGTGGAACATACCAATTTAACAACAAAGTCGATTCCTGTTCGCTCTTCGTCAGAATGCCAATGTGCAGTTTAACATACGAACTAACAGCCGCGACAACACCAGAAAGTATAAAAAAACAAACAATTCGAAGCGGAATATAACCAAACGATTAAGTCGCCAGCGATGAAATGAATAATTTCAATCTTGCCGCACGAAATTTGATCTCATGTTATGCCTAATATGGTATTCCATGCCATATAGAGAGTTACCGGAGTTGTTGGAGCGCGTGGGGCCTCGGAACCCGGTATTGTGCGTCACGTCTCGTATAGCACATCCACTGATAATATTTTTGTGTTTCTGACAAAAATATGGCCTAATGGCTCGCTTTCGTTGCAGCATTTGCCTCGAATTTGTGTCAGAATCTATTCAAACATTAGTAAAGTATATTGGCAGGATTCGTCGAAATGAATCGAATTTCCATGTCGTTTGTGGTATCAAGAGGGCTGCGCGAAATATTCAAACATTCATATTTTCACCCCAAGAAACGGAGTTAATTTAGCAATACCAATATAGGTGTTACTTTAACACCCATGTTCTACCTCCAGAAACGGTGCTAATTTAGCACTACGAATAACAAATGTTTAACACCCGTAGAGGTGTTATTTTAAGACCCAAAAATTAGCACCAGAAACCGGTGTTATTGTAACACTTGCACTCCTCTTGTAGGTGCTAATTTAACACTTCTAAAGTGGTGTTAAACAAATCGAGTGTTAAATTGACCCTTTGGAAATATTTGTATTTATTTGGTGTTAAATTAGCACTGAATTAGGTGCTAAAATGACACTTTCTATTTAGCACCACCCTTAGGTGTCAATCTAACACCAGTCGAGGTGCTATTTTAACACTCTAAAATTAACAGTGTATGTCCTGCCTAGTGAAAGAGAATATCATAATTATGTATTATTAGCAGACACCTGTTTAATTGCATTCATTAGAATGATGCAAATATTTTAAGTTAATCGAAATTTTGTATTTACTTATGTACCTAATTGCTTTCAATGTGTTTTATAGATAACCTAATTATATGTGATTGGAAAAATATTGATATTTATGTATGGTTCACCTTGGCATCACGACTAAAGTAATAGAGCAACTTTGTATCGCTGAGGAAGATAACGCAAGGAGTTAATGGTCTGCGTCAAGTTGTGTGTGTTTGATATTGGCCATACTGACAGGAGCAAAAGGATAGAGGTATTCTGATCTCAGAAAATGTGGAGATTATCAGGGATTTATGGAAGCACCTTTCTGCTACCCGTAAACGGTCGTAAATAATTCATTTTCTTCATCTGAAAAACGGCAGTAGACTAAAGTACTTGTACTTGATTGTGCATCTTATATTGCAAGCAGGGGCGGATCCAGGGGGTGGCAAATGTGGCTAAAGCCACGGTCAGATTTTTGCGATCGTGATTGTGAAACTTCGTCAATGAGGATTAAGCGATTAATGAGAATGAGGATTAAGATACTTCTATTGCATTGTTATTTAAACAAAAGTTGTTCACCTGAGTCAAAATTTCACGAAATATTTACTATAAAATTGCTGTATACTTATTCACGAGTATGGAGGAAAACCCGCAATGAATATTTTGCTTTATTTTGCATATTAAATTTCTTGTTACGACGGCTCACCGATAACTCACCGAACTCAGCCCTTTAAGTTCGGAGAGAACTCGTAAAATGGGATTGCGATTTTGAGCCACGGTCAGCAGCCCTGGTGTTACTAAATATCGTAACATCTTGCCATTTTCAGCCACTCTGGAGGGTTGCAAACCAATCACGGCGCGAGTTTTCGTGACGTGAGCCACGGTAGCCATGTTTTCGTTGCGCAATAATACACAAAGACTTGAATTCGGTAAATTCTCGGACTGTGGGAGGTCCGTACTGGAAAAATATTTTCCCGAAGTCTCAGAAGCGGCCCGAGACCGAAGGTCGAGGGCCGCTTCTGAGACTGAGAATCTTGGCTGATTACCAGAACGGTAAATAACGTGTTAATGAAGTTTAATATGTTGAAATATATCACGAGTACTTTGGGCAACAGGTAACTTTAGCAAGACAACAAACACAATAGACGCAATTTGTGGCATATATTTTGGGCAAGGAAGTGCTCGAACAGTCTAGAGGCTCTAGCTAACCTAAGTTTTTACCTAGAGGAACAGGAGGACCTCTAGGTTGCAGAGGGGATGAGCCAGCTCTGTGCATGTTGTTCCGTGGGTTGAGGCCTGATGGTCTAGAGACCACCATTGGTTATACTGAGACAGTAAGGGCTCTCAAGACCTGACAGAGCATGCAAAAACTGTAGGTTTTTCTAGAGGAACAGGTGGACCTCTAGATAACAGGGGAACAGGCGGACCCCCGTTCAGGTCAGTCAGCTCGTTGAAATTGAGTCCTAGTTGGACTGGTGACAAACCATTGGTGCAGGGTACTCAACTATGTATGACTGACCCATCGAGTCTCTAGGTCAGGTAATTAGGTCGCATTTTCGACCTGAATGACCTGTAAAAAGCACTTCACGTGGCGAAGTGTTGTCCCAAAGGACAGCACTTCCCTGCCATTATTTATTTAATTCAATTCTTTGAACAATTCGTTACAAATTTACAAGTTACATATTGGTGATCTAGGAATAATTTGAGCATGTAGATTCGATACAAGGTTTGATACCTTGAAACAAACTTTGAAACATTTCACTAGCACTGTTTATACACTGACTGAAATCTTGCGAATGAGTACGAGACGCATAAACTGTACCCAAATGTTTTAATGCAAAGTGGACCATTGTATGCACGATGGTGACAGCTATCTTTAGGAGAGCTTTTGATTGGTTAGGCCCAAGTTTGCATCAGTTGTTCACATGCTAAGTTGCCAAAGTTCAATTTCTTATCATATTTTATATTTATTAACAGACACGAGAATAAACGCCTTGTTCTGTCAAGGTATTTGAGCTTTCCATGAGCTACATTTAGTGCATGCAATAATTGTGTTGACAGACTGACAAGGCCTTAGGGCAAATGGAATCTTCTTGAACATATTACTTCATTAACCTCGATTTATTGCTTTGCATAAATTGAATATTTTATTTTTTCGTGTTTATTTCTTCACTCCTTTGTTTGTTTTGGCGCGAAAAGTTGCGAGAGGTCCGTACTGGTGTGATACGGACCTCGTACTCAGCCAATCAAAAGGCTCTATTTTAGTTACGGACCTGAGTTACGGACCTCAAAAAAAATAAATATATGATATCTACTTCGATATTGTTCAATATAAATGATATCCTTTGTCAAGAAAAGAGCAAAGAAGCTGAAAGAGGTTTATCGTTTTGTTCCAAGCTGAATCACATTCGAAGATAACTAGTGTTTATGTCTCTGCATAAACAGTCTGTAGTGTTGTCTGCGAATTTGTGAGATTCAGCATCAACGTAGCTAGTACTGTTTAAATACCAAATTGAGGTAAGGATTCGTTATTGTTTTTCTTGGATTATACTCCTAAGCATATATGCAAATCGATACGCGCAATATGTAAATTAAGAAAGAATATTTGACAATGAATCGGGGTGCAATGTTTCCCGTCAAATGCGACTTAATAATATTGCCGAATATAGTGGTATCAGTATCACTGTCTTGACTGTTATTGTGTCTATTTAATTTGTATATGAAATTTACAATTTCTATGTTGTGGTTGCCTAGAAATTGATATAATTTCGCTGTATAGACTTTATATAAGCTGTTTATATGGATGCTGGAACTTAGTGGTGGTGGTGGAAGTGAGGGGGAGGGGAGAAGAATGGGTTGTTGCACCTTGCCCTTTGTCAAAAGGCGGTATAGAAGTGCCCTTTATACAATATATTTTAGAGAAATATTTATTATTTCCAAAGTCCATAAGGATAGTGCATACTGTATAAGTTAATAGGTGTAGAAATGCATAATATGTGTTTTCTTGTATGATATGGGATATGGGTCCATAACCGACATCGTCTATTTTGGAAAGTTCCTCTAGCTAAAAGAGTATTTTTCACTCAGGAGCATGGCTGAGTTACCTGAACTTACTAAGCTACAATCAGTGACATTGAAATTTGGGACACTTGTATAGAAAGGGTATTTTTGTACACAATTGTGCAAAATTCACTGGTAAACCCCCTCCCCCGTTTCAATGTTGGTTTATCTGCTGGAAAAAGCATCGACAGCCTAATACGAGACAATAGCATGTAACATAGAAAATGCATGTTAGACTACCAACATTGAAAAGGGGGGAAGGGGGAAATTTTGCCTTTTCAGGCTAATCGGTCCAATAATTATGTCACTGATTGTCTGAGTATTTTACTGCGTTATCATACTTTTGAAATGTCTTTAACTTGAAAACTAAGCAAGATATCTTTATGAAACTTTCAGCAAGAATTCAGTGGTAAGTGAGCTGTTGATAGGTCGATACCATTCCAAGATTAATTATATTGCGTAACAATAGTTTCATTTTAATATCCAAACATAGCACGAATTCACGATTTAACTGCAGAGCAGCGAGCTTTAGCCCTCTTGCTGAGGCGCGAATTCAAATATTCGTATCGGAAAATTGCGTTAACATGTCAAAGTCAAGCCTTCTAAGAGTTTTTAAGCGGTTTGATAATAAAAATAAAAATACCGAAAAGCTGAAAAAGTCTTATCAAGGTCGGCGTAAATCATTGACACAACGAGATGAGCGCAAACTCAAAAGAGCAATTATGCAACTCCGAGAAAGAAGTCCTAATTTCATACTTATCATACTTATTTTATTTTATTGTTGTATAACGTTTACTGAATACATGCATACCAGTAGCAAAATATATTTTAAATCTCGCAAATTTGCCTAACTAATGCACTGGTGTCGTATTACATAATGCTTATAGCCGTGGCTAATGCAAACAAAATTGTTGTGTTTATTGCGTATATTATGCTTATATACAGATTATATATATATGCATATATAATACACATATATATTAATGCCAAGTAACCATGTGTTTTTCTAAAAATAACAGACTTTTTGCACAAGTAACCACAAGTAACCACAAGTAACCATTTGATTAAATAACTATATATGATATACTTACTTATATAAGCTTACTGATGGTTACTTGTGGTTACTTGTATTAACTTGCGCTATTTATACTTGGATGATGATTATTCGTCAACAAATAGCGAATTCACAATTTGTCTGTAACATTAGACAGTTATATTTGTCCAAAATAACTACACATTGCATCTTATTTGAATGCTTAAAGATGGTTACTTGTGGAGACGTGCGGTTACTTGTGCTCTTTAGACTTTCCCGCATGATAATTACTTGTCTACAAACAGGAATTCACATTTTGTTTGTAAATTAGACTTGGTAGTGTATTTGTCCAAATACTTGAAATGTAATTCATGCTAGCAAATAATTAAGCGATCCAGTCATATATATAGTTGATGTGTCATTGAACGGCCAATAATAAATATTTCAAATAGTGCCGCAAGCATAGCTTGTATTACAGCCACGCAAAATTACAATAATATAGCGCGCGCGTTTTAAGCTACACTATATATAAAATATATATATAGATAGAAAAATCTACAGCAAACGTAGCTTTAGGGTACAATCTCATACGAATCACATCTTTATATGATGAACGATGTTTAAAGAACCACCATAGCTATTTATAAGACTTAATTATCTACCAAACTAATACCAACAAATTCAACTAACAGCAAGCCATAAGAAAAAACTCAGACAATCAGTGACATTGAAATTTGGGACACTTGTATAGAAAGGGTATTTTTGTACACAATTGTGCAAAATTCACTGGTAAACCCCCTCCCCCGTTTCAATGTTGGTTTATCTGCTGGAAAAAGCATCGACAGCCTAATACGAGACAATAGCATGTAACATAGAAAATGCATGTTAGACTACCAACATTGAAAAGGGGGGAAGGGGGAAATTTTGCCTTTTCAGGCTAATCGGTCCAATAATTATGTCACTGATTGTCTGAGTATTTTACTGCGTTATCATACTTTTGAAATGTCTTTAACTTGAAAACTAAGCAAGATATCTTTATGAAACTTTCAGCAAGAATTCAGTGGTAAGTGAGCTGTTGATAGGTCGATACCATTCCAAGATTAATTATATTGCGTAACAATAGTTTCATTTTAATATCCAAACATAGCACGAATTCACGATTTAACTGCAGAGCAGCGAGCTTTAGCCCTCTTGCTGAGGCGCGAATTCAAATATTCGTATCGGAAAATTGCGTTAACATGTCAAAGTCAAGCCTTCTAAGAGTTTTTAAGCGGTTTGATAATAAAAATAAAAATACCGAAAAGCTGAAAAAGTCTTATCAAGGTCGGCGTAAATCATTGACACAACGAGATGAGCGCAAACTCAAAAGAGCAATTATGCAACTCCGAGAAAGAAGTCCTAATTTCATACTTATCATACTTATTTTATTTTATTGTTGTATAACGTTTACTGAATACATGCATACCAGTAGCAAAATATATTTTAAATCTCGCAAATTTGCCTAACTAATGCACTGGTGTCGTATTACATAATGCTTATAGCCGTGGCTAATGCAAACAAAATTGTTGTGTTTATTGCGTATATTATGCTTATATACAGATTATATATATATGCATATATAATACACATATATATTAATGCCAAGTAACCATGTGTTTTTCTAAAAATAACAGACTTTTTGCACAAGTAACCACAAGTAACCACAAGTAACCATTTGATTAAATAACTATATATGATATACTTACTTATATAAGCTTACTGATGGTTACTTGTGGTTACTTGTGGTAACTTGCGCTATTTATACTTGGATGATGATTATTCGTCAACAAATAGCGAATTCACAATTTGTCTGTAACATTAGACAGTTATATTTGTCCAAAATAACTACACATTGCATCTTATTTGAATGCTTAAAGATGGTTACTTGTGGAGACGTGCGGTTACTTGTGCTCTTTAGACTTTCCCGCATGATAATTACTTGTCTACAAACAGGAATTCACATTTTGTTTGTAAAATTAGACTTGGTAGTGTATTTGTCCAAATACTTGAAATGTAATTCATGCTAGCAAATAATTAAGCGATCCAGTCATATATATAGTTGATGTGTCATTGAACGGCCAATAATAAATATTTCAAATAGTGCCGCAAGCATAGCTTGTATTACAGCCACGCAAAATTACAATAATATAGCGCGCGCGTTTTAAGCTACACTATATATAAAATATATATATAGATAGAAAAATCTACAGCAAACGTAGCTTTAGGGTACAATCTCATACGAATCACATCTTTATATGATGAACGATGTTTAAAGAACCACCATAGCTATTTATAAGACTTAATTATCTACCAAACTAATACCAACAAATTCCTAACTAACAGCAAGCCATAAGAAAAACTCAGACAATCAGTGACATTGAAATTTGGGACACTTGTATAGAAAGGGTATTTTTGTACACAATTGTGCAAAATTCACTGGTAAACCCCCTCCCCCGTTTCAATGTTGGTTTATCTGCTGGAAAAAGCATCGACAGCCTAATACGAGACAATAGCATGTAACATAGAAAATGCATGTTAGACTACCAACATTGAAAAGGGGGGAAGGGGGAAATTTTGCCTTTTCAGGCTAATCGGTCCAATAATTATGTCACTGATTGTCTGAGTATTTTACTGCGTTATCATACTTTTGAAATGTCTTTAACTTGAAAACTAAGCAAGATATCTTTATGAAACTTTCAGCAAGAATTCAGTGGTAAGTGAGCTGTTGATAGGTCGATACCATTCCAAGATTAATTATATTGCGTAACAATAGTTTCATTTTAATATCCAAACATAGCACGAATTCACGATTTAACTGCAGAGCAGCGAGCTTTAGCCCTCTTGCTGAGGCGCGAATTCAAATATTCGTATCGGAAAATTGCGTTAACATGTCAAAGTCAAGCCTTCTAAGAGTTTTTAAGCGGTTTGATAATAAAAATAAAAATACCGAAAAGCTGAAAAAGTCTTATCAAGGTCGGCGTAAATCATTGACACAACGAGATGAGCGCAAACTCAAAAGAGCAATTATGCAACTCCGAGAAAGAAGTCCTAATTTCATACTTATCATACTTATTTTATTTTATTGTTGTATAACGTTTACTGAATACATGCATACCAGTAGCAAAATATATTTTAAATCTCGCAAATTTGCCTAACTAATGCACTGGTGTCGTATTACATAATGCTTATAGCCGTGGCTAATGCAAACAAAATTGTTGTGTTTATTGCGTATATTATGCTTATATACAGATTATATATATATGCATATATAATACACATATATATTAATGCCAAGTAACCATGTGTTTTTCTAAAAATAACAGTTTTTTGCACAAGTAACCACAAGTAACCACAAGTAACCATTTGATTAAATAACTATATATGATATACTTACTTATATAAGCTTACTGATGGTTACTTGTGGTTACTTGTGGTAACTTGCGCTATTTATACTTGGATGATGATTATTCGTCAACAAATAGCGAATTCACAATTTGTCTGTAACATTAGACAGTTATATTTGTCCAAAATAACTACACATTGCATCTTATTTGAATGCTTAAAGATGGTTACTTGTGGAGACGTGCGGTTACTTGTGCTCTTTAGACTTTCCCGCATGATAATTACTTGTCTACAAACAGGGAATTCACATTTTGTTTGTAAATTAGACTTGGTAGTGTATTTGTCCAAATACTTGAAATGTAATTCATGCTAGCAATAATTAAGCGATCCAGTCATATATATAGTTGATGTGTCATTGAACGGCCAATAATAAATATTTCAAATAGTGCCGCAAGCATAGCTTGTATTACAGCCACGCAAAATTACAATAATATAGCGCGCGCGTTTTAAGCTACACTATATATAAAATATATATATAGATAGAAAAATCTACAGCAAACGTAGCTTTAGGGTACAATCTCATACGAATCACATCTTTATATGATGAACGATGTTTAAAGAACCACCATAGCTATTTATAAGACTTAATTATCTACCAAACTAATACCAACAAATTCCTAACTAACAGCAAGCCATAAGAAAAACTCAGACAATCAGTGACATTGAAATTTGGGACACTTGTATAGAAAGGGTATTTTTGTACACAATTGTGCAAAATTCACTGGTAAACCTCCCCGTTTCAATGTTGGTTTATCTGCTGGAAAAAGCATCGACAGCCTAATACGAGACAATAGCATGTAACATAGAAAATGCATGTTAGACTACCAACATTGAAAAGGGGGAAGGGAAATTTTGCCTTTCAGGCTAATCGGTCCAATAATTATGTCACTGATTGTCTGAGTATTTTACTGCGTTATCATACTTTTGAAATGTCTTTAACTTGAAAACTAAGCAAGATATCTTTATGAAACTTTCAGCAAGAATTCAGTGGTAAGTGAGCTGTTGATAGGTCGATACCATTCCAAGATTAATTATATTGCGTAACAATAGTTTCATTTTAATATCCAAACATAGCACGAATTCACGATTTAACTGCAGAGCAGCGAGCTTTAGCCCTCTTGCTGAGGCGCGAATTCAAATATTCGTATCGGAAAATTGCGTTAACATGTCAAAGTCAAGCCTTCTAAGAGTTTTTAAGCGGTTTGATAATAAAATAAAAATACCGAAAAGCTGAAAAAGTCTTATCAAGGTCGGCGTAAATCATTGACACAACGAGATGAGCGCAAACTCAAAAGAGCAATTATGCAACTCCGAGAAAGAAGTCCTAATTTCATACTTATCATACTTATTTTATTTTATTGTTGTATAACGTTTACTGAATACATGCATACCAGTAGCAAAATATATTTTAAATCTCAAATTTGCCTAACTAATGCACTGGTGTCGTATTACATAATGCTTATAGCCGTGGCTAATGCAAACAAAATTGTTGTGTTTATTGCGTATATTATGCTTATATACAGATTATATATATATGCATATATACACATATATATTAATGCCAAGTAACCATGTGTTTTTCTAAAAATAACAGACTTTTTACAAGTAACCACAAGTAACCACAAGTAACCATTTGATTAAATAACTATATATGATATACTTACTTATATAAGCTTACTGATGGTTACTTGTGGTTACTTGTGGTAACTTGCGCTATTTATACTTGGATGATGATTATTCGTCAACAAATAGCGAATTCACAATTTGTCTGTAACATTAGACAGTTATATTTGTCCAAAATAACTACACATTGCATCTTATTTGAATGCTTAAAGATGGTTACTTGTGGAGACGTGCGGTTACTTGTGCTCTTTAGACTTTCCCGCATGATAATTACTTGTCTACAAACAGGGAATTCACATTTTGTTTGTAAAATTAGACTTGGTAGTGTATTTGTCCAAATACTTGAAATGTAATTCATGCTAGCAAATAATTAAGCGATCCAGTCATATATATAGTTGATGTGTCATTGAACGGCCAATAATAAATATTTCAAATAGTGCCGCAAGCATAGCTTGTATTACAGCCACGCAAAATTACAATAATATAGCGCGCGCGTTTTAAGCTACACTATATATAAAATATATATATAGATAGAAAAATCTACAGCAAACGTAGCTTTAGGGTACAATCTCATACGAATCACATCTTTATATGATGAACGATGTTTAAAGAACCACCATAGCTATTTATAAGACTTAATTATCTACCAAACTAATACCAACAAATTCCTAACTAACAGCAAGCCATAAGAAAAAACTCAGACAATCAGTGACATTGAAATTTGGGACACTTGTATAGAAAGGGTATTTTTGTACACAATTGTGCAAAATTCACTGGTAAACCCCCTCCCCCGTTTCAATGTTGGTTTATCTGCTGGAAAAAGCATCGACAGCCTAATACGAGACAATAGCATGTAACATAGAAAATGCATGTTAGACTACCAACATTGAAAAGGGGGGAAGGGGGGAATTTTGCCTTTTCAGGCTAATCGGTCCAATAATTATGTCACTGATTGTCTGAGTATTTTACTGCGTTATCATACTTTTGAAATGTCTTTAACTTGAAAACTAAGCAAGATATCTTTATGAAACTTTCAGCAAGAATTCAGTGGTAAGTGAGCTGTTGATAGGTCGATACCATTCCAAGATTAATTATATTGCGTAACAATAGTTTCATTTTAATATCCAAACATAGCACGAATTCACGATTTAACTGCAGAGCAGCGAGCTTTAGCCCTCTTGCTGAGGCGCGAATTCAAATATTCGTATCGGAAAATTGCGTTAACATGTCAAAGTCAAGCCTTCTAAGAGTTTTTAAGCGGTTTGATAATAAAAATAAAAATACCGAAAAGCTGAAAAAGTCTTATCAAGGTCGGCGTAAATCATTGACACAACGAGATGAGCGCAAACTCAAAAGAGCAATTATGCAACTCCGAGAAAGAAGTCCTAATTTCATACTTATCATACTTATTTTATTTTATTGTTGTATAACGTTTACTGAATACATGCATACCAGTAGCAAAATATATTTTAAATCTCGCAAATTTGCCTAACTAATGCACTGGTGTCGTATTACATAATGCTTATAGCCGTGGCTAATGCAAACAAAATTGTTGTGTTTATTGCGTATATTATGCTTATATACAGATTATATATATATGCATATATAATACACATATATATTAATGCCAAGTAACCATGTGTTTTTCTAAAAATAACAGACTTTTTGCACAAGTAACCACAAGTAACCACAAGTAACCATTTGATTAAATAACTATATATGATATACTTACTTATATAAGCTTACTGATGGTTACTTGCACTCTAAAAACAGGTGTGTTTAATTACACACCAAGGTGTGTTTCATGACACACCAAGGTGTGTTTCATTACACACCAAGGTGTGTACTTTTTACACACCTTTCTACGCACTTTTGGAAAACACACCTTGGTGTGTTAGAAAACGCACCTTGGTGTGTAAGAGAACACACCATGGTGGGTCACAAAACACACCAAGGTGTGTTATGGAACACACTTCCTTTTAGCACACCTTTCTTTGATGACTGTAAGGTGTGTTAAGTTGCACACCTTTTGAATGAAAACACATCTTGGTGTGTTCGACAACACACCTTTGACTTTTTATAGAAACACACCTTGGTGTGTTACAGAACACACCTCGCACGGATATTTTAAACAAAACACAGCATGGAATGAGAAAGGAAATGCCTTTTAAAGTGGCTCCCTACATTTTCTAAAAGAGATAGTAGATTTCCTACTTAGATCCAATTTTTTTGACAATTATTTTTGGTTTGAAAAACAAAGAGACTCGACTGACTTGAATACAACAGTGATCGAGTTAGTTATCATAGTTGGCGTATATATATAATATTTTCTTTAGTTTTCTTGTTTATAGATGTGAAAAATTATAACATGTTTAACTTATGTGTATGACAAATATGTATGATAAATTATTGGTGCAATCCCTCTCCCTCCCAACCGCCCCTCCCCCTCTGTCCCGCAGTCCCTGGTTAAAGCATTTTAAACCCAAACTGCTATCTTAAAACGTCATTATCACCATAGCAACGGCGGTAATAGATGTTTCTCGAAAAATTTCAAACCGTTTAGTTATTATTTTGATCAAATACCTTAATTATATGTTAATATCCTTCCTTATACCAGAATTCCACATGTATGCTATAATATTTCTACGAAAATATTGAAATATATCGGGCAATATATCGGTATGCTCAAGTTTGAAGGGCATCTCAGCGACTATCTAGTTATTTTAGAGCTCTATAAGTAATACAAAATCTTAAACATTTAATGGTGATTGAAGTTTTGTCACTCTATCAAAGAATGAACGAAAAATGAATATTCCGCAATGCGCGCTGACTGACAGACTGGTGTATAGTCTTCTTACTACGCGCGCAAAGGTTCTCGGGATAGAGTCATCACACCTCCATATTTTAAAATTTTTATTTTTGTTCTGTTAGTCCAAATCGAGCTCGAAATTTTGTATTTTTGACCCAAGATAAACTGGATTTTCAGAAGCAATACATCGGCGACTACTGAATAATATTCAGGTAAGGTTATTGTTATGTTTTATATGTAATAGAGCGATTTTGTTAGGAAATATTTGCAATCTTCGTTCGTGGATGTCAAGCATGTTGTCCCCGCTTAAAATTTGAATTTGCCGCGACAATATATGAATTAAAACGCTGAAAATAATACAGTTCCAATTTAAAATTACTTCAGCAAATGCTGCTAACAAAATCTTCACTTTTACTTGGGCTTTCAATGTTTATATTTACCAACTGTATATGACAGATTGGCAGTTAAATACTCAGAGCCCATCTTGTCCTAGTATATAGCTTTATTTAAAGATTTAACCACTTCAAATATCAGCTACAACTTTCATATAAGATTTTAACATAATTACGTTGAACATATGCAGTGAAAATGGAGAAAAACAAAGTATTGCCTATTCTAAATATATTATTTGAGTTCAAGAGATTGCATCCTTGTCACCACTAACTGGTATACTGTCAATCAGAGTCATGTATCTAAATTCTGCTGTATTTTGTAAGCTGAAATGTTTCATCGATACTAATAGGTCAGATTCGCATGACTTTTATATATTTTCACATGTCCGAAACCTGTCCAAGAATGTAAAATCACTGGGCCCATTGTCCAACTATTTAATACTATCACAGGTGAATGTTCGAATGCCTGGTTGATATATTTTCATTGTGAGAAGTTTATGCACCAGTCAATGTAAATCCACGATGCTCTCATGCTGCCGATAAGTGGATATTTGGTAGTACCAGGAATATTCTCCCCTTTTACACAAAAATAGCTTGCTTCAAAAGTTAATCATAGATGTTAAATTATATCATGCCTATGTTCCAAGAGTAGAGAGGACTAACACTATGCCCTACTTATCCATGTATCAGCGGCTTCCCCCGGGGACCCAGAGGCATTTGCCAAGTGTTTGCATCCCATGGGGTTGGGGGAAAAGTCAAATTTGGTTCTCAAGCCGAAAACCCACAGGAAAGTACCCAGGAGATTTTGATTTAGAAACTCCCAAATGTGACTTGGATGCATTGAATTTATTATGAATTTATAGGATTGGTCTAGGGCCATTCATATTATACATTTCCTACCTTTTGCTACAAGTCATTGTTGATGTTTTAGTGTTGATAAGTCAGTCAATAAACAAGAGCTTATACCGCTTGCAACTGGCTGTGTAACTTGATATAGGATTGAAAAAAAGATACTGCTTGAGGGTGGGGTTGTATTTAATACCTGTATCTTGTCCCCAAGGGAATTTGCTAAGGTTTGACTGGGTAAAAAGACCAATCCCCCTGGGTCCTGGCGCAGACAGAAGCAATGTGTGGATATGGAACTTGCCAGTGCCGGACACTTCGCGAAATATTGGGGGTGCGAACTTAGGTTGCCAACATATAACCATCCTTCTGTTGCTGCAAATCTCAATTCTTAAAACCATTTTCGCTTAAAATTTCATGCAAATTTACTTAAATTATAGCCTATCAAGGCATTTGTGGTTGTAAATTCATTGATACAGCTTTGTTACACAGTTAACCAGCTATCATTCAAAGGCTTTGAGAAATTATTGGAGGGGGCAACTACCCCTCTTGTCCCCCCAGTGTCTACCACTGCTTATTGCAAAATACTTAAAATTGATTATGATTTTAGATATAACTGTAATTTAATCCAATAATAGTTTACTCTTACATGTATAGTATGCGTACCAGGGTTCATTAATTAATGTTTTTGTGTCTGTGAGCAAAATTTATTACCTTTTGAAATGTGCTTGAAAATTAAAATACATCTTATATTTTTAGATTATATAGTCCCCCTTACTGTCTGCCACTGCTTAATATTACAGAATTCTATAATGTTCCTGCACAAATTGAAAAGGTAATACATTTTGTACATATTTAATGATGCCTGACCGTTACCAATGTTGAGTGGTTAATCATTAAGGATATGCCCTAATTCCCCATACGTTAGTTTACTATGTTTAACACCACATGATTGTACTCGTCACAGACCGCTGGATGATGGTGGGTTAACCGAACTGTTTGCCCATGTCTCTTTTTAACCCATTAAGACAATTTGCTCATTTCACCCTAGTGGCCCTACATTCCTATTTCACTCTGTCTAAATGCCAGACGATTTTACTTGTTAAGGGAAAGAGTGTTGGATATGCATGGCTTAAATAGACATAATTATGAGACCAGTCTATTGGCATTCAATATATACTCCATTATATGTATTATAAGGTTGTCCTAATATATATATGTTTACTTCTCTTGAGACAGATATTGTATATTTGGAGCTGGCGAAACAAGGTATATTTCTGTATGGTTCACCTTGTCCTCAGGACTCAAAGACTAGAACAATGATATATTACTGGAAGAGACAAAGCAAATGCTACAAGGATTGAATGAACTGCAGCAAGTTATGTGTGTTTGATATTGGCCAATGTGACAATGTAAAAGGTATTCAGATCATGGAAAACTTAGGGTTGCAGTCTTTTGACAATCACATGTCTACAAACTATGAGACGATTAATATCAGTATAGTATTCTAACTCTAATTAACTCCTCACTTATGGTTAACCTATTAAACCGCAATGTGCCTTAATTTGCTATTATTCTCTGTCTAATACCAGGCAGTTTTGCAATCAATATACAGCAACCTGTTCTAAACCAGGCTGTTTTAATCAGTGGGTTGTCTCACAACAAGGTAGATTATAATTATACTCTGTCTCACTGATGAAGCTAGAGATAGCAACTGGTTGTGCTATGCAAATTGTTGATTCTTTAATTATTGAAACCTTCAGAAATGCATTGTCTTTGGCCTATTTTAATGCATGCTTATTTGAATAGCAAGAGCAGTTTCCATGGCTTGCTTTGCCAATTGATGCTCTTTCTAACTGCAGACAATTTGAGTAATCAAAGGGAGAGTAGGAGACTGGGTAGACATTATGTACAGGTAATACCATAAGCTATCTCTCTTGGATGAGAAAAACCTCTGGTCGCAATAGGGACTTACAAAAATAACAATTATAATTTTTGTATTTTTATGCGGTGCAAAGATTTGATACAGTATGTAGTTAACTAATTCAAGGTTATGGCAGTTGACGACTGAACATGTGTAAAACTACCTGAAAAATACAATAAGAAGTTCGAAGGCCCTTTGTCTGGGCTTCTACTAACTTCCAGACGAAGTTTTACACAACAGTCAACCGCCATATTTGCTATACTCTAGCCACACTGGCACCGCACGATCGAGATAATTCAAGGTTAACCGATTAATGTCCAATGCATTTTAAAATAGTGTGTTAATTTTTATTCTCCTAAGATTCTATTGTGGCCAGATGTTTTGCTTAATCCAAAAGAGCTAGCTTATAGCATTACGTGATGTCCAGGCAGTCTACCAGTCTTCAGGTAGTTTTACAGAACAGTCAACTGCCGAGTATCCCACTCTCCTATAATAACTCAAATACAGGTTTCAATAATTTAAAAAATATAGTTGCATAGCATGGCTAGTTGCTAATGTCTAGCTTCACCACTGAGACAAAGTATATAATCTAGCTTGCTTTCTGCAGGACATTTGATGTTTGGCAAGTGCTATTTACTGCGGATATTTAATGTTGTGCATGTGCTCTGACCTCAGACCTCATATTCTATGTTGGATGTGTAATCGTATTCTAGTTGAGTAGTTGTCTTTTACACCAATATCTACATTGACACTCACAATATTTGTTTTCCATAGCCCTCGTCAGCAACGGAGAGTATAATCTGGGACAAAATGGTCCAGTTTTGTGTACTGTGCACTGGGTGCCCGGAGGATGTAGACCAGTTAATGATTATTGGGGAGAACCAAGTGTTTGTTGAATGCCCTGGTACTGATGTGATCAACGCTCTGATATATGTCATATCCGCGCACTACCGTACATTTTCAACGTTTCCTACCCAGATGGTATGGTTGTGGCCTTATCCTTTCTTCAGGAAATTGTGTTGCGATCAAGCGATAATGCATACAAAGGTACAAAGTACTCAGCATTAATGACTGAACTAAACAGTAGCATGTCAATAGCTGAAAACGAACTGTAGAACTATTCTGTTATGAATTAAGCTAACTGTAATCCTACAAAACAGTCTGTACATTATTTAATAGTCTTAACATTACTTTATAGTCTTAATAAATTATTTAACAATTATTATAGTATTATGCTTTCTTATATAATGGTAAAACTAGATTCAAAAATCATGGTTGCCACAGAGTAACTTTGAAAATACAAAGCACTGCACAATCTGGGAATGAGTATAACATTTGAATTCTGTGTTTCAACCATCTTGCAATCATTGAAACATAGAATTAAGATGTCAACCATTTTCGATGTGTGCATTGTTTTGTATGTTCTTAAGCCTGATTCAATTTGTGTGTTCTAAGTTGTGTTTTAGGAAAGGTGTGTAATAGAGTACAGGGTCAATACATGTGTTGTCTAGCACAGCTTTAGCTGTGTAATAAAACACACCTTGGTGTGTGTCAAAACACACCTTGGTGTGTTTCAAAACACACCTTGATGTGTTAGAAAACACACCTAGGTGTGTTAGAAAACACACCTTCTTCCAAAACACACCTTTAGGTGTGTTAAAATTTGGACAAGCCGAAAACACACCTTTAGGTGTGTTTTCTAACACACCTTATGGTGTGTTTAACACATCTTTTGGTGTGTAACTAAACACACCTCAAGGTGTGTTTAACACACCCTATGGTGTGTTTAACACACCTTAGGTGTGTATCAAAACACACCTTAAGGTGTGTTGAACACACCTTATGGTGTGTTACAAAACACACCTAAAGGTGTGTTAAAATTTGGACAGAAAAGGTGTGTTAATTTAACACACCTTTTTTTAGAGTGTGTGGTTACTTGTGGTAACTTGCGCTATTTATACTTGGATGATGATTATTCGTCAACAAATAGCGAATTCACAATTTGTCTGTAACATTAGACAGTTATATTTGTCCAAAATAACTACACATTGCATCTTATTTGAATGCTTAAAGATGGTTACTTGTGGAGACGTGCGGTTACTTGTGCTCTTTAGACTTTCCCGCATGATAATTACTTGTCTACAAACAGGGAATTCACATTTTGTTTGTAAAATTAGACTTGGTAGTGTATTTGTCCAAATACTTGAAATGTAATTCATGCTAGCAAATAATTAAGCGATCCAGTCATATATATAGTTGATGTGTCATTGAACGGCCAATAATAAATATTTCAAATAGTGCCGCAAGCATAGCTTGTATTACAGCCACGCAAAATTACAATAATATAGCGCGCGTTTTAAGCTACACTATATATAAAATATATATATAGATAGAAAAATCTACAGCAAACGTAGCTTTAGGGTACAATCTCATACGAATCACATCTTTATATGATGAACGATGTTTAAAGAACCACCATAGCTATTTATAAGACTTAATTATCTACCAAACTAATACCAACAAATTCCTAACTAACAGCAAGCCATAAGAAAAAACTCAGACAATCAGTGACATTGAAATTTGGGACACTTGTATAGAAAGGGTATTTTTGTACACAATTGTGCAAAATTCACTGGTAAACCCCCTCCCCCGTTTCAATGTTGGTTTATCTGCTGGAAAAAGCATCGACAGCCTAATACGAGACAATAGCATGTAACATAGAAAATGCATGTTAGACTACCAACATTGAAAAGGGGGGAAGGGGGAAATTTTGCCTTTTCAGGCTAATCGGTCCAATAATTATGTCACTGATTGTAGTGTACTTCATAATCTACAAATATATATTGATAAAGATACCAGATAAAGAGAATTTGCCCCACCCCCTTGCCCTTTTATCCTTTCCTTTCTATTCCCCCATGCTAGTCAGCCTGGTCTTGTTTTGTACCTTATCACTGTTCTGCAGGCTAAAGGTAACAGAATTTCCTACTGTATGATTTGATATTTAAAGGGAAAATCCCAGCAATGCTTGTGTTTGCTAATTCCCCTGTTAGTAAAATATTGTCAAATATTTTAGCACTCGTGGATTAATTTTTCTATATCTCTTTTATTTCATCAATCTATATCTTTTACACTGTCTTACCGCAGTGGTATATCAGAGCTCATGACACAGGTGAATATAATTGTCTTAGGCAGAATAAAATACAAGGTGGTTTACTCCAACTAATGCATTATGTTTCTCTTATCCCCAACTGGTTGAGATGTAGAACTCTTTGTACATTGCAATAATAGCATTCAAGTTGGCTATATTGACGGTTTGGCTATTATAAAAGTAAATCAGCACGTTTAGCAGACAAAACAAGAAAAGATCTCCACAAATTTTCGAGCAGTTTGACCTAAAGATTACCGCCGAATCAAATTTACGCATTGTAAACTTTTTAGACGTAACTTTCGACCTTAACAATGGAAACCATAGGCCCTATAGGAAGCCCAATGACGATCCACTATACATAAATATGCACTCTAATCACCCACCGAGCATCACAAGGCAACTACCTGCATCAATTAACAAGCGCATTGCACTTCTTTCGTCAGATGAGCAAACTTTTCAGGAATCTGCACCCATATATCAGAACGCACTTAGGCATAGCAGCTTTACCCATGAACTTAGCTACACTCAGCACACACCGCAACAACAACGCAGGAATAGGCAACGCAATATCATTTGGTTCAACCCACCATTTAGTAAGAGTGTTAGCACAAACATAGGACGTAATTTCCTTAGTCTAATTGACAAACATTTTCCACCGCACCACAAGCTCTATAAAATTTTTAGCAGAAATACAGTTAAAGTAACTTACAGCTGCATGAACAATGTCAAGTCACTAAACACAATGCACGCATATCTAGGAATAACAAGACACAGGATAGGAACACTACCAATTGCAGTTGTAGAGAAAACACCATTTGCCCGCTTCAAAAACAATGCATGAATAGGGACATAGTATACAAAGCAACAGTCACAGTAAGCAACACAAACACGATCAAAAATTACATTGGCATGACTGCAACCACATTCAAAGAGCGATTGGCCAACCACACTAAATCTTTTCAGCATAAAAAGCATGCAAATGACACGGAACTTTCGAAATATATTTGGACATTGAAAGAAAGCAATAAGGATTTCAGTATTAATTGGCAAAGTTTAAAACATTCTATTTCGTACACGGGAGGATCAAAACAATGCAATTTATGTTTAGAAGAAAAATTTTGTATTTTGAAAGAAAAAAACAAGAATTGTTTACTCAACAAAAGAGCTGAAATAATTTCATGGTGTCGTCATCGAAATAAATTTCGCGTAAACAACGCAAACAATGCCATGCATGCACACATTGTCTCCCACATACACCCCCGCGCTCCGGCAGGAAGTATATAAGCGGTCATTTCTTTCGATACTTGTAAACTGCCTGATGATTCTTTTACAGATGAAACAGCCTGTTGCAGACAAGTTTTGAGGTAAGCGAAGATCTATAATTTGCTCTAACTATATGTTGTCGAGCACTCTTTGCGTTTCGTAGACCTAAACCTACACGTACAGTATATACATATATATATATATATATATATATTCGCTTACCTCAAAACTCTTGTTCAAATAGCAACGAAATAGAATTTACTCCACTAGGAGTCGTTTTAAGTCCACTGAAGGAGTACTCCTCTAATACTACTCTATAGGAGTCATTTTAACTCCTATTATTCTCAGCTAAAAGTAAAAAGCGCTATTTATAGAAAGTGAAAGGCTCCTGCAAATACTTCCGCTTCAAAGGAAATTTTCTTTCGAAATGAAATTTTGAAAATATCAAGAATCTAAATCATCGAATGGAAGTTTTGGAAGGAAGTTTATATTAATAGTATAGTTTAATAGTTATAAACATTGAACAATGGACTACTTGCCCGAATAATTCAGTCATTTGATTACATATATTTAAGAGCTTCAAGAAATTACAGCTCTGTTACTTCTATATATAACTATAATATTATGCATTTGAATTCGAAAAATAGTTTAATGTGAAAGTGGCTATTATACCATGGCCAGATGGTCTGTGCTAAATGTGCATATTGCCAAGTCTATACCGTATTAATTCATTTGCTTTTATAAACTTTGCACTATCCTTGGGATCTTTGAGTCTTGGTTTAATAATGTTTTTATCCATTTAACTATAAAATTTTAATAAAAGTATTCTCCCATTTTAATGATATATTTTTTGTACTTCGAGATTTCCGCCATATTCCTTACAGATTAAAATTCCAACGTTTGGGCCCGTTTAAGCCTTTTTTGCTTTTTTTTATTAACAAAATATGGTTTGAAACTTTTCTTCGATATAATGGTTGTTATACCCAAAAGTCGTATATTTTTAGTTAATTAATTTCACTCGGGCGTTTGCCGTTCTATAAACAAGAAGCCGGCGCGAAAGTCGGAGTTTGTGTAGGAATATATTTAAGATCAGGCTTTTATGCCAAGAATGCACGACGCATCCCCACTGCGTCACTGCATGGGTTCACTAGTATAAAGGGTGTTAAAAAACGCAGTCACAGATTCAAATGTGGATTTTGAAAATAATATAGCAGTAAAGCCTATACGTTTACGTTCATTTGAAAGCTTAGCCATTCAGCTTTCCAACGATGGGTTACTTTTTAAATTTAATCAATTGATTCGCGAAAAATATTACTTAAGTAGCTGAGATTGGAAAATTGAAAATTCGAGATCCAATAATAAAGTGGTCCTGAAATAGACATACTGAACTTATTACTAACTTTCCATACACAACGTTGCTGGTTTAAACAGTTTAAGCTTGCCGCCAGCAATTTGTTAATTTTTGTTTACGTTACAATTAACAACGGAGTTGTTCGACTGGCGCCGCAGTACACGGAGATTGTTTCATTATTTTTGGGATCGATTTAAGAGTATAAAGTAAATTACGACTATAAATAAGAGTATAAATAAGACTTCTTGCATGCATGTACAACCCCTCGCCCGTTTAAGCAGAACAATAATAAATTTATAGTTCCAAAACGTTATTGTAATATGAAATATTTGGACCATCACTGTTACCATGGCAACACGCAATACGATTATATATTTTTCTTATATTTTTGTACAAAATGGTCAAATAATTAAAAGGTTTTTTTAAATTTTTTTTATTAAAGGTGTTTGTTGTCACCCTTCATAGCCACGCGCCATGAACTTTGATCTCGCATAGCTTTCCTTTTTTCTCGAGTGTATAATAAATACCCGAGCGGAATTAGTACCCTCGCCGTGCTATCTCCCGGAACGGCGCTTCGCGCCGTTGGTTCGGGGACAAGAAAATTAAATAATTCCTACTATATTTTCCCTTGTGCCATTATTGTACACTTATAATTGGACTTAAAACACAAATAACCACGTTAGAAGAGAAATGAATGAGCTTTAAAATAATACTAAAATTATTTTCTAAGGATAAATATTTTGAAATTTATTGGGCATAAAAGCATGAATTGCGTTTTATACACCTTGCATGCATGTATATGGCGGATAACGTGGATATAAACATTACGAACCACATATCAAAGATTTAATTAAGACGTACGCCAAAGGATAAGGGTATAGTAAAACTAGATTAGAAACGCTGTGACATTTCGAGAGAAAAATCCATCGTCATGAAAATTAGTCGTAGTGTAAGGTTTTAGTATTTTTCAGAGAGAAAATAATTAGCATGCCCGGTCAGAGCAATAGTTTCCTGTACCTACTGAGTAGTCGACGCTAAAAGCCCTGGTTAAAAATTTTCAGTACAACTACTACGTTTTCTAGATTTGTTCATATTGTCTTACTATGTCAATTGCGATGTTGTCACACAACAACACGTCGTCCATAATCCGGCCTTAGAGCGTCGAGTTAAAGTGAGATATGGATATGACACGTCAATAACAAGTTATTGATGTATGTCAGTAATGCTTAAATATCATAGTACGTACGATAGGTAAGTATGAACTGCCAATAACATGTAACATTAGATAAAAGTACCTTGTAAATGTTCTTCTTAAACTTCTTGTAAATGTTTCGCTACTGCAATATTCCACTAGATCTTCTTAAGTTTCGAAACGACAGATTGAAGAATGCAAGAGGGGGGAATGTTTGGATTTAAAATGCTTTAATTGGACCAAACGGCACCCTGTACTGTTTGTGCCAATTTCCCGCATTCCCGATATGCATGCATGTATTATCAAATGATGTTTTGTCTGGTTGTTTGAACATTGTCTGAGATGTTTCACGAATACCGAAATTGTAAATAGATTATGTTGCTTCAAGTAAGTTTATAAATTTCGATCTTATCAATAAAGTTTCACTTTTAGTATTCAGGAAATGTCCAGTGAACTGGCAATTAAATTCCATCCAAGAAAACTGCATAAGTTCACAGTATGTGCAGTTACCTCATGCTGATATAAGTGACATCAAACCATAAAAGCAATTATATGTTATCTGCATGATGAGTGCCCCATCTTCTTGTGTGAAACTAAATTGTAATTAAGATGCTTAGTTGAATTTGTTCATATATATGTATATATACGGCGAAACATTCATGTCTGCAGATTTAACTGTATATATATATATATATATATATATATATATATATACGTGTAGGTTTAGGTCTACGAAACGCAAAGAGTGCTCGACAACATATAGTTAGAGCAAATATAGTTTTTCGCTTACCTCAAAACTTGTCTGCAACAGGCTGTTTCATCTGTAAAAGAAAAACTATATATATATATATATATATATATAGATTTTCGCTTACCTCAAAACTTGTCTGCAACAGGCTGTTTCATCTGTAAAAGAATCATCAGGCAGTTTACAAGTATCGAAAAGAAATGACCGCTTATATGCTTCCTGCCGGGGCGTGGGAGTGTGTGTGGGAGACAATGCACTGTTAATTTTGGGGTGTCAATTTAACACCAAAAAGTGGTGCTAAAAAATTAGGTAAAAAATGACACCTTTTTTGGGTGCTATTTTAACACCGCCGTTGATGGTGCTGATTTAACACTAGTTACGGTGCTAAAACAACACCTTTTGTAGTGTTAAAATAGCACTGGTTTTTAGAGTTAATTTAACACTAGTTGTGTAGCGCTTAATTTTGGGGTGTCAATTTAACACCAAAAAGTGGTGCTAAAAAATTCGGTAAAAAATGACACCTTTTTTGGGTGCTATTTTAACACCGCCGTTGATGGTGCTGATTTAACACTAGTTACGGTGCTAAAACAACACCTTTTGTATTGTTATAATAGCACAGGTTTTTAGAGTTAATTTAACACTAGTTGTGCAGCGCTAAAATAACACTTAAAGTAACACGCCTTCTCGGTGCTAAAGTCACACCAGTTTTTAAG
Organism: Trachythela sp. YZ-2020; assembly: GCA_016169945.1. NCBI lineage: Eukaryota > Metazoa > Cnidaria > Anthozoa > Malacalcyonacea > Clavulariidae > Trachythela > Trachythela sp. YZ-2020. The sequence continues at coordinate 1,528,886 of JADLSH010000114.1, forward strand.
TTTAACTGTTAACCATGGTAAAAATAACAATTAATTTTGTTATTAGTTTACACTGCACTAAAGTGATTTCATGCACCCAAATGGCCCCATAATATTACACACAAACAAGAAAATAGTTTCATGATTATTATTATAAAATTTGTTTAACGTTTTTGGGTTCATTTTCCTTAGCTGTTCATAAGTTTAACAATTGTTAAAATTCTTCCACTTGAAATATCCTTTCACAAAACTTTTAACCAACAATTATGCATGCATTAAATGAAGTTTAATGTAAATGCAGTATATTTACTATTTCCATTGGAGTCCCAGCTCATTGACAAACTTCTGAACAGAAATTCTTTTCTTAGCATCAGCGCGCTTGTCCATCAAAACAGCTTCCAGGAAGGAAGGAATTCAGCACATAAAAAGCTTGGCGATAAGCATGGTCACTGCCATAGCCACTGGGATGTTTTTGCCTGATAAGTTTAAGTAGATTTGTCCCTCAGCAGCGATGTAAAAAGGATCCAAGATTGCCAGGTCTCCAGAAGCTATAATCCGTGGATAGGTGGATTTTTCTACTTCTTCGTCAAAGGAATCATCATCCTGAAAATATTCATTTTGATTTTAGCTTATAAGTTCAATATCGACTAACCTTAGGCCCTTAACCTCACCACTTAACACTGAGCCTAAGTCACATTGTTGCATCTTTAAATAATTGTGTCATAAAAGTGTTTACTGTATGACGTAATTATCGAAAGGGTCAAGTAATGATTTAACAAGAGGCATATAAATATATAGTATATAGTTAACTTGTCTATGCCCAACACTTCCCCTCTCATAAAGTGTGTCAAATTTTCTATTAAAATATACTTACTGTGCAAATCATGAAAAAGAGATTTTTTGAAATGGCCTTCTCTTTCAAACGGGATTGCATGAGAACCAATGCCGTAACAGTGCTCTCAATTTCTGGAAAAAAGTAAAGGATAACTATAATTAGTAAAACATAAGTCGAGAAACAAAAGTCGAGGGTCATCTTTTATATCATTAAAATAAAAATACATAAACTTGATCACTAGACAATACGTCAGTCCAATCAAGTTAGAGCAAAGCCATTCAGTCTGAGATAGTGTAACTGAAACAACAATGTCAAGCAAGGGAGCAATCCAGAGTTGTTTGAATCACCAACCTTTTATTCAATTCACAGCGATATCTGTATATTAAATTTCTTTTGTTCGACTGCCATTTGAAAATAAAATGGTATACACCATGTATCGCAGGCGCTTGTGACTTGTGACGATGACATAAGAATTCATTTAAAATCTTAATTAATTCTTATGTCATCATCATGAGTACAAAATATTGTATTTGCTATAACCTGTACCAAGGTGGGGTTCTTTTGGGTGAAATGCCGCTTAGAGTGTTAAACCCATTATAATATTTTTATTATATGACTAGACAGTACGAAAGATTCTCACCATAGGATTTGTATACATATGACCCAGAAGTTTCCAATCGTTTCTTCAGCAACTAAGGGCATTTCAGCCCTGGGGATGAATTTGGCCCCGGGGTTGAAAAATCTCCATGTAATCAGCCCCTTACAGTAGTAGACAGCTATCTTTGTTCTAGCAGGATACCAGACATGGCAAAATTGCTTGCTTGCCATGTATAAAACCCAACGTGGAAAAATAATGTCATTTACATTTAGAAGCTGAGCCAGTCTAGCTAGCTTTCCGAGTTGCCCTATTCACCGGGTCAACTCACCAGTCACCTCATGCAATCAGCCCCTCAATACAATCCCACGGCCAAGCCAACTCAGTACATCACTACATGTATACCCGGCCCAGGCTTATTGAGGCCAAGCCTGTTGGAGTGTTGGCTCTCTCCAGGAGCCTGATATTTACAGTACTAAAACAGAACTATTCAAGAGGCCTATACTCTGGTAAATTATATAATAACATTTCATAATACTTTACCATGAAAACATTTTCAAAATATTTATATTTTTCTGACAGAGATATGGGTGTGGGGCCTGGCATCCATATTTTAAAATAATATTTTATCTAAGTCTTTATACTCAATACTATTATAAATTGAAATTTCAAATTATAATTTAATTTTAATTACCTACTTTTTGAGGTTATTTTTGGAGAAATCTAAATCCATGTCGTTTGTATTTTAATATATCTGTGATTCAAACATAAATATTACCATGAATTACCAGCATGTTTTGTGGCCTTTGCTAGGACGCAAATATGGAAGAATTTTTTTGACACGAAATTCATAGTTTTTATACGACCTACGACATTGTTTTGATCTCGCACTTTATTGAGTTAAAATAAAATGAGATCGTGAATCATGTTGTGTTATTGTATAAAATATGGCCTTCGACTAGCAAATATTCAATGTTTCTTCCGACTGATGAACGCAACTCCATACTTAATATATTTATGATTCAAGCGCAGGCACGGGGACGATCACGATATCCTAAATATATTTCAACAATGTAAATGGCATAAATACAGTACCTCTTCATCCTCAAGAATAGAGATGGTAATCTCCTTCAAACCCGCATTTATTAGAGTTTCGCGTAAAGAAGAATCTATCTTCTGAAACGAAAGGAAATCACAATTAAATATTAGATGATGTTTGATATAAAAATACTTTGAGAATATCATACATAAATCGCGTTTTATCAACTCGTGTGGAACATACCAATTTAACAACAAAGTCGATTCCTTTTTGCTCTTCGTAAGAATGCCAATGTGCAGTTTAACATACGAACTAACAGCCGCGACAACACCAGAAAATATAAAAAAACAAACAACTCGAAGCGGAATATATAAACAAAACGATGAAGTCGCCAGCGATGAATGAATAATTTCAATCTTGCCGCACGAAATTTGATCTCATGTTATGCCTAATATGGTATTCCATGCCATATAGAGAGTTACCGGAGTTGTTGGAGCGCGTGGGGCCTCGGAACCCGGTATTGTGCGTCACGTCTCGATAGCACATCCACTGAGAATATTTTTGTGTTTCTGACAAAAATATGGCCTAATAATGGCTCGCTTTCGTTGCAGCATTTGCCTCGAATTTGTGTCAGAATCTATTCAAACATTAGTAAAGTATATTGGCAGGATTCATCGAAATGAACCGAATTTCCATGTCGTTTGTGGTATCAAGAGGGTTGCGCGAAAATATTGAAACATTTATATTTTCACCCCAAGAAACGGAGTTAATTTAGCAATACCAATATAGGTGTTACTTTAACACCCATGTTCTACCTCCAGAAACGGTGCTAATTTAGCACTACGAATAACAAATGTTTAACACCTGTAGAGGTGTTATTTTAAGACCCAAAAATTAGCACCAGAAACCGGTGTTATTGTAACACTTGCACTCCTCTTGTAGGTGCTAATTTAACACTTCTAAAGTGGTGTTAAACAAATCGAGTGTTAAATTGACCCTTTGTATTTCTTTGGTGTTAAATTAGCACTGAATTAGGTGCTAAAATGACACTTTCTATTTAGTACCACCCTTAGGTGTCAATCTAACACCAGTCGAGGTGCTATTTTAACACTCTAAAATTAACAGTGTGTGTGCATGCATGGCTTTGTTTGCGTTGTTTACGCGAAATTTGTTGCGATGACGACATCGTGAAATTATTTCAGCTCTTTTGTTGAGTAAACAATGAGCTGAAATAATTGTTTACTCAACAAAAGAGCTGAAATAATTTCACGATGTCGTCATCGCAACAAATTTCGCGTAAACAACGCAAACAAAGCCATGCATGCACACATTGTCTCCCACACACACTCCCACGCCCCGGCAGGAAGCATATAAGCGGTCATTTCTTTTCGATACTTGTAAACTGCCTGATGATTCTTTTACAGATGAAACAGCCTGTTGCAGACAAGTTTTGAGGTAAGCGAAAATCTATAATTTGCTCTAACTATATGTTGTCGAGCACTCTTTGCGTTTCGTAGACCTAAACCTACACGTATATATATATATATATATATATATATACGAAAAACTATATATATATATATATATATAGTCAAATCTGCATTTTTTTCATGCGTGAAGTGTCTTGGGGCCAGAGTGCTCACATATATATATATAGTTTTTCGCTTACCTCAAAACTTGTCTGCAACAGGCTGTTTCATCTGTAAAAGAATCATCAGGCAGTTTACAAGTATCGAAAAGAAATGACCGCTTATATGCTTCCTGCCGGGGCGTGGGAGTGTGTGTGGGAGACAATATGTGCATGCATGGCTTTGTTTGCGTTGTTTACGCGAAATTTGTTACGATGACGACATCGTGAAATTATTTCAGCTCTTTTGTTGAGTAAACGATCCTTGTTTTTTCTTTCAAAATACAAAATTTTTCTTCTAAACATAAATTGCATCGTTTTGATCCTCCCGTATACGAAATAGAATGTTTTAAAATTTGCCAATTAATACTGAAATCCTTATTGTTTTCTTTCAATGTCCAAATATATTTCGAAAGTTCCGTGTCATTTGCATGCTTTTTATGCTGAAAATATTTAGTGTGGTTGGCCAATCGCTCTTTGAATGTGGTTGCAGTCATGCCAATGTAATTTTTGATCGTGTTTGTGTTGCTTACTGTGACTGTTGCTTTGTATACTATGTCCCTAGTCATGCATTGTTTTTGAAGCGGGTGTTTTTTCTACATCTGCAATTGGTAGTGTCCCTCTCCTGTGGCTTGTTATTTCTAGATATGCGTGCATTGTGTTTAGTGATTACTGACTTAATATTGTTCATGCAGCTATAGCTTACTTTAACTGTATTTCTGTTAAAAATTTTATGTAGCTTGTGGTGCGGTGGAAAATGCTTGTCAATTAGACTAAGGAAATTACGTCCCATGTTTGTGCTAACACTCTTGCTAAACGGTGGGTTGAACCAAATGATGTTGCGTTGCTTATTCCTGCGTTGTTTTTGCGGTGTGTGCTGAGTGTAGCTAAGTTCATGATTAAAGTTGCTATGCCTAAGTGCGTTCTGATATATGGGTGCAGATTCCTGAAAAGTTTGCTCATCTGATGAAAGCAGTGCGATGCGCTTGTTAATTGATGTTTGTTGTTGTTGGATTTTGTTGTTGTTTGTTGTTGTTGGATTTTAGCAAGAGAACAGATACCAAGCAGCACTCACAAGGTGCATTTGGAGAAGGTCATCAAACCTAGAGTTCACATTCAAAGTGGAACATGAACCAGAAAATGTTCGAGACACAAATGCATTGAAATATTTAGTGTTTCACAATGACAACTGGCATATAATTGGCTATTATATTATATTATATTGGGTGGTATTCTTGGTGGTGGTGGGGGTGGTATTCTTGGTGGTGGTGGTGGTGGGGGTGGTATTCTTGGTGGACCGCGCAGACGGCAATCTATATACAAGGTATGAAATAATGGAATAAAGCATTCATCTTTCCAGTATTACAAAGATGTGAAGCTGAAACATAAAGAAAACTGATTCACAAGTTACAACAACTATTCTCTATAAGGTAAAAGTATAATTTGAAACAAGCTAGGATTGATCTGCAAACTGGAATAAAATTTTGCTCCATATCATAATTAATATTGTCACAGAGCAAGAAAAAACAACCATATTTGTAAAGAAATAAATGGTGCTTAAAGATGGTCAGATGGACATTCATTCAACATTCGAACGTCATAAATCTTTCTATAGATTACTAATAACCCATTGACTGTAATGCTCCACTGACAAGCACTTTGTGGGAGTCAGCCTAATCTTTCTGCCAGGAAACTTTATAAAACAAAAAATATTAAATGCTTAAATAGTTCTTAGAACCACTCGGCATAATTATTACAGTCAAACCAGATGTTCTCTAGCTTGTGAGCAACATTGTCGCACAATATTGCAATTTTGACTGGGAGGAGATTGCTCTGAGCAATTGCTTGCAAACGATTATTATGTACAGGTAAGACATTGCTACTGACAGAGTGGCACTGGGGTACAAGTAAAAATTCTTGTAAATCTCTGCCACTCCCATATTAGCCCTGGTTTTGGGATATTAGGGGTTTACATTGAGTCATGTAGCAGCTCTAATAAGGTCTGCTGTGATTGGTCAATGCACTATTAACAAAAATATTTATTAAAAATATTGACGGTTTATTAATGTTATGTAGTATAATTTTTTTTATATTTTGGTTATATAATATAAAGTATAAAAATAATTAGCTATGTTCTAATGGGAAGAATAGCGCTGTGTGAGGTAGCGAGATTGATAGATCGATTCCTAATGATACAACTCTATGGACCCAGCTATACTATAGAGTAGCGAGATAGATAGGGGACTGTAGCAAATATGGGTAGCGAGCGTAGCGAAGGTAACGAGATAGATAGATACATTTCTATAGGGGACTATTTAGCAAATATGGGTAGCGAGGGTAGCGAAGGTAGCGAGATAGATTTCTATGGGGGGCTATGACAAATATGAGTAGCGAAGGTAGCGAGATAGATAGACACATTTATATAGGGGCCTATGGCAAATATGGGTAGCGAGAGTAGCGAAGGTAGCGAGATAGATTTCTACAGGGGGCTATGGCAAATATGGGTAGCGAGAGTAGCGAAGGTAGCGAAATAGATAGATACAGGGGGCTATGACAAATATGGGTAGCGAGAGTAGCGAAGGTAGCGAAATAGATAGATACATTTCTATAGGGTGTTATGACAAATATGGGTAGCGAGGGTAGCGAAGGTAGCGAGATAGATTTCTATAGGGGACTATGGCAAATATGGGTAGCGAGAGTAGCGAAGGTAGCGAGATAGATTTCTACAGGGGCCTATGGCAAATATGGGTAGCGAAGGTAGCGAGATAGATTTCTACAGGGGCTATGGCAAATATGGGTAGCGAGAGTAGCGAAGGTAGCGAAATAGATAGATACATTTCTATAGGGGGCTATGACAAATATGGGTAGCGAGGGTAGCGAAGGTAGCGAGATAGATTTCTATAGGGGACTATGGCAAATATGGGTAGCGAGAGTAGCGAAGGTAGCGAGATAGATAGATACACTTCAATAGGTGGCTATGGCAAATATGGGTAGCGAAGGTAGCGAGATATTAGATAGATCTCTATAGATAGTTCTTTATTGCCTCCAATTCTGAAGAGTCCTTTCTTACAATATATAATAAAATACTATTACTAATTACTACTAAGTGGATACTATATATAACTTATTTACAAATAAATTAATTTACGACTATATTATACTGTTTGAAAGTTGTTCTATTCTTAAGAAAATTGCCACGATTCCATTGGAACAAATTATGATAGATAGATTTGAATTGAATTTATTAGAAAAATATAGACTTTGCAACCATACAGGTTGAAATACATCTATCATTTACAGGGTTGGTTAATTAGAAAAATATTGTATATTTACAAAAACGTATTTACTATAATATGGGAAGAGTTCAGAACTTCTAGTATGATATTAACATTATTTACAAATAAAAATGTATGAAATTTATAGTTACTCAATGTTTATTATAAATCGTTACAGACGAGGGAATGTACGAATTTTTGAAGCGATTTGTCCGACAGTTAATTGGAACGAGTTTATTCGATGTGCGTAGATTGTAGCTTGGATGATCGGCTGGTTCAACTAATTCGGAAAGGGGACTAGTTTGCGGAAGAACCTTTTTTCTAAAAAATTTTGAACATAACAGTTCGCGCCTAGAGTACAATGTTGGAATATTGAGATCTGACAAGGATTCTTTGTATGATGAAGATGGGTTAATTATTTTCAACGCTCTTGACTGGATCCTTTCTATTTCTTTGGATAGGTATTCAGGTATGTTAAAATGCCAAACTTGGGCGCAATACTCCAATATGGGTCTTACACATGAGAAATACACTGATATCAATGTTTTAGTGTCACAACGAGCTCGCTTGAGGAGTCTAAGCATGCAAAGGCGTTTTGCGGATTTTTTCACAATGTAAGCCACGTGGTCATTCCACTTTAGGTCGTCTTTGAGAATTAAGCCAAGGAGTTTAGCGGATTTCACCACTTCAATGGGCTGTCCGTCAACGATCATTGGAGGGAAATTTGGATTATTTTTCCAAAAACAAACGAGGATTTCTTTGCATTTACGGGGGTTCAAGGACATGTTATTTCTTGCACACCACTGCGTAATCCCTTCTAAAATAGTTTGAAAGTTCGAATCTTGGTTTCTAGAAAGGGTTTCTGAAACAGACGAATCGTCAACATATTTCCATCTATCGTCCCAATCAACCAACAAATCATTTATCATAATCATAAATAGAATCGGGCCTAAAACAGTGCCTTGTGGAACCCCACCGTTCACTGGTTCGAAACTTGAGGTGTATTTACCTATCTTCACTCGCTGTTTCCTGCCAGTAAGAAACTGTTTTACCCATGCGATAAGAACGGGATCGATGGCCATTTCCTCCATCTTCTTGATGAGAATATGGTGATCAATCCTGTCGAAGGCTTTACTAAAATCCAGAAGCAGTACACGCACGCATTGGTCAGATTGGTCGGTAGTTCCATACAGATGATGAAAAAATGATAGAAGAGCGTGAGTTGTAGATAAGCCGGCGAGTGATCCCAATTGCTTCCTGTCAACGAGGTGTCTGATCTGTGACATAATCCACTCTGCGACAAAATGTTCCAAAGTTTTTGAGAGAATTGGTGTTAGAGATATTGGGCGTAGATCATTTTCAATTTCCATAACCTTATCTGTTTTACGGATAGGTATTACATCAGCTTCTTTCCATGAAACGGGTACGACTCTCTCTTGCATTGACGCGTTAAAAATTTCAGCAACGGGTGATGAGAGTTCCATGGCAAAGTCATTTAAGACCCAACTTGGTAAGTTGTCAGGACCCGAGGCTTTAGTGCGTTTGAGGTTGGAGAGCTTCGTAAAAACATCTTCAGGAGAAATGTGGTATTTTGAAATAATTTCGTTAACTACTGCAGGATCAGTTTCAACGTTTTCCAATTGGCTGTTTAGAGGTGGTAAAGGGTTTGTGATACACAGGAAGCTTTCGTTAATTTTTGTTGCTAATTCGGTTGATAGGAATTCTTTGCCCGATACAAAAACACTGGATACTGGTAATTTCTTAGGAAGTCCTCCAAGTTGTTTAATGGATTTCCACCAGGAAGCTGCATTGTCACAGTTTTTTACCTTATTTGCAAAAAAGGAACTTCTAAGACTGTTATTTAGCCTGTTAAATTTATTTCTCAATTTTTTGTAAACAGGAGGGTCTTTGGACATTGCTTGTTGTCGTTGCTGGATTAGACTCTTCAGTTCAGGAGTAATCCAAGGCCTGTCTGTTGGGTGTTGTTTGATTTTTCGGAGTGGGAAAAAAGTTTCAATAGCAAAATGTAACAGAGATTGGAATGCAGCGAGTTTTTCCGTACAGTTTGATAGTGTTTCAAGGAATGACCAATCAGTAGATGCTAACCATCTTCCAAAACAGGACTTCATGCTTGGCTTTACATTCCTTCTAAAAATTGATTCTACTTTCGTTTTGTGAGTTCTCCTTAAAGGACGGATAAGTAAGGAGTTATGGTCACTTAAGCCGATTCCGGGTAGAATTTGAGGAGTGTTATAATGGTGAAACAGGTTGGTGAAAATTAGGTCGAGGATTGCAGCACCGCGTGTTGGATTTTTAACCGTTTGTCGCAGGTTAAAATGGTTACTAATATATCGATAATTTAAACGATTAAAATCGCCAACCAACATAATTCCAGCATTAGGATATTTGTTCAAAGCAGCATCCAATGATAAAATTAGGTGATCCGTAAAAGTAGCATCATCGTCTTGTGGTGGGTGGTATATAATACCGATAATTAGGCAAGAAAAGCCTCGTGGGAGTCTGTTCGGACGGAGGTATACCCAAAGAGATTCAAATGGGGAATCATTAAGTTCGTCAATTGTTGTGAAATCAATTGATGATTTGATGTACGTGCAAACACCACCACCACGTTTATCAGCGCTTCGATCTTTCCGTACTAGCATGTAATCACTAATGTCGACTACTGAGTTGGAAATATTATTGGTCAGCCAAGTTTCTGTAATACAAACTATATCCACGTCGTTTTGGTTAATGACAACTTCCAGATCCTCAATTTTATTAACGAGTGATCTTGTATTAGAAAGGAACAAAGAGGGTAAGGAACTTTTTTTGTAGTAGGACGTAGCATTCGCGATCGATGAGTTGCAATTAATTGGTATTAAGTTATTCAAGTTTCTTCTACGCAAGGTTTTCCTCACGGGTATGCAGTCATTACGCATTCTTTGCTTTGGACTTTGTTGACGATTTCTCGTTGAGATTCTAACTTGTATAGTGTTTCGTTCCAGAGTGATTATAGTTTTGTTACTAGCTACGACAGAAGTCTCCAAGTTTATTGCAATGTGCGACGGACAAACTCCAGGTAATTCAACCAGTCTGCCTGCTGGCTGATTCGCGACCGAAAAAACGTATGCCAGTTCATCTTTCCTGTTTCATTCCTTTGAGACTGGCATGAGCGAGGCGTATGAGTCGAGTAATTAACAAGTAGAGGCAACCGTCCTATCCAATCGAGGGGTTCGGCCCCACTTCGAGATATATGCATAGGGTTACTACCTGTCGCGTTAGGCGTTTCAACCAGAGGTAGGCGGTCCAACCATTTCAAAGATCCGGTCTCACTTGATACCGACTGACTTTCGCCAGTATTAGCACAACCAAGGTTTGAAATATGTTGTACATTCTGTTAATTTCTTGGTTTTGGCTTCCCACAAGTGACATTTGATTGTGGGCGAAAAACAGCTTGGGAATGTTGATGGAAATTTATTTGTTTTACAGGACTGACTAAGTTGTAATGATGAGCGTAATACTGCTTTGATTCATGTTTAGCAGAACGAACGCTTACGCTAAGGGGTTTGGTTGTGTTAGCAATCGATCCAATTTTAATTACTTCAGGATTGGCCTTGGGAGTTTCTAATTTATGATCGGAGATGGATCTACATACTTTATTACGGTTCTGGTGACCCTTATTTATTCCTGGTGCATCTTCGATTTGCTGAGTAACGTTTATGTTAGAGCTATGGTAGGCCTGGAGCGTTAACTTGTTATTTGGCTTGTTACTGCTAACAGGACAAAGCTGAGCTACTCCGGGAGGGTTGATATTTTGTTGACAGATTACTGTTGACCGTAATTGAGCACAAGACCGCTTTGGACCACGTTTGCATATAGGAATCGTGGCAGAACTATCGATCTTGGTTGAATTAGCTGTAGGTCCGACATTAATTGATTCAGAATTTATAATTGGGGCAATATTTTTGTCTGAGGTGAAGTTACTTTTACTCTGTTGGCTTTTAATTGAGTCTAAGTCGTGACGAATTTGCTCAATCACTTGATTGTTAGACTGAACTTTGCTTAAAATATTTGATTCTGTGATTATGATGTTTAGTTTGAGACCTTCGATTTCGGTCGATAGACCACTAAGCGTGTAGGTACACTGATTATCTGCCGCGTTCGTGGCATCAGCTAAGTTTACTCCGACATTGTTAAGTACTTCAAAATCAGTTTGGGTAGTGGAATCGACAAGATCCTTTCTGGCCAGAATTGCAGAAAATTCATTTAGTAATCTAGTTGTAGAATAACAAAGCTTGTTTATAATCACAGAAACACCGTCAATTTTATCCTTAATCGCTTTTATTTCAGCTATAGACTGGTTTGGGCTTTCACTAGAATTAGTAATTTTGCCAATGTCACGCGATTCTCGCGCCGATGATTTCATCTCGTTTGGTATTTGATATGTAGTATCGCTTGCCATGTTCAAAATACTTATCAATAATTTCTTTAAGGATTCACCGTCCTTCCCGCTGAACCGCAAAGAATTTTGCTTACCTGGGTGCCAAGTCATTGTCAGATCTAGGTCATTACTAACAAACTGTTTAGATTTGCCACCGGGCGACCTCCAGCAACCCACCAAACCGACAATATTTTCGGTAAAATTCTTCAGAGATATCAGATCATTTGACCACTTTATACGTGTACCATCATAGACTAAGTGTGTCTTAATGTTTAGCAATTTTATTGAGGGTATATCAACACAATCAAGACTAAAATTCTCTAATGTAGGTGAGATCAAAATTTCGCTGCCATCCGGATAGATAGATAGATTTAATCAAAATACTTTGCAGCCAAAGGCTGAATTACGTAATTTTAACAATGCCATAAGATAAAATAAGATGACTATTTTACATCAAGTACTACGACAAAATGTATAAAAAATCTATAACAAGGTTTATCATGCAACTGATTAACAGTTAATTATTACGGCATGCAAATGTTTAAATGTTTATCATTCAAATATTTAAAAGTTAGATATAACGACAATATATATGAAAAACTATAACAAAGTTTATCATGCAAATGTTTAAAAGTTAAGAACCAGGTTATACTTAATGATCCTTATTGAAACAGCATGCACATAGCAGGGATAAACGAGTTTGAGGCTCAATTTGTTTACAACCTTTGGACACCAAATTTCCGTTGATTCCTTAAACTATAGCTGGGTTCATGTAATGGTGGCAATAGTTTTGCAAGCTTGTGGTTCTGGTTTGACACAGCAGATTGAAATAGCTGGTTGCATAGGTATATGTGATGTTCTTGTATTGGTAATATATTGAGGCTTTTAACAGCGGACAGATAATTCTCTTCAGGAAGAATAATTGACAAGGCACGTTTCTCTAATCGCTCTAACTTGGTTTTTAGGTACTGAGGAAGGGAATGGTAAAAGACAGGTATTGCGTAGTTAATTACCGATCTAATACACGTGATATAGAACAACACCAAATCTTCAGGTGGTACTCTTGCTCGTTTCAACTGAACGAGGAAGTATAAACGTTTGTTAGATTTCCTTATTACTTTCTCGATTTGAGCATTCCAAGTTAATTGGTTAGTAATGGTGATCCCTAAGAGGTCAACACTGTCAACTACTTCCATTTCTTTACCATTTACAATTACGAGGTCAAAGTTAACAGGTTGGTTTGAAAATGAGATTCTTAGCTCTTTGCACTTGTCTGAGTTTAACTGCATTCTGTTTTCAGATGACCAAGACATAACTTTATTCGCTATAGCTTGTGAATTGCATATATTTTCTTTATAGACAATCTCAGAGGTTGTCGTGTCATCAACGTATTTCCAAATACCGTTATTTCCAATATCTAAGTCATTTATCATTAGCACAAACAGCCAAGGACCAAGCTTCGTTCCTTGGGGTACACCAGAGGGCACTAATCTCCATTCTGAAAAGTACTGGTTAGATAATTTGACTCTTTGAAATCGATCAGTTAGAAAACCAATTATCCAATTTACAACACTCCTGGGTAGATCTAATCTTGATAATTTATTAATGAGAATACTGTGGTCGATATAAGGTCAAAAGCCTTGCGGTAATCAAATAAGAGTGTTCTTATTGTTGCTCCATTACCATCAGTGCTCATATGCCAGTGATGCAACCAGCTCCGTACTCAGAAAATTTACCAGGGGAGGTGTAAGGTGGTTTCAACCGACTGCCAAACAAACTTGTACCGAATACTAACGTTGTTATATTACTATTTAACCAATAAATACGTTTGTTCCTACAAAAAAATTTACTTCCTAAAAAAAAATTCCCTTTTTCTATTCTTTGCGCCGACTTGTTTTGTGCCGACTTGTTTTGTGCCGACTTGTACTGTTTTGTGCCCACTCAAATCTCTCGTGTGCCGACTAAATCTCCAAATACAATTTGTGGGGGGTGTGACACCGCCCCAAGCCCCCCTCCCCCGGTAGATACGGCCCTGAACTCCTATTTACATTTTCTGCTCGTTTAGTTAAGATAGCCTGTCCCTCCCAAAACTAATCGAAAAAGAAAAGGGAAAAGCGAAAACTATGTAAACGGGAGATATCTAAATACTGATTTGCGCAGACTGGATTAAAGGAACCCTAAACAAAACTGTCCGTGCAAATGCGAACTTTACCCCCCGCCATATGCGAACAAACCGAAACAACAACAACAACAACAATTCTCGGGTAGGTTAAATCTGTTTATTCTCTCATAATTCACACCGTTTACATATGTTGATGATGAACCAACGAAGCTGGTGTCGAAGTTCAACGAAGCTAGTGTCAAGTCACTTCTGACGGCGATTTTTCGCCCGGTCTCACAAAATATCTTTTCGGACGGCAGTTTCACGTTCGATCTTATAAAACATCTCTTCAGACGGCAATGACGTCCGGTTTTACAAAATCTCTGCGGACGGCAATCTCACGTCCGGTCTCACAGAATATCTCTTCGTACGGCAATCTCACGTCTGGTCTCACAAAGTATCTCTTCGGATGGCAAACTCGCGTCCAGTCTCACAAAGTATCTCTTCGGACGGCAATCTCACGTCCGGTCTCACAATATAATATTTTTATGCTTTGTAGTGTCGACGGTGGTTTGCGAGTTATGGAAGCAATAATCCGCATTCTGTAACTTAGTCAACAAGCAAATTACAGGGAAATAACCCTAACAAAGGAGGCGCTCAACCGAAACCACCCCCAAATACTAGGTAAAATATTATATATTCAAAACACACTTAACATCCCCTATAAATATAAGAAAACAAAATTTGTATGCCCGTTACCATGAAGTTAGACATACAAGCTATACACCCCTACATAAAGACTTCATAAATAGAACGATATGCCTAAATCTTGAACCACAGGCTTTGGACCTAACAACATGTCCTGCGATAGCGAAATCATTCAATACGAATTTACACGCTCGAGGTTTTCCCCGCTTAATTAAACACTGGTAGAAATGGAAACAAGAAAACCCAAAACCTGTACCATACACGCGAACAACTCACTCGTGGACTGTAATCAGACTAACTTGTGGCTGTGCAATCGGAGCTTCAGTAACCACAATATATGTCTGGCGGCTGCACCACAACGCCGTCATCTGCCTGAACGACTGGTGCCGGGCTGCGATTGCGGGGCTGGAGGCGGTGGAATGTCGGCGGGCACTTGTCTCTCTGCCATGATGGTGGTAAACAACACCCAAAAAGAAACGAAGGGCTGTAGGTCAACAGCACAGAATAAGAATTAACCAGAAGGTTCACTCGGCGAAAATCTGTCCTCGAGCTAAACAAGTGTAATGCAACCTCGTACCCAGTTCACTCCTATACTATTTCCTATTAAAATGCTCAGCCCGCGCTCGTTTCAGATCCCTAAACAAGTGTAGCAAGCGTGAAAAAGCGTGACTAGTCTTTAGTATTAGAGTGAACCTTCTGGTTTATTCTGTGTCCAAGATCTGATTGGTTATGTTAGAGAATATGCTAATACGACCTAAAGCGACCTAAAAGCAACTTATGTATGCAGAGTATTTGTTATGATATGGACGAAAATCAAAATTATTGCTTGCCTCTGCAAATTCCATTCCCAGGTCGGTATTATATGTGCACAGAAAGCGAGTATATTACGATACGTATGAATTCCCTTGTGACCTAGCCTGCGTGGCTGACCCTCGTTGGTGGGGAAAAATTCCCTGTTCTTCTTTTCCCCTCCGAAGGCCGGCCACGCAGGCTACTTGTGACCTGATTACTAATCGAGGTCTGCAAAACATAAACTAATAAACTGTATACACAAAGTCATTCAGTCACACTTCATTCTATATCTGAGAAGAACGTGGGGAAAGCATCTTCTCTTCGAATCTTGCCACGATAAATATTTGCGTATACGAGTATAACTATTCTCTACGATCGACTAAGCTATATAAGTTTGAAACAAATTGAGGGTTGCTTCGCGTGTGCCTAAAGGATATAAACAAAATCTCGACGTTTCGAGCTAAAGCCCTTCGTCAGGAGAAATTAGTAGGAATTAATTACTACTAATTTCTCCTGACGAAGGGCTTTAGCTCGAAACGTCGAGATTTTGTTTATATCCTTTAGGCACACGCGAAGCAACCCTCAATTTGTTCTATATGTCCGTGGCCGACGCTGAATTAAAGTCTACTATAAGTTTGAAAGATCCGCTTTAACATGATGGACAACAGACATCCGTGTTCGACATTCAATTTATTCAGGATTTAGTCCCCTTAAGTCACAACCAATAACAGCCAAGTATTTTGCCTAAGCATGCAAATCCAGAAGCGGCAACCAGTAGGAATCAGCGATTTTGCTTATGTTTACGTCTCGATAATGATATTAAGGCTATCAGTCTGCTTTCGTCTTTAGATGCAGGTCAACTATTCTCAATACTCGTAATTATATGCGAAAGTGATTTAGGGATAAATAACACTTAATAAGGAGTTCTGAATAAAAGATAAGTATGCGGATGGAGAACCACATGTATAAGAAGGCGATTCAGCTCGGTTTTAGCTCAGTATCTTCAAGTCAGCAACGAAGTGAGCGTATTTATAGCGAGACGATTTTTTGGTGGCACAAGAAAGGCACGAATTTTCCATAGCAGAGGCTGTTGAAGGCGACGTGCAGTTTCTTCAGGAACAGAATGACCAGGTTCAAGTGCCTCAAGGCCCAGAAGCAGAGCCGCGGCAAGAGCCTCAGGCGGCAGCCGCCGCACCCCCGAATATGGCCGGCAATCCGAATGCAGAGTTGGCGGTATAATATATATATATACATATTTTGTGTGTGCATTGTGTACTCGTTTACAGATAATTTGACGTTTTGCTTGTTTTTTTTTATACTCTTTTGGCTATAGTTAAACGTATATTGTTCGCATTGCGAAATAGTGTCGTCGTTCTTTTTGAATAGTGTGTGGGTGCAGTGTTCGCTAAAGCGTGTTACTCACTGTTTTAGAGTTTTTCTGAAACGGTTCCTGCGGTTATCGCATGGCTATGAGAGTTTATTTGTGGGGATGAACGATTAAGTTTCCATACTGAAGTTAGCCGGCTATTGCATGTTATTTGCTGTTAGCTTGTTCTATAATATCTTGGGTTTATACGTTTGAACTTGCGATGTAGGTTCTGTCTATATTGAGTTTGTTTTAGTATTATTTTATTAATTGCTGGTTTGTTAAAGCGTGTTATCGATCTTTGTGCTGTTTTTGTGCGTGTTTATGGCTTGAATTTGCATGAACGATGCCTTATTTGTACGCCTATAGTTAAGCTCAAGTTAAAATGTTAGTAAATAATCGTTTTCTTTACGGCTTTACTGCCACTTTGAGATGCCATTGCATTTTGTTGGACTAGACGTATTGTAGTCGACCTATTTAGGGGTAAGAAAGACTGTCTTGACTGCCATGTGATTGCAAGTATTCTTGTGTGTAGAATCACCTGTGTGCATGGTACTGTTAACTGCCAGTTGGACAGTTAAGTTATATGATTTGAACTTTTGTGTGTATAGAACCACCTGTGTGCATGGTTCTGTTAACTGCCAGTAGGACAGTGAAGTTATGTGAATTGAAGTATTTTTCACTTTCAAGCAACGTGTTTCAAGAGGACAACAGATATCCAAGCAAGGATTCTGCTTCAACCTCGACTTCCTCAAATAAACTTAATCAATAGTTGTATGATTGCTGATATATTTTTATCGTTATGTTGTTGTTACTTATATATGCTCTGATTTATATAGACGGCCGGCCAAGTCATCGTATCTTGCAACTTGATGGCAATTTTATGTTATAGACGGCCGGCCAAGCTTGCGAAAAACGAAGTTCGATGGCAATTCTTTGTTAGAAGCAAGTAACATCGATAGATACATTCGAATATGCCTACTTATAATGGTTTTGGGTGTTACCAGGCTTAATTCGAAGTTTAAGTGCTAAAATTTAAGCATTTTTGACCAAGGGTAAATCCGCTTTGTTATTATATTGAAATCTACAAAAGTTATATTTCCCTGTTGCTATGCAACAAATAGACCATTCTCATTGGATATGACTAAATAGTCTCGTTCGCCCATTGGTTAAGAACACCAGAAACTGCAGCCGCTATGTAAACAAAGACAGAACTCTTCACAAAATACGGAGATTTAAAGCCTATAAATGCTGATTTTTCTATATTTCCGCTTTATTAATACATATTTATACTTTTTACTCCGAGCTGCAAGGATTCTTACATCCTTGGGCATCACAAGAACATATAGGAGTGCATCGCTGACTAGTTTTATAGCATTTACAAGCACCAGTGTGGCATTTTTTAGGGCAACCACAAGATATCAAATTTATACACGAGGACGGTATAGACGGCTTTGTTGTCCACACAACTTCTAATTGTTGTTCACTTACCTTCCAACCCATCGTATCAGATGGTAAACCTACCGTTTGCCAGCTTAGATTTGCCTGCAGCCAAACTTTAGCTTGGTGGTTAGCACGAACGATATGTAATCTTAACGCATCTTGTGTCGGTGGCAGCTTCTCGAGATCTTTATTTCCTTTTTCAAACAAGTCGATTCTGCATTTATTTACGCCAGCTTCTACATTCGGTGCTCGATATAACCGACAAACAAATTCTTCTGCGTCGTTTTGCAAACCGTCTCGGCCAAGAATTTGAATTAAATATGGAAATTCCTCAAACACTTTCCAACATTTTCGCTTGCCAAACCCAGTAAAAGAAGAGGTTGTATCACATCCTGTCAAAGCATGAAATCCTAAAATATTATCAATAATTGGGGCTGATAGGCGTCCAGTAATTTCATGAACGGGATAGCATTTTCTTTGTTTTGCGGTTCCTGCAATCATCCACGTTTCAACATCCTTTATCGTACCTAAAAAATGAACTAAAAGCAAGAAAACATCTGTATCCCTACAGCGTACAAGAACCCTATTAAAACCCTTGGAAACCGCATCACAAGCATGCAAAATTATACGTGTATCTGCCTCTTCATGATTGCATCTGAGATGTGCCAGATTACCGAAAGATGTTGAAAATGCTTTCGTTGTTTCTTTAAATCCACCGCTTGTAACCAACTCACAATTTGGGAACAGTTCTTGACCATGTTGCATCAGGTATTCACTCAAGAAATTGGCAAGATCAGCTTTGTTTTCTGATAAAGCAATAAAGTTACCCCAGACTTGTGGAAGCGGCAGATCCTCTCTGTCAATTATCCTTCGTATAGGTCTTTTCTTGGTGTTTCTTTTGACTCGGGCAGCAGATTTCATCGACATCTCCATGTATATATGTGTCAAATAATACATCAATTCGCTCAACACGTCCATCCATACTGTTCATCACTGCTTTGAAGAAAACCTTTGCGTAATCCAGGAATATTTTGCAGTTCTGTGGTTTACCAAGAGCCTGAATAAGTGCATGTCCATCAATCAAAATACATGTCTTGCTTGAATCCTCCCGAGTTGGAACTGAATGCTGAAATTGGATGTCACCCATCAAAATATCAATCATTTCTGACTTGGATGTAGAATTCATGTTTCCATTAATTTTCGCTAGTGATAAAGGCAAACTTGAAAGTTCATGTTGAAGAATCTCGTCCATTTTAATTTCACGGCCTGCCATTGAAGCTGTGAGGAGACGTTGCAATAATTTTCTATCTGCTTTAATCACTTTTTGCTCGCTTTGTTTCCCAGGAACGATTGTTTGGTACATTGTCTTGAATGTTTTGCTGTTGTTCTTCTTAAGTGAATCATAAATTGGCACATCTTTCTTGATAAACCAACTAGTAACATGTTCGCGCACCAGCTGTCTTCCCCGATTCCCTGCAGAAAGCATATCTTGTTGAATTTCACTTGTAGCTACATCATTTGTGGCAATGGAAGTTAGTTGAAGTCTTGATTCCTTTGTTTGGTCATCAATATCTTGTGGTAGCTCTGGTACTGGTACATCATTCTCTGAAATAGGTAACTTGAAAACATCAAATCTTATGAGATTCGTCTTCAAATTTTCAATTGCCTCTTTGTCAAACTTCTTCCGAGATGGCTGGGCATCTTTACGAGTTGAAATATTTTCATCATTACTCTCATCCAAATCCAGCATTACTCTTGTGGAGTGTGAAACAAAAGAACGCTCTGCCCATGTTATGCAAAACTTGTCCCGCGCTGTGTCATTTCTTGTTATTCCAATGATTCCATTCGATATCTTGCATACTCTGTTTTGCCATTCAGTCGCTTGGTCAACAGGAACCTGATTAAATTTGGCATCTTTTCGCTTCACAACAAAGTTTCCAGACAAGAACTCCTGATATAATTCTTGATGTGATGTCTCCAAACTTTTCATTTCGGCCAAATAGACAGGTCCCCATCTAGCATAGTTTGTGTGATCATATATTGTCATCCAAGGCAACATTGCAGCAAAGGCGTTGAGATGAAGTAGCCAGTCACCATCCCGATTTGCTCTAATGAAGTCAAGCAGAATTTCAACCATCTTCATGTATGTTCGCCAAAGGACGAAGTTGGGAATATGGGAAAATTCGTCGTCAAAATCTTCGATCAGACTTAAAATAGTATATTCTTCCAATGCTTTAATGACATTACTTACAGAATTTTGGATATCAACATTATTTTCCGCACTACTTGTACTAAATTCTTCTACGATACTTACCACCTTTGTTGATAAAGAAGGTTTTTTTCCAGTTTCAGTTAGCCATGAACTAAATAACTGCCAGTAAATCTGCCACAAGGCTTCATATGTCAATATATGTCCCCGCACAGCTCTGTAATAGGCTTTACCTTCCATCATAGCAACAGTACTTCCCTCGGCGAAAGCTCCTGATTCTACCCATATGTCAACCAGACCTGTGTTCTCCATGTGTTGCCCAATTGCTTTGAGGAAGTTGAAAAGGATATGAAGGTGTCCCATGACTAAAACCACGTTTTGGTATCTCTCTTGATTTGCCCAGACAAGTTCTTTTGCTCTGCTGTAAAGTGGTTGATCCATAGCAATAACTGTATATGGCTGCCCAAGTTTTGATGTGATTTCGACGAAGCGATTAATTACGGTAGCAACTGTGTTGTTTTCATCTGCTGGAGCTTGAAGAATAGGAAGCATTCCAGGCGTTGTTACATGGGGGTTGACCATGCTTATGGTTTCATTGAAAGCTGCCCATGATGGAATGATTTGTTCTGTATCATACTTGCGTGCCAGCAGCCAGGTTAAGTTTTTAAGTTTTGATTCCTTTTGTTCTTTGGTCACTTCAAACCATGTCTCTGGGGTGATTTCTTCATCAATGGGAAAGATTGGATTTGGCCTCTCCTTTGGAAGAATAGCGTTATCTAACTTGTGAATAGGTGCCAACTTTTCAGAAGGTAAGGTTCGCGCTCTTCCAACGTTTGGATACTCTTCTTCAGATCTTTCATTTTTTGGTCCTCTTTGCCACAACATCATTTGAGTGCAGTGAAATGTATTCTTGCCATCAATAGTTTCTTCCAGTACGTCGATGTTATCACATGAAGCCAGAATAACTCGACCAGGTGAATATGGTGCTAGTTCATAAGGAATGTAAACATTACCATTCTTCTCATATCTATCAAGGATATCAGTGGCAATGGTAGTGTCTATCCTTCTGATTGTATCAATTCCGATTGTGTGGCCAGCAGCATGAAACATGTCCACAAGTTTTTCCGATCTTGTTGCTTGATGCAGAGTTAAGCCAAGACCTATATGTTTTGGAGTAAGCTTTTTCTTTCCGGATGCTAAATATATAATATCCTGTGCAATATTACATGTGGTATTATGTAACTTATCTGTCAGTGACTGATCATTGTGCAAGACATTGGTGCCCCCAAGTAAAACAGATATAAATAGGTATAAGCTCTCTGGCACTATTTTTCTAACATGGTCACTATCTATGCCACCCCACCCTAAATTATGACCTTCTGTATTCTCTAATTCATTTCTAATATGTAAAGCACTGTGGATCAGTTGTTGCAGAATGTTATCTTGCAGTGGGAGTATGATGTCATTATGATTCTCATCATCATCGTTGTTTGTGAGTTGCTGTGCTAATGCCAATGGAGACTTCTTACTTGGATAAATCAAAAGACGTGCTTGTGCTCCAAGGATTTCCTTCACATCATCATAAAACGAGTTCCTTCTTGTTTGGTATCGCTGTGGGATTTCAACATCAGCTGCTGAGCAAGACTTAACATACTGTGACCAAACACCTCCCATGTCATATACATGTCCTTCAGCAAGGCCATTTACAATGTCAACACATATCTTTTCCAAGCATTGATCCTTACTCTTTAGCTTTTCAAGTTTTCCTAGTTTGTTTATCTTCCTTTGGAAGTTTACCCAGCACTTTAAATGGTATTTTCCTTCTGATGCTACAAGGTCACTTATGTTCGCCATTCTTACTCTCATAATTAAAAAATCGTACTGTGCCAATCTAATAATTTTTTCAGAAAGCTGCATTGTAGATACGTTGTGCATATTCTTGATATTTTGCTCCTGGCAAAACATACATAAGTTCCAATCAATAGAATTTTCCCGACAACGTCTAGATGGTTGAGACTTTCGTTTCTCAGTAGAAGCTTTCTCCTCGGTCACTGTTTCTTGTCTCTTTTTAACTCTATCAATTTTCCCCTTATCTGTAAAATTGCTGTAGCAATTACGATGGTATTTATAGTTCAAGATACCCTCTCCGTTGTTTGCAAGTATTCTCTTTATAATCGAAGCCGATGCCACATCATTTAGCACTTGGCGTTCTCTTGCCGCATCAATAACACGTAGTTTTCCATCTTCAGAAATACATCGAAGATCGCCTTTTCCCTCACAGAATAGACAAAGTTTCGAAGTATCCTGGCATTTTTGTTTTTTCAATGTAGCTACTGGAAGCAAGTCGCCCTCGCGTTTTGACGATGAGCGATTCATGTTATCACGACTCGAATATTAAATAAAACTATACCCAAACCAGTTTTAAAGCTTAAATTATCTAAAAAAACTAACGTAAGTAACGAACTAACAACTAAACTAGAAATAACTAGTAAAAATAAGTATTAAAATAGATAAAGAGAATATAGAAATTACTAAATGCAATAAGTGCAGCAGCGCGTTGCAATGCCTATAAAACAACTTAAAAAGTCAATAAAACTATACCCAAACTAGTTTTAAAGCTTAAATTATCTAAAATTCTAACGTAAGTAACGAACTAAAGTAGAACTAACTCGTATAAGGATTAAACTAGATATATAAACTATATAAATGCACTGATTAAAAACAAAAATAACAGCGCGAAGAAAGGCTGATAAAATTATTTTTTATTTATTTTTTAAAGTTTTGTAATAAATATTGCACAAACTTGGTTTCCCTTGACTCTTCTTTCTTCCAATTTGATATTCCAGTCCGTTTACGCTTGAATAACTCTGTTCACACTTGACTAAATCTCTTTCAACACCATAAAGTCCCTCCTTGTTGATTATCAAAGAGGTTATGACTCGGTTGCTAGGACACGGCGTTCTTTATTTACATTTTGTCGCTCTTTGATTTACTCATACATTTTCCGGCAGCCAATCAGCGTAGCTTATAGGGAAAACACGCTTATCGCATATCTAAATAGGATCTGTGAAAAACCCGCTTCGCGGCTCGAGGATGGGGTAGGAAAACATCGATTTTTTCCTTTTAAACTCGAAATCAAGCTTGGTAACAAGCAGATTAGTGTTAACCAAAGTCTAAGCTACTCACCCATGCTTGTTACCAGCTTCTAACACGAAATTGCCATCGGAATTGTTCCTAAATTGGTCAGCCAATGGGCGAACGTCGAAAAATTCTGACGCTTCCGGTTTTTGCAACATACGAGGTAAACAACATCAAAGTACAAGAAAGAAATATGCTATTTATACGATTTTAATGATATTTAAGTAAGATTTTTCGTGTTAATGCAATCAATATTATCGATACTGATACAGCCCCCGTTTCTCCAACATTTGCTTAATTACTAAGTATCGTGCCAAAATGTTTTGTATTTTGTCCGGTGCTGAATTGTGTCGAGCTAAAATATTTTAAATATTTTATACTGTATCCAATCTTTGTTGAATTTTGTTCAGTCAATGTTTGAAACCATACTCTCACATTGTATATCAGTCTACCAATGGAAGTGTATTTAACGATTTACCTGATTGTCTAACGAACTACAGTAGGACTCGCGTCTGTTTTGATTGTTGTATATTTCATTTGCATATATGTTTGCACTGACCTACTGTATATCAACGCTAGCCTGTATTATTCAATGTCTATCGCTGTAGCCTGTAATTATAAACACAAACGCATTTGACTAAAATGACTTTATTCATTAAGAAACTATTGTATATATATTTTAGAAACATATTCGGCTTTTGAATGTTAGAAACATATTCGGCTTTTGAATGGAACTAACAATAAAAATGTACTTTGCAATTTGTCAAGTTCTAAATAATGTTCGTGAACAAACTCAAGCACGGAAATTTTTAAAGTTCTGACTTCTAGAAATAGAATGGCTTACAAGACCTGTTATCATTGGGAATGGTATGTTATTTTTAATAAATATCGAACATAGGAATTTGATATCAGTCCGACACAAACAGCTGCAACTTGCTGCTACGCTAAACCAAAGGCTAAAGAATTGAACTGAACAGTGCGGTAAAATCTTGTTGAAATTATAAGAATACTCTCTGATAGTATTCAATAAGTCGAGAAATGAGATAGTATCGATTGAATAAAATAGTCATACTTTTTCCGGTCAGACAGTACAATATTTTGTGCACTATATTATTGTACTGGCTGTATTAAAACTATATTTGACTTCACACGACATAGCCATAGGCAGCGGCGATAATCAAGCAAATGCGGGCAAAGGGGTCTAAATCAGTATAACTAAGCAAAGAACAATTGGGTATAGATAATATTGATCGCATTACCACGAAAAATCTTTAAAATAGCATAAATAGCATATTTCTTTCTTGTACTTTGAATATCTTTGATGTTGTTTACCTCGTATGTTGCAAAAACCGGAAGCGTCAGGACTTTTCGACTTTCGCCCATTGGCTGGCCAATTTAGGAACAATTCCGATAGCCAATCAGAGCAAAGAAGTCTGTCTCATAGCAGCAGAATTGTCGGTAATCGTTTGAAGTTAACCTACCGCGATTTTGCGGGAAGGAGGCTTAGAAATATCATATTTTTTCACTCAAAATTTTAGATTTCGACTTGGCAACACCTCCAACCTTATTCCCTACATCTACCTGAGTATGAAAATGGTTCTTGCCAGCTTCTAACATAAAATTGCCATCAAAATCTTTTAGGAGCATATTTTGAACTCTTGGCCGGCCGACTAATATTATTATGTGAATTCTTAAAAAGGAAAGAATATTTATTATATAAATATATAATATATATTGTGTTGTGGAAACTTGACATGTGTGCATGTTCATGGATTCGTGGGGGGTTTAATTGTTTGTTCCCTCGTTGGGCAATTTTTGTGTATAGAACCACTTGCGTGGAGGGTTCTGTTAACTGCTAGTAGGACAGTTAAGTTATGTGGTATACCGGGTCCCTTTCAGGCAACGTGTTTATTTTAACTGCCAGTTGGACAGTTACGTTATGTGATTTGAAGTATTTTGTATGTAGAACCACTTGCGTGGATGGTTCTGTTAACTGCCAGTAGGACAGTGAAGTTATGTGCATTGAAGTACTTTGCGTGTAGAACCACTTGCGTGGGTGGCTCTGTTAACTGCTAGTAGGACAGTGAAGTTATGTGCATTGAAGTACTTTGCGTGTAGAACCACTTGCGTGCGTGGCTCTGTTAACTGCTAGTAGGACAGTGAAGTTATGTGCATTGAAGTATTTTGCGTGTAGAACCACTTGCGTGGATGGCTCTGTTAACTGCTAGTAGGACAGTTAAGTTATGTGACCTGAAGTATAGCCACCTGTGTGGATGGTTATTTTTACCTACCAGCTGGACAGTTAAGTTATGTGATTTGAAGTATTTTGTATGTAGAACCACCGGCGTGGATGGTTCTGTTAACTGCTAGTAGAACAGTTAAGTTATGTGGTATACCGGGTCACTTTCAAGCAACGTGTTTCAAGAGGACAACCGATATCCAAGCAAGGATTCTGCTTCAACCTCGACTTCCTCAAATAAACTTAATCAATAGTTGTATGATTGCTGAAATATTTTTATCGTGATGTTGTTGTTACTTATATGTGCTCTGATTTATATTATTATGTGAATTCTTAAAAAGGAAAGAATATTTATTATATAAATATATAATATATATTGTGTTGTGGAAACTTGACATGTGTGCATGTTCATGGTTCGTGGGGGGTTTAATTGTTTGTTCCCTCGTTGGGCAATCGAGAGTCTTTGGGGCTTGGCAGTTTTGAAACAGAGTCTCTAAAATAACTCCCCTGGCTAGGCCAGGTCAGAACTGTCATCCTTCCGCTGGCTTTTTCGGGTCCATTGGTTCATTGTCGTTCTAATCTTGTTTTCAGGCGAAAACACCCATTACTTTGAACTGGGAATATGATAGTGTGTTTGATACGAAAATTGTCCAAGTTGTCCAGAAAGCATCCATATGATGGGTGGACATTAATGGGACCCCAGTGGATGCTAGTGGCGGGATGACAGTTAGTCAAGAAAAATTGGAACGTATTATTAATGGTCAGTCTTTGGGTGACCCTGCCAATTTAGTTTACCGTGAGCCTTCGTCGTTTCGGGCAGGGGAACTTCATGCCCATGCTGATCATTGGGATGCTATGGTGGGCAATTGTCCTACTACACAGCAGGCTCAAGTTTTAAGTTGGGTCCAGGATAAAGTGTCTATTTTTTCCCCATTTTCAACATTATTGAGGAGTTTTTAAGTGTCGAACATATGATTCTGATCGACCGCCAGTGTTTCATTTTTTCAAATAATCAACCTTGTCGTCCGTTTGCCCAATTTATTCGTGCAACGTTGATTGAACGGACTAGTAATATCATTACTTGGGAGAATTGATGAACTAAATGAGTTGAAACGTTTTGTTTGTGCGTTCCCTACACCCACTTCACCTTAATTGGAAGTTATCGATCTAGTTATGTATTTACATATTATATGTTTATATCTTGGTGTCTACTTGGTATGTGTGTACGACAATGTGTGTATATCTACGTGTATATATGTATATGATTGCTATGCTGTTTGTTGTTCTTTTGGATTGTTTCTATCCCAAATACGAGGTTTGGGGATAAGGGATGGGATTTAGGTATGGTGAGTTAAGAAGGATTGTTTTGAAGGCGACGTGTGTGTAAAGAAGGAAAAGGATGAAACAGGCGTCCGCTGACTAACGTTTATCCCATACCTAAATCAACTGAGCTAGAATACGAGTGTTGGGAAATAGAATACTGTTATGCTAATATCTACAAATCTAACTGAATACATTATAGTTACTACAGTATTAAACTTCAATATATATTTCCATTTAGCATCAGGATATTATTCAAAAATATAAGGTTAATAAAACAGCAGCAGAAGATTATTGGTTCGCCACAAATAAATTGAAAAATCTCAAGCACTTATATTGATTTGTCAGCTAATGAATCAGCAAACATTTATTAAACAAACTATACTGGCACATGGGCTTTGACAATAGGGATGCACCAGATAGTTGAAAGATATCTGACCTGATTATCCGGCCGTATACTGCATATAGTTCATACGACATCTAGTGGCCGAGCCAGCTGTAGCCTGCATAGCAGACCATGTTGGAGCAGAAAGAGGAACGAGGAAGAAGGGTCTCCTGTAATACCCGGCATTCATGTTTACTCTTTCAGCTTGAATGAGGGCTTGCTTTACAGGGTAAGGCAGCTGCGAAGATTAAGCCTCACATAAGTTTTCGACATCAATGATTTCACCTCATCGCGAGTGGGAATACACTGAGAAACCTATATTGTAATACGTCCCCAGAGCTAGTAGAAAAAGTAGAAAATGACTCAACAGGTCATAATTTATACGCATTGAGAGAGAATTTGAATCTGTGAATCTGCCATTACAGTTCAGAGTTCTGACCACTGATATTCAGAATACACTCGCCAAGAGAAAGGCACAAGGCAAGTTTTGCCTGTTAAGACATTTTTAAAGGAGATAGGTTAACCACAGAGGAGGAATGAGGGTCTTCCCGAAATGCAACGCGCCTCAATGCGGCTCATTAGTATTGAAAATATTTATTCTCAACGCAACGTTCGATTAAAAACTGTTGAAATGTATTGCGATTTTTGCTGTGAAGATCTCGTTTTCTCAAAGGTATGTTTTGATAACTTTTTTGTTTAGTAATTTAATAAAAGAATTTTGGAATAATTTTGTATATATATCGCATTTTAGTTATGTTAAATTCCCATTGTATTTATACATGTTTCGGGTCAGTGAACATGAACTTAAAGTGGCATTGAAATATTCATGAGTAAATTATACTTTTTTACGAGGAAACTAAAATAAAATCATATCAGTGAATTCAGGAATGTTTACTCTTTATAGTGATACTTTAAAACATGAATTTACTCCATAAAACCGAAGAGTTATCGCGGTTTGAAAATGAGCTATTTTTGCTATATTCTATTAACCCTGATGACGGGAATATACACGCGTGGAGGTGGTTTTGGCGCGACGAAAACTACTGTATGGATCGCTATTTTCTGTGATAATTTTGAAAATACACATCTGTTGCTACTTATTTTATTTCATTGCTATCTTTTATGGTTAGATTTCGTTATATTTGAGTACATTTTATTGTATTTTTTCATTTATAGAGTAAATTTTGCGGTATTATAATAATGGCAACCAATAATAGCGATGCTGTCATTAGTGAGGAAGAAAATGAAACTGCTAAGCGTGTATATACTATTGGTGATACACCAGGGAAACCGGCAGATCGAAAAACAAGAAGACTTCAGTCGATCTTTGTTTAAGAGTTACACAACATCACCAAAGACAAAGGTATAAATTGTAATTTGTATATTCAATTATATTCAAGTATCATAACAGATCTCTTTGAGCATGTAATAATCAAGAAAATTACGTCATATTCTGACGTTTTCTGTCTTGCCAAATACAATTATGCACTGGTAAGTCAATTTAAACTGTAGTGTAGCAGCTCTAGTAAGGTTGTTTTCTATTGGTCTCCACACTTATTGGGTAGCGAAGGTACAAAGCGAGAATATTACAGAGCAGAATTATTGTTTCTTTACGTCAGTCAAAAATATTGAATGTTTGGCAGTTCAATGTGAATAAATGTAGCTAGCTTTTCAACTTGTTCCAGTCTGCGAGTGCCGCCGAGTACGAGGAACCATTTATAGCCATGTATTGATCTATAAAACCTTAAACTATTTGTAGTAGTGGATTAGACTGGCTCTTTGGCATATAACTTTGGTTGGTGACTAAGATATTTCACCATGGACTTTATAGTATAGATAGGAATATTTATTAATTATTTCATTACTTTCATTTATAGGTATATCCAGCTTCACCAAGTAACCCAACTCTGATGAACACCATACCACATTGGAGACAATGCATAGAGTGCTGATTTCAATCAAATCACCACACAAAAACAAAGTTCCCCCTAAACATATCATCAGAAGGTCTAATTAGACGAGTCCCAGATAATCACAACTACAATCCTGGACAAAACATCTGTCACACTACCAATTACAGGACCAACTTCTGCTGATATTATCCGTAATTTAGAAAAGCCCCCCCCCCATACTCCCACCCTTCAATGTTGATTAACAAGGATTGACAATGCAATGATTGACAAGGCAATGATTGACAAGGCAATTGTAGTAGTTCCAACGTTGTTTTGGGGGTTGGAGGGAGGAGTTAATGAATGCATTTTCAGAAAAGGTCCGAGGGGAAAGTTTTAAAAACCTACGATGTAAACCAGGGATGGATTTACCAAGGTAGGGTGCAGGGGAGTGCACACCCATTCTATGCTTGGCGAAGGGGGTGCAGGAGGGGTGACAATTCCCATATTAATTTCGAATTTTCAATTTGACAGGGAATTTCCAATAAGAAATAAAATATCAGGCCATTGATGGGCCTTTTTTACTTAATCTGTAAGCATATTATTTTTCAAAAATCTTTTGACAAGTCTGGCTCCCTGTGGGGGTCACCCTGACTCAAATGTCGGTGACTCCCTGCTTCACGACCAGCACCCGCTTTGCACCCCCCCCCCCACATCCCATGGAGATCAAATCAAGCAGCATCTGTCCCTGGTGTGAATAATGGGGTCATTCATGCTTGAAGTAATAACTTAAACTCCATTGAATACGAAATACCCAATTTCAAAATTAACATATTAAATGTGGTTGTAAACATTACTGTTGTGTGAAATTTCAATAAAATCATGCTTGAAATTGGGTATTTTGTATTCAAGAGGGTTAAGTTATTCTTTCAAGCATGAATGACCCCATTGTTCACACAGCATTAAGC
Source organism: Trachythela sp. YZ-2020 (assembly GCA_016169945.1). NCBI lineage: Eukaryota > Metazoa > Cnidaria > Anthozoa > Malacalcyonacea > Clavulariidae > Trachythela > Trachythela sp. YZ-2020. The sequence continues at coordinate 1,559,235 of JADLSH010000114.1, forward strand.
AACCTACCATAGCCATAGCTTTAATTAGTGCCCAGTGTTATTATAAGGGACTCATTTATTTAGACCTATGATATATTTCAGAACTTTCCTTTCGGGTGGTGTTTAGAATCTAGTACTCTTTGATGGATTGTCATATTAATGAGATATGTGAAGAACTTAATGACTCAACCAGTGTTGAGTTGGAGATATTATTGATAGAACAACAGTTGTGAAGAATATGCATTAAGGAAAATTTCCCTAACAATTTCCAGAACCTCGTTCCCAGGCTCTTCCATTTTGTGGCGGAAATAAATAAAAAATCTGCTAGGTTTTAGCAGGTCATAAGAACTGCTCCTACCAGGGTCTTTCCTTCATAAGAGTGAAGAGCCTAGGAATGTAATTTCCATAGGCATAGTAGTGCAACTGCATTGGTGAAGCTAAACAGCAACTAGTTGTCATGCTATGCAAATTATTAATTTGATATAATTTGTCTTTTGTTTATGTAAGGCCATAGGGTACAAAGGGCACAACTTTTAGCATATCATGAGTATGACCAGTTGGTATGCATCACCACTAAAGATTATCCTATTATTGCCACAGCCATTATGCAACATACTCACGAGGGCAAAACTTAAGCCTGTATGACCGACGCCTTCCAAACTAAAACTAAAAAATCAATTTCTGTGATTTATAAAGTTCTACGTAAGAACACCTCCATTCAGACTTCTTTGTTGATTTTTAACAAATCAATACAAAACACAACGCTGTTACAGCGGTATCAAGCACATTAATACACTTTTTTTTTACCTTTAATGCATTGCATCATAGGTTTTTTGGTATACATTTCTACAAGAGACCACCACAACAAAAAGATGGTTTAACCCAGCATACCCAAACGTAAATATGCATACCATATTTACAGTAGGGAGGGATATTATGTTAAGGTGGTACACCACAACAAATTATTATTTTCTTAAAAATGGCTATTTCAATAATTTTTTTGCCCAGAACTATTCCTCTGATCAAATGATGACCAATGACACAGTTTTCAAAATTATGATTGCCATGGTTACCAATATAATTACCCTCAGCAGTCAAAGAATGGTGTCTCGATAAAAACGATTACAAGACGACCAAACATGACAAATCTTCAAAAATGGTAAAAATAGAAACCAATATATGACGTGTATGCTGTGAACTGGGATCTTTAAAAAATATTGAGTTTTAGTTATTTTTTTCTGAAGGAGTTGATGTCGCATATATTTTTATGTCGTTTTGGTCAGAAAAATAATGATTGTACATCACAGATTTAGCCAATTTCCAAAATCCTAGTTCACAGGATAGATAAGGTATACACAAAGCTTCACTGAAAATTTGAAGTCATTTGGTTCATTACTTTAGGGGATATCGTTTTTAGCGTACTGCTAATTACGTCAAAATTAGGTGGATGTCGTTGCTATGGTGGTTACTACGGGACAAAATTTCAAACAAGCTGCTATTTTCCCTTATTTACCCATTTTCCGCCAAACAAATAGAAAAATTAACACCAGAAAACGAAAAATGGATCATTAACGATGCATAATATGGCTAATTTCAAAAATACGATTTTCCTTTAAAATTTTGTAGTGTACCCCCTTAAATTGATTAAATATTTTTATATTTCAATAAAATACAAATGTCTTTATTTATGTTTATAACTAAATATTGTCCAGCTGGTGTCCCGCAAGGCTCCGTTATTTCTCCAACACTGTTCAATATTCATATTAACGATTTGGAAAACACGTTGACAAACAACCTTACAAACACGCACAAGTATGCAGACGACTGCACTCTTGATGAGGTCGTTGCAAACGGAGCCCTTTCAAACATGAAGGAATCGACTAATCAAGTGATAAATTTGGCCAATGATAATAAAATGATCGTGAATCCCAAAAAAACTAAGGACATGTGGATCAGTTTTTCCCAATCCTCTCCTGAATCCCCACCCATACAAACGGATGGAATTTAAATAGAAAGAGTAAACTCCTTCAAACTTCTCGGTGTATGGATGTAAAATAACAAAAAGAGCAAATAAGCTATTATTCCTTCTTAGAGAGTGCAGGAAATCCTTCCTACCACCCGAGATTGGTTTATTAACATATACGTCGAAGATCCGCCCAATACTTGAATACGCCTCTCCAGTTTGGGGTGGAATCCCTAAATATCTTGAAGAAGAAATTGAACGTGCTCAACAAAGAAGCTTGAGAATCCTAGGATTGGAGAAAGATACCCTCCCTGCACTAAAAGAAAGAAGGGACAAGGCAACATGCAACGAGCTGAAAAGGATCGTGGAAGTCCCAAACAACCCATGTAATCGTTTCCTATCTGGTAATAAGAATCACACTTACGAACTGAGAAGGACCAGAGACAGCACTCCAAGACAGCTCTCAAAAACACACAGGCATAGTACGTCTTTTATCCCAAGGGCGTGTAGATTAACCAACCTATGAAATTAGATCATTGTATATATGTATATAAAAATTTCTTAAACTTTCTAATTTTTACATTTTCATAGGTTATACATGTATTTTAGTATAATATTTTTAACTTGTAAATCCATTGTATTTCTATATGCCAAAGATGGATAATTAATAAAATTATTGAATTATTGAATTGTATCCCATCTGCAAATGTCCCTCCAGATTAAGATCATTTCGACCAAAACTTATACCTATTCTAAACATTTTCTGTCGGTTATGATTCTTATTGATCTTTGGATGTTGCGCCTTGTTGGGAGAGTTACCCATGTTTTGTATAGCTAGATGTGTATACAATGACTTCTACTTTAGTCTGAAGACACCAGACTTGAACCGGTGGTGTTTGATAATACGAAAAGGGTGGGAGTGTTTTGTCATAGCCCCTAATCGGATCGTATGAAACGTCCTCAACTTACGAGAAACTGCTAAACAGTCTCTGACACTCATCGTGTAAAGACCTACTCAATCTACCTATTGTATTTTTTTAAATGTCTCCTTACAAACATGGACCACAAAGCAAGCCTGATGCTTTTGATATTGACAATAAAGAAATGTTTCTTTATCAACGTCAGCAACTTATTGAAGATAAACTTCTAAAGTGCTACGCTGAAGAGATCGGGTCAGTAATATCTCGTATTGTTGTTCAGAGTTGTCTTGGATGTAGTATTGTCCACTTTTCTCAAAGGCAACACCAGTGCCTTTATATGGATGGTTACGAACAACTATTCGTGTATTTTGACCAAGCATATTCAGAGATTTCTGAAACAAGAGTTATAAAAGTCTTTGTGGAACGCTTGAACGATATTAAACCGAGTGTAAACGCTCTTGAGTTACTAAAGTATACGTGTGATGATTGGAAAACATTATTTTTTGAGGAGAAGAAACAGTTGCTAAAGCAAGAAACTCTTAAGTTCCTGTAACTTACTAATGTGTTTGCAATTATATGATGTTGTATATATATATATATATATATACGTGTAGGTTTAGGTCTACGAAACGCAAAGAGTGCTCGACAACATATAGTTAGAGCAAATTATAGATTTTCGCTTACCTCAAAACTTGTCTGCAACACAAGACAAGTTTTGAGGTAAGCGAAAATCTATATATATATATATATATATACACTAATATCCATATGGAAGTGTTTTATAGTCATCTATAATTACTCGTTTATTATAAACTATCCGATAGTCCTTCTTCATTCGCTTAGTTAAAATATCTTTAGTTTTTGTATCGCGTGTTATTCTAAATGGAATATCTACTGAAACACATCCGCTCACATTGCATTTTGCATGGAGAAAAACTAGTGCGCGAATTACGTCAATGTTAACTCTTGTTAAAGCGGAACAGTTCAGGGTAATCCTACGTATTTTGGTCTCCACCTTGCCGGAATTCGTTTCGTAGCAATAATTCTTAGGACCTCCTGAAATGGATGTAGTGATGTGATCCCTTTTCAATTCATCCGTTAATTCGCCCAGATAAGGACCTATCGGAGGCTCTGGATCATCGGGTTTGCTCACGAAGATGATCGAATCAGTGTCATAGTATAGCACTCTCTCTTGCAACTGATCCAACACATCGTACAGTTTAAGACGTGCGTAGGCGGTGGTGAAGGCGGCGATGACCACGTTTGTCTTTGAGTTTGGCGCAATGAAGTTCTCATTGTTTTCATAATGGATCTCGATCACTTCGTCACTTACGAAATTCGCATCGAGAACATTGATTTCATCCGAGGTCAGGTAGTCGAGAAACGTTTGCACATCCATTACCTAAGGGGGAAATCAGCCGTAAGTATCTGATCATATCGTACCTAGAAAATTGTTACGGGGGGCACTATGGGTTTAGAATACATACCCCAAAATGAGTTCAGCATCAGCTCACCAGTACACGCAATCCAGGATTGTGTTCAATTTTGCTTCGATCCAAATGTATCCCTTCAACTACAAGGTACTCGTCCACATACCGCTGTTTTTGTTCCTCGGTGACGCAGTCCTTCGGGTACCCACTTGATTCTTGTTTTATTTTGAGGAAGGTGTTCACATAATCTTTAAACAGCTCGTCAGAGGTTTCGGGAAAATGCCACAGTTCGTGGAGTTGTAGGATTTGATAACCTTTCTCTAGGGCTTTCTCCAACTCTACGTGGCACCAGGTTCCCTGAATGGCTCTCTCGTTATCGGAATGGGTACAGGTATTTTGGTTGCACGTATCTGCACAGGTTTTGCAGATAGGAAACATCAACTTACCCTGGGTACGATAAGGGATGGAAAAGACCTCGAGGCGGAAGAACCGTACATTTGATCAACCCAAAGTAGTTGGAAATGTCTTCGTCAAAATTCTCGGTGATGATATGGGCGTGGCCGATAACTGTCCGCGTCATCTTATTGGCCCAGGGATATAATGACGTGAAATCTACGTATCTGTAAGGAAAAAGGACGTCATAATCTAAAATCCATGACGTCATAATCTAAAATTTATGACGTCATAATCTGCAATCTAGATCTAAAATTTATGCTGCGCTATCAACGTACCTTATTTTCTCGTCCTCGTCACATTTGTGGAACAGTTTGGCCGCGTTGGTTCGTCCACCAAAGAAAGCATCCCGAGGTTCCAAAGGATCGACCAGGTCGTAAGTATCAAAGTACCGTTTCATTTCTTTGTCTTGTTCCAGTTCTCGCTTTATATCGCATTCCCAGATCTCAACAACATGATAACCATGATCTTCGAGGTACAGGGTCTTTTCCACAGTGCTTTGTTGGAGTTGTTGCATGGTTTTACCATTTACGGTATTCACGGTGTCCCGAGCATAACATTTCATACACCCTATAAAAAATAGACATTAATATTTGTTTTGCTTCTATCTGGGACGTCTATTTAAGAAATGAGAGCGTACCGTGCCAAAAACAGCGATTAATTTCATAGACTGTGTTGGTTTCTTCATGATAAGCATCGAGAAAATACTTATCGACACGCTTTTCTCCTGCATTACGAGAATGCTGAATATAGAGGTCTTCCTTTTCAGCCTTATACGAGAGCCATTTTAAAGCCAAGAGGGATTGCTTGTTTTTTTGACGATAACCGTGCGGGGGAATGATGGCAATGGTATCTTCTTGGAGGAAATTCGTTCGGAATACAAGATTGCAGGCCGATGCAATAGTGAGACATTTCTCAAACGGGTCGATATCTGTAACGTCACGAAACAGTTCGCGAAATTCAAGACAGCAGCGACGAAGGATATCGACATCAGATCGACAGTAAGATAAAATTTCCTGTTGGAAATCGAACACGTATTCGTTCTGTTTCAACTCGCTATGCCATTCCAAGAATTTCTTCTTTCTCCTCAGGATTCATTCCATCAGGATGGTAAAATGGACTCGGAGGTAGGGGTCCAACATAGTTCTCGTTCTCCTTTTTGTTGAACAGATGAGGGAAATAACCTTTTGCAAGTTCGTCCAGTCCAAATGTTTTGGGAAAATCAGCGAGTCTCATAGGTATGAAGCTTAATGAATCGATGAATTTAATGTTGAACATTGGCACTGATAACGTGAGAACCTTCGCACCGCGCATGATGACTTCGGGGATAACACCGTTCTCGTGTAAATATTGAGGAATAAAATAACTGTCATAGCCTTGGAAATTATGAGCCAAGACGATACATCCTCTGTGTTCCTCTGTGAATAACCATTCGCAAAACTCGTTTCGCGTATTGTCTCCTTCGAACACCCACTCGTCACCGGCTTCGTTTTGCACAACGCACAAATTGGGTTCATGGTTACCGTTCTCCTGGCGACACTCAAAATCGGAAAATAATAGCTGGTTGTAACCGCTTTGAGATGTGTCGTCATTGGCTTCATTATCGGACAAGTCTTCGTTGTCGACCGTACTCTCTTCCTTCACGGGTTGCATGTAACATTGATGGTTCTCGGCGTGGACGTATTTATCACATGTCGAGCAGCGAACAAGTCCGCAGTTATGCAATTCAGACCTCAATCTCCCCCTAATTACAGTGTGGCATTGATCACACTTCACCAAAGATAAACAAATAGATTTAGCGTTTCATAAGTTTTGTTTGTGTCTATTGAAATAGGCCTCGCTTTTGAAATTCCGCTTACAATCCGCACAGCCAATCCACGAAACAATTGGACAGTTTGGAGAATAACACAATTTACAGGAGTCAGGGCACGAATGATCAATCGTTTTATCATACCCTTTCTTGCACGTATGGCAATACTTTTTTCGAGCAAAAAATGCCGGCATACTAGTGATCACATCGTATTGGTTATTGTGCAAATATAAATAAATATTTTTCTCTTTGTCAGGACCGGAATAAATGATTGAATTTTTGTGTTCTTTTGAAACAATGTTAATTTGGTACTCAGTCAAATGTGTTTGGAATTGTTTCACTTCATCTAAACCACAGCGTGCAACTGGCACCCCACAACGCTCGTGTAGTTCATAAGCTAAACGTTTTTGTAATGGCCCACGGGAGTCCTTAATAGAAATATATTGGCTATCGTTTTCAATTTTTGCGATTGCAACAACTAACGCCCGGGCTAAACATGTATCGTCTGTGTTTTTAATGCGGATAATTGAATTCTTTCTCGCCAAATGTTTCTCCAAATTAATCTCACTACGTTTTGTGCCTGTCCCGACAGTGGGCATTTCGACATGAACCAAATTAACCCTAACAGAATGATTTAAACGAAACTCGCGATTAGACTCTATTACACGCTCGAACTCCAAATGGGCAAACGTATTCGTGAACGGAACGGCATAGTCAGTACCAACAATTTTAAACTTTCTCACCTTCACTTGCTTTACATTTGTAACAGTAAAAAAGTTATTATCTCTAACCTCATCACTAGTACCAGCGTCGTTATCCACCTCCTCGTGGGCTCTCTTCTCTCCTCTACCCGTCTGCAGAAGTCCACTATCGTCATTCCAGTCTTGTTCGAACAGCGCTCTCTGCTCAGCTGTCCAGTTCGTCGTCATGTTCTCAAGTACGGTATCACTAGCAAAAGGCATCGACTGTAATGGTTCGTTATCATTCCAAATGTCCACAAAACGCTGTCGTTCCGTCGGAGACCAGTTGTCACAAAGGGATACATCCAAACCCATATCTCTGCTCTCCCGTCCCCATTCAAGGACTCACTGGATGAGTTCCATACGTCTTTCAAAAATTTGCTGATATTCCAAAAAGGTAATATCAGACCCCAGTTCTGTCTCCCACTCAGCGAGTTGGGCCAGCGTTTCACAGTTTTCAATTCGGCTATCCATATCGTTTTGAAGATAATCTTGCTCACTTAACAGTACTACAGCTCGAAATGCAATATGATTGAAACTGCAAAAGCTGCTCTTTTTATAGGTTTCACCAGACATGCGTAGTAAAGTAAAGCTCGCATTAGGTAAGCATTAGGTAAGCATTTAACCTTGAAAGACACCCCGGATAGTGCACGTTCAGGCTCGCCGACACACACACTCATTCACTCATAACTAAATCTATCGCGAAAAGCGCACGTTACACGCCGCTAACAATGAGTTCGCATACGTAAGCATCCACCTACAACAATGCACGTGCAGACTCACCCACGCACTCATAACTAAATCTACCGTAATAGATGCACGTTACGGAAATGTTTACTTAGACTCATGCTGCTAAGTCGGAAATCATTATTTTATATTCCAATTAGCTGTCAAAAATTATTCAAATCCTTTGTATCTCACAGCTAAGTATGCTACTAATAAAACTTATGCAGTAAAAAATGACTATTGGCTTGATAGATGTGTGATTATCGAATAATTTCATACGACAGGTATTGATATTCAGCGAAATGCGATCAATGCGTATTATAAATGTTAGATCTGTCCATGTGTTGGGAGTATTGACTCGAAGCGAAATGTGATCAGTGCATACTATACATATGTAAACATGAAACGAATGTTTCGTTTAATTCTTTTAGTATATTTGGTAGCTCTTAAAAGAGCCGTTTTTTGTGTATTGTACGCTTCTCAACCAGCTCGATGTTTTATAAAACTTAGGCAGTGGGAAATCACTATTGGCTTGATAAATGCGTGATTATCAAAGTATTTCATGTGGGGGTATCAATTTTCGTGTTTTATAGGCATGCATAGTACATTTGAAACGCACACTAAATATAACTAAACATGTCATTACGTCATCTTGATTAAAACCGGATACACGTAGTTGAACGTGCAAACTTAATAATTCATGTGGGCGGGTAATTAATTCATGAACGTACATCATTAATTCCAAATGTGGGCGGGTAATTAATTCATGAACGTACATCATTAATTCCGAATGTGGGAGGATATTTCCGGTTATTACGTCATTGGCGGTATGACGTCATTGTCGGCATCCCTTTGTACGCTGGATGGGGGGGTTACCTACTATCAAACACACACAACTTGACGCAGACCATTGACTCATTGTGTTATCTTCCTCAGCGATATACAAAGTTGCTCTATTACTTTAGTCATGATGCCAAGGTGAACCATACATAAATATCAATATTTTTCCAGTTTCACAATCACATATAATTAGGTTATCTATAAAATACATTGAAAGTAAGGTACATAAGTAAATACAAAATTCAGATTAACTTAAAATATTTGCATCATTCTAATGAATGCAATTAAACAGGTGTCTGCTAATAATACATAATTATGATATTCTATTTCATGAGGCAGGACATAACTGACTTAACTAATATTTGACGAGATCACAGTTGTATAAAAATAATCAATTCTCACACAATAATAAATATTCTTGCAGTGAGTTCCATATCAAAATACACCCCTAGTGAGACCTAGTGAGGTTATAATTATAATACAATTAGATATTGCTTATGTACAGTTAGCCTCCTGAGATTCCAAAACTCCCTTGGGCATGATGCACAGGTCTATATAAATGATTTCTTAACCCTACTCTCCTGGGCAGCACACTTTGGAGGAACAAGCAGGGTACAGCTGAGTTAGGAAGAGTCCACAAAAATCATCGAGAGCAGTCGTCAGTAAAAGTCAAACATTACAATGATTGGAATACAAGACCTACTGTATACTACAATCCTTTTCAAAAGTGTTGGGACAGATGTCCCAAATACCTATTATATTGACAAACGTCGATCCCCCTGCCCCCTATTCAATGTTGTGTCCAAAATATTATCATTTTTGACGGGGTTTGGTCTTACAATTGGGAAACCAACATTGATTGGGGAGGGGGGGAGGGGAGGGAGACCATTACAAGTGTATTACAAGTGTACAGATTGACCTATGCTCTAAAACTGCAGGTGTCCCAACAACTTTTGAAAGTGATTGTCTGAAAGGCGTCTATAGTGTCCTTCAGTCAAAGAGTCTATTTCAAAGTTATTTTCATGAAATTCAAATAGCATTTAGCGTAACATATTGAGCGAATTGCATTGGCATATAATATCTCGTTTCCTATGCATTCTTTGAAATATAACGCGATAGAATAGTATATTATACAATATGGAGTTATAAAATGCGATGTATTGGGAGGGGAGTGATTCAAGAGATATATTATTGAAACTGGCCTATGCAAGCGTGATATGCAAATTTATCTGAAAAATTAGCGACGTCGATTATTGTTCAGTAAAATGCATGGGAAAATTGATGGACATTGCGTATGAGCCGTGCATATTTGACGACTGATTGTACAATGTGTCTGTGTTATAACTTTATAGCGTCTGCCGTTGTTTTGCTCCACTGTGTACTAACATGGTCTGTGACGAAAGATATATCTGACGAAACGCAGGCACATGTTACCTTGTTCAGTATGGGAACAAGTATTATATTCGCAAACTTGCTAAAATGGCTAGGAATCCCATCCGGAATTTTCCCACAGACTAAAATAGCAACTATGTATAGTCCATCAAGCAATTGCTAATAAGAAATATATCAAGAAACGTGGCTGGAGTGTAAAGGACAATCGCGTAAATCTATACTCCAAATACCAGTAGAAGACATTTTTATTTATTATGATCATTTATTATGTATGCCGAGGCGCACTGAGGCTGTGATTAAATATAGATCTATTATTTAGGACGTGAAACATGTATGTAATATAAGACGCTTGAAACACGTGTTCGGTTGACACACGGTTGATACTCTAAATCGTACTAAAGGAATACCGTATTGATTTCCGTGCATCATTCTCTGTTTCTTACACGCGGGTTGTTGCGAGACTTTCGAAAAGCGTAAAAAAAAACGAGCCGATAGGCGAGTTTTTTTTAGCTTTACGAAAGTCGAGCAACATCCCAAGTGTAAGAAACAGAGAATCATGCACGGAAATCAATGCGGTATTTGTTTTATAAAATAACCACCCAGAAATATAAAAAAATGTTTATTAATATATTTGATGTACATTGCAATTCTCCCAAAAAACGTCAACAACAGCGTATGCTGTTTTATGCTTTGTGCTTTCTGCTTGTACGCTATCCACGAACTCGTCAACTTGTTTATCCGACTTTAAGACGAACCTCTGTTTACCTTTTTCGCCATTATTTTCTTTGTCAAAGTCAAAAGTGTGAACTATTATCGCCCGACATTTTTAAAATTTCAGGCGCGGGAAAATTTCCCGTGCATGATTCTCTCATCCTGCATGGGTGTTGACCAATCAGCGCGCTCTATTTACTTCAGTTATTTTATAAAACATTTTCCTCAATTTAGCTTTGAGTTGATACGGCATATTCAATTTTTCCACAGTAACTACTAAAAGAAAATGTTTAGGGAGCCTGTGTTGATAAATTACTGGTTGTTCTTTCCCAAAAAGTATGTAAAATTGTGTAAAGTGTATCGATTGACACTCAACTCTAAAAATCACTACAGTATACAAGATATATTTATATAAAAAAGTGTCAACCGCTCCAAAATTTGGCTTAATCACATTTAAACTCTTTAATGACTAGCAAACACATTGTTAGATATTCTCAACATATTAGTCTCAGCCTTGTTCTGTTTTAAAAGCATTTCAGTGGCTCGTTATTTCATTTTTATATAGTGTCAACCGACGTGTCAACCGATGCTACTTTGATGGCAATCGTCTATTTAGTCCGTAAAAGCTTATTAGGATAGCTTGCGCATACAATTAGCATTGGTTTGACCCAAGAGCGGAGGTAGAATTGTTGATAATAAGTTTAGAAAAACATGAATTACATGTTCTCACTTCTTTCTGTTGATTTTCTAGGATTCGAATAAATTGTACATAAAATATATCCGAAAGGCCCCAGCTGACTTGCATCACCATGGTGATGACCATATCAGTTCAACCACCCGTGGCGCGTTGTTTTGTGCCCAAAGCAATGTATAATGGTTGCCTACAATCCTATTTACTATCCACGAACTTTCTGATAACTTGCAACATAAACGTAGTGCTTGAAATTATAGCTATGTCCAAGTGACACCTCTTTTAGTAGGTACCTCCAAATTTATTACCATCTGAGTGATCCTTCATGGGCGGTACGAGAGCCATGGGGAGACAAATCTATCTGAGAATTCTGCTCTAGATAGCTAAGCGCTTGCTTGGTTTGAGAACCCAATTTAGCAGTTGGCTGATCCATTTCTCGTATACGAATAATAACCGGAAGTCTATTGCTATGCGATAAACTATACCACATTAAATAATTCAATAGTTTTGGACATAATTGATAAAAGCTAAAAACACAATAAACCTTAGGGAATTAAAGATGCTATACCCAAACGCCCATATATTCTGTTAATTATTAACTTTTCCAATTTCACACGAACTAGAGTGGTTAGAAATGTTGTATTACATTTGCTATGCACAATATAGAAATAAATACATCGCCCTTAAAGCATTCTTTGCCAGTTATTTTGAAATATACAATAAAAATTTGGGTATAGTGTTCAGACAATCCTTTTCAAATGTGTTGGGACAGATGTCCCAAATACCTATTATATTGATAAACGTCGATCCCCCCGCCCCCTATTCAATGTTGTGTCCAAAATATTATCATATTTGACGGGGTATGGTTTTACAATTGGGAAACCAACATTGATTGGGTAGGGGGGTGGAGGGAGGGGAGGGAGACCATTGTGTATTACAAGTGTACAGATTAACCTATGCTCTAAAACTGCAGGTGTCCCAACAACTTTTGAAAGTTATTGTCTGAAAGGCGTCTATAGCGTCCTTCAGTCAAAGGGTATTTTTCAAAGTTATTTTCATGAAATTCAAATAGCATTTAGCGTAACATATTTAGCGAATTGCATTGGCATATAATATCTCGTTTCCTATGCATTCTTTGAAATATCACGCGATAGAATAGTATATTTTACAATATGGAGTTATAAAATGCGATGTATTGGGAGGGGAGTGATTCAAGAGATATATTATTGAAACTGGCCTATGCCAGCGTGATATGCAAATTTATCTGAAAAATTAGCGACGTCGATTATTATTCAGTAAAATGCACGGGAAAATTGATGGACATTGCGTATGAGCCGTGCATATTTGACGACTGATTGTACAATGTGTCTGTGTTATAACTTTATAGCGTCTGCCGTTGTTTTGCTACACTGTGTACTAACATGGTCTGTGACGAAAGATATATCTGACGAAACGCAGGCACATGTTACCTTCTTAAGTATGGAACAAGTATTATATTCGCAAACTTGCTAAAATGGCTAGGAATCCCATCGGGAATTTTCCCACAGACTAAAATAGCAACTATGTATAGTCCATCAAGCAATTGCTAATAAGAAATATATCAAGAAACGTGGCTGGAGTGTAAAGGACAATCGCGTAAATCTATACTCCAAATACCAGTAGAAGATATTTTTATTTATTATGATCATTTATTATGTATGCCGAGGCGCACTGAGGCTGTGATTAAATATAGATCTATTATTTAGGACGTGAAACATGTATGTAATATAAGACGCTTGAAACACGTGTTCGGTTGACACACGGTTGATACTGTAAATCGTACAACATTTTCCTCAATTTAGCTTTGAGTTGATACGGCATATACATGTAAAATTGTGTGAAGTGTATCGATTGACACTCAACTCTAAAAATCACTACAGTATACCGGATATATTTATATAACTAGAAGTTACTATCACAAGTGAAATGCTGCTTCAACGCCATAGCCTATTGCCAAGGGAAGCCAGTTTTTTACTTGAAAACAAATCCTGGGAGACTTCCCAGGCGCTTTTACCCATTCAGCTAATTCATAGAGATCCGTGGCTAAGCTCGCGACCTCTCCACTTCCTCCGCGTTTCGCGACCTCCCCAAGCACCCCCGCGCGCTCGCTCAGCTTAGCCATTGATCTCTATAAATTAGCTGAATGTGTAAATTTTCTTTTCCTTCAAGCGCCTGGGTACGGGGCTGGGGGTGTCACAAACTGGCACTCCCCTGGTCACCCAAGCCATCCGCACAAAACGCATGCAATTTTTTGTCAATCTTGTATGCATCTTTATAGAATACTTGCGCATTTTGAGTTACGTACTAAATGTGTTTTAACCAGACCAATAGAAACGGTACGATAAATGCAATACGAACGAGAAACGTACAAATCATGCTGATATTCGTCACGCACTATGTAAAATATTCGACATACTTCAGTCTATATATATGAGAGTATTTTATTTCCAACAACAAACATTGCTCCTTCAAGACTTGACGATCGTAAAGCGCATCGCTCTAAAACATCTATACTCTGCAATACTTTGAGCGAACCATACGTGGGTATTTATTTGTATTTGTGGGAAACTAAAGAGAAACTAGAAATCAGTGTTGAATGATAATTCAGACATAAACGCGCAAATTGATAAAGAACTCTATTTATTAGAGTTCAAGGGTCAGCTGTCACATATTCTTGATAATTATTACACTGTATTAAAACGGGTCAAGTTTTTACAAGGAAACCGAAGAGCTTAGTTCTCCCTACGTCTTGCAATATTTTAAGATGATCCTGTAGCTCCTCGTTATTAATTATACTTCGATTTAATCCAAACGCTTGAACAGACCGCCATATCAGTATTCAGCGAGATGCATTCCTGGCGACAAATAATATGAGGGATATTATATTTCCAACAACAAACATTGAGCCTTCAACACTTGATTCGGCGCATCGCTCTAAGACATCTACAGTATACTCTACAATAGTTTGAGCGAACGTACCATGCGTGGGTATTTATTTGTATTTGTGGGAAACTAGATAAAAGTGTTGAATATAATTGAGACATAAACGCGCAATAACGCGGATCTCTATTTATTAGAGTTCAAGAGTCAGCTATCAACATATTCTTGATAATTATTACACTGTAAACAGGTCATGTTTTTATAAGAAAACCGAAGACGTTAGTTCTCTCTACATCTTGCAATATTTTAAGATTATCCTATAGCTCCTCATTATTATACTTCGATCCACCCAAACGCTTGAACAGACTCGACATTAAATAAAATATTCGACGACAAGGCAACCTGGTAGAAGACAAGGTCAGAGAATACAACGTTCCAGCAAAACATGCGCAGTTGAGCAGCTGCTTCTCAGGCGTTTGCCTGATGATTGCCCCCCGTTCCCCCCCGGTTTGCTAACAGATAAATTTTCAAACTGAGATATCGTTGACTATTCATAACTCGGCAAAAGGGACTGGCACGAGCAAGATTAGTGTGCTGCCTCGCTGGCGCTCGGCAGCAAAAAAGTGTCAACCGCTCCAAAATTTGGCTTAATCACATTTAAACTCTTTAATGACTAGCAAACACATCGTTAGATATTCTCAACATATTGGTCTCAGCCTTGTTCTGTTTTAAAAGCATTTCAGTGGCTCGTTATTTCAGTTTTATATAGTGTCAACCGACGTGTCGACCGATGCTACTTTGATAGCCTGCGTGGCAGGCGTTCTATTGTGGGGGAGGGAGTTTTGCTTAGAGCGCTCTCTTTTTTTTGAGAGCGCGCGCTAGGTGAGAAGTTAGGGGGGGGGAGGGGAAAAAGCGAAGGGAGAGGCGAAATGAACGCCTGCCCAAATCCTATTCATAAACGAGACTTTTGTGTCCAAAACCTTCGGTTAAATTCCCATTGGCTAATATGCGCTTTCGCGTCAACACTCAGTGAGATCTGTCAACAAATCGGTAATACGCTTGAACAACTGCAGACAGATTTTAGATGGCGGTACTCAATAGTGTAGTATTGTGGTATGTCCTTTGGAAAGCATTATGAAATACCAGATTGCTGAAGCACAGTCTCTTGGAATGACTGCATGTTCACTTACTGATACGAAATTAGCAGAAGTATCTCAGAATCCACCACAATTTCTGTTTGCAAGCGAACACCTACAGCGATCAATTTCCGGAGCGCTAGCGCTCAATCATCACTAATTTCCCCAGCGTTTTTTCATTGGTTATTTGAAGAGGTGTTACTATAATTTCCAGTCGTATTTGTTTTAGCCTTGTCTCGTTTATGAATAGGATTTGTTTTATTCTTTCAAAATATATTTCCCAAAATATTATTGTTTCCTTCCACTCTTCTTTCCAAACTATTAGAGTAATGATCAAAATTGTAATGGTACATTTAAAATGAAGGAAGCCACAGTGATTACGTCAAGTAAAACATTTCATTTGGCGATAGCCTTTTATTGCGTCGTGAAGAGGGGTGTGAGCCAAGGATCCAATTCTGTTTTCTAAGCCAAAAATTTGTTTTGAACGCAGATATCCGACTCGCCTACAACCTTTGCATGGCAGATTTTTTGATAAAAAAGATTAGCAATAGTAATGTTTTGGAATGTAATGTCTGGCAATGTTCAGCTGGGGCGAGGGGTTACTGCAAGCATGTATTTCTAGTATGGTTATATCGGTGAAAAACAAATTATGATTCAACAATTCAATACTTCCAGCCTCAGCTATATATGTTATAGTCCACCCGCGTTTTGGGCTCAGCGCAGAACGCGTCATTTCCGTGCGCAGTCGAAACTCCGAATTGGTCTATAACAATCTCAGTTAATCCCCGAGCTGGCGCGAAGCGCCGTGCGAGGGTACTAATTCCGCGCGGATATTTACACCCGGAAAAAAAGGGAAGCAATGGGAAATCCAAAGTTCATCAAGTTTTGCGGGGGCATGGCTATGTTTCATGGGTGTGATGGGTGTGATGGGTGGTCATCTCACTAATCTTTGTTAGGAGTGGAAAGAGCTAATTATAAAAAAACATGAGTAAGTCATATCAGTAAGTCTGAATTATAACTTATAAATAGCTTTTTGGGGCTTCAGGAAAAGCTGCGGAACAAATTTATCGTTTATACTTTATAAAAAAGGATAAATAGAGATAGATGGACGAAAAAATATGGCAAGTTTCTTATATTAAATTGTTGATATAGCCGTAAGAATGTTGTTTTATTTACATAGATTTTCATTTTTTTACAATTAAAATATCCTATATTTTATGCTATCAAAAAGTTCCAACTTAAAAGGAGAGCGAAATCGTTTCACACGAGAGAATTTGTATATTTTCAACTGATTTCATTTCAAAAACTAATTTATAAGTAAAAGGCAGTTTAGTTTTATATACTTTTGGCAACGTTTTAGTAAACGGAAGGTTGCATTTAAACATTAATTTGAAGCTTATAGAATGCATAAGAACATACCTACACCATATACCTCAGATTTGTATGGCTAAAACAACTAATATTTTTATTATTTTTGTAGTTTTTGTAACCTGTTGTTTTGTACTCCAGAAAAGAAGTTTATTTTATCGTGTTGCCATGGCTACTGTGCTTCCTCTTCCTGAAACAAAATTTCATTTTTTATTCTTTCAAAATAAATTTCCCAAAAATAATATTGTTCCTTCCACCCTTCTTTCCAAACATTAGAGAAATAATCAAAATTTTAATGGCAAATTTCAAATGAAGGAAGCCACAGTGATTACGTCAGGTAAAACATTTCATTTGGCGATAGCCTTTGATTGCGTCGTGAAGAGGGGTGTGAGCCAAGGATCCAATTCTGTTTTCTATGCCAAAAATTTGTTTTGAACGCTGATATCCGACTCGCCTACAACCTTTGCATGGCAGTTTTTTGATAAAAAAGATTAGCAATAGTAATGTTTTGGAATGTAATGTCTGGCAATGTTCAGCTGGGGCGAGGGGTTACTGCAAGCCTGTATTTCTAGTAACGAATATATTGAGCACTTTTTTGCACAATTATTGATCATTGTCGGACTTGGATTACAGTTGAGCATCTTCTGTTTCCATGAATGTATTTAAAACATTTCTACTACAACAATAAAATACAATTACTGCGCTTCACTGATACAAGTTAAGAGTAAAATCGTCATTGTTAGTGCTAACTCTATGAAGTAAAAAAAATGTGGCATTTTCCTCAAACGTTCTTGCTTTATTGTCTTCTTCAGTAAGCAGGTTTGCAACATACAAGAGGAGCAGGAAATGGGCTTGGTAATATGCGGCATATAATTTCTGAGCGAAGACATTGCAAAGTACGCAGTATACCAGCACTACCATCGTCGCAAAAACAGGGCGTTCTCTTGACTATCTCGGTCGAATCATCTAAATGAAAACGCAGTGATAAAATGTTGAAACATCCCCCCCATGATTTCAAATCAGAAAAACGGATATTCATCAGAGGCCTGCAGAAAGTCATGTTACATTTCGTATCGTGAATTATTGTGTTAACCTACACGGCACAAAACACATTATTACAATCTTAACTAAACGAAAAGGAAATGAGACTGTTAACGGACACAAAAATATAAAGAAAATATGAGGGACGAAATGTACACAAAAGTAAAGACATCTTGAAGGGATTCGATTTCAAATATCCAATAACAGAATAACAGTTTCTTTACCTGCAGAATCTTTCTTATCTAGTTGCCAACGTGGCAAACCAGAACACAGCCCGATAAAAAACAGGATAGTGATAACTGCAAATACTTGCGATTGATTCATTATGATACAACTGAAACGGAATTCCGAAATTAGTTTTAACATTCTGTGTGTTCGAAGAAACAAATGCATGCAAACTAAAAACCTTTTCAAGCGATACATCAAATAATATCAT
Source organism: Trachythela sp. YZ-2020 (assembly GCA_016169945.1). Taxonomy (NCBI): domain Eukaryota; kingdom Metazoa; phylum Cnidaria; class Anthozoa; order Malacalcyonacea; family Clavulariidae; genus Trachythela; species Trachythela sp. YZ-2020. Next base: position 1,577,790 of record JADLSH010000114.1, read on the forward strand.
CTCAAAGTTTCCGTCCGAAAGTTTCAGCTAGAGAAACCCCTATTCAACACCTGAAGTAACATACAACTGTAATACAATATTTTCATGCACAGTTTGACTGAGGTGCTATTTTTGGAGAAGGATTATTTTGTGTTAATATTCTGATTTTCTAATTTTTGGATACTGCAGTGACAACAATTAAAATGTACTCTATAAGGATAGCTAAAACAATATATGTACAAGGGCCATCGACTCAAAGAGTTAATCTGTCTTCCATGAACTTTACGATGTTAATAATATAACTATAAAACTTACCAGCCTTTTCTAAACTTTCTTTCTTTCTTGCAATGCTGTTTTCGCCAAGTTCCCTACAAATTTGAACCAGCAGAAGAGCTCGCCTCCATTTATAATGAAACTTTGATTCTCATTATCTCACATTCGCATCTATTTTACATGGTTGACAGATAATGAATTTCCGGTTTCACAATACTGGTCGGTGTCGGCCTTTCTATTCTATGGAGTTGGTGCACTTCAATGCCCACTGAAGTATACGATTCGCCAATATAGCCAATAATTACATACTGAACGCTTAGCTGTCGAGGACAATGCATCAGACAGCGCATTTAAGATTGAATTTCCTGCGTGTCTACCGCGCTCTCATAATATCGGGTGTTATTCCTATGCGCGTCAGCTTGTCTATAATTTGATTGCGTAGCAATCTATGTTAAAGCACCAATGCCATAACAATACCATACAGTTATAATGATATTACAATGTTTAGTCAGTGGCGTCAGTAGTTGGGAAAATGCGATTCATATCATCTTATACTTTAATTAAAACTGTTAAAAAACATGGATATTTTATCAAACTTTAAATGCATTTCATTGTGGCGAACAGCGTCCCCCCTTCCCCCAATAAGCGAAAAAATAAACGTTTAACTTTCTATTCGTATCTATAATTGCATAGCTCGTTTGAACTTTCCTGACACATAACAATACATCAAAATTTAGCAGACATCTTGAACTGAAAAACACCGTAAGCCTGGCTTGCACGCAGGACACTCAAATACATGTAAGTTTCATTAGGGGCTCGACACCTAATATGGTGACGCAAGCCCTTCAAGTTGTCTTGCTGTTTATGATGAATTGAAATTTTAAGCGTGTAAGATAGAGTGCTCTTTCAGACAACTACGAACATTCCAATAAATCACTCATATTTAGTGTGAAATTATCTTAGATTGATTATGATGCTCTGTACGCAGTCATTTGGGTCGTTTTGGTGCTCGGTGAATGAGCTGCAGATATTGCTGAAAAGCATGACATTTGCTGTTATGAACTGAAACCATACTATAGCCTGTCTAATAGCAACATTGGAAATACGCAAAAGGAACATTGACGATTCAAGTGCTTTGTTGACAAACCACTTTCAGAAACGGGGATACGGTATAAGGTCAGTAAGTGGCGAATTATATCAGCCCTATTTCAGACGCAATAATTTTTGGCCGCTTGTATCTTTACATTGTATCGGTATTACACTTTCTTCCCTACAAGTTCCACTTCTCAACACAAACATCATAATTCCTCTCCCTCTTCCAATAGTGTTTAATTCAATATGCACAAATGTTGCAAAATACTCCAGCCACGTGAGTGCCATGAATTAATGATTGTCGACAAGCAAATATACTATATGTTGGTTTGATGCTTTGAAAGCTTATTTTTTGATAGTTGACAAATGTATTTGGTGCCGAAACTTGACGCTTAGGAAAAGATGAATTGTTTTTAATGTTTTCTTAAGCAAAAACCGAAAATTAAATAATTTACATCCTGCCAAGTTTGGGAAGTCACAGATTGCCATTTTGTTTATATAGCTATAGTTGTTTTGCATCAGGGCACAACAGAACCGCATTGTATAACAGCTTTTGAGCTTTCAACACATGCAAACAAGGCGGTCGTTTACATTAAGTATCCCATCTGTTATAGCAATGGTATATAAAAACCTATATATGGTATAAAAGTATATATATAAACAAGTCATGTAATGAATATTTTCGTTGTAGTTAAGGTTGAATTCATACATGCATATACGTGTCCTTTTGTTTTTGGACTTTTCATGCCTTATCTGTCTTGAAAACTTGCCAAATTTGAATAAAATCTGAAAATCTAAAACTTAGTATTTCAAGTAGATATAGGCTTCCAAAGTTGAAGAATTTGCAAAAATCGATTTGTCAAAGTCAATTTGATTGAAAATACTGATAAATGCATTCCTCGAGGCATGTTTTCCCCGTTTTTTCTTATTCCAACAACACGCGTATAGAACCTTCTCAATGATGAACTAAAACTAGACGAATGTGGCCTTTCTATATTTAATACGAGCATACATGAATATTACACAACATCTTTAAGATCTTGTTTTAAGGCAGACGATCCTCGCTCGTACAAAATCATATGTCCAAATAGTAACTATGTCCGTAGTCTAGCTGTTCCAATCTCGTGCTACATGTAGAGTAATGACGTTGTTTTGGGTTCTTATTGGTTGTTATACTTTAAGGAAATTTTAGTTTATGCTTATCATCGCCGTCTGCAAATATATTTATTTTGCAGATCCTGCATTCACCGTCGCCCAAATTAGGTCTCAAGAGAATTGAAATCGTGTTTTCTTTACCATACAATCGAAGTCAACATACAGTATTCCATTCGTCAGAATAATCAACATTCTCCTATGTGCATTTTTTGCAATTGTATGCAAAATTGCCATAAACAAACATGATCACCAAAAATATCAAATTGTTCAAATGTATGCACGGGGAAAGCATTAAGAAGTCGATATGCATGCCTTGGTTTTGTAGTTCTACCGCTATTTGTGCCTGCATACTTGTGATCTGCGATCCTTTTCTGCAGATAATATGCATATGTATTTTGTACGTTAATTCAATGCGACAAGCGAACTGAACTTGTCCACTCAGCAATAAGTTGCTTTTGGTATACGTATATAATCGGCATACAACTATTTCAATTAAGGTTGTCTCAAGCAATAGTCAAATGTGCTATTCAACCGGGAAGAGTACAATTGAATTGGGACATTTTATAGGGTGAAATGTGTTATAAATCGCCTCGTGAGATTAGCAAGTGGTGAGCACTTATCCTATTTTTTGTATATTTACAAGTAATACAGTTCACTAAATCAAACCGCTTCGTATAGCAAAACTGTCGTATGCGTAGTTCTTAGCCTGACAACATAGACGCGGAACTGTTTTCTTGATAGAAATAATAGGGCAGCTTATTATTAAGATTTTGGTGGCATCTCACTCGATTGAATAATTGGAAGGTTGTGTAGATGGAAAATTATTGAGTGAAAATTATATACATTTATCAGACCTAACAAGGAACAGCTACGAAAAATGCAACTATAGGTCCCTAGCTGGCAGGAATCGAACCTGCAGCCCTGCGATTATTATTAACCTCTCTGTGAATATATTGATTATATTTAATTATACAATATTATATTTTCTGATGAGGGACTGATTCAATTATTCCCCCAAGTTAATCCCGAATGAATTGTCAGTTTTTCTAAGCTTTAGCTTGTGCAACGAGATGGAAAGAGAAATTACAATTTTTCATCAATTTATTTTATATGATTACAGTTAATGTGGGAGTTGGGTTCATTCGTCTATGCCTTAGAATATTCAGTCTCTCCTAGTGCGTCTTACATGTGTTTGTACGGCCACGGGATGAAAACATAAGACTAAAACGAGTCTCTGGTGGGTTGATCAGAGTTTAAGAGTATAATATATTATTCGTGCACTCATCGTTATCCTATTCTGCCATGATAATTTGCCGTGTGTATAGAATATATTTCCCTGCAGTTATTTTTCACATAGCGTATACTTGGATCATTAACAGATTAAAATCAACTGTCTTATATGCATTGCTTCTTTTCAAACCTTCCATTTTCTAATCTTCTAATCCACCCATTCAGCTATTGTTAAGGAAAAAATACCCAGTATCAAAATTATGAAGTGAACAAGTCAGGGTGTGCTGATTAATAATTCTTACTTGCAACTGAGAGCTAAGCTGAATTGCGAAGAACGCAACTCAACCTGATCGAATCGAAGGCTTTGTTAGGGCGCCTCTGAGAGGCACCTAATTATGAATCATGTGCCATCAAAGACCACAGCTACGGTAGAAGGGTAAGAAAGGGAACGACACCGACCACCCAGTCAACTTTCCCTGTGGGAGTTAACTGGAGTACGTGGACGCTTCGACGATTGCGCCCCCAAAGCCAATATCCACGATAACAGCTAGTAGGACTTGTATTCCAATCATTGTAATGTTTGAGCACATAAAACGGTTAGTGCGTGATATACTAAAATGCATATCATCTAATACCATATGGTTTTCTTGTACTGTCACGACGGAGTAGAAATCCGGCGAAAAATCTCATTTTTGTAATCTTTAATTTGTGATTTCATTCTTTAGTCGCCTGCAGAAATGCCAAACAAATAATTAATGCCTGAGGAAAAAAATTATGAAGTTCTATAACAAACTTGCCTCCATGAGCGTATTAAGCGAAAAAATAAACGTTTAACTTTCTATTCGTATCTATAATTGCATAGCTCGTTTGAACTTTCCTGACACATAACAATACATCAAAATTTAGCAGACATCTTGAACTGAAAAACACCGTAAGCCTGCTTGCACGCAGGACACTCAAATACATGTAAGTTTCAATAAGGGCTCGACACCTAATATGGTGACGCAAGCCCTTCAAGTTGTCTTGCTGTTTATGATGAATTGAAATTTTAAGCGTGTAAGATAGAGTGCTCTTTCAGACAACTACGAACATTCCAATAAATCACTCATTTCTAGTGTGAAATTATCTTAGATTGATTATGATGCTCTGTACGCAGTCATTTGGGTCGTTTTGGTGCTCGGTGAATGAGCTGCAGATATTGCTGAAAAGCATGACATTTCCTGTTATGAACTGAAACCATACTATAGCCTGTCTAATAGCAACATTGGAAATACGCAAAACGAACATTGACGATTCAAGAGCTTTGTTGACAAACCACTTTCAGAAACGGGGATACGGTATAAGGTCAGTAGCTAAGTGGCGAATTATATCAGCCCTATTTCAGACGCAAGAATTTTTGGCCGCTTGCATCTTTACATTGTCTCGGTATTACACTCTCTTCCCTACAAGTTCCACTTCTCAACACAAACATCATAGTTCCCCTCCCTCTTCGAATAGTGTTTAATTCAATATGCACAAATGTTGCAAAATACTCCAGCCACGTGAGTGCCATGAATTAATGATTGTCGACAAGCAAATATACTATATGTTGGTTTGATGCTTTGAAAGCTTGTTTATTGATAGTTGACAATGTATTTGGTGCCGAAACTTGACGCCTAGGAAAAGATTAATTGTTTTTAATGTTTTCTTAAGCAAAAACCGAAAATTAAATAATTTACATCCTGCCAAGTTTGGGAAGTCACAGATTGCCATTTTGTTTATATATAGTTGTTTTGCATCAGGGCACAACAGAACCGTATTGTATAACAGTTTTTGAGCTTTCAACACATGCAAACAAGGCGGTCGTTTACATTAAGTATCCCATCTGTTATAGCAATGGTATATAAAAACCTATATATGGTATAAAAGTATATATATAAACAAGTCATGTAATCAATCAATCAATCAATCAATGTAATGAATATTTTCGTTGTAGTTAAGGTTAAATTCATACATGCATATACGTGTCCTTTTGTTTTTGGACTTTTCATGCCTTATCTGTCTTGAAAACTTGCCAAATTTGAATAAAATCTGAAAATCTAAAACTTAGTATTTCAAGTAGATATAGGCTTCCAAAGTTGAAGAATTTGCAAAAATCGATTTGTCAAAGTCAATTTGATTGAAAATACTGATAAATGCATTCCTCGAGGCATGTTTTTCCCGTTTTTTCTTATTCCAACAACACGCGTATAGAACCTTCTCAATGATGAATTAAAACTAGACGAATGTGGCCTTTCTATATTTAATACGCGAGGATACATGAATATTACACAACATCTTTAAGATCTTGTTTTAAGGCAGACGATCCTCGCTCGTACAAAATCATATGTCCAAAGTGTAACTATGTCCGTAGTCTAGCTGTTCCAATCTCGTGCTACATGTAGAGTAATGACGTTGTTTTGGGTTCTTATTGGTTGTTATACTTTAAGGAAATTTTAGTTTATGCTTATCATCGCCGTCTGCAAATATATTTATTTTGCGGATCCTGCATTCACCGTCGCCCAAATTAGGTCTCAAGAGAATTGAAATCGTGTTTTCTTTACCATACAATCGAAGTCAACATACAGTATTCCATTCGTCAGAATAATCAACATTCTCCTATGTGCATTTTTTGAAATTGTATGCAAAATTGCCATAAACAAACATGATCACCAAAAATATCAAATTGTTCAAATGTATGCACGGGGAAAGCATTAAGAAGTCGATATGCATGCCTTGGTTTTGTAGTTCTACCGCTATTTGTGCCTGCATACTTGTGATCTGCGATCCTTTTCTGCAGATAATATGCATATATTTTGTACGTTAATCTCAATGCGACAAGCGAACTGAACTTGTCCACTCAGCAATAAGTTGCTTTTGGTATAGGGGCCTACGTATAATCGGCATACAACTATTTCAATTAAGGTTGTCTCAAGCAATAGTCAAATGTGCTATTCAACCGGGAAGAGTACAATTGAATTGGGACATTTTATAGGGTGAAATGTGTTATAAATCGCCTCGTGAGATTAGCAAGTGGTGAGCACTTATCCTATTTTTTGTATATTTACAAGTAATACTGCAGTTCACTAAATCAAACCGCTTCGTATAGCAAAATTGTCGTATGCGTAGTTCTTAGCCTGACAACATAGACGGATAACTGTTTTCTTGATAGAAATAATAGGGCAGCTTATTATTAAGATTTTGGTGGCATCTCACTCGATTGAATAATTGGAAGGTTGTGTAGATGGAAAATTATTGAGTGAAAATTATATACATTTATCAGACCTAACCAGGAACAGCTACGAAACATGCAACTATATGTGCCTGGCAGGAATCGAACCTGCAGCCCTGCGATTATTATTAGCCTCTCTGTGAATATATTGATTATGTTTAATTATACAATATTATATTTTCTGATGAGGGACTGATTCAATTATTCCCCCAACTTAATCCCGAATGAAATGTCAGTTTTCTAAGCTTTAGCTTGTGCAACGAGATAGAAAGAGAAATCACAATTTTTCATCAATTTATTTTATATGATTACCGTTAATGTGGGAGTTGGGTTCATTCGTCTATGCCTTAGAATATTCAGTCTCTCCTAGTGGGTCTTACATGTGTTTGTACCGCCACGGGATGAAAACATAAGGCTAAAACGAGTCTCTGGTGGGTTGACCAGAGTTTAAGAGTATAATATATTATTCGTGCACTCATTCCCTGCAATTATTTTTCATATAGCGTATACTTGGATCATTAACAGATTAAAATCAATTGTCTTATATGCATTGCTTCTTTTCAAACCTTCCATTTTCTAATCTTCTAATCCACCCATTCAGCTATTGTTAAGGAAAAAATACCCAGTACCAAAATTATGAAGTGAACAAGTGAGGGTGTGCTGATTAATAATTCTTACTTGCAACTGAGAGCTAAGCTGAATTGCGAAGAACGCAACTCAACCTGATCGAATCGAAGGCTTTGTTAGGGCGCCTCTGAGAGGCACCTAATTATGAATCATGTGCCATCAAAGACCACAGCTACGGTAGAAGGGTAAGAAAGGGAACGACACCGACCCACCCAGTCAACTTTCTATGTGGGAGTTAACTGGAGTACGTGGACGCTTCGACGATTGCGCCCCCAAAGCCAATATCCACGATAAGCAGCTAGTAGGTCTTGTATTCCAATCATTGTAATGTTTGAGTACATAAAATGGTTAGTGCGTGATATACTAAAATGCATATCATCTTATACCATTTGGTTTTCTTGTACTGTCACGACGGAGTAGAAATCCGGCAAAAAATCTCATTTTTGTAATCTTTAATTTGTGATTTCATTCTTTAGTCGCCTGCAGAAATGCCAAACAAATAATTAATGCCTGAGCAAAAAAATTATGATGTGCTATAACAAACTTGCATCCATGAGCGTATTAGGCGAAGTTGTGTTTTTAAAATATATCGATGAACTTGTAATCAAATTTAGGAAAATATTTGGTCAGGCCAATATCAGTAATGTTCATGGTATTGTACTGATGGAATCGACCAAAGCAAAGAATGACTATAGTAATCCTCTCCTGTTATTTAAAGCTGCCGAATTTTTACTGATATATTACTGCAGAAATTAAAATCTGCTTTTCTTAAATGGTTTCCATCACATTCTACCAAATATTTTAAAAGATCATAATTCTATTCTGCGCTATGTATTCTCAAATCAAAAAAAGTGTTTTTTATTCAAAATTGGCTTTCGATTAGTTTAAGATGTCGGATGTTTTAGGCATGGCTTCCCTATTTAAAGAAGCCAAACGGGATGTTATTTTGTAATTTTTGTTGCAAAACATTCATAAAATAAAGTTTTGTAACACATCTGAATGTTGTTATTTTCTTGCAATTCATTGATTGGACGCTAATTCTAGACCGTTTGGAAAGTCGGTAATGCAAATACAAACGGCCATTTGCAGTACAAATATCTTGTGTCTTATTGAATTGATATTCTTTCCGTTAATACTGAAATAGAATAAACATAATAAACATGCAGGACACTTAAGGCAGAAACACAAATTGAGAGTTCTTGTGTATTTGTTTATTGAGTGTCCTGCGTGCAAGCTAGGCTTTCGGTTCAGAATATCTCCCAAAATTTGAAGTATTGTTATGTGTCAGGAAAGTTCAAACGAGTTATGCAATTATAGATACGAATAGAAAGTTAAAATTTTATTTTTTCGCTTATTGGTGGGGGGGCGCTGTTCGCCACAATGAAATGCATTTAAAATTTTATACAATATCCATGTTTTTTGACAGTTTTAATTAAAGTTTAAGATGATATGCACGAATCGCATTTTCCCAACTACTGACGCCACTAACTAAATAGTGTAACATCATTATAACTATATATTAAAAATTGGTTTTGCATTGGTGCTTTAACGTATAGATTGCTACGCAATCAAATTATAGAGAAGCTGACACGCATATGAATAACACCCGATATTGCGAGAGACGCGGTAGACACGCAGGAAATTCATTCTTGAATGCGATGCATGATGTATGGTCCATTGGTCCTCGACAGCTAAGCGGTAACTATGTAATTATTAGCTATATTAGCGAATCGTATACTTCACTAGGCATTGAAGTGCACCGACACCAACTCCATAGAATAGAAAGGCCGACACCGACCAGTATTGTGAAACAGGAAATTCATTATCTGTAAACAATGTAAAATAGATGCGACTGTGAGATAATGAGAATCAAAGTTTCATTATGAATAGAGGAGAGCTTTTCTGCTGGTTCAAATTTGTAGGGAACTTGGTGAAAACAGCATTGCAAGAGAAAAAAAAAATTTTGAAAAGGCTGTTAAGTTTTATAGTTATATTATTAACATCGTAAAGTTCATGGAAGATTAACTCTTTGAGTCGATGGCCCTTGTACATATATTGTTTTAACTATCCTTATGGAGAACATTTTAATTGTTGTCACACAATAGTCCTTCTGCAAAAACAGCACCTCAGTCAAACTGTGCATGAAAATACTGTATTACAGTTGTATGTTTAATTCAGGTGTTCAATAGGGGTGTCTCTTGCTGAAACATTCGGGCGAAAACTTTGAGATGATATTATTTTATGTATCGTATGAAAAGGTTTTTAGTTTGCATGCATTTGTTCCTTCGAACACACGGAATGTTAAAATTTCGGAATTCTGTTTCAGTTGCATCATAATGAATCAATCGCAAGTATTTGCAGTTATCACTATACTGGTTTTCATCGGGCTGTGTTCTGGTTTGCCACGTTGGCAACTAGATAAGATATCTGTTATTGGATATTTGAAATCGAATCCCTTCAAGATGTCTTTACTTTTGTGTACATTTCTTCCCTAATATTTTCTCTATATTTTTGTGCGCGTTAAGAAACTCATGTTCTTTTCGTTTTGTTAAGATTGCAATTATGTTTTTTGTGCCTTGTAGTTTAACACAATAATTCACGATACGAAATGTAACATGACTTTTTGCAGGTCTCTGATGAATATCCCTTTTTCTGATTTGAAATCATGGGGGAAATGTTTCAACATTCTATTACTGCGATTTCATTTAGATGATTCGACGGAGATAGTCAAGAGAACGTATTGTACTTGCAACGATGGTAGTGTTGGTACACTGCGTACTTATCAATGTAATCTCTCAGAAGTGGCATGCAACCGAGGCCCAATACCCTTCTACGTATGTTGCAAACATATTAAGTGGAGAAGAAAATAAAGCAAGAACGTTTGAGGAAGATGCCACAACATTTTTTTATTTCATTGAGTTAGCACTAGCAATAACGATTTTACTCTTATCTTGTATCAGTGCAGCGCTGTAATTGTATGTTATTGTTGTAGTAGAAATGTTTTAAATACATTCATGGAAACAAAAGATGCTCAACTGTAATCCAAATCAGACATTGATCAATAATTGTGCCAAAAATATATTCGGTCAATATATTCGTTATTAACTGAGATTGTTATAGACCAATTCGGAGTTTCCACCGCGCACCGAAATGACGGTTCTGCGCTGAGCCCAAAATGCGGGTGGACTATAATATGTAGCTGAGGCTGGAAGTATTGAACTGTTGAATCATAATTTGTTTTTCACTGATATAACCATACTAGAATTGCAAGTTAAGTAATTTTTGTACTAGGATATTTTGTCTACTGCGTAAAACAAAATAAAGAAAGGTACACCTAAGGTAATATATTTTCTAATTTAAAGCGAGTCAACCGTGCGAAAACTAATTGTATTTTGAGCAACTTTTGCATATTCAAATGGGATTGAACAGTTGAATACTTTGTTATGCATATTCTAATTCTGCTAGCCTCAGCTACATGTTATAGCCCAAAAACTGTTTATCGGACGGTTACTACATTTTAAAAAATCTATCGCTTCTAACATCTGTTATTTGTACGAATACCTTGATATGGTTCTCTTTTACAAGATAATACACTGACTAATCAGTTATTAACATAAATCCTTCTGTTATTCCAGTTACCGTACCTCCAGACAAACTAGATCTTCTGCCAGTACTTCCACTAAATTCATTGTTCTAAGACGTAAGACAACCACGCGTCAAAGGTCCTTCCTTATTCGAACAACACGCGTATAGAACTTTCTCAATGACGAACTAAAACTAGACGAATGTGACCTCTCTACATTTAATACGAGGATACATGAATATTACACAACATCTTTAAGATCTTGTTTTAAGGCAGACGATCCTCGCTCGTAGAAAATCATATGTCCAAAGTGTAACTATCTCCGTAGTCTAGCTGTTCCAATTTCGTGCAGCAGGTAGAGTAATGACGTTGTTTTTCACTTGTTGTATGTTATAGTGCTTGTCATCGTTGTATTTGTAATATCTATGTTAATCTACTGGGGCCGCAGAAATTGGCTAGCGCTGTTGCGGATTCCTTGTCTTAAATTGTAAATGTTCATTTATCTTGTTTTAACATATAAACTTACTTACATTAGTCTAGGACCTGTATAGGAGTTTGTATTCGTTTCATTTACCACAGGCAATCTCAACTGTTTTAGGGTAAAATGACCATGGCGGTCAACATGGCATATGTGCCAAAACCTGAATCCGGGACGAAAGTCCTGAAAATGACCCCGCCCTGAACCGGCAGTGCCAACATAGCTCTAATTTCCGAAAAGCAGAAGCGACAGCCTTTCTGAAGTGCTTATGGTGTTTAGAAGGTTGCGTTGAGGGGTAGTTATTGGAAGGAAAAATTACATTTACAAGAAAATGACCATGCACTACCCCAGGTCAACTGCTAATTATCCATGAAATAACTAATATACCTGGCAGAGATTAAATTTTCTTATTTCCTAACAATTTTTATCATGGGATGAAAAACTATGCTTAATTTAATATAATTATTGTAGATTTCATAAGGATTGACATTGTTTTCACGAAACGCTGGTTCGCCACCACAGAACCCAGTAAAGGCAGTAAATATATTATATTTATTGTTTTTTTATGATTTATGAAAAAAACAATAAATATTTGCGTATTTTCTATTGTTTTTATCATAAATCATAAAAATACAATAAATATAATATATTTAGAGGGTTCTGTGGTGGCGAACCAGCGTTTCGTGAAAATATTCCCCCCCCCTGTCAAGTAACCCACGAGCAGTTTTCGCGAAGATTGCGCGTGACTTTGATTCTGATCCTAAATTTGTTATGGGAGGTTTTTCTTTTCAAGTGGGACTATGCTACTCTAGTTTTTCGATTGAGACTATTCTACAATGAAGTACTCTTGGATACTGTAATCTAAATACATATGAATACGAAGAAGTGGCATTTATCGGGAAGAGAAGCGGCGAGGCATTGCCATGGCCGCTATTTGACGAAATATCGAAGGACACAATATCGAAGTTAAAATACACTGCACTGCTTCAAAACTTGACGAAACTTGATTGAAATCTTCTTTGGCCATCTATCATTATGTAAAAGTACAACAATTGGATGATACTTGCGAGACTCGGCGATAAAAAGCAAACAAGACGGCAAAATATGGCGGAAATCGTGTTTTGGTGGGCGGGTAAGTGAAATAAAATGTATTATATTTAAACAAAACAATGTCAATCCTTATGAAATCTACAATAATTATATTATATTAAGCACAGTTTTTCATCCCATGATAAAAATTGTTAGGAAATAAGAAAATTTAATCTCTGCCAGGTATATTAGTTATTTCATGGATAATTAGCAGTTGACCTGGGGTGGTGGATGGTAATTTTCTTGTAAAATATTGTCCTTAGACAAATTTTTCCTTCCAATAACTACCCCTAAAAGCAAACTTCTAAACACTATAAGCACTTCAGAAAGGCTGTCGCTTCTGCTTTTCGGAAGTTAGAGCTATGTCGGCACTGCCGATTCAGGGCGGGGCCATTTTCAGGACTTTCGTCCCGGATTCAGGTTTTGGCACATATGCCATGTTGACCGCCATGGTCATTTTACCCTAAAACAGTTGAGATTTCCTGTGGTAAATGAAACGCATACAAACTCCTATACAGGTCCTAGACTACATAGAGACTTACTTATAAAATGAGTGCAAAACTATTTTTGAAAAAAGTTTGCAAAATGGAAGTCTTCTCTCGGCTTGAAAAACCGTCCCGTCCATGAGAAAAAAAAATGGCGGACGACTTTGCATTCCACAATGCTTTCACATACCCGGGTGTAAATCTCCGAGCGGAATTAGTACCCTCGCACGGCGCTTCGCGCCGGCTCGGGGATAATTTTGTTCATCTTGTATTGACAATTCCGAGGAAATTTTAACAAGCGGGGACAAAGGGAGAAAAAATCAAAACGGTGGCCGTGCTTTATTGCGTCATAAAGCACGAGCAATTAGCCAATCAAATTGCTCTTTTAGATACTACTTATAATTGAATTAAGAAATAGAAAACGAGTCCGCGTGCTTTATGGTGTGATAAAGCACGAGGTGAATGTTGGGAGAACACGAGAGATGCGTGTAAAACACGAGGCGTAGTCGAGTGTTTTACGCGCTTCTCGAGTGTTCTTCCAACGTTCTCCGAGTGCTTTATCACACCATAAGGGAACAAGAAGAGTTTTTCTTTTATACTATATGTGGTATATAAAGCACAGTAAACAATTTTGTTCAAAGGGCAATATTGATATTATCCTAACATGTAATCACTGACGTCACTCGCAAGCCTTTCAATGCTTCCATTGCTTGGCAGCAACTACAAGCTTGGATTCTGACCGGCGAAGGAGCGAAAAACGTGCAACTCAACAAAAATAAGTATTAAAAAGGCATAAAAACTGTTGAAAATTTTCCAAAAAAAATCACAATGATAGACAGATTGGTTTTTCGTTGTTCTGCTTCACTTATGTCCTGGATACGGTATAAAAACGAAGGTTTTTGCCAAGCTGCTTTAACAACATTGGCTGACAAGTTGGATTTTTCATTTTGAACCAAATATATCAGGCAGTTTTTGTTTGAAAGTACTGTTTGAATATTCTTGTTGTGTTTTCTGTTGTTGAATGGTTGGTGGTAAAAAATGTTCTCAGACAAACTGTCAAGAAATCCATAGTATTTCGTATTTGTGTAGGTTTTTCTCGTTGCATCTTGATAGCTTAAAAACTATATGAAGAAATGACCTTCTCGAATATGTGATATATTTTAATAACACAGACGATGAAAGAGTCCTAAGTAAATACAATGAATAAAAATATAACTACATACATACTATACGCATATCGGACTATACCAATGAATAGGACGATTACAAAGTTAACTAGAAATACATGCATGCAGAACCCCCTCGCCCATTTGAACCAAACAATTTACTCCCCAAAAGTTATTTTAACATGAAGTTCGACAAATGTAACCATGGTAACACGCAACATTGTATATTTTTTATATTTTAATTTGTACAAATATTATTTTGTTTTTAACTATAAAATTATCAATTGCCCAACTATATAAAGTAGGTATGATATTATGTACTCTTTTACCTTTGATTTACTGTAACATTCAACCTTAGACGTTCACAAAACGTTTCGAAATTTTCAAAAACTTCAACTGCTTTTCGAGGAGTATTTTTATACTTCGCACTTGCTTTTGCAATGAAGTTTTTGAGATTTAATGTTTTTTTTATTTTTCTATAACATATTTGAATCAATACTAAAATACTCTTAAATATCAATCAATGTTGTATTGACCACACAGAATGATCTACACATTTTCAAATTCACAAACTAACTGCATGCCGTTAAAAAATCGGCAAGGCAAGCATGTAAAATAGACACTTGCCTGTTTAAAACGCTCCTTTTTCGGTCTTTCGACTGTTTTTCCTCTTGTTAATTTGTCCTCTAAATAACTTTCATCTATCTTGTTTTGGTGACTTAACATATAAACTTACTTACATAGAGACTTACTTATAAAAAGTTTGCAAAATGGATGTCTTCTCTCGGCTTGAACTTGCGCATGCGCATAACTTACGAAAAGGTCGAGTCCATGACGTCATGTGACGTCACTGGTTGTGTTTGAGAAAGTGGCAATAAAAAGAAAGTCTGACATCTTGGTGATGATTTAGTAGAATTCAATGAAACTTGGCACACGTTGAGGGAAAAATTTCGTTACATAGGCAATTAATTTAAATAGAGCTTTTGTATCTTTTAATGTCAAAATAGCACAGATTTTCGCGTTTCTTGTTGCCGTTGAATGCCAACTTTCAAGCAAAAAAGGATATTTCGAGCTCAGAAACAGCTACGAATCTTTATTCGCCGTTTATGTCCCGTTCTCGTTGTTGGCTAGCTTTTTCCTTCTCGTCTAGGTCTACTCGTTCTTGCTTTCTGACAGACTTTGGATTAAAACCTATTATAATTTTGTTCATATTGTATTGACATAATGACATTTCCGAGGAAAGTTTAACAATCAGAGCCGAAGGGAGAAAAATCAAAACAGTGGCCGTGCTTTTCATCCATTTCTACAACTTGGTACACTTGGATAACTTAATGCACTTCAATAACTTGGTGCACTTCAATAACTTGGTGCGCTTTGATAACTTCATGCAATTCAATAACTTGGTACACTTCTATAACTTCATGCACTTCTATAACTTGGTGCACTTCGATAACTTGATGCACTTCTATAACATTCTGCACTTCTATAACTTAGTGCACGTCGATAACGTAATGCATTTGTACAACTTGGTACACTGGGATGACTTGATGCACTTCTACAACTTGGTACATTTGGATAACTTAATGCACTTTTATAACTTGGTACACTTGGATAACTTCTTGCACTTCTAGAACTTGGCATACTTGGATAACGTCATGCACTTCGATAACTTGGTGCACTTCGATAACTTCATGCACTTCTATAACTTGGTAAACCTCGATAACTTTATGCACTTCTACAACTTGGTACACTTGGATAACTTCATGCACTTCGATAACTTAAGGTTACTCCACATGATGAAATGGCGTTTTACAAAAGTGCTCACCGCGCGCTCAATTTTTACGCTTTTGCCGTCAAATTTTGTGTACGTGATGATAAATCATTGTTGTAACCAGCAATTTAACAAAAATACTATATTTTAAAATACTGTGGTTGCTACGGGCTACTTTTGGAAATCTGACCTCCTTCGCGTCACGTGATTTGCACGCCGCCGATTTAACCCTATGACCTGCAAAACATCATATTTCCCATCTCAGATAATCAAAGAACAAAAGTGTGTTCGCATTTTTTGACAGCTATTGTATTTGCTTTGATATAAAGCAGACAAGTTGACTCACACAAATTTTGTATACACGGTAGAACGGATGCCTATAACTCGAAAACTATGGCGTTAAACGAAAAACGCGAACACAATTTTGCTCCCTAACTATCGTTCTACATTGTGGCAAAGTTTGGAAGGAATCGGATAAAACGTGCACGGTGCATTTCTCTTTTTGTGAGGACAATCTGAGAATATTTCATTCTGTTTAAAAGGCCAAAAGAGATTTCGTGGGGGTTTTCCACTCCCTGTTGTGTTTCTCCGCCCTCTGTTCTCACTTCAAACTGTAAGCCAATCAGATCGAACCTCATCAAAGTACTTTTGGCAAGGTGCTCTGGGCAAGGTGGTTCTGCGTCATTTATTTATTATCTAGTTTGTTATAAGTGCGTAATAGGAAAAACAAAAACATTAAAATATGCCGGCAAAACGCAAATGTAGGGAGAGCAAAGCGAATAAGGAGCAAGCTAAATTAGCAAAACGAAATTCAGGACATGAGAGCTATTGGGTATGTGCGTTGCTACAAAATTTCTCACCTGTATCTCCATCCGGTATTGAGTTAACACCAATTAGCAGAATGTCAATTACAATTACTATTTTCGCGGCAAAATTATTCGAATTTAAAACATTTTCAGTTATATCTCGGTCGCATTTAATATTTTTGAAAATAATCTGTGAGGATCGAAAGATTTTCAAACCCTCAATTCAAATATATAAAAATGTAAAAAATGATGGAATCAGTGTTTTCATCATATGGAGTAATCTTAATGCATTTCTACATCTTGGTATACTTCGATAACTTAATGCACTTCTACATCTTGGTACACTTGGATAACTTCATGCACGCCAAAATCTTGGTACATTTAAATAACGTCATGCACTTCAAAAACTTGGTACACTTGGATAAATTCATGCACTTCGATAACTTAATGCATTTCTACATCTAGGTATACTTCGATAACTTAATGCACTTCTACATCTTGGTACACTTGGATAACTTCTTGCACGCCAAAATCTTGGTACATTTAAATAACTTCATGCACTTCAACAACTTGGTACACTTGGATAAATTCTTGCACTTCGATAACTTAATGCATTTCTACATCATGGTGTACTTCGATAACTTAATGCACTTCTACATCTTGGTACACTTGGATAACTTCATGCACGCCAATTTCTTGGTACATTTGGATAACTTCATGCACTTCTACAACTTGGTGCACTTGGATAACTTCATGCACGCCATTTTCTTGGTACATTTGGATAACTTCATGCACTTCAATAACTTGGTGCACTTCAATAACTTGGTGCACTTTGATAACTTCATGCACTTCAATAACTTGGTACACTCCTATAACTTCATGCACTTCTATAACTTGGTGCACTTCGATAACTTGATGCACTTCAATTACTTCATGCACTTCTCTAACTTGGTACACTTGGGTAACTTCATGAACATCTACATCCTGGTACACTTGGATATCTTCATGCACTTCAATAATTTGGTGCACTTCGACAACTTAGTGCACTTGAATTTATTGGTACACTTCTATAACTTCAGCACTACAATAACTTCATTTACTTCAATAACTTAGTGCACTTCAATAACTTGGTGCACTTCGACAACTTGGTGCACTTGAAGTTCTTGGTACCCTTCCATTACTTCAGCACTACAATAACTTGGTACACTTGGATAACTTCATGCACTTCTGTTACTTGGTACACTTGTATAACTTCATGCAATTCTACAACTTGGTATACTTGAATAACTTCGTGCACTTCTACAATTTGGCACACTTGGATAACTTAATGCACTTCAATAACTTGATGCATTTCTATACCTTGGTACACTTCGCTAACTTCATGCACTTCTACAATTGGTACAATAGGATGACTTGTTGCACTTCAATAACCTGATGCACTTCTATAACTTGGTACACTTGGATAACTTCATGAACTTCTACAACTTGGTACGCTTGGATATCTTGGTGCACTTTGATAACTTCATGCTCTTCAATAACTTGGTACACTTCTATAACTTCATGCACTTCTATAACTTGGTGCAGTTCGATAACTTGATGCAATTCTATAACATTTTGCCCTTTTATAACTTGGTGCACTTCGATAACGTAATGCACTTCTACAACTTTGCATGGTGCACTTGGATGATTTGATGCACTCCTACAACTTCGAACACTTGTAAAACTTAATGCACTTTATAACTTGGTACACTTCATGCATTTCTACAACTTGGTACTCTTGGATAACTTGATGCACTTCAATAACTTGATGCACTTCGACAACATGGTTAACTTGGATAACTTCATGCACGCCAATTTCTTGGTACATTTGGATAACTTCATAAACTTCAATAACTTGGTGCACTTTGATAACTTCATGCACTTCAATAACTGGGTACACATCTATAACTTCATGCACTTCTATAACTTGGTGCACTTCGATAACTTGATGCCCTTCAATAACTTCATGCACTTCTATAACTTGGTACACTTGGGTAAATTCATGAACATCTACATCCTGGTACACTTGGATATCTTCATGCACTTCAATAATTTGGTGCACTTCAATAACTTGGTACACTTGGATAACCTCACGCACTTCAATAATTTGGAGCACTTCAATAACTTGGTGCACTTCGATAACTTAGTGCACTTGAATTTCTTGGTACACTTCTATAACTTCAGCACTTCAATAACTTGGTACACTTGGATAACTTTAGGCATTTCAACAACTTGGTGCACTTCAATAACTTGGTGCACTTCAATAACTTGGTACACTTGGAAAACTTCATGAACTTCTACAACTTGGTACGCTTGGATATCTTCATGCATTTCAACAACTTGGTGCACTTCAATAACTTGGTACACTTCTATAACTACATGCACTTCTATAACTTGGTGCAGTTCGATAACTTGATGCACGTCTATAACATTATGCCCTTCTATAACTTGGTGCACTTCGACAACTTGGTGCACTTGAATTTATTGGTACACTTCTATAACTTCAGCACTACAATAACTTCATTCACTTCAATAACTTAGTGCACTTCAATAACTTGGTGCACTTCCACAACTTGGTGCACTTGAATTTCTTGGTACACTTCTATAACTTCAGCACTACAATAACTTGGTACACTTGGATAACTTCATGCACTTCTGTTACTTGGTACACTTGTATAACTTCATGCACTTCTACAACTTGGTATACTTGAATAACTTCGTGCACTTCTCCAACTTGGTACACTTGGATAACTTAGTACACTTCAATAACTTGATTCACTTCTATACCTTGGTACACTTCGCTAACTTCATGCACTTCTACAATTGGTACACTAGGATGACTTGTTGCACTTCTATAACTTGGTGCACTTTGATAACATCATGCTCTTCAATAACTTGGTACACTTCTATAACTTCATGCACTTCTATAACCTGGTGCAGTTCGATGACTTGATGCACTTCTACAACTTGGTACATTTGGATAACTTAATACACTTTTATAACTTGGTATACTTGGATAACTTCTTGCACTTCTAGAACTTGGCACACTTGGATAACTTCATGCACTTCGATAACTTGGTGCACTTCGATAACTTCATGCACTTCTATAACTTGGTAAACCTCGATAACGTTATGCACTTCTACAACTTGGTACACCTGGATAACTTCATGCACTTCGATAACTTAATGCATTTCTACATCTTGGTATACTTCGATAACTTAATGCACTTCTACATCTTGGTACACTTGGATAACTTCATGCACGCCAAAATCTTGGTACATTTAAATAACTTCATGCACTTCAACAACTTGGTACACTTGGATAAATTCATGCACTTCGATAACTTAATGCATTTCTACATCTTGGTATACTTCGATAACTTAATGCACTTCTACATCTTGGTACACTTGGATAACTTCATGCACGCCAATTTCTTGGTACATTTGGATAACTTCATGCACTTCTACAACTTGGTGCACTTGGATAACTTCATGCACGCCATTTTCTTGGTACATTTGGATAACTTCATGCACTTCAATAACTGGGTACACTTCTATAACTTCATGCGTTTCTATAACTTGGTGCACTTCGATAACTGGATGCACTTCAATAACTTCATGCACTTCTATAACTTGGTACACTTGGGTAACTTCAAGCACTTCAATAATTTGGAGCACTTCAATAACTTGGTGCACTTCGACAACTTAGTGCACTTGAATTTATTGGTACACTTCTATAACTTCAGCACTACAATAACTTCTTTTACTTCAATAACTTAGTGCACTTCAATAACTTGGTGCACTTCGACAACTTGGTGCACTTGAATTTCTTGGTACACTTCCATTACTTCAGCACTACAATAACTTGGTACACTTGGATAACTTCATGCACTTCTGTTACTTGGTACACTTGTATAACTTCATGCAATTCTACAACTTGGTATACTTGAATAACTTCGTGCACTTCTACAACTTGGTACACTTGGATAACTTAATGCACTTCAATAACTTGATGCACTTCTATACCTTGGTACACTTCGCTAACTTCATGCACTTCTACAATTGGTACACTAGGATGACTTGTTGCACTTCAATAACTTGATGCACTTCTATAACTTGGTACACTTGGATAACTTCATGAACTTCTACAACTTGGTACGCTTGGATATCTTGGTGCACTTTGATAACTTCATGCTCTTCAATAACTTGGTACACTTCTATAACTTCATGCACTTCTACAACTTGGTGCAGTTCGATGACTTGATGCACTTCTACAACTTGGTACATTTGGATAACTTAATACACTTTTATAACTTGGTACACTTGGATAACTTCTTGCACTTCTAGAACTTGGCACACTTGGATAACTTCATGCACTTCGATAACTTGGTGCACTTCGATAACTTCATGCACTTCTATAACTTGGTAAACCTCGATAACGTTATGCACTTCTACATCTTGGTACACCTGGATAACTTCATGCACTTCGTTAACTTAATGCATTTCTACATCTTGGTGTACTTCGATAACTTAATGCACTTCTACATCTAGGTACACTTGGATAACTTCATGCACGCCAAAATCTTGGTACATTTAAATAACTTCATGCACTTCAACAACTTGGTACACTTGGATAAATTCATGCACTTCGATAACTTAATGCATTTCTACATCTTGGTATACTTCGATAACTTAATGCACTTCTACATCTTGGTACACTTGGATAACTTCATGCACGCCAATTTCTTGGTACATTTGGATAACTTCATGCACTTCTACAACTTGGTGCACTTGGATAACTTCATGCACGCCATTTTCTTGGTACATTTGGATAACTTCATGCACTTCAATAACTTGGTGCACTTTGATAACTTCATGCACTTCAATAACTGGGTACACTTCTATAACTTCATGCACTTCTATAACTTGGTGCACTTCGATAACTTGATGCACTTCAATAACTTGATGCACTTCTATAACTTGGTACACTTGGGTAACTTCATGAACATCTACATCCTGGTACACTTGGATATCTTCATGCACTTCAATAATTTGGTGCACTTCAATAACTTGGTACACTTGGATAACTTCACGCACTTCAATAATTTGGAGCACTTCAATAACTTGGTGCACTTCGACAACTTAGTGCACTTGAATTTATTGGTACACTTCTATAACTTCAGCACTACAATAACTTCTTTTTCTTCAATAACTTAGTGCACTTCAATAACTTGGTGCACTTCGACAACTTGGTGCACTTGAATTTCTTGGTACACTTCCATTACTTCAGCACTACAATAACTTGGTACACTTGGATAACTTCATGCACTTCTGTTACTTGGTACACTTGTATAACTTCATGCAATTCTACAACTTTGTATACTTGAATAACTTCGTGCACTTCTACAACTTGGTACACTTGGATAACTTAATGCACTTCAATAACTTGATGCACTTCTATACCTTGGTACACTTCGCTAACTTCATGCACTTCTACAATTGGTACACTAGGATGACTTGTTGCACTTCAATAACTTGGTACGCTTGGATATCTTGGTGTACTTTGATAACTTCATGCTCTTCAATAACTTGGTACACTTCTATAACTTCATGCACTTCTATAACTTGGTGCAGTTCGATAACTTGATGCAATTCTATAACATTATGCCCTTTTATAATTTGGTGCACTTCGATAACGTAATGCATTTCTACCACTTTGCATGGGCACTTGGATGATTTGATGCACTCCTACAACTTCGAACACTTGGAAAACTTAATGCACTTTATAACTTGGTACACTTCGCTAACTTCATGCATTTCTACAACTTGGTACTCTTGGATAACTTGATGCACTTCAATAACTTGATGCACTTCGACAACTTGGTTAACTTGGATAACTTCATGCACGCCAATTTCTTGGTACATTTGGATAACTTCATGCACTTCTACAACTTAGTGCACTTGGATAACTTGATGCACGACAATTACAGCCACTATCAAGAACCAGCTCTTCTACCTTGTATGAAGAAAATTGCTCAACTCGTATTAAAATCCAAGAACCACGAATCTAAACTTCTTTCCGTCAGCAAGAAGTACAACAGTCACAAATTCTTCAACATCGCATCCTCGCCTTGCCTTACATCCAAATTTATCCTCATTTTGGCTCAAGACTAAATGAAAACATAGTGCACTTGAATTTCTTGGTACACTTCTATAACTTCATCACTTCAATAACTTGGTGCACTTGGATAACTTCATGCACTTCTGTAACTTTGTACACTTGGATAACTTCATACATTTCAACAACTTGGTGCACTTCAATAACTTGGTGCACTTCAATAACTTGGTACACTTGGAAAACTTCATGAACTTCTACAACTTGGTACGCTTGGATATCTTCATGTATTTCAACAACTTGGTGCACTTCAATAACTTGGTTCACTTTGATAACTTCATGCACTTCAATAACTTGGTACACTTCTATAACTCCATGCACTTCTATAACTTGGTGCAGTTCGATAACTTGATGACTTCTATAACATTATGCCCTTCTATAACTTGGTGCACTTCGACAACTTGGTGCACTTGAATTTATTGGTACACTTATATAACTTCAGCACTACAATAACTTCATTCACTTCAATAACTTAGTGCACTTCAATAACTTGGTGCACTTCGACAACTTGGTGCACTTGAATTTCTTGGTACACTTCTATAACTTCAGCACTACAATAACTTGGTACACTTGGATGACTTCATGCACTTCTGTTACTTGGTACACTTGTATAACTTCATGCACTTCTACAACTTGGTATACTTGAATAACTTCGTGCTTTTCTCCAACTTGGTACACTTGGATAACTTAGTGCACTTCAATAACTTGATGCACTTCTTTACCTTGGTACACTTCGCTAAATTCATGCACTTCTACAATTGGTACACTAGGATGACTTGTTGCACTTCAATAACTTGATGCACTTCTATAACTTGGTACACTTGGATAACTTCATGAACTTCTACAACTTGGTACGCTTGGAAATCTTGGTGCACTTTGATAACTTCATGCTCTTCAATAACTTGGTACACTTCTATAACTTCATGCACTTCTATAACTTGGTGCAGTTCGATGACTTGATGCACTTCTGCAACTTGGTACTTTTGGATAACTTAATGCACTTTTATAACTTGGTACACTTGGATAACTTCTTGCACTTCAATAACGTGGTACACTTGGATAACTTCATGCACTTCTGTAACTTTGTACACTTGGATATCTTCATGCATTTCAACAACTTGGTGCACTTCAATAACTTGGTGCACTTCAATAACTTGGTACACTTGGAAAACTTCATCAACTTCTACAACTTGGTACGCTTGGATATCTTCATGCATTTCAACAACTTGCTGCACTTCAATAACTTGGTTCACTTTGATAACTTCATGCACTTCAATAACTTGGTGCACTTCTATAACTTCATGCACTTCCATAACTTGGTGCAGTTCGATAACTTGATGCACTTCGATAACTTCATGCACTTCTATAACTTGGTAAACCTCGATAACTTTATGCACTTCTACAACTTGGTACACCTGGATAACTTCATGCACTTCGATAACTTAATGCATTTCTACATCTTGGTATACTTCGATAACTTAATGCACTTCTACATCTTGGTACACTTGGATAACTTCATGCACGCCAAAATCTTGGTACATTTAAATAACTTCATGCTCTTCAACAACTTGGTACACTTGGATAAATTCATGCACTTCGATAACTTAATGCATTTCTACATCTTGGTATACTTCGATAACTTAATGCACTTCTACATCTTGGTTCACTTGGATATTTTGATGCACTTCTATACCTTGGTACATTTGGATAACTTCATGCACTTCTACAACTTGGTGCACTTGGATAACTTCATGCACGCCATTTTCTTGGTACATTTGGATAACTTCATGCACTTCAATAACTTGGTGCACTTTGATAACTTCATGCAGTTCAATAACTGGTACACTTCTATAACTTCATGCACTTCTATAACTTGGCGCACTTCGATAACTTGATGCACTTCAATAACTTCATGCACTTCTATAACTTGGTGCACTTGGGTAACTTCATGAACATCTACATCCTGGTACACTTGGATATCTTCAAGCACTTCAATAATTTGGTGCACTTCAATAACTTGGTACACTTGGATAACGTCACGCACTTCAATAATTTCGAGCACTTCAATAACTTGGTGCACTTCGACAACTTAGTGCACTTGAATTTATTGGTACACTTATATAACTTCAGCACTACAATAACTTCATTCACTTCAATAACTTAGTGCACTTCAATAACTTGGTGCACTTCGAAAACTTGGTGCAATTGAATTTCTTGGTACACTTCTATAACTTCAGCACTACAATAACTTGGTACACTTGGATAACTTCATGCACTTCTGTTAGTTGGTACACTTGTATAACTTCGTGCACTTCTACAACTTGGTATACTTGAATAACTTCGTGCACTTCTCCAACTTGGTACACTTGGATAACTTAGTGCACTTCAATAACTTGATGCACTTCTATACCTTGGTACACTTCGCTAAATTCATGCACTTCTACAATTGGTACACTAGGATGACTTGTTGCACTTCAATAATTTGATGCACTTCTATAACTTGGTACACTTGGATAACTTCATGAACTTCTACAACTTGGTACGCTTGGATATCTTGGTGCACTTTGATAACTTCATGCTCTTCAATAACTTGCTGCACTTTGATAACTTCATGCACTTCAATAACTGGTTGCAGTTCGATGACTTGATGCACATCTACAACTTGGTACATTTTGATAACTTAATGCACTTTTATAACTTGGTACACTTGGATAACTTCTTGCACTTCAATAACTTGGTACACTTGGATAACTTCATGCACTTCTGTAACTTTGTACACTTGGATAACTTCATACATTTCAACAGCTTGGTGCACTTCAATAACTTGGTGCACTTCAACAACTTGGTACACTTGGAAAACTTCATGAACTTCTACAACTTGGTACGCTTGGACATCTTCATGCATTTCAACAACTTGGTGCACTTCAATAACTTGGTTCACTTTGATAACTTCATGCACTTCAATAACTTGGTGCACTTCTATAACTTCATGCACTTCTATAACTTGGTGCAGTTCGATAACTTGATGCACTTCGATAACTTCATGCACTTCTATAACTTGGTAAACCTCGATAACTTGGTACACTTGGATAACTTCTTGCACTTCAATAACGTGGTACACTTGGATAACTTCATGCACTTCTGTAACTTTGTACACTTGGATATCTTCATGCATTTCAACAACTTGGTGCACTTCAATAACTTGGTGCACTTCAATAACTTGGTACACTTGGAAAACTTCATGAACTTCTACAACTTGGTACGCTTGGATATCTTCATGCATTTCAACAACTTGGTGCACTTCAATAACTTGGTTCACTTTGATAACTTCATGCACTTCAATAACTTGGTGCACTTCTATAACTTCATGCACTTCCATAACTTGGTGCAGTTCGATAACTTGATGCACTTCGATAACTTCATGCACTTCTATAACTTGGTAAACCTCGATAACTTTAAGCACTTCTACAACTTGGTACACCTGGATAACTTCATGCACTTCGATAACTTAATGCATTTCTACATCTTGGTATACTTCGATAACTTAATGCACTTCTACATCTTGGTACACTTGGATAACTTCATGCACGCCAAAATCTTGGTACCTTTAAATAACTTCATGCTCTTCAACAACTTGGTACACTTGGATAAATTCATGCACTTCGATAACTTAATGCATTTCTACATCTTGGTATACTTCGATAACTTAATGCACTTGTACATCTTGGTTCACTTGGATATTTTGATGCACTTCTATACCTTGGTACTTTTGGATAACTTCATGCACTTCTACAACTTGGTGCACTTGGATAACTTCATGCACGCCATTTTCTTGGTACATTTGGATAACTTCATGCACTTCAATAACTTGGTGCACTTTGATAACTTCATGCAGTTCAATAACTGGTACACTTCTATAACTTCATGCACTTCTATAACTTGGCGCACTTCGATAACTTGATGCACTTCAATAACTTCATGCACTTCTATAACTTGGTGCACTTGGGTAACTTCATGAACATCTACATCCTGGTACACTTGGATATCTTCAAGCACTTCAATAATTTGGTGCACTTCAATAACTTGGTACACTTGGATAACGTCACGCACTTCAATAATTTGGAGCACTTCAATAACTTGGTGCACTTCGACAACTTAGTGCACTTGAATTTATTGGTACACTTATATAACTTCAGCACTACAATAACTTCATTCACTTCAATAACTTAGTGCACTTCAATAACTTGGTGCACTTCGAAAACTTGGTGCAATTGAATTTCTTGGTACACTTCTATAACTTCAGCACTACAATAACTTGGTACACTTGGATAACTTCATGCACTTCTGTTAGTTGGTACACTTGTATAACTTCGTGCACTTCTCCAACTTGGTACACTTGGATAACTTAGTGCACTTCAATAACTTGATGCACTTCTATACCTTGGTACACTTCGCTAAATTCATGCACTTCTACAATTGGTACACTAGGATGACTTGTTGCACTTCAATAATTTGATGCACTTCTATAACTTGGTACACTTGGATAACTTCATGAACTTCTACAACTTGGTACGCTTGGATATCTTGGTGCACTTTGATAACTTCATGCTCTTCAATAACTTGCTGCACTTTGATAACTTCATGCACTTCAATAACTGGTTGCAGTTCGATGACTTGATGCACTTCTACAACTTGGTACATTTTGATAACTTAATGCACTTTTATAACTTGGTACACTTGGATAACTTCTTGCACTTCAATAACTTGGTACACTTGGATAACTTCATGCACTTCTGTAACTTTGTACACTTGGATAACTTCATACATTTCAACAACTTGGTGCACTTCAATAACTTGGTGCACTTCAACAACTTGGTACACTTGGAAAACTTCATGAACTTCTACAACTTGGTACGCTTGGACATCTTCATGCATTTCAACAACTTGGTGCACTTCAATAACTTGGTTCACTTTGATAACTTCATGCACTTCAATAACTTGGTGCACTTCTATAACTTCATGCACTTCTATAACTTGGTGCAGTTCAATAACTTGATGCACTTCGATAACTTCATGCACTTCTATAACTTGGTAAACCTCGATAACTTTATGCACTTCTACAACTTGGTACACCTGGATAACTTCATGCACTTCGATAACTTATTGCATTTCTACATCTTGGTATACTTCGATAACTTAATGCACTTCTACATCTTGGTACACTTGGATAACTTCATGCACGCCAAAATCTTGGTACATTTAAATAACTTCATGCACTTCAACAACTTGGTACACTTGGATAAATTCATGCACTTCGATAACTTAATGCATTTCTACATCTTGGTATACTTCGATAACTTAATGCACTTCTACATCTTGGTACACTTGGATAACTTCATGCACGCCAAAATCTTGGTACATTTAAATAACTTCATGCACTTCAACAACTTGGTACACTTGGATAAATTCATGCACTTCGATAACTTAATGCATTTCTACATCTTGGTATACTTCGATAACTTAATGCACTTCTACATCTTGGTACACTTGGATATTTTGATGCACTTCTATACCTTGGTACATTTGGATAACTTCATGCACTTCTTATACTTGGTGCTCTTGGATAACTTCATGCACGCCATTTTCTTGGTACATTTGGATAACTTCATGCACTTCTTATACTTGGTGCACTTGGATAACTCCATGCACGCCATTTTCTTGGTACACTTGGATAACTTCATGCACTTCTACAACTTGGTATACTTGAATAACTTCGTGCACTTCTCCAACTTGGTACACTTGGATAACTTAGTGCACTTCAATAACTTGATGCACTTCTATACCTTGGTACACTTCGCTAAATTCATGCACTTCTACAATTGGTACACTAGGATGACTTGTTGCACTTCAATAATTTGATGCACTTCTATAACTTGGTACACTTGGATAACTTCATGAACTTCTACAACTTGGTACGCTTGGATATCTTGGTGCACTTTGATAACTTCATGCTCTTCAATAACTTGCTGCACTTTGATAACTTCATGCACTTCAATAACTGGTTGCAGTTCGATGACTTGATGCACTTCTACAACTTGGTACATTTGGATAACTTAATGCACTTTTATAACTTGGTACACTTGGATAACTTCTTGCACTTCAATAACTTGGTACACTTGGATAACTTCATGCACTTCTGTGACTTTGTACACTTGGATAACTTCATACATTTCAACAACTTGGTGCACTTCAATAACTTGGTGCACTTCAACAACTTGGTACACTTGGAAAACTTCATGAACTTCTACAACTTGGTACGTTGGACATCTTCATGCATTTCAACAACTTGGTGCACTTCAATAACTTGGTTCACTTTGATAACTTCATACACTTCAATAACTTGGTGCACTTCTATAACTTCATGCACTTCTATAACTTGGTGCAGTTCGATAACTTGATGCACTTCGATAACTTCATGCACTTCTATAACTTGGTAAACCTCGATAACTTTATGCACTTCTACAACTTGGTACACCTGGATAACTTCATGCACTTCGATAACTTATTGCATTTCTACATCTTGGTAAACTTCGATAACTTAATGCACTTCTACATCTTGGTACACTTGGATAACTTCATGCACGCCAAAATCTTGGTACATTTAAATAACTTCATGCACTTCAACAACTTGGTACACTTGGATAAATTCATGCACTTCGATAACTTAATGCATTTCTACATCTTGGTATACTTCGATAACTTAATGCACTTCTACATCTTGGTACACTTGGATATTTTGATGCACTTCTATACCTTGGTACATTTGGATAACTTCATGCACTTCTTATACTTGGTGCTCTTGGATAACTTCATGCACGCCATTTTCTTGGTACATTTGGATAACTTCATGCACTTCTTATACTTGGTGCACTTGGATAACTTCATGCACGCCATTTTCTTGGTACACTTGGATAACTTCATGCACTTCTACAACTTGGTATACTTGAATAACTTCGTGCACTTCTCCAACTTGGTACACTTGGATAACTTAGTGCACTTCAATAACTTGATGCACTTCTATACCTTGGTACACTTCGCTAAATTCATGCACTTCTACAATTGGTACACTAGGTAAGACTTGTTGCACTTCAATAACTTGGTACACTTCAATAACTTGGTACACTTGGATAACTTCACGCACTTCAATAATTTGGAGCACTTCAATAACTTGGTGCACTTCGACAACTTAGTGCACTTTAATTTATTGGTACACTTCTATAACTTCAGCACTACAATAACTTCATTCACTTCAATAACTTAGTGCACTTCAATAACTTGGTGCACTTCGACAACTTGGTGCACTTGAATTTCTTGGAACACTTCCATTACTTCAGCACTACAATAACTGGGTACACTTGTATAACTTCATGCACTTCTACAACTTGGTATACTTGAATAACTTCGTGCACTTCTACAACTTGGTACACTTGGGTAACTTAATGCACTTCAATAACTTGATGCACTTCTATACCTTGGTACATTTCGCTAACTTCATGCACTTCTACAATTGGTACACTAGAATGACTTGTTGCACTTCAATAACTTGATGCACTTCTATAACTTGGTACCCTTGGATAACTTCATGAACTTCTACAACTTGGTACGATTGGATATCTTGGTGCACTTTGATAACTTCATGCTCTTCAATAACTTGGTACACTTCTATAACTTCATGCACTTGTATAACTTGGTGCAGTTCGATAACTTGATGCAATTCTATAACATTATGCCCTTTTATAACTTGGTGCACTTCGATAACGTAATGCACTTCTACAACTTTGCATGGTGCACTTGGATGATTTGATGCACTCTGTAGTATTCTTTTTGAACATCATTTATTCCCTACTCTCTATCTCACATGTTGCTTTACTTGCCTCCTATTACACGTGTTCCCCACGTGATACTATAGGATGTTACATCCCTCCCTTACTGGGATTTAGAGACCTATTAAAGTCACACTAAACATAACTAGTAAAATAACACAATTTGGAATCAAATGTCAACTAAGTGTTTGTCATATAAATTTCACTCTATGTGACTCGTAATATACATGCATGCAGGTCTTAATACAGATACATTCCGACAAGTTCAGTGCTACGCATAGTCTGCTAGATGTCTCGGTGGTGTTCGAATACGTTGTGGATAACGGTGAGCTTCTTGCGTCTGTTCTTCAGCTTGTGCGGCGTTGTCAGCTTCATCGTCGGCCGTATCATCGAGGTTATCATATTCTCCGTCGGTTGAGCTCTCTTCGTTTGGTTCATCTTGCTGTCTGACGAGCTTGAAGAATGACGAGTTTCTGGTCACCGTCTTTTCTCCTCGCTTGGCGGTAATCATCGAGCCTTTGCAGCTGATTACTTTGTATGGCTTTGGTTCATACGGGGTTTGCGACTTTCGATATGAGTGGTCACGCTTTAGAACAACGGTGTCACCAGATTGTATTCTCGATGGCTTGACGTATGCTTTCGAGTCAGCATACTCCTTCATCTTTCATTTGGCTTTCTGATCCGTCTGTTGGATCTTCGCCGGGTCTTGTGTATCGGTGTGCACCTCAGGTAGCTTCGTTCGTATTTGGCGATTGAATAAGGCTGTGGCTGGGGCCTTTCCAGTTGAGCTATGGGGTGTGGCTCTGAAGTTCCGAAGGAAATTGGCTAGTTCTTCACGCCATAGTTTCTGCTGTGTAATTGCAATCTTCACGATCTTCTTTACCGACCTCATGAAGCGCTCTACTCAAGATATCCAGATTTTTTTACTCTTTCAGGATCACTAATTGAACCCGTATACAAATCGCTCACAAATGATATTACTCCACTTGGTGTAATACCAATGAGCCCCTTCATAGTATTATGAGACTTGTATTGAGAATAACATACTGATTGGTTATCTAGACCAGAGGGGCATTCCATGAATATCTCGGTACAATCAATAATAGAGAATAAGTCCGGATAAATCTTGTTAAACAGAGGGGGCATGTGATGTTGTATCTGTTCCTTAGGTGGCCATATTATGCAAATAGGTGCTAGTTCAGCCCTCATAAATTTTATCCATGCCCGGAATATGGTGGACACCGTGCTCTCAGACACACCGAATCTGTGTGCAAGATCCTTAGCAAACAGGCCTAGACGCATCCGCATTGAAACCATGGTAAACTCCTGCCATTTTGTAAGTTTCCTTGGTCTGCCTGGATTGTCAGGAACATGACATGTTTTGTATTTGGCATAATTAATATTGCATAGATTTGATTCAAGAAAACTAAAGCACAGTTTCATTGTCTCATAGTTTGGAAAGCCAGTATAAAAAGAAATATCTTTGTCACTCTTCATGAATTTGTCAATATTAAATACAAACCCACTTTGTTCTTGTTTATACTTTAACAACTGTAACTCTGACTTCATTTTTTCAATTTCTTTCAGCAGGGACTCTTTTTCAATGTCATCATTCTGTTCCACTGGAGTAGTTGCAGTCGAACAAAAATCCACTGTTTGAGTTTCTACTTCAACTTTATCAACTGTTTGCTCGTCGTTGACAGTTTCTGCGTTACCTTCTGTTTCTATAGCCTTTATAGGCTCAGTTCGGGGAATAATTATATCCCCCGAGGCTGTTCGTTTTCTCGACCTTTTTGGCAACAAAGGCAAAGCATGTTTTTCTATTTCTCGCCGAGGTGTCGCTGGTTTCGACCACGGGAATATCGTCGGTACCTGATTTATCGACATCCTCTCTCCCCCAACAAAATGCTCACCGCAAATTCGTGTGCTTGATGACATTACATGGAGATTGCCGTTCTTCATGAGTCGGCTATATTCTTTTCTAATTGCTTCATCGGACGGTATTGTGTGTACTTTAATATTCCCAGACTTCCTCCAGTTGTTGGTACAATTAGGCACACAGCAATTCCATTTAAAAACCATTTTATTTAGCGAATTATATCTTGTTGTAAACTGTAAACTGTAAACTATCATATTTCATTCTCGAAGATCGCGTCCATCAGTAATCGCGTCCCCCAAAACAGTACCATAATTCCGCGCAAGCTTCAATTAGCACCCAGTCTCCTGCAGTTTCTGAAGTCCCTAATTTTGAAAAGATATGCTGGAGTTTAGGAATTACAGTTTGGGCTGCCAATGAACGAATTACTTCAACGATTGGGTAACGTGAGTAGTCATCAGAAAGCACCAGGAGGTAGTCCCCCGTTGAGAGTTCAGCAAAGTCTACGCTTATCTCTTCCCATGCTTGATCGGGCAGAGGAGACATTTGTAACGGCTCACGTGCCGCCTCTATGGTTGCAACTTGGCATGCGAGGCAGGATTTTACTCGTTCTTCGACCATTTTGTTAATTCCAGGAAACCATACCTTCTCTCGTAGTAGGGATTTGGTTTTGGTAATGCCTTGGTGACCTTCGTGAGCCAAGTCCACGACCCGACGTTGTAACTTGTTTGGAATCACTAATTTCGTTCCGCGAATGATCACTTGGATTGTTGTCCCAACGGTTAATTCATCTTTGAGGCGTTCGTATCGCGCTCTGTCTGGCTGTAGCGTTGCTCGGTGGTTGTCAGAGAGCGGCTGGCATACGCAATGATACGAGTGACTTCGGTTGTGGGGTCGACTTGTGATAAAATGGCACCCAGGCCGACTGGGCTCGCATCAACGGAACTTTCAGTTGTTTTCTCAGGGTTGAAGTACGCTGTGACAGGTGCATTGGCCAACACATTCTTGAGTTGAGCCAGGGCATGGTCCTGCTTGTCAGTCCACTCCCAAGTATGGTTCTTGTGGGTGAGAGCTCGCAGCGGCTCGGTAATTGTGGCGTATCCCTCGATGAATCGTGTACAATAGTTGGTCATGCCTAGCAGGCTACGGACTTCGGTGACTGACCTTGGGGCTTTGAGGTTTAAGATATCTTGGACTTTCGTTGGGTCCGGGGCCATGCCTTCTGCCCCAAAAACATAGCCGAAGAACTCAAGGCTGTTCTTGCTATACTCGCACTTGAGTTTGTTCAAGGTCAGACCTCGTTCGCGAAGGCGCTGGAATACTGCTGCAAGGGCTTGATCGTGTTCCTTCTGGGTCTTGCCAAAAACGAGTATGTCGTCACTAATGTTGATTGCGCCCGGGATGCCGTCCAGACTCTCGCGGATCGCGTTTTGAAAGATTTCTGCAGCGCTAGATATTCCAAAATTGAGTCGTTTGTCGCGCATAAGCCCAAGGTGGGTGCTGAAGGTGGTGATGTATCTGGACTCGGGGGCTAGTTCTAGTTGGTTGTAACCCTGGTTGAGGTCAAGCTTGCTAAAAACGATTGCACAATTCAAATTGCCGACGATTTCCTTGATTGTTGGGGTGATATGGCGTTCACGCTGGACCGCGGTATTTGCACGACGCATGTCAACACATACGCGAACCTTTCCAGGTGATTTGGGCTTTGGTGCCACGACAATGGGCGATACCCAGGGGGTTGGACCCTCGACGCGTTCGATTACATCCAGTTCTTCATCCTGACTCAACTGTTCCTCAAGTTGTTTGCGTACATGGAACGGCACACGTCTGTGTGGTTGGGCGACTGCTGGTACACCTTTGTCAATGTGAAGGTGAACCTGGTAATCTTTCAACTTGCCGAGTCCTTGGAACAAGTCCTGATACTGGGTGGTGAGCTGGTCGAAGGTAGGAATGTCTTGGTGTTTAATGGGCTTTACGACTTTGAGTAGTTCCAGGTCGGTAGAGGTTCGCCAGCTAAGCAATGATCCACTGGTTCCTTTCACAACGTAGAATGTCTCTGTACGGTTGACTGTTTCCGACGCAATGATGGAGGTAAATTGTCCGAGGACGGATAGAGGTATCTCCGTCTGGTAAGGATAAACTTTGATGCGTGTTTTCTCCAAACTCGTTCGGGGGAAAGCTTGCTGTAATCTTGTACATCGAGGATCTTGATACTGGAACCCGAGCCTGCCATTATGGTCAGCGGTGTTCCCTCGATGGTGACGTCAAACAATGGGTGTTTGTTTCGATCCGAAGTCATGTTGTTGACGTTGATGCGGAACACTCCAACTTCGTCACTGTCGTCGCTGTCGTCAGGTTCTCCTGCCTTGTTCATCGCTCGGACGTCCTGGCGTTCGGATCTTTGTGGGTAACGTCACTGACTTGGTTTGGTGGGGTTTGCGCGATATCTGTCTTGGAGACATACGGACTGAAAGTGGTGAAGCTTCCCACAAGATAGACATTCTTTTCCATATGCAGGGCAAGCAGTTTTTCCGCCTTCGTGCGGGTATGTGCCTCCACAATTGCGGCATCTTCCGCTGGTGCCGGGGCTCCGGGGTTGGAATTGACCGCGTGCTTTATCGGGGCGGATGTTGTGGTTCTTACTTCCGGTTGTGAAATGGCTGACGTTCTCTGTACGCTCTAAGTTCGCTGCTTGCGAGTGGCTAACTCCATCGCTTTACCCATTTCTAGAAGTTTTCCCAGGGTTATAGTTGGGTCGGTTAACGCTTTTCGTCGAAGTCGTTGCGATCGGCCGTGTTGGACAATCTGAGACTTGATCTCTCGATCGGCGTCGTGAAATTCACAGGTGAGTGAAAGTTGTTTGAGTCGTGTATAGTATGTCATAAGAGCTTCGTCGTGTGTTTGTTTGGCGTTGCGACATTTATACTCTTGGAATACAGGGTTTTGTTTCGGTGTAAAGTATTCCGACAGTGCTTTAATTGTGACGTCTAAAACTGTCTCTCCTTCAGCCGGTTCACTGACTGTTAGTGTTTCAAAGATATCATTGACCTCTTCACCGATGTAGTGTAATAAGAGGGCTTTTTGACGTTTGGGATCATCGATGTCGGTTGCGACGATCAAGTTTCGAAAACGAGAGATATATTTCTTAAATCTGACGCCGGGTGCTCCCTGGTCCGCGTTGGGATCGAAGGAAGGAAATGTTGGCAGGGCTGTTGCCATGTTTTGTTGTGTTTTAGGCTGTTTTAGCCGTTGAATTGGGAATTTAAAAGCGTTTTGTTTGCCTGTTTTCTGGCCACGTGTAAACACCAAGCGTATGTTCTTTGGCATTTGTTGATATGAGTACATACATGCACTGACCTTTCTGAGTTTAGTAAGATCTTGAGCTGGGTTGTTGTTGTTTGTTTTTCAGATCCTCGTCGCCATTGTAGTATTCTTTTTGAACATCATTTATTCCCTACTCTCTATCTCACATGTTGCTTTACTTGCTTCCTATTACACGTGTTCCCCACGTGATACTATAGGATGTTACACACTCCTACAACTTCGAACACTTGGAAAACTTAATGCACTTTATAATTTGGTACACTTCGCTAACTTCATGCATTTCTACAACTTGGTACTCTTGGATAACTTGATGCACTTCAATAACTTGATGCACTTCGACAACTTGGTTAATTTGGATAACTTCATGCACGCCAATTTCTTGGTACATTTGGATAACTTCATGCACTTCTACAACTTGGTGCACTTGGATAACTTCATGCATGCCAATTTCTTGGTACATTTGGATAACTTCATAAACTTCAATAACTTGGTGCACTTTGATAACTTCATGCACTTCAATAACTTGGTACACTTGGGTAACTTCATGAACATCTACATCCTGGTACACTTGGATATCTTCATGCACTTCAATAATTTGGTGCACTTCAATAACTTGGTACACTAGGATAACTTCACGCACTTCAATAATTTGGAGCACTTCAATAACTTGGTGCACTTCGACAACTTAGTGCACTTGAATTTCTTGGTACACTTCTATAACTTCAACACTTCAATAACTTGGTACACTTGGATAACTTCATACATTTCAACAACTTGGTGCACTTCAATAACTTGGTGCACTTCAATAACTTGGTACACTTGGAAAACGTCATGAACTTCTACAATTTGGTACGCTTGGATATCTTCATGCATTTCAACAACTTGGTGCACTTCAATAACTTGGTTCACTTTGATAACTTCATGCACTTCAATAACTAGGTACACTTCTATAACTTCATGCACTTCTATAACTTGGTGCAGTTCGATAACTTGATGCACTTCTATAACATTATGCCCTTCTATAACTTGGTGCACTTCGACAACTTGGTGCACTTGATTTTATTGGTACACTTCTATAACTTCAGCACTACAATAACTTCATTCACTTCAATAACTTAGTGCACTTCAATAACTTGGTGCACTTCGACAACTTGGTGCACTTGAATTTCTTTGTACACTTCCATAACTTCAGTACTACAATAACTTGGTGCACTTGGATAACTTCATGCCGCCACTTCTGTTACTTGGTACATTTGTATAACTTCATGCACTTCTCCAACTTGGTACACTTGGATAACTTAGTGCACTTCAATAACTTGATGCAATTCTATGCCTTGGTACACTTCGCTAACTTCATGCACTTCTACAATTGGTACACTAGGATGACTTGTTGCACTTCAATAACTTGATGCACTTCTATAACTTGGTACACTTGGATAACTTCATGAACTTCTACAACTTGGTACGCTTGGATATCTTGGTGCACTTTGATAACTTCATGCTCTTCAATAACTTGGTACACTTCTATAACTCATGCACTTCTATAACTTGGTGCAGTTCGATAACTTGATGCACTTCTACAACATTATGCCCTTCAATAACTTGGTGCGCTTCTATAACGTAATGCACTTCTACTAAAGGCATTTGCCCCCAACTATTTTGTACTAAAGGCATTTGGGTACAGTTTATGGGTATGCTGCTCATTCGCAAGATTTCCTTCAGTGCGTAAACAGTGCAAGTGAAAATTTTGAAAGTTTGTTTCAAGGTATCAAACCTTGTACCACAAAAAAACAACAACAAAAAACCCCAACAAAACACCAACAAAAAGCATGTGTAATTACGTTGTGAGCAAAAGCTATAAGGTTTCAGGATGAAAAGAATAACCAGTCTTGGCTCGAACCTCAGGAAGACCATGGGAAATGTTACAAGTTCAAGAGGATCGGTTACGCTGCGGTACAACCACCAATATCAGAGACAATTTGTTAAGTTGTGAACAATATTTGTTTATTCCCTGCAAAAGAACGGCTGGTGTACCTTTTTTTGTTATATTGTTAATTCGTAAGGTTAGGTTTACGCTCGAGTGACCTCCGTTTTATTTCAGAAATAAACAAGTAATTCTCTATGCTCTTTAATTTAGCTTTTTACTAAATTGAAGCTACAGACCTTGCGCACCTAGTTATCATATTTTAGATTTGGATTTGTGTCGTGGTGTAAAGTTATTTTGGATTGTTTCATCGTATTTGTGTATATTATTGTGTCATATTCCACGGTCATACGATACGAATTTGCATTTTGAGATATCTTTGGTATCGCTTGTCGTATGAGTCTGTAACTTACTACGTGGTCTACAAACTGTATTATTACCTTTCTGCGTTAATTTGGCATTATTTGGATATATCGTTCGTGTTTTATTAAACTTTTACTATTTTGACCGTTGGTGTTTCACATTTGAATTCTGATTAGCGTTGCGTTCCTAGGCAACAACTCGGCGTTGCATCTTGGCTCTACGCATATAAAGATTATTTTTACTTGGGATTTGTTTTGCTATTATTATTCGTAACATTTTGATATATTTTTGTCTATCCCAGCAAGTTTCGTGGCAAGTTTTACCTTCGTGGCTTAACAGGATTTTAACTACGTACAGCAAGTTCCATCAATTTAATTCCACTGGTAATTTGACTCTCAATCTAGATTTTGGGAATTCCCTTATTACGTAATGCGTTACTTGGCACCCACGAATATCTTGGCTCCGCTATCTATAGCTTTTTTGGCAATTATACTATGTCAAAAAACTAACCCACCTCACATCACTACAGGAATCCGTGACTTCGGTTTGAACATCACCTTAGCAAGTACTCAGTCGATTGCAGTCGGTTTGGAATCCGCCTATCGTCATTGTGGACGCAAAGGCTCAATCTCAGCCAAGAAATTAGATTCAAAATGCTCTGGACGATTCTTGCTATTTATCTTACTCCTTGGTGGTGACATCCAGCTTAACCCAGGACCGAACTACAAATATCCTTGTGGAGTATGCTCAAAACCAGTCAAACACAATCAAAAGCGCTCAAAATGCGATAATTGTAATCTTTGGT
Source organism: Trachythela sp. YZ-2020 (assembly GCA_016169945.1). NCBI lineage: Eukaryota > Metazoa > Cnidaria > Anthozoa > Malacalcyonacea > Clavulariidae > Trachythela > Trachythela sp. YZ-2020. The sequence goes on from JADLSH010000114.1 coordinate 1,617,163, forward strand.
ACCACACCAAGTGCTGTCGGATCGATAACGATATTTACAATTATCTAGCCAATTCATCTTGTGTGTGGATATGCCTGCAATGTGGACTACCGAACTTTTCTAACTCCCTCCTTGATAATTCATTACAGTTAAACCTAAACAACTCCTTCTCGGCACTGGACTCGCCCACAACCTTCCCCTCTGTCTCTGAGCACACTGGTGTTCAAGCTAATCCCTCAAATACAACACCTAAACCAACGCGTCGCAAACTCAAAGGTATGATTATAAACTGCAATGGTCTAAAGAGTACCTCTCGATCTACTGAGCTCCAAGCCTTGCTTGATTTGCACAACCCTGACTTCGTTTTAGGAACTGAATCGAAATTAGATCAAGATATTCCAAGCTATTCCATATTTCCATCAAACTACGCAATCTTTCGAAATGACAGAAATCGCAATGGGGGCGGAGTCTTCCAAGCAGTTAAATCTGATCTCGTGTGCACTGAAGAAACTGATTTTACCAATGACTGTGAAATTATTTGGACATCTCTTAAGTTAAGCAATTGCAAAACATTGTATCTGTCCGCCTTTTATAGACCTCCCAACTCAAGCACAGATGTACTGGACAAATTCCATGATTCTATCAGTCGAGTATTTGACAAAAGCCTCACCCATCCCAATGTAATTATAGGAGGAGATTTTAATCTTGGAGACATCGACTGGACATCTGATGTACCTGCTCCTTGCATCCCAAATTCTGCCTCACAGCATAATAAACTCCTACACTTGATCGATGATTACTCGCTATCGCAACACGTTAAATCTACTACTAGACCTGCCTCTGGCAAAGTTCTGGATTTATTGTTATCTACTTATCCAAACTCTGTCCTAAACACTACCACTGTTTCTGGCATTAGCGACCATCTTGCTGTTGTGTTTGAAGTAAATTTGAAACCATCACGTGTTGTTAAACCGTCTCATAAAGTCTATAGCTATAAAACGGCAGACTTTAAAGGCCTTAATGATTATATGTTAGATTTGTCGTCAACGTTCTTCCCGTCTAACCCCGAAAATAAATCGGTTGAAGAAAACTGGAACACCTTTAAGCATGCTTTGTCTGATGGTATTAATCAATTCATTCCCCAGAAGTCCTCACGGCCAAAATTTAAACTACCCTGGATTACATACAACATCAAACGGGAGATGCGTAGAAAAGACCGGCTTCATAAAAAGGCTGTTCAAACCAAGAAAACTCAACATTGGAATAGCTTTAAATGTCAACGAAATCACGTCGCTAAGCTTATTAAAGAATCACACGAGAACTACCTGAATAACATCATTGGTAGCAGCTTGACCGACAATCCTAAAAAGTTCTGGTCGTATGTCAAGAACAGTAATTCTGAATCTATAGGAATTCCCCCCTTGAAATCTAACAACACTGTGAGCATCTCAGATAAGGATAAAGCGGAAACTCTAAATTCATATTTTTTCTCGGTTTTTACTCGTGAACAGTTACCATCTCCATCTAATGGCCTGCAGATTAACCCAGATGGTGTCGCTAAGCAGCTATCCGACTTAAATCCTCAAAAGGCATGTGGTCCAGATGAGATTCCAGCCAGAGTTCTGAAGGAGATTTCTCAGTCTGTATCACCGTGGCTTGCCTTTATTTTCCAACAATCATTCGATCACAACGCAGTTCCGACTGATTGGTCACAAGCTCTTGTCACTGCGGTGTTCAAAAATAATAATAAATCAAATCCAGCAAATTATCGGCCAATCTCTTTAACCTGTATTTGTTGTAAAATCATGGAACACATTGTCCTCAGCCACATGGCTAAACATCTTTCTGCAAATAATATACTAATTGATGAACAACACGGTTTTAGAAGAAATCGCTCATGTGAGACACAGTTAATCTCAACGATTCATGATTGGGGAAAATCTATCAACTTGAGGAAACAAACTGATGTGATACTCTTGGATTTTAAGAAAGCATTTGACTCCGTACCGCACGAGCGTCTCTTGACCAAGCTAGACTACTATGAAATCAGAGGGAATACAAGAATGTGGATAAATGCACTCATTTCTAATCGTTCCCAGGTTGTTTCAGTTAATGGAACCCACTCCTCTTCCAAACCGGTTATCTCTGGAGTACCTCAGGGATCAATTCTAGGGCCAGTATTATTCCTGCTATACATAAACGATATTTCCAGCAATATTCAATCTAGCCTACGTCTCTTTGCTGATGACTGTGTTCTTTATAGAGTAATTGACAGCCACCAGGATCATCAAATTTTGCAAAACGATCTAGACTATCTATCATCTTGGGCCGATTGCTGGCAGCTTAAATTCAACGTGTCCAAATGTTACCATTTAGGAATAACCTGCAAGAGATTCCCTTACACGTATAAATACTACTTGAATGGTCAGATTATCTCCAAAAAGAATTCCACCAAGTACTTAGGGGTCACCATTACAAGTACATTGCGATGGAATGAACATTGTGACACTATTTGTAAAAAGGCTAATTCCACCCTCGGTTTACTTAAACGCATCTTAGGAAGCTGCTCTCCTACAGTTAAAGCTAGAGCCTATCTCAGCCTAGTCCGCCCAAAGCTTGAATACGCTAGTTGTGTTTGGAACCCTTATACTAAACGTAATATTGAGAAGATTGAAATGATCCAACATCGCGCAGCACGATTTGTAAACAACGACTTTTCTAGATATAGCCATGTTTCTCCAATGATCAATAATTTAGGATGGGACACACTTGAACGGCGAAGACTGCTTAACCAGTCATGCATGTTCTATAAGATCCACCAAGGCTGTGTTGGTATCAACTTCCCCCCTGAAGTGTGCCCACTGAAAAGAAAATCTCGACTTCCTAATCAACATCCTTTTCATCAAGTTTCATGTAACAATGATATTTTCAAATTTTCATTTTACCCAAGAACTATTGTAACCTGGAACAATATCCCTATTAATACCGAACTGCCTACAAACATCAACGCTTTTAAAAGTGCTGCATTAGCTGCACTAAAATCATCGGTATAAATTTGACATGTCACTTTTATTGTACATTTTTCTTACTTTTTAAAGTTTTTCATATATATAGTTCATAGTTATTGTATATACATTTATAAGCATCTCCTAGTATAGTGTAAACTGATTTAGGAGTATCTGATTAAAGATTAAAGATTTCCAGATTTCCATATACAAATCCCGCACTTTGAAGAGGACCGCTTGCATTGCGATGGCCCGGGATAAATGGCACAGTCACGAACAATATATGTTTACCTACTCAAGAACGGCCGACGTAGTTTCCTCTCGGTACGAGATTGTTTTTTTCCTCATGATCAGATGTACAAGCTCCCTCTGTTCTGAACCTGGGAAATCGCTGTCGCTCCTAATCTTATTTCTGGGACACTAAAACAGAGTGAGTTCGTTTCTTATTGTTATAACTATATGTGTACTTTTAGAGTGTTACAGTATGCTATTTATCTAGTCTCGAAGAAAAGTTTAATATGATCCTCTACATGAATATAGCAATATACTCTCGTCATGTCTAGCGCTATTTATACTTATCTCAACTCTAACTTCTAGCTGTTGTGAATCTCATGTTTAGTACGTTTAGTGCATTATGTTATACTTATCTAAACTCGACTTTCTAGCTTTTAACATGGTCCTATACCTGAATAATATGATCTTATATATATATATATATATACCTGAATATAGCCTATACTCTTGTCTGATATAGTGCTATACGAGTCTCATGTTTAGTATTTAGGATGTTTTCATGCTTAGTGACTCGAATTGTCTAGCTTGACTAGCTTTCAATACGATCATATACCTGACTATGTACTCTTGTCTGGCATAGTGCTATGAGTTCCGTGTTTGGCGTACTCTGCTACTTAACGCAACTTGAATTTCTAGCTTTTATAATATGATCCTATACATGTACATACTCTTGCCAGGCCTGGTGCTACATTTAGCAGGTCTCACATTTAGCATTTGTGCGTTTTCTATGCTAATTCTCTCAACTTGAATTTATAATCTTTAATATGATCCTATAATATGAATATACTCTTGTCTAGCGTTTTGTGCTAGCTATCTCAAGTTGAATTTGTAGCTGTAATATGATCCTATTCATGAATATACTAATCTTGTCTGGTATAGTGCTATTAGCCGCATGCTTTGCGTATTGTGCTACCTATCCCAACTTTCATATCTATTAATAGGATGCTATACACGAGTCTACTCTTGTCTGGTGTATGGTGCTACAAGGCTCTACCTATCAAATCCCGAATTTAAAACTATTCGTATGATCCACTATAACTAGCCCTTGCCTGGTATATTTCTACTAGTCTCATTAGTCACAATGTTGTTAAAGCCAGAGGATGTGGCCCAAATTGTATGCAACAGTCATATTATCATGGATAGTCATGTCGACTCTAAACAATGTATTTCAAATATTTTCTTTTACTACCACTTTCTATTACTGCATGCCACATAAAGTCCAGTGCGTGAGTTTGCGTGACCGATATGAACATCAAAACATTTCCCTAATTGTTATAATTTCCTATTTCCCAGTAAATCTGTCAACAGCTACTTTGTCTACTACCATACAACTGCACAAACAACCAAGGCACTGCAAAAATGTACGTTTTGGATACTCCTGTATCTGCATTGTCGGGTTTCAATTCGCGTGGCATAGATATTCATTGGTACATAAAATCCCCCTTTCACCATATTTTCCACGTCAGAGTACTTGTTTTCTTTCCGTTTTCTCGTTGTTAGTAAGACGAAGTAAAGCACGGAGTAAAGATATGAATGAAAATGTTGAATCCTGAATTCCATGTCAATCCCTGATTTGCTGCCTCATCGTTCCCAACTAAATTATGAACTCTAGTGCATTCTGTTGTATGATCTGTATTGTTAACATTACTGCATGCATTGCGAGAATGAAATTAGAACTGGGGCTCAGCTAGTTTACAACGCAAAGCTGTTATACTGAAGTTTAAACTTTAAAATATTTATATAATGCAAGATCAAGATATAATCTTGCTGCTTGTCCCTTATATAATCTTGGTCTTGGCCCTACCAAGATTTTCCTGTACTGCAGGTTTTTTCTGGCCTCCCTGATTATCCAGCCTTAGCATAAGTGTTGGCATCATGCATGTGCACAGCATTCTAATATTAGCACTCAGTTTTTCGATTTCCTTCTCGCACTTAGATACGTTTCCTTTGGAACATGGAGTAATAACTGATGGAAAGTTACCTTTGAAATGGCTCTTCGTGAATCGTTATAGAAACGACGTACATAATTTATTTTTGCACACTTTAACTGTGCCAATACATATTGCGAGAACTCAGACCAGTTCCAGCACGCAGGTCAGAAAATATCGACACATCAAAGCGCAAAATCAACATAAATAAGGAAAACGGCCTGTTTCTGCAGCTTCGAATTCCAAACCTATTTATCTAATTACGCTTCCATCTTTTTACTGCTCCTATGCATATTTATAAATATGCGTAATCAATAAAGTCGGCTCGGCTTCCCGTGGCGGAAATGACAATATGTACTTTTGTACAGATTGTAATTAATGACAGGGAAGTGCTGTCCATCGAGACAACACTTCGCCACGTGAAGTGCATTTTACAGGTCATTCAGGTCGTAAATGCGACCTAATGACCTGACCTAGAGACTCGATGGGTCAGTGATACATAGTTGGGTACCCTGCACCAATGGTTGGTCACCAAGTCCAACTAGGACTCAATTTCAACGAAGTGACTGACCTGAACGGGAGGCCGCCGTCCCCCCCCCCCCGTTATCTAGAGGCCCACCGTCTCCTCTAGAATAACCTACAGTTTTTGCATGCTCTGTCAGGTCTTGAGTGCCCTTATTGTCTCAGTATAACTAATGGTGGTCTCTAGACCATCCGGTCTCAACTCGCTGAACAACATGCCAGAGCTGGCTCAACCCTCTGCCATTTAGAGGACCTCCGTCTCCTCTAGGTAAAAACGTAGGTTCGCTAGAGCATCTAGACTGTTCGAGCACTTCCATCCCAAAATATATGCCACAAAATGCGTGTGTTGTGGGTGTTGTCTTGCTGAATTTGCCAGTTGTCCAAAGTACTTTACGATATATTTCAACATATTAAACTTCATTAACCGGGGGAATATGCCCCCGTACCCTCCTAGGTTAACGCCCCTAGGTTACGGCGCGTACCCCTACTTATTCGGAAAACAATTGTGTTATTCGGAAATTTTCGACTTACACCCCCCCCAATCTTTACCTGCTAGCTACGGCCCTGATTAGGTGATGATGGTTTCTGCAATAGCTTCATTAAGTAACCGAACACAATTTGTTCAATATAACAAATTTTCTTCTGCTCGAATGGCCATACAATGTGGTGTACCCCAGGGGTCAATATTGGGCCCACTCTTTTTCATCCTTTATATTAATGATCTTCCAAACGCCTCACATTTAGTTAAACCACTATTATTTGCAGATGACACCAGCATTTGTTATGCTAGCTCCGATCCTATAGTATTAACTACAGTATTAAATGAGGCATTACTAAATATTAGTACATGGATGAAAGCTAACAAACTCTCTGTCAATATTGATAAAACCAACTACATCATTTTCCAACCAACCCAAAAGAAATCCACGTATGAAATTCTCCTTCTTCTTGATGACAGATTAATCACACAGAAGAAACAGATCAAATTTCTCGGGGTCCTTTTAGATGAAAATCTCTCATGGAAACCTCATATAAATCACGTATGTAAAAAAGTTTCGAAGTCCATCGGTGTAATATACAGAGCTCGTTTCAACTTGTCGAAAAGTACTAAAGTGTCGTTATATTATACCTTAATCTATCCATATCTTATCTACTGCAACACAATATGGTCGTCTACATATGTTTCCAACTTAAAGCGGTTACAAATTCTGCAAAAGCGAATAGTTAGATTATTGACTAGTTCGAGCTTCTTGGCTCATACTGCTCCGCTTTTTAAAAAATTGAAAATACTTGATATCAATGGGATTAATTCCTTTTGTACAGGTACATTCATGTATTCCTACCATAACAAATTACTTCCACCCCCCTTTCTTAACTTATTTAGTACCAGCAACCAGTTTCATAATTATAATACCAGAAACGCTGACACATATTATTATTATTATTATTATTATTATTATTATTCATCTTATTTAAAAACGGTAGCCCTTCAGATTAAACTGCTTTTCAAGGGGCCGTTAGGATATTTACAAATATGAAAAATCTATTATACATACTGACTATATAAAAAAAAGAAAGCCCATGCAGTGAACACTATATATAAAACTTAGAATGAATCACGTATATAACTAGAAATAGTATATTATGTTAACCCTCCCAGACCCAAAAATTACTCCTTCGGATCAGAATCCGCCCCACAGGTGGTTGTCACACACTATTTCTCTCCAAATTGGTGAAATAGTTGTGGATTAAAGTTTTGAAGTTACTTATGGAGAGCTCTTTGTAGTTGTTGGCAACATCATTTGGAAGATTGTTCCATGATGCAGCACCTCGATATGAAAACGATTTCTTCAAGAAGTCTGTTTTAGGTTTTTCCAAGTAAAGTTTACAGTCATTACTTCTTAACGGGTACATATCATTTTGGCAAATTTTAAAGATGTTAGTCATACATTCTGGCAGTTGGCCTTGTAAGGCCTTAAATGTCATTATCATTTCTCTTTTCTTAAGAGTGGTTTCAATTGGTTCCCAGTGTAAAATATTAAATATGTCTTTCGATCTTACTTCGTAAGTTGACCCTGTGATAATTCTAGCCGCTCGTTTTTGCATTTTTAAAAGCTTGTCAGTATGTGTACGACTGCCGTCATTCCACACATTGGAGCAATAGGTAAAGTGAGGTAAGACTAGTGAGTTGTACATGTTAATTAACACGTTTTGGCTAACAAATCGTTTGGCTCGTCTTAATAAGGCAATGCTCTTGGATAGTTTTTTGCATTGAAGATCATTGTGTTTATGCCATCTCAATTCATCGTCTAAAGTAATTCCCAGTACTTTTTATTGGTTACCTGTTTGATGTTATGATTACCAATCAGTATACATGGGTCATGTGAGAATTGTTTCAATTTTCGTTTAGAGGCTATTAGCATAAATTCAGTTTTTAACGTTTAAAGTAAGCTTGTTTGCTATTAACCAGTTATTGACGTTGCGCAAATCATTGTTTAGTTTCACTTCTATGTCCGCAGGTGAATTACCAATGCTTGATATATTTGTGTCATCTGCAAACATAGATGCCTCTGTTTGTTCGAGACAGTTAGGAAGATCGTTTATGTACAATGAGAATAATAACGGTCCTAAGTTTGATCCCTGTGGGACTCCGCAACTTATCTTTTCAGTTGGGAATTTGTACCTTGGACTGTACATAATTGACTCCTATTGGTTAAGTACGATTTGAAGAAGTTAAGGGCTACACCTTTAACTCCGTATAGTTCAAGTTTAGCAAGAAGGATTTTGTGGTCGACTGTATCGAATGCCTTTTGAGATCAAGAAACAAGACACCATTTATTAAGCCTTTATCCATATTCATTAAATATTCATTGGTTGTTTGCAAAAGAGCAGTTTCAGTAGAGTGATATTTACGGAAGCCAGATTGGCGTTTTGTAATTATTTTGTTGTCATTCAGAAAATTGAGAAGTTGGTTATAAACTATTTTCTCTAGCATTTTTGAAATTGCCGATATGACGGATATAGGTCTGTAATTTCCGCATTCATTTTTGTCACCTTCCTTATAGATAGGCGTAACCTTAGCCTGTTTTAAGTCGTCTGGAAATATACCAACGTCTAGGATCAGGTTAAAAATATAAAGCAAGGTTTCACATATGGTATAGCCTGCAGCCTTTAACAGTTTGTTTGTGATTTTGTCGAGTCCTGCAGCTTTCCCTAATTTTATACCATCTAGTCTTCTGCATAATTCTATTGGTGAAATTTGTCTAAATGTAAACTTGTTAGAATTAGCAGTAATATATTGAAGTGGGTCTACATTACTTGCTGGTATAGTTTGTGCAAGCTTAGGGCCTATTTCACAAAAATAATTATTAAACTCGTTTGCTATATTATCGTTACCAGTAATTGTTTGTCCATTAACTGTGATCTGGTTGATTGTTGTTGTAGTCGTTCTCCTGTTGAGTAAATGATTGATAAATCTCCAGCTATCTTTACTATTTTTGCATTGTTCCAGATTTGTTTTATAATAGTGTGCTTTTGCATCCCTAATAAGTTTGGTAACTTGGTTTTTGCATCTTTTATAAGCCTCGGTATAAGCAGTAGAATTTAATCGCACTGCCTTTTTTTTAAGGAAATCTCGATGATAGCTAAGTTTTTAATTTCATTATTCAACCATGGGCAATACTCGTTTCTAACTTTTCTAGTACGATAGGGAGCATGGTTGTCAGAAATAGACAAAATATGTCCTTCCACTCCTGCCAGGCAAGATTTGGATCAGAATTGTATGTAAAGTAGTTAAACGCTTGTGCTAAATCTTGTTGGAATTCGTTTTCGTTAAAATGTTTAAATTGCCTTGTTTCTACTATTTTCGGCATTTCTCTGGGTACTCCTATTTTCCTACAAATATACACCAGATCATGGTCACTTATTCCCAAAGCAATCACTCCTGAATCAGATGTTTTGGTGTCGTCACTTTTTGTAATTATAATGTCTATTAGTGTTTTTGTCGAGTCAGTTGTTCGGGTTGGCTTATCAATGTGTTGCTGTAGTTGGTAGATATCTAATAGGTCATCCAATCGTTTGGAGTTGTTATTCCTATAGTTGCTGTCCAGCATGTCACAGTTAAAATCACCTGTTATGATTATTTCTTTGTTTTCATTGTCAATCACTTTTATGAAATTTTCAAAATCATTAAAGAATTCCATATTAGAGTCTGGTGGACGATACCAAGTACTAATTAGAACTGGCTTAGCTTTCGGTTTTTTAAATTCAAGACAAATTGCCTCTGCATTAACTGGAATTAAGTCAGCTCTATTAGTATAGGAATAACATCCCTTAGGTAGATAGCCACTCCTCCTCCATTGCGGTTTCTATCCTTTCTTATCAAATCGTAACCTGGTATTTTAACCTCAGAGTTGTCTATGGAGTCGTCAAGTCGAGTTTCGTTGATACAAATTATATCAAAAGGGAGTTTAGCCAGAAAAACCAATAATTCGTTTTTATGCTTTACCAAACTTGCAATATTTAAATGCCCTATTTTGAATCCCTTGAGTTTTGGGTAAACCTTTTCATATTGGTCCGTGGTTGGAGTAATTGGGTCTAGAGGGTTCACATTTCCATCATCGTTAGTCTTAGTAACATCCCTGTCATCATGATCATCATTATCATTGTCGAGTCTACTATGATCGAATGATGACGAGGATGCTACAGTATCTTCTACTTTGGAATAATAAGAAGTATCTAGTCAATTGATATTCTTTAAGTAATTCTTTATGTTTTTTGCCAAGGAGGCTGAGCCCTTTGTGTTCAAATGCAGACCATAGCTATTTAGCTGGTATTTATCGATGTTACTATTGTCTATTAGACCCCAGTTTTGCTCGATACATAAATCATTAAGTAGTTTATTACATTTTGTTACCTTCGTAGCCAGAGATGGGTCATCATTTCGGGTGATGATTGATGAAAGAATCAAATCGATTTTGTTTTGCTGCTTCCTGATTCCTTTACCAAGGTTACAGATGGATTGCACCACTTTTTCTGGTGAGTTGTTCTTGATGTCGTTAGTGCCCACATGTAGTATAATAACGTCCGGCTTTGCAATTAATGCCGGCTTGACATAATGGGCCATATCAGCAGCTGTAGCACCAGGGAATGTCTTTAACTTGATATTGTGGCTTAGGCCATTTTGCAATCGCTTTTTATTCATGTGTTTGATCATCGAATCTCCGAGAATAGCAACGGTTTGTTTCTGCTTGTCATATTTTGTTGGTCTAGGAGAATTTTGTGCTCGATTTGGGTTCTGCTCGTTATATCTTGTTGTTGTAGTCAGATTTTGTGCTCGTTTTGTATTTTCACGTTGATGAGCATATTGCTGGCTAGACTCACTGATTGAGGGTTCGTTGATTGTTTCTTCCACGTTGAGAACAATATAAGAATTTTTCACTGGAATATTTGCCTGAAAATGTTCATTAGATTGATTTTGTTGTTCTTGTTCGACTACTAATCTAGCGTCAATTTGGTCCCCCGCGCAATCGTTAGACTCATTATTATTGTTCAATAGTCTAATGACTGTGATTAGGCTTGCTTTTTCCTCTTCAGCGTTTTTAAGCTTGCCTTGTAGGTCGGCCAGTATGTAAGTCAAATTGTTCATTCTTTCCTCCAAAGCACTGTTTTGGACTTTAAGTTCATGGTTTTCTATTTCAAGTGCAGATACCTTTTCCTTGTCTTGATTTTTGAGGCCATTGAGTTGGTCGGAATGATCAAGTAGCGTGTTGTTAATAGCTAGCGTATTTTTTAAAAAATCTTCTGATAACAATAGCATTCGGCTCTCTAGTTGTTTGATTATTAGTTTGAAAGAGGCCTCAAGGGAATGTTCACACGGATATAGGTCTGTAATTTCCGCATTCATTTTTGTCACCTTCCTTATAGATAGGCGTAACCTTAGCCTGTTTTAAGTCGTCTGGAAATATACCAACGTCTAGGATCAGGTTAAAAATATAAAGCAAGGTTTCACATATGGTATAGCCTGCAGCCTTTAACAGTTTGTTTGTGATTTTGTCGAGTCCTGCAGCTTTCCCTAATTTTATACCATCTAGTCTTCTGCATAATTCTATTGGTGAAATTTGTCTAAATGTAAACTTGTTAGAATTAGCAGTAATATATTGAAGTGGGTCTACATTACTTGCTGGTATAGTTTGTGCAAGCTTAGGGCCTATTTCACAAAAATAATTATTAAACTCGTTTGCTATATTATCGTTACCAGTAATTGTTTGTCCATTAACTGTGATCTGGTTGATTGTTGTTGTAGTCGTTCTCCTGTTGAGTAAATGATTGATAAATCTCCAGCTATCTTTACTATTTTTGCATTGTTCCAGATTTGTTTTATAATAGTGTGCTTTTGCATCCCTAATAAGTTTGGTAACTTGGTTTTTGCATCTTTTATAAGCCTCGGTATAAGCAGTAGAATTTAATCGCACTGCCTTTTTTTTAAGGAAATCTCGATGATAGCTAAGTTTTTTAATTTCATTATTCAACCATGGGCAATACTCGTTTCTAACTTTTCTAGTACGATAGGAGCATGGTTGTCAGAAATAGACAAAAATATGTCCTTCCACTCCTGCCAGGCAAGATTTGGATCAGAATTGTATGTAAAGTAGTTAAACGCTTGTGCTAAATCTTGTTGGAATTCGTTTTCGTTAAAATGTTTAAATTGCCTTGTTTCTACTATTTTCGGCATTTCTCTGGGTACTCTATTTTCCTACAAATATACACCAGATCATGGTCACTTATTCCCAAAGCAATCACTCCTGAATCAGATGTTTTGGTGTCGTCACTTTTGTAATTATAATGTCTATTAGTGTTTTTGTCGAGTCAGTTGTTCGGGTTGGCTTATCAATGTGTTGCTGTAGTTGGTAGATATCTAATAGGTCATCCAATCGTTTGGAGTTGTTATTCCTATAGTTGCTGTCCAGCATGTCACAGTTAAAATCACCTGTTATGATTATTTCTTTGTTTTCATTGTCAATCACTTTTATGAAATTTTCAAAATCATTAAAGAATTCCATATTAGAGTCTGGTGGACGATACCAAGTACTAATTAGAACTGGCTTAGCTTTCGGCTTTTAAATTCAAGACAAATTGCCTCTGCATTAACTGGAATTAAGTCAGCTCTATTAGTATAGGGAATAACATCCCTTAGGTAGATAGCCACTCCTCCTCCATTGCGGTTTCTATCCTTTCTTATCAAATCGTAACCTGGTATTTTAACCTCAGAGTTGTCTATGGAGTCGTCAAGTCGAGTTTCGTTGATACAAATTATATCAAAAGGAGTTTAGCCAGAAAACCAATAATTCGTTTTTATGCTTTACCAAACTTGCAATATTTAAATGCCCTATTTTGAATCCCTTGAGTTTTGGGTAAACCTTTTCATATTGGTCCGTGGTTGGAGTAATTGGGTCTAGAGGGTTCACATTTCCATCATCGTTAGTCTTAGTAACATCCCTGTCATCATGATCATCATTATCATTGTCGAGTCTACTATGATCGAATGATGACGAGGATGCTACAGTATCTTCTACTTTGGAATAATAAGAAGTATCTAGTCAATTGATATTCTTTAAGTAATTCTTTATGTTTTTTGCCAAGGAGGCTGAGCCCTTTGTGTTCAAATGCAGACCATAGCTATTTAGCTGGTATTTATCGATGTTACTATTGTCTATTAGACCCCAGTTTTGCTCGATACATAAATCATTAAGTAGTTTATTACATTTTGTTACCTTCGTAGCCAGAGATGGGTCATCATTTCGGGTGATGATTGATGAAAGAATCAAATCGATTTTGTTTTGCTGCTTCCTGATTCCTTTACCAAGGTTACAGATGGATTGCACCACTTTTTCTGGTGAGTTGTTCTTGATGTCGTTAGTGCCCACATGTAGTATAATAACGTCCGGCTTTGCAATTAATGCCGGCTTGACATAATGGGCCATATCAGCAGCTGTAGCACCAGGAATGTCTTTAACTTGATATTGTGGCTTAGGCCATTTTGCAATCGCTTTTTATTCATGTGTTTGATCATCGAATCTCCGAGAATAGCAACGGTTTGTTTCTGCTTGTCATATTTTGTTGGTCTAGGAGAATTTTGTGCTCGATTTGGGTTCTGCTCGTTATATCTTGTTGTTGTAGTCAGATTTTGTGCTCGTTTTGTATTTTCACGTTGATGAGCATATTGCTGGCTAGACTCACTGATTGAGGGTTCGTTGATTGTTTCTTCCACGTTGAGAACAATATAAGAATTTTTCACTGGAATATTTGCCTGAAAATGTTCATTAGATTGATTTTGTTGTTCTTGTTCGACTACTAATCTAGCGTCAATTTGGTCCCCCGCGCAATCGTTAGACTCATTATTATTGTTCAATAGTCTAATGACTGTGATTAGGCTTGCTTTTTCCTCTTCAGCGTTTTTAAGCTTGCCTTGTAGGTCGGCCAGTATGTAAGTCAAATTGTTCATTCTTTCCTCCAAAGCACTGTTTTGGACTTTAAGTTCATGGTTTTCTATTTCAAGTGCAGATACCTTTTCCTTGTCTTGATTTTTGAGGCCATTGAGTTGGTCGGAATGATCAAGTAGCGTGTTGTTAATAGCTAGCGTATTTTTTAAAAAATCTTCTGATAACAATAGCATTCGGCTCTCTAGTTGTTTGATTATTAGTTTGAAAGAGGCCTCAAGGGAATGTTCACAATCGTTTGTTGTTTGAACTCCTTCGGCGGCTTCGTTACGGCTGACGGGAGGCAAGCCTTCGTTTGCTAAGTCTTGTGATATACAGGGTGTATCAAAAAAAACGCAACCTCGGAATTTCCCAAGAAATCCACTTTGTTCTTAAGAACAAAAGATTTTAGGCCCCTGGGAATTTAAAATAGCTTCTAATCGTATTCCAGGAGCATAACTGTCGAATTACTAATAGGTCGTATTACTATTTTAAATTCCCCAGGGGCCTAAAATCTTTTGTGCTTAAGAACAAAGTGGATTTCGTGGGAAATTCCGAGGTTGCGTTTTTTTTTATACACCCTGTAGATGCCATAGAGTTGAGCTTCTCTTCTAATTCTTTTGTGAGATTGCCACTAAGTGTAATCGATTTAGTGTCAGAGTACCACCTAATAGCTATGTCCTTGTTTTCGTACAACTTTGCATGTCCTCCCGGCGTCGACCATTTTCCATCAGACAAATTTAACGCTTCGCTGACGAACCTTTGTAAAGCTTCAAAGGACGAGGTCCATACGAGCTTTCCTTTAGGACTGATAGATAGATCATGCAGCAGGCTAATTCCTACAGCTTTCTCTGTATCCATCGTTGTAGAAACGTAGTATGAATTCAATAAACCTTGATAGACTGTAAAAGTGCGGAGCTCAGAAACATACGTCTACTAGGTTAGTCTACCTCGTTCACATGCATGTAGAACTAATATAAAACAATTTACTATGCTTTCACGAGGTCCAAAACTGTGGAATTCGCTCCCTGACACCGTTAAGAATGCAGGGACGTTAAATTGCTTCAGGAATAGAATACGAAAATATTTATTTCAATGTTAAGCCATATAATTGCGTTCACTAGCTGTCGCAATTGTCTTTTAACAAAATACTTTTGATATATATACTTTGAAAGCTTCAAGGAGATATCCAATTTATAAGCCTTATGGTTTCTGGATAACTCCTTGCCACTAATATTACCATTGTAAATATAACAACATAAATTACCATTATATAAACAGTAACAGAATATTAGAAATCTGAAATATTGTAAATGGTATTGGTGGCTAATAAATCTTTATCTTTATCTTTATCTTTAAGTAAATCGTTCACAGTTTCAGCAATGCAAATTATATGATCGTTGACGTTAGATTCAGTATTCAAAACAGCATATATATATAATTCGCTCTACCGTTAGGTATTGAGCACTCTTTAGACTATACGTTCAAATATTTTGAATTATTTTATATATAGTAGAATCTGCAGACATGCATGTTTCGGCGTCCAACGCCTCCTCAGTGCAGCTAGATATCAACCGTATTTATACACAAGAGCTTACTCTCACCAAGCGCATGTCGAGAATGTTTGCCTCCGAAAACAGTAGTCCTCGACAAGTCACAATTATATAAAAAATTTAATATAAAATAAAAGGTATACTAAAATCACATCTGTGTCCACGTTTGTTCTCTACGTCTGTTCCCTCTCACTACCGCGGTGTCACTAATCTATATTGACAATACCCACCCCTAAAGTGTTATATGATATGCTATTACGTAATGATTATGTTTTAATTATTCTTATCTGTTCGGTCAGTCCACACACTCCCCCATATAGCTCGATCAAGAGATATATGTCCATAAGGGACTGACTTCGCCGTAGTTCCACATATTCTGTGCGACTACCTATTAAACCAAACTAAATTATTAATATGAACTGAATAAACATTGTCTGAACATTGTCACAACTCGTCTCTGTCCATTTGAGCATGCTGTTGTATACGTAAGTCCGCTGCTGCGGCAGCGCCTCTTTTTGGTCGAGGGATAAAGCTGGGTGCACAGGGATTGGGTTTCCATTTCTCCTCTTCGCTGGACAACTCTAGTGGGTAAAGTTGCTGAATTGCTGGTTCGAGTTCGCCGTTCGCTGTTCGTACCTTCGCTCCCCGTACTACGCCATCTCTGCCTTTGATGAGGTCCGATACTATTCCGAGTTTCCAGGTGTTCCGATTCTTGCTTTCGTCTTGTATAATGACCGCCGATCCCTTCTTCGGACATGATGCTTGCTTACCCCCTGCGTTCACGTGACGCTCGCGTAGACTCCGTACGTACTCTCGAGACCATCGCCTCCACATTGCTCGTTTGCATCCTTTTAACAATTTCGCACGCTTTCGAAGATCTTTCTCTTCCAGATGTCTCGCTTTCAACTCAGGTAGCTCACTCGGGTTGATATTCAACATGGTAGATGGTGTTAAGACTGGAAGATCGATGTCGTCCTCCAGATAACTCAATGGACGACCATTGAGTGCTACTTCTATGTCTAAAACCACGTCCTCTAGTTCTTTGAACGTAAGCATCCCGTTACCAATCGATTTGTAGAATGCGCGTTTGAACAATCCTATGAGGCGTTCGTACTGGCCTCCCCACCAGGGAGCTCGACTTAGGTTGAATTTCCATTCGATTGCACGATCGGAAAGGAAGGAATTGAACTGTTCGTCATGCTGAACACGTTTCAGCCATTTCTCTGCCGCCTTAAACGTTGCACCGTTGTCCGAATATATCAATCTTGGTCGTCTCATATATCAATCTTGGTCGTTTCAGACTGGACAAGAACTCGTTCAGTTCAACGAGATTGTAACATTTCCAAATGTACCGCCCTCGTTAGGCTGCACCCATAAAGGACCAAATAGGCTTTCTTCGGTGTTTTCCCTTTTGTCCGATACCGGATCGGACCCGCGAAATCAACTCCAAGAACTTCGAACGGAGTAGAACCTTGCGTACGTGTAGCAGGTAGATTTCCAGGTGGTGAGCTTTCGTACGATTGTACACGAAATCGCTTACAACCCCAACAGTCGCTTCTCACTCGTTTAACTAGTTGCCGTAACTTTGGGACCCAGTAATGATCTCTGACTTCAGCCATAGTCATGACAACTCCGCCGTGAAGTGTGGTAAGGTGGACTTGTTCGACCAGTTTCCGAGTGAAGAGATGACCTTGTGAAAGCAATATGGGGTACTCTCCTTCGATTCTGCCTCGGCATGCCAGGATTCCTTCATCGTTTGGCTGAAGATTTAGCTGTACCTTCGACTTCTCGATCTCACCTTTAAACATGGCGTCTTGTTGTGCTCTTTTGCTCCACCAGAGATACTGATCTTGGATCTCGGCTGTTTTTAAAGGACCGATCTCACGTTCGCCAATGGGACATTTCGAGTTGTTGACAAACCTTCTTATCCATGCTCCCACTCGAAGGACCTTGCGTAGGGCGTGGGCTTCGAGAAGCTTGTCCATTGCATCGTTATCTCGTGTTGTTGCTGTGGCAAGAATTCTTCTCGTAACTTTGGCTTCGGCCTTTGATTCTGGACTGGATTCAAGTATTGTAGATGTGGGCCACTTCCCGGGATCGCTCAGCCATTCTGGACCGTTTGTCCATAGGTAGTTGTTCACCGTGTTTCCACCTCGACTTCCGATATCCGCTGGATTTTCTTCGGTCGGCACGTAATGCCATTGGATGTGACCGTGATCTAGAATTATCCTTACGCGATTGGACACGAATTGTCGATACTCTACTTTCCCATTAATCCAATACAGGGTAACAGTAGAGTCACTCCAACAATGGGTTGCACTCACTTCATAGCTTTCGATAACCCTTTCGACATTTGACACAAGATTGGTGGCCATGTGTGCTGCAACGAGCTCGAGACGAGGAATTGTGAGATTTTTCTTGGCCAGACGTGATTTCGCGCAAACCAAACCTTGAGTCCTAGTCTCCCCTTGCTGTACCACTGCGTACACGACCGATGATACACCCGATTTACTTGCGTCACCAAAGGCATGGAGGGTAACCGCTGTTATAGGATGGTGGACTGGGGCCAAAGTGCGTGGTATGGTAAATTTCTCAGAGATGAGAGCTCGCCATTTTTCCCAGCGTTGTTTCATCGGTTCACACAACTCTCCATCCCATGGTAGTTTCGCTTCGTACATCTCGCGATAAAGCATCTTTGCAATTAACGTCATTGGAGATACCAAACCAAGTGGGTCATAAACCTTTGCCAGCTCCGAGAGAGCTTCACGTTTCGTTGATATGTTCTTCCCAGGCGAGGTCACGATGCTCAAGGTATCTGCACCTTTGTTCCACGAGAGTCCTAAAAGTTTCGTATCGGGTTTATCGGATCCTAGTTGTTCTTTGGCATAGGTCAATTCTTCTTCATGAGCTGGACTTGGCAGATTGTGGTTCTCCAAAGTGGTATCGTTCGAGTGCCACTTGTGAAGTTTGAAGGTCGCGTCTTCAAACACCTCAATTGCTTGCGATCTTTTCGTTGCCACGGATTCCACGTTTTCTCCCCCCGTAATTAGGTCATCAACGTATAAGTTATCACGGATTTCTTTGACTAATTTCGGATACTTGCTTTCCCAGTGCTTCAAATGTTCACTGATAACTCCTCCAAGGAGAAACGGAGAGCAGCTCAAACCAAATAACGCGCGAGTAAACCGGTACACAATTAATTTGTCACTTCCTGGACTTTCCCAAAAGAACCGTAATGCGTCACGTTCTTCTGCTTTTATACGTACTTGAAGGAAGGCATTTTCGATATCACCCGTTAAAAGGACTGGATAGAATCGCGAACGTACAAGGATTTCCCACAGTAGATTTTGTAGTGGTGGTCCAGGATTTAAGCACTCATTTATGGACGGTTGGTTGCTTTGTTCCTTTGCAGAGGCGTCGTACACGATACGTAACTTCGTAGTTTCAGCTGACTTCTTGACCACTGCCTTGTGTGGAAGGTAACACTCTTTCGCTGTCGGTTTGTTAGATGCTTGTTCAATGATTCCCTGCTCGAGTTGTTCACGGATTATTTTGTCGTACTGTTCGTAGTTCCCATCCCGCTTTAATTTCTTCACTAAGGTGGTCAAACGTCGACGACTTCCGGCTTCGTTAGTTGGTAACGGGGGGTGATTTGCTTTCCATGGTAAATTAGCTTCGTAATAACCGGAAGGACTCCTGACTAGTTGCTCTTTAAAATCTTCGTAAACAAGATTTTGGTCGTTCTCCATAGAATCTGCTAAACCGAGAATGTCTAATCTGCAGATATTGTCGAAATAAGATTGCGAAGTCTGGGTCAAAAGCATCGTACCGCGAACGAAGTCCATTCCAGGACTCATAATGACCCAACCAAACTTAGTTCTCTCCGCTACAGGATCACCATCTCCCCCGCCGACTAAGGGTTTAGCACTTATCTTGATGCGTGCGTATTCGCCATTTCCTAAGACCAGATGTATCGGTTATTGCTGCTTTGTATCGTGGTCGTCCATGGTAACGCTTCGTAGGTGGTCATACTCGCGTATCAATTTCTCATATCCGGGATTCTTTACTGACAAAAAACGAGCTCACTTCGGTATTGTACAATTCTATTCGTGTGGTTTTCGAAGCCACCAACATATCAATTCGCTGGGTTTTAATTTCACTCGGTTGTTTGTCAATCATGTTGATCAATCGTGCAGACGAATAAGAGCCTCCGGCACCGGAATCAATCAACGCACGATACGTAACACCATTCACCTTGACAACGACCACCGGGAAAACCCCGTCATCACTTGCACCATCCGTCATCAGTTTCTGTTCATTTCCTGAGTTATCTGATCGCATTTCACAAATAGACGAGTGATGACGTTTGGAACAATGTTGACACGATGTTTTGCTGGAACATTCTGATGCGCGGTGCGTTCTCGTCGCACAATTAAAACACAAACCTCTTTTTGAGAGGATTTTCTTGCGCTCGCTTGTTTCGGTAATCTTGTTGCACTGCGTCGCCTTATGTCCAGTGTCCCCACAATAAACACAACCCTTTAATCTTACGTCTTCCCCCCGCGCATTGAACAGTTTTTTTACGATTGTTTTCTTCGCGCTCTCTGTCATTCGATACGGCTGGGTTTCGTTTCACCCACTGGTGCAGGGCTTCAGTTAGCTTCGCAAAATCCAACGATTCCCACTCAGGATCAGTGCGGACTAGATCTCCCCTAATTGCGACCAATTTATCAAGGGTCATCGCTACAGAATCGAGTTTGTTCATAGTTTCTAGGGCTTGGACACAGTAGGACAGTTTTTCGCTGAACTCGGCCACTTTACGGGGGTTTGTACTAGTTATAAAAGGTAGTTCTAAGATCTCTTTTATGTAACTGTTCACGATCTCAGATTCCTTCCCGTACTTGTCGTGTAGAATTGCTTTAGCACGATTATAGCCCTCTGGCGTAAAGGGTAGGGCTTCAACACAACGCTTAACTTTGGGGGTAAGTAATTCTCGCAAGTACGTGAATTTACTGATTGGTGCGACTGAACTCTTCTCTATGGCTTCATTAAATTGCCCCCAGAATCTAGGCCAATCCATAATTGAACCGTCAAACTTCGAAATAACCAGTTTAGGTAATTTTGCTGTTTTGACGTTGGCACATTCCTCAACTTCCGGTTCGGTTTTAGTGAGGGCTAATTCGTGCTCCATGTTAAACTTCTTTTCATGCAGTTTTAATTCTAAACTAAACAGCTCCTGTTGCGCTACGATATTGTCTGAACGTTCCCTATCCGAAATCCATTTTTGAAGTCTTTCGACTTCGGCATCAGCCTTTTCTAGCTTAGCCTCGATTTCATCATTCCACTCGTTAATTTTCTCAATGCCCTCGTCTTTATCAATTTTCGCTGCTTCAGCAGCTCGTTTAGAATCGTTAGTTTCACGGACAGTTTCTCGTAGCGCAACGAAGTGCCGTCTAATAGATTCCTTCTTACCTGAATCCAACACTTGTTTCGTGCGATGAACTGCAATGTCCAACTGCTTCAGTTTCGTCTCTAGCTTCTTTTCGTCTGACTCCATCACGATAATATTTCCACTATTTACGGTTCGTAGATAACTGGCGTTTCAGAAATCCCGTCGGAGGTGCCACGTGTCGAGAATGTTTGCCTCCGAAAACAGTAGTCCTCGACAAGTCACAATTATATAAAAAATTTAATATAAAATAAAAGGTATACTAAAATCACATCTGTGTCCACGTTTGTTCTCTACGTCTGTTCCCTCTCACTACCGCGGTGTCACTAATCTATATTGACAATACCCACCCCTAAAGTGTTATATGATATGCTATTACGTAATGATTATGTTTTAATTATTCTTATCTGTTCAGTCAGTTCCCAACACGCATGTGCTACAACACGGTGACATCAATGCATCTAGACATGCGAAACTGTCATGGAGTCAGAGTGTTCAAACGACCACAAGGGAAGTGAGCTTTGCATTATCGCTAGTAGACACCCATTAGCTTTGCCAGTGTGCTCAACAACACCAAAGTGAAGGAGCGTAAATAGTACAATCTGCAGACATGCATGTTTCGGCGTCCAATGCCTCCTCAGTGCAGCTTGGTATACTTCTATACACGAGATGTCAACCGTATTTATTAACACGAGCTTACTCTCACCAAGCGCATGTGGTAAAACACGGTGACATCAATGCATCTAGACATGCGCAAAGTGTCATGGAGCCAGAGTGTTCAAACGACAACAAGGGAATTGAGCTTTGGATTATCGCTAGTAGACACCCATTAGCTTTGCCAGAGTGCTCAACAACACTAAAGTGAAGGAGCGTAAATAGTACAATCTGCAGACATGCATGTTTCGGCGTTCAGCGCCTCCAATATATATGCGCATGTGTCTGAGTATTGGATGTGTCTGAGTATGCGCATGTGTCTGGATGCGCATGTGTCTGAGTATTGTACCACATGCGCTTGGTGAGGGCAAGGGTATGGTGTATAAATACGAAGTCACTCGCATCTAGACTGCGTTACAAGCTGCACTGACGAGCCGTTGAACGGCGAAACATGCATGTCTGCAGATTTGACTATATATGCTCCTTCACTTGTGTTGTTGAGCACTCTGTGAGGTTAATTGGTGGCTAATAAGCTATAATGTAAAAGCTCACTTTCCTTGTGGTCATTTGAGCACTTTGCCTGGCCCCAAGACACTTCACGCATGTCTGGATGCGCATGTGTCTGAGTATTGTACCACATGCGCTTGGCGAGGGCAAGAGTATGGTGTATAAATACGAAGTCACTCGCATCTGGACTGCGTTACAAGCTGCACTGACGAGCCGTTGAACGGCGAAACATGCATGTCTGCAGATTTGACTATATATGCTCCTTCACTTGTGTTGTTGAGCACTCTGTGAGGTTAGTTGGTGGCTAATAAGCTATAATGCAAAAGCTCACTTCCCTTGTGGTCGTTTGACCACTCTGGCCCCAAGACACTTCACGCATGTCTGGATGCGCATGTGTCTGAGTATTGTACCACATGCGCTTGGTGAGGGCAAGAGTATGGTGTATAAATACCGAAGTCACTCGCATCTAGACTGCGTTACAAGCTGCACTGACGAGCAGTTGAACGGCGAAACATGCATATCTGCAGATTTGACTATATATGCTCCTTCACTTGTGTTGTTGAGCACTCTGTGAGGTTAATTGGTGGCTAACAAGCTATAATGCAAAAGCTCACTTCCCTTGTGGTCGTTTGAGCACTCTGGCCCCAAGACACTTCACGCATGTCTGGATGCGCATGTGTCTGAGTATTGTACCACATGCGCTTGGTGAGGGCAAGAGTATGGTGTATAAATACGAAGTCACCCGCATCTAGACTGCGTTACAAGCTGCACTGACGAGCCGTTGAACGGCGAAACATGCATGTCTGCAGATTTGACTATATATTCTCCTTCACTTGTGTTGTTGAGCACTCTGTGAGGTTAATTGGTGGCTAATAAGCTATAATGCAAAAGCTCACTTCCCTTGTGGTTGTTTGAGCACTCTGGCCCCAAGACACTTCACGCATGTCTGGATGTGCGCATGTGTCTGAGTATTGTACCACATGCGCTTGGTGAGGGCAAGAGTATGGTGTATAAATACGAAGTCACTCGCATCTAGACTGCAGACATGCATGTTTCGCCGT
Source organism: Trachythela sp. YZ-2020 (assembly GCA_016169945.1). Classification (NCBI taxonomy): domain Eukaryota; kingdom Metazoa; phylum Cnidaria; class Anthozoa; order Malacalcyonacea; family Clavulariidae; genus Trachythela; species Trachythela sp. YZ-2020. The sequence continues at coordinate 1,640,592 of JADLSH010000114.1, forward strand.
TCAACGGCTCGTTGAAACATCACATAAACATCTTAGTATAATGTTGGGAACTGTCATTGTTTAGCTGTGGCGAGGGGTTGCTGCATGCATGTATTTGTAGTGCACATACATAGTTTTATTATTGTAGGGAATCACACTTTCGCGGTTGTAAGAGGAGCTGAGAATTACGACACCTCAAAGAAATAAACGAAGTTATTGTTAGAGGTTATATCACATTGGAAGGCTGTGAAATTCATAAAAAGATATGGAAACTTGAAGCAGTTTAGTGCTCAAGGTGAGAAATAACACTGTCTGATACTTGCACTTTTTAGTATATGGCTTACATTGCTGAGTCAACATTTCCATCTCTTCCCAACAAATAAACTATGAGCTGAGATCGTGCTGGGATATCCGGTCTAGCCAGAACGAGAAATCCCCATATACAACTCTATCTAGATTAGACAGGATTAATTCTGTTTTCTAAGCCCTTGTAAATACTTTTTCTAAAAAATATACCGGAAACGTATTTTCTCCATATAAACGCACATTCTCACCTGGAGATCCCTTATATTAAAAGGCCACCCTTTCTCTTGGTAAAGGACAAGGGCACCTGCCCTTCTCCCCCATTCCAGCATCCTTAAGAATAATTATGATGTATAATCAATAGATTTTCCTTTCATGAACAATGTGTGTCTAAGTGACTGGTTGAGAAGGGTGGGGTTCAGAAACTTTTCTACTTTCATCAGAGGGGGGAGCGGCTAAAATTTTGCCTTCAATCTTAAAGGGGGTCAAAAACTCTTTCAACCGCCATTTTCCCCATTTGCCAACCTCCTCTCCATAAATGGTGAGATTTTGCTAAGCGTGCTGTCATGCTCACTGGGTTGATTTGTCTCTCATAATAAACAGCACAAATTTGAAAAACAAATACAATCAAAGTGGAAGTACATGACCAAAAATAATTTACCTTGTCAGCAAGGAATTATCCATCATCTCATCAAAAAGTAGCTAGCAAATATGTCATTCTTTGGTTGCTGTGAGTTGTGTGCTTGATGGTCGTTGTAAATAACTTGCCATCCGTTAATGCTCCAATACGTTTAGTTGATATTTAAAAAATTCAGAGACAATAAGTACACCCAATGTTGTGGGAGAAGGGTTGTTGGGGAGAAATGCTCCGATTATACTTTAAACTGAGGCCAAAGTGTCACCCCACAGACTCATTGTTTAAACTAATTAATATCCTCAGGGGGTATTGGTCCCCATGTTGGACTGTAGTGTAATTGACGTCCTCAGGGGGTATTGGTCCCCATGTTGGACTGGTGCAATTAATGTCCTCAGGGGGTATTGGTTCCCATGTTGGACTGGTGTAATTGATGTCCTCAGGGTGTATTGGTCCCCATGTTGGACTGGTGACGTCCTCAGGGGGTATTGGTCCCCATGTTGGACTGGTGCAATTAATGTCCTCAGGGGGTAGTGGTCCCCATGTTGGACATGATCTACTTTAATCTAATATTTTAACTGTATAGTACATCGATTTGTGAGTCTATGGGTCGAGGGTGACCATTGGGAGCACTCCATCCCCAAAAACCAAAAATTTTATTTTTACAAAACACAGACTTGCAAAGTCAATTCCTTATAGTATGCATTACAGAACGTGGACGTAAGTAACATAATTAATTAGGAACTCTCCATAATTCAGTTAACACTGCACCCATTGCAGTCCATGAGATTCTTGATTATAGCCCACGAAACAATATAAATGAAACGCTATATACAATTTATTTTTTTTGTATATATATCTATATAAACTGATAAAGTGGTGCAAAATCATTGAACGGTGGGATGGGTGGAAAAATCAACTTTTCGCCGCAAAGGGTCCTTCGCTTTGGCTTGCAAGTGACACAATGAGTCTTGTGACCCAAGCAGGAAGCATATACAGACAAAACGGTGAGACCTGATTGGTCTATTTTCCCATGCACAAGAGAGGAAGTGTTTGACAATGGTTCATTTTTACTTTCCTGGCACTTTACGCGTGTCTGATCTTTATCACGCGTTTCAGAGGCTGACCTTTTTACCTGACCTGATGCAATTGAAGATAACCAGACTTTGCACAACTTTACTTTTTATCCGAGGACGCTTGTTTCATTAACTTAACTTTATAATGCCTGTGGGCATGTATAAACTTGCTTATAGGTTAATTTCATGTTTCATTCCTTGTATGTGGCTCAAAACCCTTTTTCTGAGCATATTTTGAGCTTGACCAAGTATCCAATGAACAACAATTTCAGAATATTAGTTAAAAGTAAAATGCTGCTTGGCAGTTTTCAATGAACAGTACAAAGTGTTTTTAAACAGCTTTTTTACAGTAAGCAATTTAGGCGGTTTTACTTATAATTTGACACAGTAAATAAATGTTATGCTCTTCGGTAAATCCGATTGACTGGTTGTTTTCCTATCACTGATCAGATTTTATACATATCAAGGACCATAAAAAGCTGGTAACCTTGTTTACAGTAGGACGATAGAAGGGTGCACCAGATGATATATATGGCACTATAACGTGCAATATTTGAAAAAATAGCAGCGATGCCTAGTATGTAACTCATGTTCAGTACTTTCCCAATGTAAAAAAAAATTTTATATTTTGTGAATCTATAGTGAACTCACACAATGTATGTGCTGCAATTTTTCTCCTTATCACAGATATAAAAAGAAGATAGATTATTCGCGTAAGGCTTTATGATCCAAACTTTTTATGAGTTGTCAACTCAATTGAATGTGCCGAAAAGTCACAGCCAAAATCAAATTGGGCAGGATAATTCAAGTGGATATTTATCTGGCAAAGCCACTAACTGATCAATAGTAAAATGGGCTATCTGGTGCACACTACATTGAACCAGCTTTCCTGAAGGCCTTGAATGTCATCTTCTCAGTGTAGCACCGTTGAGAAGGGATGATGGCCTAACTGTTTAACTGTACATGGTTTTTCCGAGGTGACCAGGACAAATATGAGCGAACACGGGCAGGGTATCCATATCATGTACGACCTTAACTTTATCCCAGCCTACAGGGAAATATTGCACAGGAAAACAATCCTCCCCCAGGAGATACCACCGTTTTGGTTTCACACCAAAAACAGGAAAACGTCGAGGGGAAAAGGGAGGGGTACTGCCAAGTGACCTTTCATTTTAAATAGCATTCTACTGCCTGTCTCAGCTCAGCAGCAGACTCTAGAATGGTGATGTCATCTGGCTTTGTGTTATTGAAATATCTATGTCAAACAAATGTTTTTGCGTCTTCTGTATGATGGTATGAATGTATGATGGATATAGAAGTAATATATACAAACCGCGCGAGAAGTCTCTATCTGATTTAAGATATCGAGCCTCAGCCGAGTGTTTTAGATCTGATAAAGGCCGAACTGCAAGGTTTGAATATGACTTCTAAAATGACTCGATTTGCACGCTCACTGGCGTTGGAATTTTAAGGATTGATGTTATTTTCGCTGTAAAAATTGAAGGAGAAAATTTGAGCAAGTCTATATCAAATATATTGATCCGCTACGGGTCATGAATTTCCTTCGTATTTTGTTTATGAATAATTAACGAATTTTTTTCGCTTACCTCAAGGTATCTACTACGGCTTGTTTCACTCATATCATAAGCGCATGAAGTCATAATTGAAGTGCACCAAGTTATTGAAGTGCATTCAGTTATAAAAGTGCATCAAGTTATCCAAGTGCACCAAGTTATAGAAGTCCATGAAGTTATCCAAGTGCATGAAGTTATCGAAGTGCATCCAATTATCGAAGAGCAGGAAGTTATAGAAGTGCATCAAGTTATCGAAGTGCACCAAGTGATTGAAGTGCACCAAGTTACTGAAGTGCACCAATTGATTGAAGTGCAACAAGTTATTGAAGTGCATCAAGTTATCGAAGTGCACCAAGTTATAGAAGTGCATGATGTTATCCAAGTGTGGCAAGTTGTAGAAGTGCATTAAGTAATCGAAGTGCATGAAGTTATCCAAGCGTACCAACTTGTAGAAGTGGATCAAGTTATCCAAGTGTACCAAGTTGTAGGAGTGCATTAAGTTATAGAAGTGTACCAAGTTGTAGAAGCGCGTTAAGTTATCCAAGTGTATCAAATTGTAGAAATGCATCAAATTATCCAAATGTACCAAGTTGTAGAAGTTCATTAAGTTATCCAAGTGTACCACGCTGTAGAAGGGCATGTAGTTATCTAAGTGTACCAAGTTATAGAAGTGCATGAAGTTATCCAAGTGTACGAAGTTATAGAAGTGCATGAAGTTATAGAAGTGTACCAAGTTACTCAAGGTCATGAAGTTAACGAAGTGTTTCAAGTTGCAGAAGTGCGCAAAGTTATCCAAGTGTACCAAGTTGAAGAAGTGTATGAAGTTATCCAAGTGCACCAAGTAATAGAAGTGAATGGCATGAAGTTATCCAAATGTACCAAGTTATTGAAGTGCATGAAGTTATAGAAGTGTACCAAGTTATTGAAGTACATGAAGTTAGCGAAGTGTACCAAGTTATAGAAGTGCATGAATTTATCGAATTTACCAAGTTATTGAAGTGCATGAAGTTATCGAAGTGCAACAAGTTATTGAAGTGCATCAAGTTATCGAAGTGCATCAATTTATTGAAGTGCACCAAGTTATTGACGTGCACCAAGTTATTGAAGCGCATGAAGTTATCCAAGCGTACCAAGTTCTAGAAGTGCATGAAGTTATCCAAGTGTACCAAGTTCTAGAAGTGCATGAAGTTATCCAAGTGTACCAAGTTATAGAAGTGCATGAGTTATAGAAGTGTACCAAGTTATTGAAGCGCATGAAGTTATCCAAGTGTACCAAGTAATAGAAGTGCATGAAGTTCTCGAAGTGCACCAAAGTTATTGAAGTGCATCAAGTTATCGAAGGGCTTCAATTTATCGAAGTGCACCAAGTTATTCACGTACACCAAGTTATTGAAGCGCATGAAGTTATCCAAGCGTACCAAGTAATAATTTGGGTGCATGAAGTTATCCAAGTCTACCAAGATGTAGAAATGCATTAAGTTATCGAAGTGTACCAAGTTATAGAAGTGCATTAAGTTATCGAAGTTCATCAAGTTATCAAGCGTACCAAGTTGCAGAAGTGCATCAAGTTATCCAAGTGAACCAAGTTGTAGAAGTGCACGAAGCTATCCAAGTGTACCAATATGTGGAAGTGCATTAAGTTATCGAAGTGTACCAGGTTATAGAAGTGGATTAAATTATCGAAATTCATGAAGTTGTCCAAGTGTACCAAGTTGTAGAAGTGCATGAAGTTACCCAAGTGTACCAAGTTGTAGAAGTTCAGGAAGTTATCCAAGTGTACCATGTTGAAGAAGTGCGCATGAAGTTATTCAAGGGTACCAAGTTGTAGAAATGCATGAAGTTATAGAAGTGTACCAACTTATTGAAGTTCATGAAGTTAACGAAGTGTATCAAGTTGTATAAGTGCATGATGTTATCCAAGTGCACCATGCAAGTTATAGAAGTGCATGAAGTTATCCAAGTGTATCAAGTTATGGAAGTGCATAAAGTTATAGAAGTGTACCAAGTTATTGAAGTTCATGAAGTTATCCAAGTGCATGAAGTTATCGAAGTGCATCCAATTATCGAAGAGCAGGAAGTCATAGAAGTGCATCAAGTTATCGAAGTGCACCAAGTGATTGAAGTGCACCAAGTTACTGAAGTGCACCAATTGATTGAAGTGCAACAAGTTATTGAAGAGCATCAAGTTATCGAAGTGCACCAAGTTATAGAAGTGCATCAAGTTATTGCAGAGTACCATGTTATAGAAGTGTATCAAGTTATTGAATTGTACCAAGTTGTCCAAGTGCACGAAGATACAGAAGTGCATGAAGTTACCGAAGTGCACCAAGTTATTGAAGTGCATCAAATTATAGAAGTGAGCTAAGAAATTCAAGTGCACCAAGTAATAGAAGTACATCAAGTTATAGAAGTGCATCAAGTAATCAAAGTGGAACAAGTTATTGCAGTGCACCAAGTTATTGAAGTGCATGAAGTTCTCCAAGTGTACCAAGATGTAGAAGTACATTAAGTTATCGAAGTGCATGAAGTTATCCAAGTGTACCAAGTTGTAGAAGTGCATGAACTTATCCAAGTGTACCAAGTTGTAGAAGTGTATGAAGTTATAGAAGTGTACCAAGTTGCAGAAGTGCATGAAGTTACCCAAGTGTACCAAGTTGTAGCAGTTCATGAAGTTATCCAAGTGTACCAAGTTGCAGAAGTGTATGAAGTTATCCAAATGCGCCAAGTTATAGAAGTGCATGAAGTTATCCAAGTGTACGAAGTTATAGAAGTGCATGAAGTTATAGAAGTGTACCAAGTTACTCAAGGTCATGAAGTTAACGAAGTGTATCAAGTTGCAGAAGTGCGCAAAGTTATCCAAGTGTACCAAGTTGTAGAAGTGTATGAAGTTATCCCCAAGTGCACCAAGTTATAGAAGTGAATGGCATGAAGTTATCCAAATGTACCAAGTTATTGAAGTGCATGAACTTATAGAAGTGTACCAAGTTATTGAAGTGCATGAAGTTAGCGAAGTGTACCAAGTTATAGAAGTGCATGAAGTTATCGAAGTTTATCAAGTTATTGAAGTGCATGAAGTTATCGAAGTGCACCAAGTTATTGAAGTGCATCAAGTTATCCAAGTGTACCAAGTTATAGAAGTGCATGAAGTTATAGAAGTGTACCAAGTTATTGAAGCGCATGAAGTTATCCAAGTGTACCAAGTAATAGAAGTGCATGAAGTTATCGAAGTGCACCAAGTTATTGAAGTGCATCAAGTAATCGAAGGGCATCAATTTATCGAAGTGCACCAAGTTATTGACGTGCACCAAGTTATTGAAGCGCATGAAGTTATCCAAGCGTACCAAGTAATAATTGGGGTGCATGAAGTTATCCAAGTCTACCAAGATGTAGAAATGCATTAAGTTATCGAAGTGTACCAAGTTATATAAGTGCATTAAGTTATCGAAGTTCATGAAGTTATCAAGCGTACCAAGTTGCAGAAGTGCATCAAGTTATCCAAGTGAACCAAGTTGTAGAAGTGCACGAAGCTATCCAAGTGAACCAATATGTGGAAGTGCATTAAGTAATCGAAGTGTACCAGGTTATAGAAGTGGATTAAATTATCGAAGTTCATGAAGTTATCCAAGTGTACCAAGTTGTAGAAGTGCGCATGAAGTTATTCAAGGGTACCAAATTATAGAAATGCATGAAGTTATAGAAGTGTACCAAGTTATTGAAGTTCATGAAGTTAACGAAGTGTATCAAGTGGTATAAGTGCATGAAGTTATCCAAGTGGTCCATGCAAGTTATAGAAGTGCATGAAGTTATCCAAGTGTATCAAGTTATAGAAGTGCATAAAGTTATAGAAGTGTACCGAGTTATTGAAGTTCATGAAGTTAGCGAAGTGCACCAAGCTCTTGAAGTGCATGAAATTAGCGAAGTATACCAAGTTATAGAAGTGCATGAAGTAATTGAAGTGTACCAAGTTATAGAAGTGCATGAAGTTATCGAAGTTTACCAAGTTATTGAAGTGCATGAAGTTATCGAAGTGCACCAAGTTATTGAAGTGCATCAAGTTATCCAAGTGTACCAAGTTATAGAAGTGCATGAAGTTATAGAAGTGTACCAAGTTATTGAAGCGCATGAAGTTATCCAAGTGTACCAAGTAATAGAAGTGCATGAAGTTATCGAAGTGCACCAAGTTATTGAAGTGCATCAAGTAATCGAAGGGCATCAATTTATCGAAGTGGACCAAGTTATTGACGTGCACCAAGTTATTGAAGCGCATGAAGTTATCCAAGCGTACCAAGTAATAATTGGGGTGCATGAAGTTATCCAAGTCTACCAAGATGTAGAAATGCATTAAGTTATCGAAGTGTACCAAGTTATATAAGTGCATTAAGTTATCGAAGTTCATGAAGTTATCAAGCGTACCAAGTTGCAGAAGTGCATCAAGTTATCCAAGTGAACCAAGTTGTAGAAGTGCACGAAGCTATCCAAGTGTACCAATATGTGGAAGTGCATTAAGTAATCGAAGTGTACCAGGTTATAGAAGTGGATTAAATTATCGAAGTTCATGAAGTTATCCAAGTGTACCAAGTTGTAGAAGTGCGCATGAAGTTATTCAAGGGTACCAAATTATAGAAATGCATGAAGTTATAGAAGTGTACCAAGTTATTGAAGTTCATGGAGTTAACGAAGTGTATCAAGTGGTATAAGTACATGAAGTTATCCAAGTGGTCCATGCAAGTTATAGAAGTGCATGAAGTTATCCAAGTGTATCAAGTTATAGAAGTGCATAAAGTTATAGAAGTGTACCGAGTTATTGAAGTTCATGAAGTTAGCGAAGTGCACCAAGCTATTGAAGTGCATGAAATTAGCGAAGTATACCAAGTTATAGAAGTGCATGAAGTAATTGAAGTGCACCAAGTTATCGAAGTTCATGAAGTTATCCAAGTTTACCAAGTTGTAGAAGTGCATGAAGTTATCCAAGTGCGCCAAGTTGTAGAAGTACGCATTAAGTTATTCAAGGGTACCAAGTTATAGAAATGCATGAAGTTATAGAAGTGTACCAGTTATTGAAGTTCATGAAGTTAGCGAAGTGTACCAAGCTGTAGAAGTGCATGAAGTTATCTAAGTGTACCAAGTTATAGAAGTGCTTGAAGTTATAGAAGTGCACCAAGTTATTGAAATGCATGAAGTTATACAAGTGTGGCAAGTTGTAGAAGTGCATTAAGTTATCGAAGTGTACCATGTTGTAGAAGTTCATTAAGTTAGCCAAGTGTATAATAATAATAATAATTTATTGATATTCATCTTTAGTATAAAATTACAATGGATTTACAGTTTATAAAGTTGATACGAGTATAATATGTACATTGTGTTAAGTATAGTATATGTTATATACAGTGTATATATATACTGCCAAAATTGCCACAAGTTAAATTTGGCAGTTGAGTAAAATTTATTATGACAAATATTGTAAAAATGTTAAGAGCAAAAAGAGTATAAAATTTAGATTATAATAACGCATTTGTTCTTGGGGTAAGCGAGAGTTTGTGCCTTTTAGTATGTGAGAAAAATTGTTGGAGAGTATTTACTGTTCTTAGATCATATTTTTTCATCACGATATCTGGTATATATTTTCTGCATGGATGTGTTTCATCATCAATAATTTTCTTATATTCACGAATGGCGAGCATATTACGACGTTCTTCAAGAGACTGAAGTAGGTCGGACGGCAGGGCAAGTATTTTTTGACTTCTAGTTTGGATATTCTCCACCTCATCTATTAAGTATTGTGGTAATCCACTCCATATTGGGGACGCGTATTCCAATACCGGTCTGATTTTGGAGAGGTAACAGGTTAGACCTACTTCTGTCGGTAGATTAGCTCGACGCATTCCCGAAGGTGGAATAAACGTTTGCTTGCCTTTCTTGTAATTTCTTCGACATGTGTGTTCCATTTAAGGGTATTATTACACCAAAGGCCCAGCAGCTTAAACGATTTAACTCTTTCAATCACATCATTACCAATCGTAAGTAAAGGTGGTTCGGGAATACCTTCTTTAAAACAGATCCACATATCTTTAGTCTTTTTTGCGTTAAGTTCCATCTTATTTCTGAAGGCCCAGTCATTCATTAAATCAAGCACCATTTGCATGTTACTAGTAGAGCAATATGTGATTGCCTCATCCTGAGTGCAATCATCAGCGTATTTATGCGTATTAATCTGAAAATAGTTAGGAATACAGTCTTCAAGGTCGTTAACATGAACATTAAACAGTGTTGGTGAGATAACAGAACCCTGGGGGACAAGGCCTAGAAGATGATAAGCTCTCACCAAGTTTTACTTGCTGACTCCTTCCTTCTAAAAAACTCCGCGTCCATAACCAAAAAGACTTTGATACATTCAATTCCGCGAGTTTTCTTAGAAGCAGACCATGGTCGACCAAATCGAACGCTTTAAGAAAATCGATAAATAAAGCGTGGATCCCCATTCTTCCATCACGTGAATTTTCAGTCTTATTGTACCAATTTTGGGTAATACTCGCTAATGCAGATACTGTTGATCTACCATGTGTAAATGCATGTTGATTTTCTTTGATCTTAAGGTCGCTTTTATTCAATTTGAGTTGTATGGTTTCTAGGATTTTTGCCATTTGCGATAGCACAGAAATCTGCCGGAAGTCATTATCTATATCATTCGGGGGGTTCACTTTGTGCACAGGGGTGACTAAAGCATGTTTATATAAGGTCGGGTATTTAGACTGGGAGATGCTACTGCAGATGATGTTATGCATAACAGGAGCAAGCTCTTCGCTATAACGACTCAGTAACCATGCAGGAATATCGTCCGAACCACTAGCTTTCCTAGGGTTTAGTTGCTTAAGAATTGCCTTGATTTGACCGAACGAAGGTAGTGCGGGCGCGATGTTCTTGAGTAGGTGTTCGACTTCCCCTAGTTTCGGAATTTCATTTGGTATGGTAGTCTGCCAAGGCTTAGTGAAACTTTGTTGTAAGCGTTCAACTAGGTCATCTGTGGAGGCAGCTGACAATTGACGATTACATTCGTTAACGGCAGCAAGTTCGTATATAGTTTTATGCCACTTTGCCGGGTTCATTTCACGTGTATTTTCCGCTTTCGATTGGTAGTACGTTTTCTTTGCACTGGATATAAGTGAAGAAACTTTGTCGCATAATACTTTATACCTTGATTTGTTTCCTGATGTAAAGGATTTTTGTCTGGCTATTATTTCATGCTTAAAATACGCGGGGTGATCCAGGATTTATCTGAGGGGTGGAAACGTATAATACGTTTGGGCACCGTTTTATTGAGAATGCACATGATAGTACTTGTGAAAGCACTAACTTTATCGTCAATCTCATTAGTAGCATAAACCAATTCCCAGTTCTGCCTATTCAGATGGATACTCAGTTCAATTAAGTTACTACATTTCGTCAGGCGCACTTTTCGAGAAATCGCCTTCACCTTTTCTTTCAGCTTTGGAGTGAGTAACAGACACTGATGGTCAGAATGGCCAATCGGCGGGAGATGTTTAATGTCATTGTATAGCTCTGACATGTTAGTAAGGATTTGGTCTAAAACGTTTCTACCTCTAGTGGGAGCCCGTACAACTTTGCAAAGGTTGAAGCGTCTGCACAGTAAATTCAGTTTCATTTTATTGAAATCTCCGGCATTTATTATACCTGCTGAGGGATGGTCCTGCAGAATTTCATCAAGTCCGTCAGTGATATACTCACGCATAGCTCTTTCATCATCGTTCGTCTGACCAGGCGGATAGTATACGCTAATAACTATTATGGAGCTGTAAGGCCTGGGAGTTCTAGGCGGTTTAAGTACAAGCCAAATAACTTCTTTATCGTCCACTTCAAGATTTGTCAAACGGGTAGTAGGTATTTGGTGGTGCACATAGGCTAAGACACCGCCACCAGGGGTAAGGCGGTCTCGACGGAATGCATTAAATTTCTTACTAATTTCTATAGCAGCATCCGGGAAGTTTGAGTTCAGCCAAGATTCTGTAATTATGACTAGTGTCGGGTTATTAACAGCAACGATTCCAGAAAGTTCTGTAATTTTATTTGTCACATGACATGCATTGGTTAAGAGTACAGATGGAACTGAGTAGCCGCTAGGTGGCATAGTTATATTACTTTCCTTTACGGAAATTGGTATTAGGTTGCAGCGGTATTTCAGAGCATTACCTCTCAGAGTTGTTGGGCGGCTTGTAATTCTAACTGGGATTTCCTTTGGGGTATCCTTAGTTGTGTCAGAGACTTCAAGTGTATTTATTGTGCAATAATCAGAGATAGGAAATCTATTACCATGGAGAGGAAGTCTTATTTCATGTGAATCTATCTGTTGTAGGGAGACCATGTTTAGCGAAGTTATAGAAGTGCATAAAGTTATAGAAGTGTACCGAGTTATTGAAGTTCATGAAGTTAGCGAATTGCACCAAGCTATTGAAGTGCATGAAATTAGCGCAGTATACCAAGTTATAGAAGTGCATGAAGTAATTGAAGTGCACCAAGTTATCGAAGTTCATGAAGTTATCCAAGTTTACCAAGTTGTAGAAGTGCATGAAGTTATCCAAGTGCGCCAAGTTGTAGAAGTGCGCATTAAGTTATTCAAGGGTACCAAGTTATAGAAATGCATGAAGTTATAGAAGTGTACCAGTTATTGAAGTTCATGAAGTTAGCGAAGTGCGCCAAGTTGTAGAAGTGCATGAAGTTCTCAAGTGTACCAAGTTTTAGAAGTGCATGAAGTTATCGAAGTGCACCAAGTTATTGAAGTGCACCAAGTTATAGAAGTGCATCAAGTTATCGAAGTTTACAAAGATATTGATGTGCACCAAGTTATTGAAGTGCATGAAGTTATCCAAGCCAAGCAAGTAATAATTGGAATGCATCAAGTTATCCAAGTCTACCAAGATGTAGAAATGCATGAAGTTATCCTTGCGTACCAACTTGTAGAAGTGAATCAAGTTATCCAAGTGTACCAAGTTGTAGAAGTGCATGAGGTTATAGAAGTGTACCAAGTTGTAGAAGTGCGTCAAGTTATCCAAGTGTACCAAATTGTAGAAGTGTACCAAGTTATCCAAATGTACCAAGTTGTAGACGCTCATTAAGTTATCCAAGTGTACCAATTTGTAGAAGTGCATGAAGTTATCCAAGTGTACCAAGTCATAGAAGTGCATGCAGTTATAGAAGTGCATCGAGTTATTGAAGTGCATGAAGTTAACGAAGTGTACCAAGTTGTAGAAGGGCGCGAAGTTATAGAAGTATACCAATAAAATTCAAGTGCACTAAGTTGTCGCAGTGCACCAAGTTATTAAAGCGCACCAAGTTATTGAAGTGGATGAAGTTATGCAAGTGTACCAAGTTATTGAAGTGCACCAAGTTATTGAAATGCATGAAGTTATCCAAGTGTGGCAAGTTGTAGAAGTGCATTAAGTAATCGAAGTGCATGAAGTTATCCAAGCGTACCAACTTGTAGAAGTGCATCAAGTTATCCAAGTGTACCAAGTTGTAGGAGTGCATGAAGTTATAGAAGTGTACCAAGTTGTAGAAGTGCGTTAAGTTATCCAAGTGTATCAAATTGTAGAAATGCATCAAGTTATCCAAATGTACCAAGTTGTAGAAGTTCATTAAGTTATCCAAGTGTACCACGCTGTAGAAGGGCATGTAGTTATCTAAGTGTACCAAGTTATAGAAGTGCATGAAGTTATCCAAGTGTACGAAGTTATAGAAGTGCATGAAGTTATAGAAGTGTACCAAGTTACTCAAGGTCATGAAGTTAACGAAGTGTATCAAGTTGCAGAAGTGCGCAAAGTTATCCAAGTGTGCCAAGTTGAATAAGTGTATGAAGTTATCCAAGTGCACCAAGTAATAGAAGTGAATGGCGTGAAGTTATCCAAATATACCAAGTTATTGAAGTGCATGAAGTTATAGAAGTGTACCAAGTTATTGAAGTACATGAAGTTAGCGAAGTGTACCAAGTTATAGAAGTGCATGAATTTATCGAAGTTTACCAAGTTATTGAAGTGCATGAAGTTATCGAAGTGCAACAAGTTATTGAAGTGCATCAAGTTATCGAAGTGCATCAATTTATTGAAGTGCACCAAGTTATTGACGTGCACCAAGTTATTGAAGCGCATGAAGTTATCCAAGTGTATCAAGTTATAGAAGTGCATAAAGTTATAGAAGTGTACCAAGTTATTGAAGTTCATGAAGTTATCCAAGTGCATGAAGTTATCGAAGTGCATCCAATTATCGAAGAGCAGGAAGTTATAGAAGTGCATCAAGTTATCGAAGTGCACCAAGTGATTGAAGTGCACCAAGTTATTGAAGTGCACCAATTGATTGAAGTGCAACAAGTTATTGAAGAGCATCAAGTTATCGAAGTGCACCAAGTAATAGAAGTGCATCAAGTTATTGCAGAGTACCAAGTTATAGAAGTGTATCAAGTTATTGAATTGTACCAAGTTGTCCAAGTGCACGAAGATACAGAAGTGCATGAAGTTACCGAAGTGCACCAAGTTATTGAAGTGCATCAAATTATAGAAGTGAGCCAAGAAATTCAAGTGCACCAAGTTATAGAAGTACATCAAGTTATAGAAGTGCATCAAGTAATCAAAGTGGAACAAGTTATTGAAGTGCACCAAGTTATTGAAGTGCATGAAGTTCTCCAAGTGTACCAAGATGTAGAAGTACATTAAGTTATCGAAGTGCATGAAGTTATCCAAGTGTACCAAGTTGTAGAAGTGCATGAACTTATCCAAGTGTACCAAGTTGTAGAAGTGTATGAAGTTATAGAAGTGTACCAAGTTGCAGAAGTGCATGAAGTTACCCAAGTGTACCAGGTTGTAGCAGTTCATGAAGTTATCCAAGCGTACCAAGTTGCAGAAGTGTATGAAGTTATCCAAATGCGCCAAGTTATAGAAGTGCATGAAGTTATCCAAGTGTACGAAGTTATAGAAGTGCATGAAGTTATAGAAGTGTACCAAGTTACTCAAGGTCATGAAGTTAACGAAGTGTATCAAGTTGCAGAAGTGCGCAAAGTTATCCAAGTGTACCAAGTTGTAGAAGTGTATGAAGTTATCCCCAAGTGCACCAAGTTATAGAAGTGAATGGCATGAAGTTATCCAAATGTACCAAGTTATTGAAGTGCATGAAGTTATAGAAGTGTACCAAGTTATTGAAGTACATGAAGTTAGCGAAGTGTACCAAGTTATAGAAGTGCATGAAGTTATAGAAGTTTACCAAGTTATTGAAGTGCATGAAGTTATCGAAGTTCACCAAGTTGCAGAAGTGCATCAAGTTATCCAAGTGAACCAAGTTGTAGAAGTGCACGAAGCTATCCAAGTGTACCAATATGTGGAAGTGCATTAAGTTATCGAAGTGTACCAGGTCATAGAAGTGGATTAAGTTATCGAAGTTCATGAAGTTATCCAAGTGTACCAAGTTGTAGAAGTGCATGAAGTTATCCAAGTGTACCAAGTCGTAGAAGTGCATGAAGTTATCCAAGTGCACAATGTTGTAGAAGTTCATGAAGTTATTCAAGTGTGCTAAGTTGTAGAAGTGCGCATGAAGTTATTCAATGGAACAAATTATAGAAATGCATGAAGTTATAGAAGTGTACCAAGTTATTGAAGTTCATGAAGTTAACGAAGTGTATCAAGTTGTATAAGTGCATGAAGTTATCCAAGTGGTCCATGCAAGTTATAGAAGTGCATGAAGTTATCCAAGTGTATCAAGTTATAGAAGTGCATAAAGTTATAGAAGTATACCAAGTTATTGAAGCTCATGAAGTTAGCGAAGTGCACCAAGTTATTGAAGTGCATCAAATTAGCGAAGTACACCATGTTATAGAAGTGCATGAAGTAATTGAAGTGCACCAAGTTATCGAAGTTCATGAAGTTATCCAAGTTTACCAAGTTGTAGAAGTGCATGAAGTTATCCAAGTGCGCCATGTTGTAGAAGTACGCATTAAGTTATTCAAGGGTACCAAGCTGTAGAAGTGTATGAAGTTATCTAAGTGTACCAAGTTATAGAAGTGCTTGAAGTTATAGAAGTGCTCCAAGTTATTGAAATGCATGAAGTTATACAAGTGTGGCAAGTTGTAGAAGTGCATTAAGTTATTGAAGTGTACCATGTTGTAGAAGTTCATTAAGTTATCCAAGTTTACCAAGTTGTAGAAGTGCATGAAATTATCCAAGTGCGCCAAGTTGTAGAAGTACGCATTAAGTTATAGAAGTGTACCTAATTATTGAAGTTCATGAAGTTAACGAAGTGTATCAAGTTGTATAAGTGCATGAAGTTAGAGAAGTGCACCAAGTTGTAGAAGTGCATGAAGTTATCAAGTGTACCAAGTTATAGAAGTGCATGAATTTATCGAAGTGCACCAAGTTATTGAAGTGCATCAAGTTATAGAAGTGCATCAAGTTATCGAAGTTTACCAAGATATTGATGTGCACCAAGTTATTGAAGTGCATGAAGTTATCCAAGCCTAGCAAGTAATAATTGGAATGCATCAAGTTATCCAAGTCTACCAAGATGTAGAAGTGCATTAAGTTATCGAAGTGCATCAAGTTATCCAAGTTTACCAAGTTGTAGAAGTGTACCTAAGCACAAATACGGATGCAAATAAGAAAGGGAATTCAAAACAATCAGTGAAATCAAGCGGCTTAATATCTGTGGACGAAAGTAATAAATTCCAAGGTCAAGATCAGGGGCCTCAACCTCGTCCAAATACGCATACTGCAACAAATACTACCCCGTGTGGTTTTAATGGAATCATAAATTCAAACCAGATCAACTCATTATTAAACGGCTCACAGAGAAACCAAACCGCTCGTGCCCCCAAACACTTGGTGCCTTGCCCTTTTTTGAGAAGACGAGGTCATTGTTTGAAAGGTTCGAGGTGCGACTTTCTTCATAACAATTATAAACAGCCTTCAAGATTTCCCTACCACGAGGCCACTCAACCCTTTTTTCGTCGAGATCAAATACCACCGTTTCTAGATCCCAACTCTTTCATGAGAGGCCATCCGATCTGTTATCCTTATCCCCTAATGGGTTTCCCTCACCAACGCCCTCATCCTCGGTCAGGCTTCTACCCACCACCATTAATGGAAATTGCGACAGAACCTCCCAGACACTGATACTAGATACCAACGTTTATTTGCCTCAACACCCAATACCCTATATTGCCTGTCCTTCAATGTACGAATTTTCCCCTTCCCTGTCTTCTGCCTTCAATCTGCAGTTCAATTTCAATTCTACTACTAATCAAACTATATCCCACCAAATTCCCGTTAGAATAACTAACAGAGGCTATAACAGAACACCAACTAGAAGTAACAAATGTAATCTAACTCCCATACATGCTACGTCTACAAAATCGCCAAGTAACTCATTTCCCTCCATATTAATGACAAACATAAGATCTTTACTATCAAAAGTTGACGAACTCGATATTGTCGCTCAACTAAACAGTGTCCATGTAATATCGGTTACCGAAACGTGGCTAAATGATAGAATACCAGACAGGGCCGTTAATATCCCGGATTTCATTTTGATGAGGAAAGATAGACTACATTGTAATAAAACTACCGGCGGTGGAATCTGTGCCTATGTCCACCAATCAATTCCAGCAAAAAGACTATCTAGCCTAGAGCTACCTGGTCTTGAGACATTGTGGATCCATCTTACACCATATCGTCTCCCACGTCACACTTCGACTATATTATTTGGAGTAATCTATCACCCCCCGTCGGCTAAAGTAGAGGACAATGAGTTATTGACCGAACACATCAATTCAAATGTCGATACATTTCTTAATAAATATCCGGATGCCTTGATAATTTTAACAGGTGACTTCAATCCCTGCAGTACTAATATATTGTCGTCCACCCTAGCAAGGAGATGTGGTCTGACTCAATTGGTTAAAGTACCAACAAGAGGTAACAACATATTAGATTGGTGTCTTGTGAACAAACCTAAACAGTTTAACGAGCCAGCACAACTTCCACATATTGGTAGTAGTGACCACTTTGCAGTACTTATTAACTCAAGAGATGTGAATTCTAAGGCTAAAAGTTCTAAAAGGCCTGCCTGTAGGAGAGAAATGAAAGATAGTAATATGCGCACGTTTGGTAGATGGATATGTAACAATTCATGGAGTGATTTTCTCAATGAAGACTGTCCCCAAAACAAATTCAATAATTTCTACAAAGATATCCTGAAGTAATTCCAACCCTTCGGCAGTCAACTAGAACCAGATCTAACTTAAACAATCTTCAATACTCAGTTCGCCATTGCAAAACTACTACTTTTCAAAACTCATTCTTTAATAGATCTGTGAGAATATGGAACACTCTCGTTAACGAATATGATAACTTTAATACCAACAATCCTAATGCGTTTAAGTCTATTTTATTTGACTATTACTTTGCTGCCTTACAATCCGCATATGAACCTGATGACCCTAGAACATGGAAAACAATTTGTGTAAAATGTAACTCTGTCCGTAGCCTCTTGAAGATTTCGTGTTGTTTTTAATCTGTAATTAATGTTTGTTTATTTATGTTTTATTGTACGTTGGGCCCGCAGTAATTGGCGCTGCTGTTGCGGATACCCTGCCATCGTGTTTCTTTATAGTTTTCTGTGTATTTTATCAGTATAATTTTCATAATTTCTTTATTGTATAAATATGGCAAAGCTAATAAAAAAAAAAAAAAAAAAAAAAAAAAAAAAAAGACAAACATCCCTTACAAAGTATGGGAAGAAGTCCCACCCTTTTAAACTGTGGCGTAATAAAGTCCAAGCCGAGGTGAGATCATGTAAACAGTCATATTACCACAACAAAGTTCACAATATCAAAGATGGTGATATATCTAAATGGTGGAAAGAAGTCAAAAAGCTTGGATGTGGCTCTAGCCAAACAGAATGGTGTGAACAGTTATTGGGCGAGTCTGCTGATACAATAAATGAACTGGCGGAGAAAATTAACAACTTTTTTGTTAGCATATCAGCTGAATTCCAACCTCTTGAGGCTGATTTGAATAACCAAACTGAATGTACGCCTGACATGCTTGTTGACTCGTATAAAGCGTATCATGCCTTAAAGGAAGTTAAACCCCACAAATCGGTTGGTCCCGATGAAATCCCCAATAGGATTCTTCGTGACTTTGCCTTTGAATTATCTCCAGTGATATCTGACATCTATAACAGTACCATGAAGGAGGGTCGGATACCAGAATTATTAAAGTCATCAATTGTTTCCCCAATACCCAAATGTATGCCACCGAAGACGATTGAAGATGACCTTCGTCCAATATCACTGACGTCACAGATAGCCAAAATAATGGAAAGCTTCACCTTGGAATCCTTATTAACGGACATTGGTGGCCAGATTGACCCATACCAGTTCGCGATGAAAGGCCGGTCCACAACACAAGCATTAGTCTTTTTGCTACACAACGTTTTGATGACTCTTGACAGAGGCGGTTGCTCAATTCGGGCATTCTTTGCGGACTTTAGTAAGGGGTTTGACTTAGTTGACCATAACGTTTTAATCGCGGAGCTAGAAAGGTTGGATGTACGTCCTCCTTTAGTAAGATGGATTCGAGCCTTCCTGACGGAAAGGAAACAATGCGTCCGCATTCGCGACAAGGTATCGTCATTTAAGTACCTGAATGGAGGTATACCCCAAGGTACTAAGTTAGGCCCCATCCTATTTGCTGTACTGGTGAATAGTTTACTCCGTGAGTGGAATCTTAGATGTAAATTTGTGGATGATCTGACAACTATTGAAGTTATCCCAAGATGTTCGCCGAGCATTACTCCTATGTTGGTCAATGATATCGGTGAATATGCTAGTACAAGAGGTATGCGATTGAATCCAAAAAAATGTAAGGAAATGGTTATTGACTTTCTCCAATATAGACTGCCAATTCGAGATTCATTACAAATTGGTGGAAATACAATAGAAAGAGTAACGTCATACAAGTTACTTGGCGTATATATAAGTAACGATCTCACATGGAACTTACACTGTGACTATATTATTAAGAAAGCTAACAAGAGACTTTACATTCTGCGTATATTACGGAAAGTAAGGATTGGACTCCAAGAATTAATAACAGTATACTGCAGCTTAATCAGACCAATTCTTGAATATGCTGCCCCTGTTTGGTCTGCAATCCCGGATTATTTAAAAACTAAAGTGGAAAAAGTCCAAAAGCGAGCCCTAAAAATAATTGACCCTGGTTCACCATATGAAGAGTCGATGTGCATAGTTGGTCTACAAACATTGACAAAAAGACGAGAAGATATTTGTAGGAAATTTGCTAGAGACAACAAATTATCTGGTCCCCTTAAAGAAATTTTTAACAATAACAGTGCTGGTATTAATCATGAATATAACTTACGGCATACACGCGAACCGAATTGTGTAAACTTTGTAAATACTGATAGATTTTTAAATTTTATAACCTGTAAATATTGATATAACATCTTAATGTAATGTTAACATTATATACTCTATGTAATAACTTGTAATTCAGCGTTTGCTGCAATAAGTTTTTAAAAAAACCTTCATTATTATATTATTATTATAAGTGCATGAGGTTATAGAAGTATACCAAGTTGTAGAAGTGCGTCAAGTTATCCAAGTGTACCAAATTGTAGAAGTGTATCAAGTTATCCAAATGTACCAAGTTGTAGAAGCTCATTAAGTTATCCAAGTGTACCAATTTGTAGAAGTGCATGAAGTTATCCAAGTGTACCAAGTTATAGAAGTGCATTCAGTTATAGAAGTATATCGAGTTATTGAAGTGCATGAAGTTAACGAAGTGTACCCAGTTGTAGAAGGGCGCGAAGTTATAGAAGTATACCAAGAAATTCAAGTGCACTAAGTTGTCGCAGTGCACCAAGTTATTAAAGCGCACCAAGTTATTGAAGTGGATGAAGTTATGCAAGTGTACCAAGTTATTGAAGTGCACCAAGTTATTGAAATGCATGAAGTTATCCAAGTGTGGCAAGTTGTAGAAGTGCATTAAGTAATCGAAGTGCATGAAGTTATCCAAGCGTACCAACTTGTAGAAGTGCATCAAGTTATCCAAGTGTACCAAGTTGTAGGAGTGCATGAAGTTATAGAAGTGTACCAAGTTGTAGAAGTGCGTCAAGTTATCCAAGTGTACCAAATTGTAGAAATGCATCAAGTTATCCAAATGTACCAAGTTGTAGAAGTTCATTAAGTTATCCAAGTGTACCAAGCTGTAGAAGTGCATGAAGTTATCTAAGTGTACCAAGTTATAGAAGTGCATGAAGTTATAGAAGTGGGTGAAGTTATCCAAGCGTACCAAGCTGTAGAAGTGCATTGCATGAAGTTATCCAAGTGTACCAAGTTATAGAAGGGCACGAAGTTATAGAAATGTACCAAGAAGTTCAAGTGCACCAAGTTGTCGCGGTGCACCAAGTTATTAAAGAGCGCCAAGTTATTGAAGCGGATGAAGATATGCAAGAGTACCAAGTTATTGAAGTGCACCAAGTTATTGAAATGCAAGATGATATCCAAGTCTACCAAGTTTTAGAAGTTCATGAAGTTATCCAAGTGTACCAAGTTATAGAAGTGCATCAAGTTATTGAAGTGGATGAAGTTATCCAATTGTGGCAAGTTGTAGGAGTGCATGAAGTTATCCAAGTGTACCAAGTTCTAGAAGTGCATGAAGTTATCCAAGTGTACCTAGTTATAGAAGTGCATGAAGTTATAGAAGTGTACCAAGTTATTGAAGTGCATGAAGTTATCCATGTGTACCAAGTTATAGAAGTGCATGAAGTTAGAGAAGTGTACCAAGTTATTGAAGTGAATGGAGTTAGCCAAGTGTGGCAAGTTGTAGAAGTGCATGATGTTATCCAAGTGTACCAAGTTCTAGAAGTGCATGAAGTTATCCAAGTGTACCTAGTTATAGAAGTGCATGAAGTTATAGAAGTGTACCAAGTTATTGAAGTGCGTGAAGTTATCCATGTGTACCAAGTTATAGAAGTGCATGAAGTTATCGAAGTGCACCAAGTTATTGAAGTGCATCAAGTTATCGAAGTGGATCAATTTATCGAAGTGCACCAAGTTATTGACGTGCACCAAGTTATTGAAGCGCATGAAGTTATCCAAGCGTACCAAGTAATAATTGGGGTGCATGAAGTTATCCAAGTCTACCAAGATGTTGAAGTGCATTAAGTTATCGAAGTGTACCAAGTTATAGAAGTGCATTAAGTTATCGAAGTTCATGAAGTTATCCAAGCGTACCATGTTGTAGAAGTGCATCAAGTTGTCCAAGTGAACCAAGTTGTAGAAGTGCACGAAGCTATCCAAGTGTATCAATATGTGGAAGTGCATTAAGTTATCGAAGTCTACCAGGTTATAGAAGTGGATTAAGTTATCGAAATTCATGAAGTTACCCAAGTGTACCAAGTTGTAGAAGTTCATGAAATTTTCCAAGTGTACCATGTTGTAGAAGTGCATGAAGTTATCCAAGCATTAAGTTATTGAACTTTCCTGACACATATCAATACATCAAATTTTAGGAGACATTTTGAAACGAAAAACAACGCAAGCCTAGCTTGCACGCAGGACACTCGTTAAACAAATACACAAGAACTCTCAATTTGTGTTTCCGCCTTAAGTGTCCTGTTTATTATGTTTATTCTATTTCAGTATTAACGGAAAGAATATCAATTCAATAAGACATAAGATATTTGTCCTGCAAATGGTTTGTATTTTAATTTTTATTTACTGACTTTCCAAACGGTCTAGAATTAGCGTTCAATCAATGAATTGCAAGAAAATATAAACATTCAGTAGTGTTAGAAAACTTATATAAATGTTTCGCAACAACAATTACAAAATAACATCCCGTTTTGCTTCTTCAAATAGGGAAGCCATGCCAAAAAACCAGCAACTTAAACTAATTAAAAGGCAATTTTGAGTAAAGAAACACTTTTTTTCAATTTCGATTTGAGAGTACAGCGCTGAATAGAAGATGACGTTATCTTTTGAAATATTTGGTAGAATATGATGGAAACCATTGATGAAATGCATTTGAAATATGAAAGAAGATTTTAATTTCTGCAGTAATATTTCAGTAAAAATTCGGCAATATTAAACAACAGCAGAGATTACTATAGCCTTTCTTTGCTTCGATCAATACCATTAACAAATTGACATTATCCTGACCAAACATTTTACTATATTTGATTACAAGTTTATCGCTATATTTTAACAACACAACTTTCGCTCATACGCTCATAGATGCAAGTTTGTTATAGTACATAATAAATTGTTTGCTTTGCCATTTGAACCGTGTGGCATTTCTTCTTATGAAATTACAAAAAATGAGATTTACATATTAAATTCTTCCGGATTTCAGATAAATTGTGAGGTTCCTTGATTTTATTATTCTGTCTTGACAGGAAAAGAAAATCATGTGGTATAAGATGATATGTATTTTAGTATATACCCACTAACCGTTTTATGTACTCAAACAAGGGAATGTTGACTGGGTGGGTCGGGATCGGCCCCTTGCTTACCCTTTCACCGTTGCTGCAGTCGGTGGTCACACATGAGCCATAAAGTATCTGTGAGAGGCGACCTGGCAAAGCCTTCGATTCGATCAGATTGAGTCGCGTCCTTCGTAATTCAGCTTAGTTCTCAGCAGGAAGTTGGAATTATTAGCACACCCCCACTTGCTTACTTAATAATTTTGGTACTGGAATTTTTTCCCTAAAAATAGCTGAATGGCTGGATTAGAAGATATGTTTGAAAAGGAGAAATATATAACACATTCTATATTAGTCTGCTGATGATCCGAGCCCGTTTCATGAAAAAACTACAGGAAAAGATATTCAAAACCCAAATTATTATGGCAGAATTAGATCAAGGTGAGTTAACCAATAATATACAGTATTATACTCTTAACCCACCAGAGACTCACTTTCGTCCTATATTTTCATCCTGTGACGGGAAAACACATGTAAAACCCGCTAGGAGTGTCCAAGTGCCAATAAGGTCATAGAAGAAAGAACCCAACTCCAACAATAACTGTACTCATAAAGTATAGAAGAGAGCTTTTAGCAAATGATAGTAAGTCTTGTTTTTTAGCATTACCATCAGGCAGGACAGAAATTGCAATGCAGGAAACCTGGATGGGGCCACAAAACGTCTATGTTACAAGTTCTCAATTGAAGCATTGATAATACAACAAGGAAGGCGGCAACGTACTGGTATTCGCAAAACACACTTTGTTTATTTAAATTGTTTCATTGGAGTAACCAAACCTATATTGCAATTCCGAAATTACAAGAATATTTATTTTAATATCTTAAGAAATTCTTATGTTTTGGAGGAAACTTTGCAGCCCTGAGAGTAATTTTGACCAAATCTGTGAAATTTGTCCACCTCAAATTTGGAGATTTTGCAATGCATTTTATGACATTTTACGGTTTTAACGGCGTTCGTCCTGTATACAATTACATGCATGAATGAACAGGTTTTCCTCCTATTCACATACGAATATATCATGTGAATGAAACGAGGAATTTTTTTCCAATTGCTTTAATCCCCCTCCAATATCGCGGATCATTTAATGTCTTTTATACACAAATAAATCATATTTCGTCGCAATATTTTAACAATCGTGGATTCTGGGGGAAACCCCACCTGCCCAGCCATCCACACACACACAGAACTTACACACCCACCCACACACACACAATTAATTTTCATATCATCTGTAATAACACTGCTTTACAAATAGTCCTTGTAAACGCTTCGAATGATTTCGTAAACGCTTCGAATGATTTCGTATCCACTTAAAGTTAATATCAAAATATTGTTAACTCTTCTGAAACGTCCAAATAGGAATAATCAATCAAATTATAACTTTCTGAATAAAGTCGCACAATTCATTTATTGGGGTGAAGTGCGGTTGCATTTTTTATTTGGTAGAACCTTAATTATCATAGTGATATTCAGGTTTACTGAAACAACTTCGGCCAAACGTTGCAGTTGATCACAGGTTCACCCCTTACATTCAAATATTGCTACATTTTTACATACTAATATTAAATGAAACCAAGCTTTTGTGTTGTGTTATTTTATTAGTTGATTGCAATATAAAAGTGTATGTATGCCTTAAAAAGTAATTACCATTCACATCAACAAAATAAGAATTTTTTTCTTATATTTGCTGGGCGGCTTTAATCATTAAATCCCTGTTCAATCTGTTATTTGAAATTATGTGAGTCTTGTTTCCATTTTATCCTTATTTCTTGACAAAATCGTGTTCAACATTGCGAAAGAGACTAGATCAATATTGTGTTTTGCGTCGTGCTGTATACAAACTAGTCTTTATTGTTTATTGATTATAGAGTTATATCGTCGCTATTTTATAGCGGTTATAACGTTCATAACTTCACGACATTTGTGGCTAAATGAAAATCCGTTTTTAGTATATTGTAAGCAGTCGGTCATGTAATTCATAGAAAGTTTCTACTGATGTTATATTATGCGAATGACGCATAGACTTGTCGTAGACTTAGCGTGAATGATATTTATGTGTCAGCTACAATACAGTATATGCGTTTTCCCTCTTCATTATGAAATCGTGTAAAACCTACATTAATTTCGCATTAAAATATGATCACAGGCTTCCAGATTATCAGGAAGGTTAGTTATTAAAAAATCTCCCACAATAATTCAATGAATAATCTGAAAGGGAACACTCTGCTTCCATAATTATAAAGCTATCAAACCACCAAACGGCGTTACGTGGTACCTACTGATCAAACACTTAATGGTGAACAAATTTCTGACGCAATCTACTCCAACATATCTATGCAAAGGTACATTGTTAGATCCAGTAACTTATATTTGTCTCATTTCACCACACGGCGAAACTTAATATATTTAAGAATACAACATTATTTATTTATCATGCGATACATAAAAAAATATCATGTCAAAGTTTCGTCAGAAGGTTTCAGCAAGAGACACCCCTATATATTGAACATCTGAAGTAATATACAACTGTAATACAGTGTTTTCGTGCACAATTTGACTGAGGTGGTGTTTTTGGAGAAGGACTATTGCGTGTTAATATTCTGATTTTCTAATTTTTGAATACTGCAGTGACAATAAGTAAGATGTACTCTATAAGGATAGCTAAAACAATATATGTACAATTTCAAATCAGCGGTGAATAATTTTCTTTAGACCATTGGCCATCTACACAAAGTGTTAATTTGTCTTCAATGAACTTTGCTGTGTTAATAATATAACTATAAAACTTACCAGCCTTTTCTAAACTTTCTTTCTTTCTTGCAATTCTGTTTTCACCAAGTTCCCTACAAATTTGAACCAGCAGAAAAGCTCTCCTCCATTTATAATGAAACTTTGATTCTCATTATCTCACATTCGCATCTACTTTACATGGTCGACAGATAATGAATTTCCGGTTTCACAATACTGGTCGGTGTCGGCCTTTCTATTCTATGGAGTCAGTGCACTTCAATGCCTACTGAAGTATACGATTCGCTAATGTAGCTAATAATTACATACTTACCGCTTAGCTGTCGAGGACCATACCCCTGTACATCATGCATCGCATTCAAAAATGAATTTCCTGCGTGCCTACCGCGTCTCTCGCAATATCGGGTGTTATTCATATGCTCGTCAGCTTGTCTATAATTTGATTGCGTATAGCAATCTACGTTAAAGCACCAATGCATTAACAATTTTTAATACACAGTTATCATGATACTAGAAATACATGCTTGCAGTAACCCCTCGCCCCAGCTGAACATTGCCAGACATTACATTCCAAAACATTACTATTGCTAATGTTTTTTATCAAATTAAAAAATCTGCCATGCAAAGGTTGTAGGCGAGTCGGATATCTGCGTTCAAAACAAATTTTTGGCATAGAAAACAGAATTGGATCCTTGGCTCACACCCCTCTTCACGACGCAATCAAAGGCTATCGCCAAATGAAATGTTTTACTAGACGTAATCACTGTGGCTTCCTTCATTTTAAATGTGCCATTAAAATTTTGATCATTACTCTAATAGTTTGGAAAGAAGAGTGGAAGGAAACAATATTATTTTGGGAAATATATTTAAAAAAAATAAAAAATGGAAATTTTGTTTCAAGAAGAGGAAGCACAGTAGCCATGGCAACACGATAAAATAAACTTCTTTTCTGGAGTACAAAACAGTTAAACAGGTCAAAAACTACAAAAATAATTAAAATATTAGTTGTTTTAGCCATACAAATCTGAGATATATGGTGTAGGTATGTTCTTATGCATTCTATAAGCTTCAAATTAATGTTTAAAGGACATTGGCAACGAAAATTTTTATTGGCTTATTTAATCTTACTGGACCACCTAACTATGAGAATGTTACTATTTTTTTCTGTAATATTTTTGTTTGCGAGTAAAGTGCAAGTAAAATGTGATAAATTTGCTCATCGGCCGCCATCTTGGATCAAATTCTCAAAAAATTATCTTTGGGGTCAATGACCTTTGTGACGTCATTAGATGGGTTCGCTTCAAAACAACATAGGGATCTATATTGCGTGAAGGTTTTGGTAACTAAAAATATGTCGTTTTTGCGCGTTATAATGAACAAAAATTCTCACAACCAGGCAGGAGAACTAAGGAAATGCTACACTATCGGGTAAAGCCATATTAAGCGTGTAAGAAGGAAAGGAATGGCGAATTTTACAACTTGCGTGGTTTAATTGTGTCACGCGTTAATTGTGAATGATTGGGGTATTATTGAAGCTATACTATAGTATTTTGTGTCAATTGAAATTTAACGAGAAAGGTAAATGGTCATGCACTCTGGAAAAGGTTTCAGGAACCATCTGTTGTTGTAGGATACATTATTTAAACGAAGACACGAGAAGAGGTGTTTGAAATGTTATATTATAAACTCGAGACACCGAGAAAGGTTGAACGAATTGTCAACCAGCGATTTTGAGCACCTTGACCTAATATCTGGAGCTAAACTAAAGCCTTGAATGTTACTGAAAAATAAATCTGGTGCAGAATTATTGGATGCAAGTAATATTCTTTTGAAAACAATCTATATTCAAGTTCTAGTGATTATTAAAGAATAGTTATTCACGCGATTCATATGATTATGAAGTTTTGAGCTTCTATTGTTTTGACGGGAAATATGAAGCTGTCAATATAGTACATTATTTAATATATCTAGCTAGTTTATAGAAAAAAGCCAGACTATAGCTGTTCCCTGGCTTAAATTCAGTTTTATATGTGTGGCTAAATAGTTTGGTGAATTATACATGATGAAGCTTGTAAAAATATTGCCGAAAATGTAGCGATCCCATTACAGTAAATATAGTTATTAATTGCGTCAACACACAATATCAATCATAGAAGTGAGAACTCTAATATTTTTAGATCTTTTAGTTCTTTTGTTGTACTCTTTTTTACGAAAAATCAAGACGCGAATATGGGTAGGGAATAACTGATCATTAAAATAGAAATTAATAATTTAATGCATTGCCGCACTGAAGACTTGCTATTATTAACTGACATACCGGTATTCTCTTCGCTTTTCAAAATGACTGTAGTTGTATTAACCTTGTTTGTTTTATACTTTTATTTCAATAATCATGGGTAACTTAAATTTGCACTATGTCAATACAAGCGATGAAGCGATATACTCTACAACAATCAATAATATACCTTGAATGCGAATACAGCATGCTATTTGTAGTTTATTTTATGTAATAGAGCTTCTTTATACTACACTGTCCAACTGCATTGAACGTATAAAAGGAGTAGTTCAAATCTCAGTGATGAACTATCCAAATTTTTAGGCCTTTATTCTTGTGTATTTTGAATGTATATATAATTGCGCCAGCTATTTAGGTTTAATAGTTAGTATTAGTATAGACTACATTTATTTATTAAGCTTTGCCGTCTAACAATACATAAACAGTTATTAACACAAGACTACATTGTGACAATTTTATTTACTGTTGTATTTTCAATAATAATTGCATGGAACTGGTAACTGAACGTGCTGATAGAGATTTGATTGTTTTGCAATTTGAGCAATTTTTATGCATTTACGGATTTACCAGCGAGACAATTCAGGGGATATAGACAATAATAGCATAACATTGCATAAGGATTTCCTATGCGATATTCGAATTTATGCGTCTATTTCACACGGAATTGGAAGAAATAGTATCAAAAGTAGTGGTACAAACATGTTACACACTTGTTAAAACCATTCTGCCGTCTATTTTGCCGCAAAGTTTACCGCGTGTGGTAATACACTATAGAGTTTATATTAGAGAAATTGTGTCAACCCATCTAATGACGTATTTAATGTATTCATGCATAAATTAGCATACGCCGTTTTTTTCAAAATGGCGGACGACTGTTGAACTTTGTCACAAATTTTCTCAACAACTAAATGCGATGGACAAGGGAAACTATGAAATTAAGTATTCCGTAGGCATGCTCTATCAATATAAGGAATAAAAATTTTCGTTGCCAATGTCCTTTAAATGCAACCTTCCGTTTACTAAAACGTTGCCAAAAGTTTATAAAACTAAACTGCCTTTTACTTATAAATTAGTTTTTGAAATGAAATCATTTGAAAATATACAAATTCTCTCGTGTGAAACGATTTCGCTTTCCTTTTAAGTTGGGACTTTTTGATAGCGTAAAATATAGCATATTTTAATTGGAAAAAAATGAAAATCTATGTAAATAAAACAACATTCTTACGGCTATATTAAAATACATCAACAATTTAATATAAGAAACTTGCCATATTTTTTCGACCATCTATCTCGCCGCTTTTCCTGAAGTCCCAAAAAGCGATTTATAAGTTATAATTCAGACTTACTGATATGATTTACTCATGTTTTTTTATAATTCGCTCATTCCACTCCTAACAAAGATTAGTGAGATGACCACCCATCACACCCATCACACCCATGAAACATAGCCATGCGCCCGCAAAACTTGATGAACTTTGGATTTCCCATTGCTTTCCTTTTTTTCCGGGTGTAAATATCCGAGCGGAATTAGTACCCTCGCACGGCGCTTCGCGCCGGCTCGAGGATTACAATGTTTAGTCAGTGGCGTCAGTAGTTGGGAAAATGCCATTCATATCATCTTAAACATTAACTAGAAATACATTCATGCAGAACCCCCTCGCCCATTACAACCAAGCAGTTAAACTCCCCAAAAGTTATATATTGTAACATAAAGTACTGAGTTGATCACTGTAACCATGGTAACACGCAACCGGCTGTCCGGCCATATATTTAATTATTTATTTTATTTTTTGTACAAAAATGGCAAAATAGTTAAGGTTTCTACTTTTAACTGTAAAATTATCAATTGCTCAACTGTATAAAGTAGCAATGTTATTACGTACTCTTTTAGCTTTGATTTACTCTAAAATTTAATCTGAGACGTCTCATAAAACGTTTCAAAATTGTCATAAAACTTCATCTGTTTTTTAACAGTATTTTTATACTATGAAGTTTTTGAGATTAAATATGTTGTTTCTTATTCTATAACGACATAATTTTATATACTATAACGATATATATTGACCACACAGGATGAACTACGCATTTTGAAAACCACAAACTATAGTGCATGCCAATTGACGGCAAAACTGCAAAAGCTAGTATGCAAAATAGACACTTACGAGTTTAAAACGCTTTAAAACCCGAAAACCTTGTCCTTTCTCGGTCTTTTGACTGATTTCTTTTCCTGTTTACTTTAGTAAGTGAAAGTCCTCTACAAAATTTTCATTTATCTTGTTTTGACGACTTTATAGTTGTCTGTATTATTTCCCAAAATACAATGTACAAAACTATATTTGAAAAAAGTTTTCTCTCGGCCTAAACTCGCGCATGCGCATAAAGTGGAAAACCATGTTCGTCCATGACATAATGGCGGACAACTTTGGAATCCGCTATGTTCTCACATACCCGGGTGTAAATATCTGAGCGGAATTAGTACCCTCGCACGGCGCTTCGCGCCGGCTCGGGGATTAAAACTGTAAAGAAACATGCATATGTTATAAAACTTTAAATGCATTTCAATGTCGTATATATACTTGCATAACTCGTTTGAACTTTCCTGACACATAACAAAACATCAAATTTTAGGACACATTTTGAACCGAAAAACACCGTAAGCCTAGCTTGCAGGCAGGACACTCAATAAACAAATACACAAGAACTCTCAATTTGTGTTTCCGCCTTAAGTGTCTTGTTTATTATGTTTATTCTATTCCAGTATTAACGGAAAGAATATCAATTCAATCATAAGACATGAGATATTTGTACTGCAAATGGTCTGTATTTTCATTACCGACTTTCCAAACGGTCTAGAATTAGCGTCCAATCAATGAATTGCAAGAAATATCAACATTCAGTAGTGTTAGAAAACTTTTATAAATGTTTCGCAACAACAATAACAAAATAACATCCCGTTTTGCTTCTTTAAATATGGAAGCCATGCCAAAAAACCAGCAACTTAAACTAATTGAAAGGCAATTTTGTATAAAGAAACATTTTTTTTCAATTTCGATTTGAGAGTACAGCGCTGAATAGAAGATGACGTTATCTTTTGAAATATTTGGTAGAATGTGATGGAAACCATTGATGAAATGCATTTGAAATATGAAAGAAGATTTTAATTTCTGCAGTAATATATCAGTAAAAATTCGGCAATATTAAACAACAGCAGAGATTACTAGAGCCTTTCTTTGCTTCGATCAATACCATTAACAAATTGACATTATCCTGACCAAACATTTTACTAAATTTGATTACAAGTTTATCGCTATATTTTAACAACACAACTTTCGCTTATACGCTCATAGATGCAAGTTTGTTATAGAACATAATAAATTGTTTGCTTTGCCATTTGATCCGTTTGGTATTTCTTCTGAAGAAATTACAAAAATGAGATTATACATATTAAATTCCTCCGGATTTCAGGAAAATTGTGAGGTTCCTTGATTTTATTATTCCGTCTTGACAGGAAAGGAAAAACCATGTGGTATAAGATGATATGTATTTTAGCATATACCCACTAACCGTCTTATGTACTCAAACAATACAGTGATTGGAATACAAGACATACTTGCTGTCTATGGTAGATACTGGGTTCGGTGGCGCAATCGTTAGAGCGTCCATGCAGGTACCCAGGTTAATTCTCACAGGGAATGTTGACTGGGTGGATCGGGATCTGCCCCTTGCTTACCCTTTCACCGTTGCTGGAGTCGGTGGTCCCACATGAGTCACAAGGTATCTGTGAGAGGCGACCTGGCAAAACCTTCGATTCGATTAGTGCTATATTCAGGTTTACTGACACAACTTCGGCCAAACGTTGCAGTTGATCACAGGTTCGTCTGTATTTTATAGCGGTTATAACGTTCATAAGTTCACGACATTTGTGGCTAAATTCAAATCCGTTCTTAGTATATTGTAAGCAATCGGTCATGTAATTCATAGAAAGTTTCTAATGATGTTATATTATGCGAATGACGCATAGACTTGTCATACACTTAGCGTGAATGATATTTATTTGTTAGCTACAATACAACCCACATTAATTAAGTGTAAAACCCACATTAATTTTGCATTAAAATATGATCACAGGCTTCCAGATTATCAGGAAGTTTATAGTTATTAAAAAATCTCCCACAATAATTCAATGAATAATCTGAAAGGGAACACTCTGCTTCCATAATTATACAGCTATCAAACCACGAAACGGCGTTACGTGGTACCTACTGATGAAACACTTAATGGTGAACAAATATCTGACGCAATCTACTCCAACCTATCTATGCAAAGGTACTTTTTTAGATCCAGCTACTTATATTTGTCTCATTTCACCACACGGCGAAACTTAGTATATTTAAGAATACAACATTATTATAATATTGAACACTTAAATTGGCAAAATACAAAGATATTTAATAGAATTTTAATTGCATTTCTTTATCGTGAACCGTCCCAATCCACGCCAAGTGGAAAGGTACTGTGAAACTAAATTTTCTCTATTCATCTATAATTGCATACCTCGTTTGAACTTGGGCTACAAATCGCAATATATCAAAATTTAGGAGACATTTTGAACCGAAGCATCCATAATAATTTCTTGCAACAAAGACACTCAAGAGACAAGAGCATAAGAGCACTTAATTAATTTGTGTTTCCGCCTTAAGTGTCCTGTTTACAATGTTTATTCCTATTCTACAGGTGTGTAAAAAAAAACGCGACCACTTAGTATTCGAAAATATTCACTTTGTTTTCAAGCACAATAGATTTTAGGCCCCTGGGAATTCAAAATAGCGTCTACTCCTATTCCAGCGTAACAACTGCATGTTTAATTACTGCAAACTCGAGTGCGTAAATCAGAACTGAATCGTCAATTTATTTACAATTTATTTTACAATTTCAGCAACTGTTAAACTTATCAAGGGCCATGTCCTTCGACATGCCCTCAATTTCTCTCGACACAAAGTTCAGCTCTCCTGGGCGTAGCACGCACCGCTTGTCTAACAAAGTCAGGCTGCTGTCGTAATTCATCAAACGTGTCCCTTATGCGCTGGCGTAACACATCGACATCTTGTGGTGGAGTGGAAAACACTTTGTTCTTCAAATATCCCCACAGAAAGAAGTCACATGGTGTCAAGTCCGGAGAGCGAGGTGGCCATTCAATATCGTGACCTAACGCTACGACCTGGTTATTTCCGAACACTCTGTTCAGTCGGTCCCTAACTGCAATGAGGCGATGGGCTGGAGCGCCGTCTTGTACCCACCAAAGACCCCGAAACATATCCTCCCAATGCTGATTCCCAAAATGTACAGCGAGTTGCGGGAAAACGATATTGATAATATGCGATGGTTTTTTAAATGCTAAAATAATGTAGCTAGATCTTAGAGTAATTTCATAATGAAAGAGGGAAACTTGTATACTGCACTGGAGTGTTGCACACATAATATTAAGAAACATTGGCACTACCTACACTGGCACAGACCGTTGCACCATTCATTATATAATATGGTACATACATGCATACACAATTACATAAAGGACATAACATACCAATTATTTAACGCCAGTGGAGGTTCTATTACCTATTCTTATAATACAACAGGGGGTAGGGTGTTTTGTATACAAGAATAGTGTTTCCGGCGTACAAAAATGCTTCAGATTTCAAAATGAATAGGATAAAGCGGTGTCGTGCAATTTTGGTCTGAAATCAAAGTTGTGATTAGAAATTACACTCCCTCTTCGCGGGCGAGCAATTTTTTAATCACGCATTTGATCTCAGTCCAAACTGCACTCCACTTGGTTCAATGACCATTATTAATTAATTAGATTAAGTTCTTAATTTGTTTCCAAATGGGTATTGATAAGATCATTTGCAAATAAAGAACTGAATTAATCTGATTAATTGAATTTAGCATTTTTTCCCTTTCTCCCAGAATATCAATAACTAATATCAACAGTCAAAGTCCATCCACAAAACCCTTTAATTATTATCACAATAACTGCTAACACAAAAATAAACATGTTAAATTGTAATGGCATTTTTAATCCAGGCTTGCTTATGTAGCTAGTTCACGACCCATGTAGTCCATTGCAAAGTGCATCATCGCCACTAAGTTCCAAACGTAATTGACTCTTTCACATAGACTTTTCCGTGACATAGACTGCAGGGTATTTTTTAATACCTTAGCGTGATGGGTATAATTTGCACTGACCAGTTGGCTCTTTCCATTGCCACTGCCGAGAAAAAAGGGCTTGCTGCTACAGTTGTCTGTGGCCTTTGACCTGAGTTGTTTATGAACTTTCAGAGAAAATAGTCAAACAATGATTCAATGTTTTGTTCTATTTAATGAACAGTCAAAATGCGAACAACAATTTTATTGTTAATTCGTCTCTAGTTCAGTCTCCAACACAACCTCCATCATCTGATAACAGTTGTATGCTAGTTGATGGTCTAGGTACCAGGCGCTGAGCGGCAACCTGTATTAATGATGCGCACTGACATAAAAGATACAGGGGTTGAGAAACTAACATTTTGCACAGAGGGGGCTATAAGCTTTTACCCCCTCTTAACTCCTGTCGTTTTGTGCTGACTAAAGTAAGACGATATCGTCTTACTTTTGCAGTTTTCATGTCTTCGGTTCAGTGCATGCTATGTAGATGAAAATACCACCGTTCGATGCAGCGTTTTACGATGTCTTTAGAGAAGTAAATTGTGTTTGTTTACAATGCTACGCGGCCAATTTAGCCCCTTTCAAACACCTCTGAACTTTGTATTGTTTACAAATTAACAATAATACAAACTAATTATATATTCATTTCGCTTTCTTACCTTTGGTTTACACGCTCAGAGGAGGTCGGACAAGCAATTAGCGAGTTGTCACGTGAGCTCTCGACCAATGAGATCACTCTATTTTCTCATCGTGTTATCTGAAAAATTTGAGCAGAAAAATTTGCATTCGACGCAAAATAAATCGAGAAAAAACTTTAATATTAAAATTTTCTTGCAAACTTTCAAGTGTAGTGGTACTACTACTAAAGATCTGGTGATGTCTGCAAAAATCTCTGAGGTAAACGTTATTTTCAATGTTATTTTGATGTTTGAAGTTAGTCGACTCCCCGCGACGTGTTGACTCAAGCCTAAATATGTTTACAATGTTTAAAATGAAATATGGTAGTCGTCAAGACAAAAATATAAGCTTTAAATCTGCTGGAATGATCCCGGTGATCCCCCGGCAGTTTTCGAGATATTAGGCATTGAAGTGACCATAGTCATTTCGACGTTTGGCAAAATGGCGTCTAATAGTTTAGGAAGATATTGCGCCACCAAAGCTTGTTTTTCCCAATGAATCTTGAAACTTCTTTAATATAAAGAGCGTTATTCTTTAGAGTAAGCGTTAAAGTACTTTGAATGAATTTTAGGAGATATTTGCGTGTTGTTTAGAGATTTGATATCTGGGCTAGTGTCTGGCTCTGTCTGCAATTTTGTTATCTGACGGCCCACTCGACTCGCAAATATCGAATATTTTGTCATTGTTATTCAATTTTTTTCCTGGAATGCATCCATGCTATTTCAATAACTATTGATCTACCTATGTGAGCAGTATTTTGTAAGGTAAACGTTATTTTGATCTTTTATGTAGGCTGTACGACGTCATATTGTATTAATCCGATGCATTTCTGTCAACAATCTTTGAAGTTGAACCTCTCGAATTTCCACAATTGTCGCAGTGTTGCTCGTATTTTTCTGAAGGAGTTGAATACTGTTTAAAATAAGTGCTGAGTTTTGAAAGAAAATTTTAGAAGTAAAATTTGTTTATTTACAGATTTGTATTTTGGGTTGAATTCTATCATTGTATTGTTAAGTTGCCTTCTTGGTGAATATTTGCTTTCTTTAATATATATCTTTATATATGTAGAGAATGAGCAGAGATATTATTATATTTTATGCATGTACTATGTATTTTCAATAAAAATGGAACTGTATATTACTGTAAAGTTTGTTTTGTCTACATTTCACCAGTAATTTCTGTTGCAAAAGTATATGTTTAAGCTGATGAATAGAAGTTCTTTGACAACCCCAATATGGCGGTTTTCAATAGTCACAATGTGCCATTGGGATAAATAAATAACTAAATACATATTAAAAGTCGAACCTTTGATGCCAGCAGAATCAATCTGGCCAATAAATATTTAGTTTTTCTCACTATTTGCACAATGTACATTTCAAATACAGACGATCCAAGCAGTGGGTCAGCTTATGAAATCATTTACTTAAGTATATGTATACACTGTGTCTAGTTAGACCCTTCATTCGCATCTTTTCCTCACTTCTGTCTTTCCATGAATGAGGAGTAAATATGTGTGTATTGTAAATAATGCATAGTATAATTTTGTTAAATGTAATTTATAATTGCAGGACACCACTGAAAAACACTTCGGTGATGTGGGTATCCTGGTTAAATATAAATAAATAATAAAATAAAAAATATATAAAATGCAACACTGAACAAAGTGTCCACAAATTACATATAGAATTTCAACACATGAACATTTATATTGACCACAAGACCAGTTGATCACACGCAGCCTTTGAGATTTCTGCACAAATAAATCCATTAAAACGGACTCAAAGAGCCTTGTTATACATCGAACACAAACACTAAACACATCCATAATGATGGCATTGAGTCTCTGTATCAATAGCGTCCATTTTCGCAGAATTTGCAATGGCCAGAGATGTTGACTTCACGGCAGTCAACGCATAAATGAGGCCGCACGTGAACATACGCCCATTACCCATGATGCTTTGCGGCCTGCTTGTCCGACCTCCTCTGTTTACACGCTACAAACTCCTAAGTGTGACCATTGGATAGCTCTTGAAAATCCTGTTCGAAAGGATGTATTTAAATATCCATACGAAATTAACTAGCCATTTTATGACAATTCTCGACTTTTCTCGTGAAAATGCCGTCTTTATTGCGAAATCCCGGTTTTGTCGGCGCACGCTCGGGCAACTTCGGAAGCTAAATCTCCGCGGCTTTGCATCCTAGCGTATTGAAATTACCGGCAATCGATTCCGCTTGATGTAATTGCCTAGATGGCGGATTTTCATTGGTTTATAGCAAGCAACACTGACCTTATATGGCATTTCGTAATTAATTTGCGCGTGCGAGAATCAAATTTCAACGATCTCGGCATTTTGTATGCAACTTTCAAAAAATAAAAAAAAATACTTCTACTTCTTCAAATACAATGAAACTTTCCAATAATATTCCTTTTTACATGAGCTACAATTTTGGAATGAGCATTTGCTCGAAAATAATAAATCTTGCCCTGGCAATTCCGATTTATTTCAACAATAATTGTAAAATTTTTAGATAATTTATGAACATGTATGCAAATTAATTTGGATATGTAATATGAACCGGGACAAACTAAATATAATTTTAAAGAGGAAGTCATAAGCTATCGAATGACGCGTGTCCTGTTGCCAGAGAACAAGCACGATCGTGCTATAGTGGACCAGGTACTGCATGCGTGGCCGAGTTCTGATCTTACGTCAAATTTTGCCATGCCGTGCGTGCCATTCCAAAATATTGGAGCTACCGTAGTGTATGTGCCGTGTGAACGGGGCTAAAGTTAAGGTAAAAAATGATCTAAATTGTTGGTAGGTTCATTTTGCAGTTTCATGTCGTTTAGTCATGGTATGATCATCGCTTCATAAAAACACAAATTGACATGTCTTTGTTTTTACCGTTCGCGGTTTTCTATGACTATGAATATTATAATGTAGTTGGGAAGCTTTAGACTAGTGTGACTGTGTTCACAACAATAGAGGATTAGAGAAGACAATTAATTTATTTCTTAATTATCGTTTCCGTCTGCCGATATACATGTATTTGCTGAATATTTATGATATGTATATATTATTTGCAAGGAATACAGTCAAGAATTGCTTGTATCTTGCTTCTAAAGTCAAAAATAAAAAATCGAACACCGTCAATCGATGCGAAATATTGCTAAGAATAATTATGTCAAGTTTCATTCCGATCGGACAAGTAATGACGGAGCCTTAGGGTTTTTTCAAGGAGCGTCGCAACAACAACAACAACAACAACAACAACAACAACAACAACAACAACAACAACAACAACAACAACAACAACAACAACAACAACAACAACAACAACAACAACAAGATTAGCAGCAATTGGGGACCAGTACCTGGTCCAATAAACACGTCTGGAGATATTTACATTTGAAACAACCGATCGTAATTACGGCGCAAGCCGTAAATCTATGTTCTTCAAAATAGTTAACAAGTATGCCCATTTATAAGTTGGAACGCCTATTAAAAGTGGAGCAAAATCTGTACTTTTTTGCCGAAAGAAGTGAGTACACAAGTCCTACCAAGCAATTTGATCCACCAAAACTGATTATGAAATAAAATTTTGCAGCATGTTTGCTGTCCAAGTTTTTCAATTCGACGCCAGAAAGTGCGGGAAATGACCTGCCTAGATGCAATTTATTTAATTTGTATTTTATGTGCATCTGATAGCGTTGAGGGAAAATGTCAAAATTTTTATATGGTTTACTATACCATTCAACATGCACCAAAGTTATTTCCTTAACATTTTATTTGTAGCTGTAATTTTGAAACAGAGGTGAGTGTTAATATAGTTTAGATTGCAAAGTGCGAACATGCAACGCCAGTCCATCAACCCGGCATCTATCTCCTTTATACCGACGTAGCCAAATGCAAATGCCACCCTGATTACTTACGTTTATATTCATATTGTCATATTCCAGAGGAGGTCGGACAAGCAGGCCGCAAAGCATCATGGGTAATGGGCGTATGTTCACGTGCGGCCTCATTTATGCGTTGACTGCCGTGAAGTCAACATCTCTGGCCATTGCAAATTCTGCGAAAATGGACGCTATTGATACAGAGACTCAATGCCATCATTATGGATGTGTTTAGTGTTTGTGTTCGATGTATAACAAGGCTCTTTGAGTCCGTTTTAATGGATTTATTTGTGCAGAAATCTCAAAGGCTGCGTGTGATCAACT
The DNA here is from genome assembly GCA_016169945.1 of Trachythela sp. YZ-2020. Classification (NCBI taxonomy): domain Eukaryota; kingdom Metazoa; phylum Cnidaria; class Anthozoa; order Malacalcyonacea; family Clavulariidae; genus Trachythela; species Trachythela sp. YZ-2020. The sequence goes on from JADLSH010000114.1 coordinate 1,679,867, forward strand.
GGTCTTGTGGTCAATATAAATGTTCATGTGTTGAAATTCTATATGTAATTTGTGGACACTTTGTTCAGTGTTGCATTTTATATATTTTTTATTTTATTATTTATTTATATTTAACCAGGATACCCACATCACCGAAGTGTTTTTCAGTGGTGTCCTGCAATTATAAATTACATTTAACAAAATTATACTATGCATTATTTACAATACACACATATTTACTCCTCATTCATGGAAAGACAGAAGTGAGGAAAAGATGCGAATGAAGGGTCTAACTAGACACAGTGTATACATATACTTAAGTAAATGATTTCATAAGCTGACCCACTGCTTGGATCGTCTGTATTTGAAATGTACATTGTGCAAATAGTGAGAAAAACTAAATATTTATTGGCCAGATTGATTCTGCTGGCATCAAAGGTTCGACTTTTAATATGTATTTAGTTATTTATTTATCCCAATGGCACATTGTGACTATTGAAAACCGCCATATTGGGGTTGTCAAAGAACTTCTATTCATCAGCTTAAACATATACTTTTGCAACAGAAATTACTGGTGAAATGTAGACAAAACAAACTTTACAGTAATATACAGTTCCATTTTTATTGAAAATACATAGTACATGCATAAAATATAATAATATCTCTGCTCATTCTCTACATATATAAAGATATATATTAAAGAAAGCAAATATTCACCAAGAAGGCAACTTAACAATACAATGATAGAATTCAACCCAAAATACAAATCTGTAAATAAACAAATTTTACTTCTAAAATTTTCTTTCAAAACTCAGCACTTATTTTAAACAGTATTCAACTCCTTCAGAAAAATACGAGCAACACTGCGACAATTGTGGAAATTGAGAGGTTCAACTTCAAAGATTGTTGACAGAAATGCATCGGATTAATACAATATGACGTCGTACAGCCTACATAAAAGATCAAAATAACGTTTACCTTACAAAATACTGCTCACATAGGTAGATCAATAGTTATTGAAATAGCATGGATGCATTCCAGGAAAAAATTGAATAACAATGACAAAATATTCGATATTTGCGAGTCGAGTGGGCCGTCAGATAACAAAATTGCAGACAGAGCCAGACACTAGCCCAGATATCAAATCTCTAAACAACACGCAAATATCTCCTAAAATTCATTCAAAGTACTTTAACGCTTACTCTAAAGAATAACGCTCTTTATATTAAAGAAGTTTCAAGATTCATTGGGAAAAACAAGCTTTGGTGGCGCAATATCTTCCTAAACTATTAGACGCCATTTTGCCAAACGTCGAAATGACTATGGTCACTTCAATGCCTAATATCTCGAAAACTGCCGGGGGATCACCGGGATCATTCCAGCAGATTTAAAGCTTATATTTTTGTCTTGACGACTACCAAAAATGAAGAAAATCGAACCGTGGGAATTTCTAGATATTTCATTTTAAACATTGTAAACATATTTAGGCTTGAGTCAACACGTCGCGGGGAGTCGACTAACTTCAAACATCAAAATAACATTGAAAATAACGTTTACCTCAGAGATTTTTGCAGACATCACCAGATCTTTAGTAGTAGTACCACTACGCTTGAAAGTTTGCAAGAAAATTTTAATATTAATGTTTTTTCTCGATTTATTTTGCGTCGAATGCAAATTTTTCTGCCCAAATTTTTCAGATAACACGATGAGAAAATAGAGTGATCTCATTGGTCGAGAGCTCACGTGACAACTCGCTAATTGCTTGTCCGACCTCCTCTGGTCATATTCATATTGTCATGGAGATGCCATACCACGTGAGAAAGACACGTGTTATTATTGGCTACTATATATTCACAGCCTCCATAACATCGAAACAGAAGTCCTTAGCAGGAAATTTGAATAGAAATTGCATTTTGGACAAGTGGAAACTTGATCACATATTCACATCCTGAAATCACATTCTGATGCATGTGATAAACTGTGTGACAGACATGAGACATGTGTTTAAAAAATGGCAAAATGTATGTGAATCCGACGTCTTTTAGCTGTCTTAAAACCAAATGTTTAAATATATAACAAGACAAAAGCTTTCTATATTCAGGAAGAACGATATCGATGGATAATTACGTGAAAAAGCGAAGGGAAAATCGGCCGAATCAGAATGCGTATCAACGGTATTATACTATCATGATCATACAATGAATCCTGAGCAGTTGAGTTCACTCGAAAATACAGTCATTTGCCGTGGTAAATCTGCTAAATCAATACTATTCCTGACAACCTTCATATGGTGAGTAGTTACAAAGTGTCCTAATATCTGTTCTAGTAGATAAAGAGTGATCCTTAACTCTCAAAAATGACGCGAAATGGAACTTTTGATAATATGGCGACATAGAGTAGATATGAACAATGCACCCTTTATAAGCCCCTTTATGAGAGCCAACTTTAAACCGTCGATGGTTTACACGCTATGCTAACTGGTTTAGATGCTAACTGAATAGCATTATAGTGCATTTTCTGCATTTTTGAGCGTCAACAACTCAAAATACGGTATGAAAAACGTACAACTCGTTTAAATGTCTTATATATACTTTTTGTGAACTTTCTAATGAATTGCTGTTATAGTAATTCAATAGGAAAATTTTTTAAATTCTCAAATTTTTGGCTGTAAATTCAAAATCAGAGATGGCAACATCTATAGTCTTGTTCGTCAATGCCTGAGCTTTAAGAAAATGCCTGTTGGCAGCTTGTAACAAACAATGCCATCAAACACTTTTTCTGGGCACATTTTTAAGAGTTGTCTAATACAATTTTATATCTAAATTGGGCAGATGGAAGCATTTTCCACTGCGTGAAATTTTTCATTATTTTAATTTTTGATTTTAATGGGCCAATTGCGGAATTGCAAAGCATCATGGTAGTTTAGTTACACGGCAGAATTTTCAACATGGCGATTGTATTTTTCGAACGAGGGAAGGTGCTAAACACATGGGAATTGAAAGAAAAGTTTTATCATTTTCACTTCGATTAAAGTTTATATGAAATCTGTACAGCTTGTTTTATATTTCTACTTTGTTTTGGGTTTCTACGAGCGAGTGTGGTCGAAATATTCAACATCGCAACCAGAGTCACTGAAACGAGGAAGGAGTTCGATTCGAGGTTGTCAGACACAAATTTTGGAATAGTTCACAATACAAAGGTGAGTACTGCATTAAATTATTTTCAGGATAAGGAACACGTTGTGACTCATTGTTTGCCTGAAAATTTCGGCGATCCATTTAATTCTAGCGATTTGAGAGTCAAAATTGTTTGCACACTTGACCGTCCCGAAACAACACATGTTTGATCAAACTATTCTCACAATTAACCAAAACATTGAGGTTGTTTGGCAGGAAAAATAAAAACAGTTGCTGTTTGAAATACCGACCTTTCACATTTCAAAGGTTTTCGCTGTTACAAAAAAGGTGCTATTCACTGCTGTTCAAGTGTCTTACTGGAGTTTTTTAACCACAACATATTTGCTTGTTTCGAGTATATTTTGGAAAGTTTCGAGCCGTTTGGTTTACGGTCTGTTTTGATAAATATGGCAAGTGACATGGAAAAAGTGCCTAAAGGTAAAAAGTGCGGGGGAACGACCTGTTGTGTGCCACTTTGTCGAAGCAACAGTGTAAAAAATCTGGAATTATCCTTCCATAAATTTCCTCTGGATTCGAGCTTAAATTAAAGGAAATATGACTAAATTTATTGGGAATACAAAGACAACCTTTAAAAGCTACAAAGTGTGTTCCTTACACTTTCCCGGTGGAAAGAAATCCTTTGGTGCATTGCCAACTGTCCTTAAAATATCATGCAGATTGCAGACAAACTGTAAACAGTACCCAAGGCAGGGAACATATTTTAGACAATGACACTACTGAAACAACCCAGTCTGAACAACAAACAACTGGCAGCATAGAGGCACAAGAGTCAATCAATGAAAAATTAAAAACTGAACGTGCAGCTTTAAAAAGAAAATATGACGAGTTATCATCTAAATACGTACAGTGTGTACTGTGAAGAGAGCATGTACTCGCCAGTCACACAAATTTTAAATTCTACACAGGTTTTCAAATTATGCAACATTTAAAGTTTTCTTTGACTTTCTGCAACTGGCATGTAATTTCTTAACTTATGCTGGTTCAAGTAACAATGTAGAATATTCAGCAGAATCGGAAAAAAAGCTGGGGCGAAAAAGGTCAATGTCGCCAGAGCAGGAGTTGTTTATGGTTCACATACGTTGTGGTCTTATGTGGCTGGACATTGCTCACCGATTTGGCATTTCAGAATTCAGAAGCACATGTACATCCCGTATCTGGGCTACTTGGTTAGAGTTTCTCTATCACAAGTTAAGAGCCCTACCCATTTGGGCATCATGTGATTACATACATTGTATGTAACAACAAACTATGCCACAGCATAATGCTTCAAAAACAGCATTCAGTGATGCAAACCTATTTGCAAATCAAATGTACAATACTGAAATAAGAGAATCTATACTGGAACAAATTACTGTTCCTAACTTTGCGGAAGTGTGTAAACATTTACCTTCTCTGGAGTATACACCTGACCATATACTGAAAACATTCTTTTTACAACCAAAGAACAAATGGTTGACATTGAATGCAATACAAGAGGTCAGTCACAGAGCAAACTTTGGTTTCATGAATGACGAGGTCGTTTAACTGCCTCACATTCCGGTACAGTAATGAAACGAAGAGAAAATGTTTTCCTCACATCACTACTTAGCAAAATCCTATTGCCAGCAAGTAATGTTACAAAGCCCCTAGAAGCATGTCAGTGGGCCAACAGTAATGAGAAGACTGCCATTGAAAAATATTTGGAGCAAAAGAATTTCGATGAACTGATAATGACTGCATGTATTCAGTGTGGGTTAATTATTAACACAGAAGCTCCATGGCTTGATACAGAGCCAACATTATTTAGATGATAACTCGTCATATTTTCTTTTTAAAGCTGCACGTTCAGTTTTTATTTTTTCACTGATTGACTCTTGTGCCTCTATGCCGCTAGTTGTTTGTTGTTCAGACTGGGTTGTTTCAGTAGTGTCATTGTCTAAAATATGTTCCCTGGCTTGGGTACTGTTTACAGTTTGTCTGCATGATATTTTAAGGACAGTTGGCAATGCACCAAAGGATTTCTTTCCACCGGGAAAGTGTAAGGAACACACTTTGGGGCTTTTAAAGGTTGTCTTTGTATTCGCAATAAATTTAGTCATATTTCCTTTAATTTAAGCTCGAATCCAGAGGAAATTTATGGAAGAATAATCGACAAAGTGGCACACAACAGGTTGTTCCCCCGCACTTTTTACCTTTAGGCACTTTTTCCATGTCACTTGCCATATTTATCAAAACAGACCGTAAACCAAACGGCTCGAAACTTTCCAAAATATACTCGAAACAAGCAAATATATTGTGGTTAAAAAACTCCAGTAAGACACTTGAACAGTAGTGAATAGCACTTAAAAGTACTTTTTAAACCTTTTTTGTAACAGCGAAAACATTTGAAATGTGAAAGGCCGGTATTTCAACTGTTTTTATTTTTCCTGCCAAACAACCTCAATGTTTTGGTTAATTGTGAGAAGAACGTTTGATCAAACATGTGTTGTTTCGGGACGGTCAAGTGTGCAAACAATTTTGAGTCACAACGTGACTGATTTTGTTCAGGCAAACAATGAGTCACAACGTGTTCCTTATCCTGAAAATAATTTAATGCAGTACTCATCTTTGTATTGTGAACTATTCCAAAATTTGTGTCTGACAACCTCGAATCGAACTCCTTCCTCGTTTCAGTGACTCTGGTTGCGATGTTGAATATTTCGACCACACTCGCTCGTAGAAACCCAAAACAAAGTAGAAATATAAAACAAGCCGTACAGATTTCATATAAACTTTAATCGAAGTGAAAATGATAAAACTTTTCTTTCAATTCCCATGTGTTTAGCACCTTCCCTCGTTCGAAAAATACAATCGCCATGTTGAAAAATTCTGCCGTGTAACTAAACTACCATGATGCTTTGCAATTCCGCAATTGGCCCAATCTAGACTTTGGAAAGCTATATGATTGGCCTGGCAAGCCGGGCATTTTAACAAATGGACAGCATTTTAACAAATGGACAACAATCACAACATTTTAAGGCCAGGAAAATCCCTGCATACTCCCGGGGGTTGGGAGTTGGGGTTTCAATTGACTAGTGCATTATAATAAGCTGACACCTCTGCCGACTTCCTCGACTTTTTTCGTTGAGCATGCATGGAATTGTTAATGAGCATCTGTTTGCTTTGCTTACAGGTCCGGTTTTCTAAACACTTCAGATATTTAATTGAAAGTTCAAACTTCACTATTTTATAAAATTTTATGTTGGCCGTATGTTATTTTGTGTGAATGTATTTGAGCTTCACATTTCCCCAAGAATTTAAAAGTGATTGCTGCTGAGCCTCAGCGAGGAAGCACACTATTCTTCAAGTGTTAAGGTTTCTCCAGAGTTCACTGGACCCATTCTTTTTGCTTTGTTCTGTCTGTCGTTTTTCCAGAAGAATAATTAAGCTTCAAGTACGTCTGCAAAATGAGGGGAGTAATCAAACAAGATATTGTATTGCACATGATATTGTTTTCATTCATTCACCGAAGTCCGATGCATTTCTGAACAAAAGTACATGTAAGGTTTTATTTGTTTCTACTAACATACATCGAGGTGATGAACTTTTAAGTGTTCATTCATGATTTTATCTGTTATTTTAAGTTTTCAACATGCCAATCAGCTTTCACACAAATGGTGATGTGCCCCTGTGTCTTGTTTTGAACAGTGAAAAACCTATACAAAAATTGGTCGATTGAGCAGATATTTGTAAACAAATTCATGATATATATGTTGCCCATCAGCATTCATATAAATACAGTGATGTGCTCCTGTGTTTTATTTTGAACATTATGAAAGACGTATATGAAAATAGGTTGATCAAGCAGATTGTAAGCAAATTCATGATATATATGTTTTAATAAGTTTCAAAAATATGGTTTATAAACCTATAACATCATGAACAGTTATACAGCAAGATTTTTAAACTTTTCTTCTCTTAAAGAGTAGCAAACACAACATTCACATTGTCTTATACTATAAAAATCTGTTTTTCAAAGTTACTAACCCTAATTTCTAAGCACTTTGGGGTCATCCATTTAGTATGTATGCAACTAATGAGGGAAGGGGAGTCACGCCTACACCTATTGTTTATAATTGATGTCATTCCTATCATTTTTTGCATATAAATATAAATGCTGATCATAGTAAAATGTACTAGGACATCGAAAGAGGTGAGGGATAGTGCTGTGCACCGGAGTTCGGCCGGAGCTCCGGCGTTTTTTGTCTGCCGGAGCCGGAGTTTGCTGTGCTTTCTCTCAGCTCCGGCTGGAGAGTCAGAATGACTTTGATTCTTTGAATTTTGTTGAAAGTGCATTAAATCTGAAGTCGTATCTGTTGTCTCAAACGGCAACATTGCAACAAGTCATTATTGCATGCGTCTGTGATCTTATCACAGGAAAGTTGTAATACAATCGCAAGCTTGTATGTCTTGTATAAATTATGAAATATCTATTTTTAAACGAATCAGTATCAACTTTTTGATACTGACAGATTATTGCATTGCGTGCGAACGATTTACGATTGCTCTGTTGAGAACATTGGCATTCAGGCATTGCACACTGTCAAAATCATTCATTAAAATCAAGGCTGGTTTTCATAGTGGCATAGATATTTTTTGCTTGGTGCTTTGAAAAAACCTGTCCAGATCCATCGACGAAAAATTAAATACTCGCAGTGATAAGTGTGTATAGGCTTGCCACAAACATTAAATATAGTATTCTATGTCGCATGAAGCACGGTATTGGTTGCACAAGACAAGAAGCAGTCGCTTAAACTCACAAACGCAAAGTCAATGTGGTTAAAACTTTTTATAATTAAAATTGTTGACAATTGCAAACGCAGCGTCGTAGCGTCTGATAAAATTCTCAGGCTGACAATCATAAATTAGAACGCGCTCTCGCGCCATGCAGACGACAGCTATGACGACAGTCATAAGTGTTAAAATCAAAAACAAAGATAGTGCTTCCACTTTGCAATTGGAAATTTCCATTAAATTTCGAATTTTCACGAATTTGCCGGAGCTGGAAGTTTTCTGCCGGAGCCGGAGTTTTTTTTCCCGGAGCCGGAGTTTTTTTGGCCGGAGCCGGAGCCGGAGGTGAAAAACCGGAGTTTGCCCAGCACTACTGAGGGAGCTATTAAGTTGAGCGGATTCAAGCTTAAGACAAGAACCAAGCGATTATTGCTCTGTAAATACACAGCTGAAATTTTGAGTTTAAGTGATAACAAGGCCCACCCCTTCAGCCACATTATTTGGATGGCCCACCCTCTAATTCCACCAGGCCAACCCCTCTTTTTCCAGATAAAAAAATGAACAGTCCCTAAGTTTTCTCATGTCAGCTAGTTGAATGTGGTGGGTGGGGTGGTGGACAAAGTGTCCTAAATTTCCAACAAAGCCTTCAGATTTCTGACAAACCCTCCATTTACATCAAAATTGTCAATTTTCCCTGAGTGTGGGCCAGTTACCCTCTCCCTCCAAAATTTCCGCAACTGCATATGACCACCCTTGAGGGCATTTAATTGATGTATACTGACAAGGCATTAATCGCTGTTCCCACAGTTGCCACATGCAGTTGTGGATAATTTGTTTTTTTTATTTCGAAGTCAAGACCAATTGCTTTTCACTATTGTATTATATTCGTGCAATAACTGTGTATTCTTATCAATAAATACCAGTATTCGCACTGGTACTCAAACATTTTGTAACACCTTCATGATTGTATATATAGACAAATTTGATTACACATACACCTTGTGCACTACAGTCAACAACTGCATGAAGCATTGTACAAGTATAACTTAAACAAAACTTAAATGCTAATGGTAAGATAAATTTAAGCACTCAATGAATTGTTGGAAAGTCGCCTTGTAGTTTTATCTAATTTGTCCTCCCACTGTGACAAATAAAAACTTGACAGGTTTCCTTGATTTCCTTGATTGTTTTACAATTTTAGCAACTCAAAGCACAGTGTCAAAACAAACACTGGTGACTGAGATAACTTCAGTCTAGGTTTTAGATATGAACTCTATAATCGTACAGGCGCTACATACAGAGGGGAATAAAAACTTCTCGTATAACAAGATAAGAAAACTATCTCGCTCATCACACAAGATGGTTTGTTTGTGGAGGTAATTGCAACAACCTGTATCTCAGACCTCCATTTTCCTTGCTTTGCAATGCATGACCCAGGCCTTAAAATGTCGGCCGGTCACGGACATTGTCCGACCCATTCGTGAAATTGTCCGACCAAGAAAGTAACGCACCGGACATTCTGTCCGACTGAAGGAAAATTGAGGTTTACCGTTTGTCCGACCCAACTGTATTGATGTCCGACCAAACTTTAACTTTGTCCGACGTAAATTTACCCCGTAAATGTTTATCAGAGCTGTTATGTGGTGACTTGTGGTCCGCTAAGCGTGACACCGGAGCCGGGTATTCGTTTGACTAGTCGCATCGTAAGTCAACGCAAGTTTATTTGCGATGACTTGCGTTCTCGGACGTTTGATCGGGCCTTAAACTATCAATACATATATAACTGCCCAACATTTAGCGTCAGTATACGATTTTAAAAGAATACATTTTCGCGCCAAACTAAACATAAGGCCATCGGACATTATTATAAAAATGTCCGACCCATTCTGAAAGACACCGCACATTTTGACCGACGGCACTGCTGACCGATATTTTAAGGCCTGATGACCATGACAGAACTGCACTTGACTATACAAGGCTTGATTACACAAGGCTTGATTACACAATAGCATGAAGTTTGTGCAGTGTACTGTAGTTGCTGTTTAGCAATGAGTTAATGATTCATAGTAAACTGTAGGCTGAGGCGGTTAATCGGTTAACCGGAATGAATATTTTATTTTTAAAGATCGGTTACTCCATTTAGACTATTTTGAACGAACCGAAAAACCGATTCAAAAATTGAAGAAAAACCACTGCTGTGTGTGTTGAAATAAAAATGAATGAAGGACAAGTTTTGTTAACGTCTCAAATGTATTTCAAAACCACATTGTACGTGCTAAGCGATGAAGTCCCTTCTTCAAAAAACAAGTTATGCTAAAAACGATACAGTTTCAGAATACTCTATTTTGATTTAAATAAAAAAACTAAGAAACACGACCATCGATTAATAGATTCGTTTAGACTATTCGCACAACCCTCATTCCAATCATTGAAAGCCTGGTTGACTAACTGGATAAAGCGCGGATCAAAAACTCCAGCGCAAGCACAGCTGAAACCTGAAAAGGTTGATATGCTCGTAATTTTAGTGGAGAAATTATAGAGAAGTGAATATTTAGTTTAACTCTTAAGTGTACTCTATGATTACATCCATTTTTTATTAATATAATTCAAATACATGTACTACACAGGACGCGTGTTTCTTTTTTGCCATAATCTATTGTTGAAAAGACTCAGTTGAGTCGATTAGTTCGTTACGGTTATCGGTTTCAGTTATTTATCAAAACTGCCTCAGCCTAGTAAACTGCAAAGTGATATTGAAAATACACCACTACCGGTACACTAATGATTGCCAGATAAACCCCTAAATTTGATCTATAAATGAGTAGGTTTCCGAATTTGCAATAATGTTGAATTAGGTATTTACTGTAACTACATTAGCTCAATTACATTTATAGGGAACCAATATTGTGGAACCAATATTAAACTTGAGGAACCAATATTGTTTGTCAACCTGTTCATGTATTTTGAGGGGTTGAATTTTCCGAAGTTTATGCCTGTACAATACTTCTTAATTTACTAAAACAGTTTTTGTACTATATTAGTCTTGATGAAACAGCATCTGTGGACCTTGATAAACTTGACATGTGAAGAGTGAAACTTGATAGCTCTTGCAAAAGTGAAAGGCAGAGGTTGGAAACAGCTGATGAGGAACTGAGACACTACTACAGTGAAGTGTTTGATGTCAAACATGGTACCTCAATCAGGTTAGTGAATATATGTGGATTTGACAATATATTAACTGGATAAATAACAGTACATTCAGTTGCTACAACTAACTAATACAGTCCCGTCCTGGAGTAACATGCCAACTACTCGCGAGTGGACCAAAATATTTGAAAAGCGGCACACTCGTTTCACTCGCATAGTACATTGCAATAGAGTATTTTGAGTATATTAAATCCATTGGAAAAGCCATTTGTGTTGAAAAAACATATTTACATGATCCGTCATTGATGCGAACAAGAGTCGTCATAGACTTGCAACTTTAATAATAGTAATGATTGACCATTGATGTACACAGTAATGTTCCATTGCCTGAGAAGGTACTTTAGCAAAACGGTTGCAAATCTGTTACTGTGAAAATTTAAAAAATGAATCTCAAAGCAAGTGTTCCATACTTCCATAGCAATGCTTAACCATTAGCTGGTAATGCACCCAGATGCGCCCTACTTTAGTATTTTCCTCTATCAAACACCAGACGATTTTGCTCGTCAGTGGTAGGGTACTGTCAGTTAATGAGTTAATTAACAAAAGTGTTTTGGTTAGTGCTGTACAGTACATGCATGGATATAGCTATGAATTCTAAATGTTATTGTGAGTTGTTAGAATTCTGTCGTCTTTATTTGCCTTATTTCATGAGTTCAGGGAAGAATACGCATATTAGCACCCATCTATGGATTTCAAAGATTCATGAAATCAATTCGAAAAATGTGATTCCAAAATTTCAACCTCGTGCGAATAGAAGGTGCGACTTTGTGAGCACAGATTTGCATTGCATTTACAATTTTGTAAACTTAACTCAAAATATAAATTGGTTTGCATTTTGACTTGCTGATTTGAATTGGATTGAATTGTGATTAGTAGAATTGCTATATATATCTATGTACAGTACTGTAGAATTAATAACTACTTTATCAACACATGCCTCTAACCTGAATAATCATCTGTTTTAATAGCCCCAGGTATACAGTACTTGTTCGTTTATGTTATCGTACCCTTGAATAACAAATATACGATGTTTACATCTTGATTGTTGGATTTCAGTCTAGGTGGTGATAAACAATATGCATGAGCTTGCTTGAAGAATCTAACCATCTGAATTTTCTCTCAAAATAAGAGCTCGTTTCTATAGTTTTTCACGTACAATATAGTTGGATCCTTGAACAAAGCTCGTGAATGTAAACTATTGCACTAAATGATTACTATGCTGTAGGAAAGTATAACCTACTATAACCATAGGGAAGTACGTACTTTCAATATTCCAGTATGTACTGTAGTACCTGAGTATATTAATTCATTTTTCCAGAAATAATGCAATGCGATCAGTTTAATCTCCATACAGGCATGGCTATGCAAGACCTTCAATAGGTTTATACACATATACAGGTGAGCCAAATTAGCTAAATAAATTTATATATGCTTGTGGGTTTTGTTATTGTTTACCTGAAAATAATGAAATGTAATATATTACTGCAGTACTCTAAAAATGCTACTAGACCCTATAAACGACATTTACACTGTATCACGTTGGAGATATCATCTATTAAAGTTGTGATATTCTTTCAGAATTTAGTTTGTGATGGAACTACGATGAAATAAGGATTTCTATTTTTCTTCGTCCTGGAATACAATCTGAATCAAATGTGATCGCTTCAATAAATGCACGCTGGGATGCTGTAAAGCTACATGTATAAAGTTTGATAACTGAGGTTTCAGCAACATCGAGGTAACAGATTTTTGCTTCTCTATACTGATATAGTTCACTTGGCAATATTCAAACTATCGTGTCTGTTACTTAGCTGTGGATTGTTTATCGGCCAGCTATTTCACTTTCCCATAGCACAAACGTTCATATGTGCTTTATCCTTTATTTTTGTGTTTCATTTGATTTTGTTTGTCTATAGTCTTCGCTTGTAATATTTCATCATGTCATGCCCTGTACTGTCCCATCTGGTATTTGTCTTGTGTTTTGTATTTGTCTTGTGTTTTTTATCTCTTAAATATCATAGCATATAGTACGTGTCTTGCTGTAACATTGCTCATTTTAACTGAAGTGTTATTGCGCCTAGCAACAGTCTTTTTTTATTATGCCAAATGCAAAGAAATATAAAATCCTGTGAGCTATACAGTGTCAGTTCCAATTTGTTATTGTAACCGCTAAAATTTATTTTATAATAAGGAAATCTTCTAAGCTTACTCGACTTGCATTTTAAATTGCTTCACAGCATTTTCACATTCTAACATAATACGCCATTGAAGAGTTCCCCCACAAGGGAGAACACTCATCTGGGGAGCGGGGGAGGGTGGGGCTTACTCGGAATAGCAAGCAAACGTATTGAGAGTTGTTCAATTGCAATATTTTATCCATACTTAGTTTCAATTGCAAATTACAGTAGTAACCTTAGAAAAGAAATCCTGTTTAGACATTAGTAAAAACTATTTTAACCTAAAAAATCAACACACATATAATCTGGTGCAAATGTCACATGCCGAGCACTCTACTTCTTAGACCACCATTCTCGCAACAGAATGATAGTGAAGAACAATATATTTGGTTAAAGTAGTTTAATTTAAAGTACAGGTTTGCGTGACGTTAGCTTACCTTTCAATGAGTTATTTACGTAATATGACGTGCGTCTACACCCTAAGAGAACCTACACCCTAATTAACATTATCAGCGCAACCGAAAATATTCAACCTTATACAGCCTTATATTTTTATCTTTAGCTTTTACATGTTGATTTGATCAGTAGTCGCCTTACGACATATACTGCATAAATATTCTCTTATATTGTCCAACCAATATATAGCCTTACACTGGGAAAGCAGAAAGGCAAATTTTTAAATTCAAATTTTTCACCTTCGGGAGACATGTAACTGCTTGCGGAATAGCAGTTACTCCAGAAATTTTGATGAACGACAAGAGTATAATGTACTCCAAAATGTCATTTTGTACATGTATCATTCCTCTTTATTCCATTTTCGAAATTGCACGAAGAGATCCCTTATATTTCCGGGGAGACCAGCAGCTTTGGTGGCATTCATGAGAAACTTCCCGATTGTAAATTTACAGCTGAAATATGTTGACATGGAAACCGGTGAAAGTACTGTTAATATACAGTACAACTGCATGTTAAACCTGCATTTTGATTCCGTACTTCCTTTCCTTTGTTGTGAGGAAACCATATTTAAAACACGCTATACTACAATGCAAATTTACCTGCTACGGAAATTTACCCGCTATACTTATATGGGCCATGTGGATTAGTAGTAACAAATTATATAATGATATCCAACGAGTATGAAATTCTATATTGCTTTAGAGACGTTTCTTGTAGTATTCACTTGTTTCAATAGGTTCTACTGGAACATGAATAATGTCAACAATAACCCTAGCTTAGCTTATGTTATCATAATGTTGTTAAACCAGTGTGAAAATCTTTGAAACAGTTTCTTGTACTAGTCAGGAACTAGCAAACATTGCACTTGTTGCTTCAATTATCGCATGTAACTGTTTGATTTTTGGGTTATTGGAATTTTCATTGACAATAGCTTCAAAAAGTTTCATTGCGATATCATTTCCTTGCTCGAACATTTTGTCCTTCATGCCACATTGCCCGAAACCCTCTCATATTTTCGGAGCAGCGAGCTTCCGTTAAGTTTGAAACTTCAGCGGTAGGTACTGTAATGCAAATACATTTTGAAAATGGAAACAAACAGTGAATTTATTGCCTTCCTTTCGACCTTCATCACTTTTATCTTTTGTTTCCTGCTTTTCTCTTACATGTTCTTCATGGTTTCTCTTTTTCGGTTGGATTTTCAATTTTATACATTGCCTGGTTGGACACATGGAAAGCAATGTTTTAAAATTTCATTGTTAAAAATTTGGCGGTAAAGGTGGATTTTCCCATGCAGGTGTCGTTCCATTCTCATTGTTCAACATTCTATTCATGAATGATAGACAAATTAAGCCCTTCTGCTGCTACATATACCAGGAGTTAAAGAAACTTTTGGACGTGGTTTGACTGAAGTTTCTGACATCAAAAATTCTTCAACTTCCAAATCACACATGTCTCGCGGAAGTTATTGGTGCTAAGTTGTAAAATATGAATACAATGCTAATAGCAGTTTTTCTAAAGATTGAAACTGTCTGCAAAACTGCAATAATTTAACAACACAAATTCATGCTAGTTAGTCTATAATTTTGACAAATTTTCATCATGAAATTTAAGCAACACAGGGGAGAGAATAGGTTGGCATCCTAAATTCACAGATTTCATTGGCACTTCATATTTCAGTCCTTACTCCTTATGTTGTTACACTATAAGAGCCAAGCATTGACATTGGCAATATAAACGCAATAGAGTAGAACATCGAGGTAGAGCACAATAGTGTGTCACCAGCCATTCCATCGTTGAACTGACATATCGTGTATCTGCGCATTTGATCTCGACATGCTTCTTGGGTTGCCATCCTTTCTTTTCACAGTTTTCGAGGCCTCAACGCCAGCATATGTGGACACCACTTGCACGCATGCCATCAAATAATGTAAAGCTGGGAGACATCATCAGTTCGAAAGTCTAAACTTCCTGTTCCATTGTCCATTCTTTTCTCATTCTTCAACCACCAATTAGATTGTTAGGAACACTAGCAACAGTAGTCGTTACAAAATACAGTAGAGAAAATCTTACCACATGGGCGTCAAGAAAATGTCTTGGTAATATCTCTTCAAATTCACACACAAAACTACAATTTGGGCCTTCCATCTCCGACCTATATATCTGCAAAGCCATAGAAGACAATAATAACATACAGCAATAACCTATTAATCTTGATGATACACAGCATACGATATGTTTAATGCGGCAGTATTGTAATTCATATTCAATACAAATAAGCTGGCTTTGTTTTGGTATGTTACCGCCAAATCGCATAATCGATATGCAAAATATATATAACTATAAAATATATGGCACCATTTAATGTTGCAGCGTTGCCGTGTGACATATGCAGAATCAGAAACAGTTTGTGCATTAAATTGATTACCTTAATTGTGATGTTAAAATCAGATTGCTTTGCAGATCAGATGAAGTCGGCAAATTTGGCCGTGAGTTTTTTAAACGCGCCGTATCTATACCGCCGCAGCTCTATACTGCTTGTTGCAATTGCTCTAAATTAGCGCGAACATTTTCGGTCTGACGCTGGGAAAAGCGTAAAGCACTACCACCTAGAAACATCGTAAACACATTTCGGGTTTGGTCGACATTCCAATCGTTAAAGGTGGCATGGCGATGAAAGATTTATGGCCATATGTTAAAATCTTCTGTGCGGGAACCACAAACATGGGTGGCTGAAGCTTATTCCTTCTAGGGGGACCTCCTACAAGTTGGTCATGTTCTTGTAGCCATTGCGTCATTACATCTAACAACTCAATAAAGTGTTCTGGTGAGATGTGAGTGCGACAAAGCGCATACAGACGTTATATATACAATAGTTCTCTTTAAAGTTGTTGACTTCCTTTTACTGTTTACTATTATTTCCTGGTTGGACGCTTTCCAGCGCCGAACAATTTTAAGTGCAATTCGCAAGAACTTAAAATAACTAACCCCCAACAAACATAATAATAATAATAATAATAATAATAAAATTCTTTATACAGGTGGCCTATGTCACATAGTGTGGTTTTCAAAAGGGACCTGTGTAACAAAGAATATATAACAAAAATTAAAAATACTAACAGAGTTACAATTATCCTATGTAACATTTAACTACTATAAAAACTAAGTTAAAATTTATAAGTCATAATCTGTGTAACATTTTAAGAACATGCAAAATCAAGTTTAAAAGTTTAATATAAGTTAAGAAGTAAAATTGTGTCCTTATGCATAAATCTTAGCCCTGAACTCATTAAAAATTTCCGTCTTAAAAGAGCTTCTTGTACGGATTGATCTTAGATCTAATGGTAAAATATTCCAGTCATTAAACAAACCAAAAAGTGCAAACTCCAGTCAACCCCCATAGCGGGACAAACGAATCGTTGTTGACAGTTGCTTCTGTTATTCTCCAGGTCAATAAAATCGCAATTGGTAAAAAAATTCCCCCACAAAAGATCGAAAGGAATTCCCTCGTTGCTATTTTGACCAATTTCGACTGTTAAGAAGAAAATAAGTCGCTGAAACAATGACCTCTACTATAAATATATTAGATGCAAAACCCCTCTCCAGCAAAATACTACACATATTTAAAGAAAAATATTTTTTTCAAGAGTGTACTCCTACATTACCTACCTACAGCGTATGAGGTCTGAATCGAATCGGTATCCAGCACCCTCTTATTTTAAAATCTACAAACTTACTTTTCAAGTTGGGTATTTTAAAACTCCGTCTTTCCCTGCAAAGTCCATTAAAACCAATGGGTGGAGGCCCGGGGTTACAATTGACTATAGTACATCGTTGTTTTCACGTACTGTCAGGATCGCTTTGTTAAACTGCATTACCGAAAACGCATGAGTAATATGAACACGATATATTTCGCTGAAACCATCTACTTTTCAGTATATATGTATAGCCTTATAATATAGCCTTTATTGCATCAGTTTAACCCCAACATCTTTTAAAATGTTTTATCGGAGTAAATCCCCTAAGGAAATGATTTGCATACCTCTCTAAAAGATTTCATTTTGACATCCATGTCAAATCTCGCAATGTGTTTTACCAGACCCTCTCACCCAATCTTCCAAGCACTCGTGGTGCATATAGCCTGATGTGCCTGTGCGCATACAAGGTGCAATTATATTCTCGTTGGCATCTAAACATATACGGCAACAAGGTGGTTCCAGAAATTAAGGTAATAGCATATCAAGGGGTATCGAGGGAGCATGGGTGGCAAATGCATGTGGTTATCGCGTTGCCTTTCACCAGTATAGTTAAGCCCAGTTGGACTGGTTTAGTACTCGGATGGGTGACCATCTGAGAGTGGCCTTGTTTTCGAGCTTGGGCCATGTGAGTTTTGGAAAGTTGGCCATGTGTTGCTTGAAAATTATAAAACTATTAACTATGGCCTTATCTATAAGATGGAAAAACAATGCTTTCCACCACCTATAGCACTTCCTAGCTACATTGCTGGCTGTAAGAATTTGATTGGACTTATTGTATCTAGGAATGGCCTCAAGTTGCATTTCCTCTTTCTCCTTATATACACCTGCCGTCTTTGTTCTCCTTTTAACCTTTTTGTTACCATTAGCACTTACTGTTTGAACTACCGCTCGTTCCCCGGAGCTTAGTAAACCTATTAGACTATAAAAGGGGTAAAATTCACACTTATTTACCATTATCATGATAATTAACATACCTGAGTTTATATACATGTGAATCTATAAGAAATTAGGTGTAAGAATGGTGTTCTTTTTGTTTTTGTATATGGAGGTGCTATGCGGTGATAAAATACTTACTTTATATTATTCATATATTTTAAAGTTTAGATATAGGTAATGAGAACCATAATGGTGGTAAATAATTTATAATTGTAACAACAGTCCCTAAGTGAGCTGCGAAGTAGAAAACATAAGTGTGAAATATGATCGTGTATTGACCATGTGTTGGAAGCAAGACAATGTTTTATTGTTATGCCAATTGTAAAAAATTATAAAAGTAAAATGTTTATATGAATGTAGACCTAAAAAATGAGAGTATGTGGGTTCTATAAGTAAAACATAAAGGTTGAATTTGTAGTGTATGTAAGTTCTATGTGTGTTTTAATACAAGTGTAAATGTGGTGTATAAAAATGTGCCCCAGGCTCATACGATGATACGAGACTGGTTGCGCTGTACTGAAAAGCTTCTATAGAGGCATGTAAAAATTATTTAAAGAGAAGAACGAAATATATGTATGTATTTCAGAATCCCCGTACGCGTTTCGTCCCCCATGGACTCATCAGCGGGGATCTGGGTTGGGGCATGTTTGAGAAAGATATAAGAGAGAATTTTGAAGGCAAACAAGGATAAACAAAAATAATATATGTACGATATAAAAGTTGTAGTGTCGTACCAAACTCGTTGTAGTTCTTGTGTAGACCGATGCGGCGGGCCATTGTTGAGAATTGTAGAGAATTTTTTCTGTAGCTACGAGAGTGCTTGTAGATAACTGTCTTGCTTAAGATCAGTGGGCAGAAAGGGCGATTGCTGAGTTTGCGTTAGTATAAATTGCGTGTGTTCTGTCCTGCGTATTGGGGCTGTAATTGTAATATGTGGATAATGTGGGTGAAGAGAGGATATGGATTGTGATGGAGGGATGCGATTGTGTATGTAACAACCAAGTAGATGTACTTCATGTAGTATTTGTAGATTGGCAATTATTTGTCTCGGTAATGTTTTCGTGTGCGACGTTAATTTTGTGGATTTATATATTGAATAAGTGTGTTTTGGTTTATATCAAGAAGTTAAAAATCTTAGATTAATTATGTCAAGGATATAAGTTAAATTATTTCTTGTAAAAGTCGCCATAATTGGTAAGTGTGTAGGTGCCTGTATACAAGGAGAAATTTATACAACAATTTGTTTTATAATGAAAATAATTTTACAAAGATATAAATGTGTGCATCCATGGTGAAAATATTAAAGTAAAGCTAGTTACATAGTTGTCGGGATTGAACATATAACATATGGTAATTAATTGTGGTAAAAATTATTGCATATAACTTTTTTTACACAGTTATAATTGTTATATGTCTTCTTGAAAATAAGGCTATGTGATGTACAATTTTATGTGTATTTATGTCCAATTATTATTGTTTCAAGGTGAATTATTTGGTATATGGTAGCTAGATCTTCACAATTGATGTATCCATCATATATGTGCAATTAATTGTTTGTACAATGAGTACATTCGTTTTTAAGAAAGCTATTTAAGGTTCTTATCCTTTTATATGTCCACTGTGATTTTGTTGTCGTTTTATCTCGTTCTTTCCAACCATCAGATAATTGAAGGCGTGTGATGCATGGGGTTAGTAATCTTGAGTTCCTTGTGAATTTCTTTGTTATAATCCGATGTGCCCAATGCATGTGTGTGCTTGCCTGTTTTGTATCACTTTTGTAAGGTGGGATTCTGTAGATGATGGAGTCATTTATTAGGTGTTTAACCAATGGTCAATGATGTGTTGGGTTAGTCAGGTCTTGTGTATCCAAATTATTTTTTGTTATTATTAGTTTTGAGTTTTGCTGTTACAAGTGTGTCTTTGAGATTTCTATTTCTTTGACACGCTACAATTGGAGGTTCTTGCCATAGAATTTGCAATGTAGGATCATTTTCAATGATGCTCCAGTGTTTGCGTAATATTTGTGCAATGTATTTAGTATTGTTATTGTATGGTATTGTGAATATAGGGCTGTGTGTGTACAGCAACAGTAGTCATTAAAAATACAGTAGAGAAAATCTTACCACAGGGGCGTCAGGAAAATGTCTTGGTAATATCTCTTCAAATTCACACACAAAACTACAATCTGGGCCTTCCAGCTTCGACCTATATATCTGCAAAGCCATAGAAGACAATAATAACATACAGCAATAATCTACTAATCTTCGTGACACACAGCATTCGATATCTTTAATGCGGCAGTATTGTGATTCATATTCAATATAATAAACAACCTGGCTTTGTTTTGGAATGTAACCGCCAAATCGCATAATCTATATGTGCAAAATATATATAACTATAAAATATATGATAAGATTTAGTGTTGCAACGTTGCCCTGTGACATGTGCAGAATCAGAAACAGTTTGTGCATTAAATCAGATTGCTTTGGTCAGATATTGAATACAGATCAGATGAAGTCGGTAAATTTGGCCGTGGGTTTTTTAAATGCGCCGCATCTACCGCCGCAGCATAAGAATTCTGAAGAATTGAGCAACCTTTGTGTTTTGTTATTGAATTCCTTGCGCTTTAACAATTGTTGATGTGGAGAAACAAATATTTGGCTTAACGCTTGTTGCAATTGCTTTAAATTAGCAAGAATCTTTTCGGTCTAACGCTAGGAAAAGCGTAAAGCACTACGACCTAGAAGCATCGTAAACGCATTTCGGGTTTGGTCGGCATTCCAATCGTTAAAGGTGGCATAGCGATGAAAGATTTGTAGCCATATATTAAAATCTTCTGTGCGGGAACCACAAACATGGGTGGAAAATTTCGAATCTTTGAAGCGATGTTTACAGCCACAGTGCGTTGAGAACGTTTGTGAAAATTACTATAAAACAGATGCTTCCATGTGCTTGTAGAATGGACCAATCAAATTGCAGCATGATCAAAAGTGCTTAAACAACATACACTGCAAAAAATCCCGAGTAAATGGTACTCAAAATATTGAGTAAATGAATGCACCCATAGTTACTCCTAATATTGAGGAAAACCTACTCATATAACATGAGTAAGAACAACTCAAGTTTTTGAGTTGATTTTACTCAAAAAATGAGTAGAACACTACTCAAATGCAAACTAATGAGTTACTCAAATTTTGAGTAATTTTACTCAAGTATGAGTACTCGCTACTCAAAAAATGAGTTGTGGTTACTCAAAAAAAATGCACC
Organism: Trachythela sp. YZ-2020; assembly: GCA_016169945.1. NCBI lineage: Eukaryota > Metazoa > Cnidaria > Anthozoa > Malacalcyonacea > Clavulariidae > Trachythela > Trachythela sp. YZ-2020. The sequence goes on from JADLSH010000114.1 coordinate 1,701,590, forward strand.
CATAGTTACTCCTATTTTTGCGCAAATTTTGATTTTACTCAAACTTTGAGTAAACGTACTCAAGAAACTGAGTATCTATAACTCAAAAAAAGAGTTCCACTTACTCAATGAAAATGCACCCATAGTTACTCCTATTTTTGCGCAAATTTTGATTTTACTCAAACTTTGAGTAAACTTACTCAAGAAACTGAGTATCTATAACTCAAAAAAAGAGTTCCACTTACTCAATGAAAATGTACCCATAGTTACACCTATTTTTGCGCAAATTTTGATTTTACTCAAACTTCGAGTAAACTCACTCAAGAAACTGAGTACATGGCCAGAAATACGCGACATATGAGACTGCGAGGCACATGCACTTTTGTCAGCGTGTCAAGTATCGCGCATGAGTAATTGAAATGTTTTGTGATATACGATCCGGTGGTTAATTGATATCCCGCGGCTTTCGTCTGGCCTTCGATTTCATTAGGATTGCCCAAAACCCGATACTTCAGCGGCAAATATATCTAAAATAATGCGATCGCTTTGCATAGTTGAGATACGAATTTGTATTAGAATACTGAATATCTGACTTAAATTTTTGCTTCTGAAGGATGCTTAAATCCTCAGACATTTTTTAGTATTTGCAGTTGGCGCGTTATTTAAATTTCGTGGGAAAATGAGGCATACCGCTGCCCAGTACAGTATTGAAGGTTCACAAACATGAAGCCACACAACGGTTTGGTCAGTGGCGAATATATATTATTTTATGCGCCGAACATAAACAAAACAACATGGAGACTATAATTTTGATAACGAGCTTTAATTTGGTCTTTAAAGTATTGAAATACCCCAAATATTCGAGAAGTTATGGCTGTTTCAATGTGCAAGATATTTGCTCCTTTAGCGGAGGATTTGTGAACGCTTTCGTGTGCGTTGAAATATATTTTACGAGGGACAAACGGGAATAAGATAAGCGAACGAAATATTTATATATCACGATACTAGACAACTTCGAGTCGCAACTTCAAGTTTCGTTTGTAAATTTTGTCCGTCCATTTCATTTTTTTCGACTGTTTTATAATCACTGCCGTCTATTTGACATGCATTATTACAGTCACGGCCTTATAGAAAACTGAATTTCATAAAATTCGCAGGGGACAAGTCGCGATTTTTAGTATACGATAACTATTTAGAGGATAATATTCTCCGATATTTACTCTATAAAGTCTTGCTTTCGTTTGTTGCGATTCACAAACAGTTTAGCTAATATTTTAAATAATTGGGCTTTTCTAATACAATTCCATATAAAAATATTTTAATTAAAAGCAATCGGATACGTGCGCTCGAGGTGTTGCGCAATCACATGTCGCGTTTTTCTGGTGATGATCTATAACTCAAAAAAAGAGTTCCACTTACTCAATGAAAATGTACCCATAGTTACTCCTATTTTTGCGCAAATTTTGATTTTACTCAAACTTTGAGTAAAGTTACTCATAAACGTGAGTAAAGTTACTTTGAGTAAAGTTACTCACAAACGTGAGTTGTAGTTCAGTACTGTACTTGCTTTAATCATAATAAAAAACAGTCGCTCAAGAAACGAGTCACTCAAACATTGATAGCGAAAGAAAATATTATTATGGAATTTCCAATGATTCCCTTAAAATATTACCAATATTCAAGTTCGTAACAAAATAATTTAAAAACTACTGTACTATATATATTCTAGCCATTCTATAATCATGCATGTATATAGAACAAATTATCTAGTCAGCGGTTTCTGATAACAAATGTGTATACTCTAGCACGTGCAGCAAGTTATTCTAAAATTGCTTCCTTCATCATATTAATAATTTAGCTAATTTGTTGAAGTAGAGCAAAACCTGTATATGGATAAACCTTGATATATTGAATTTTGAACCAAATTTCGAGAAACAGCATGACTATACATTTGTCAATTGGATATACGACTCGTACAAACGGTACAATACGAACATATTAAATGGTGAGTTAAAGTCTACTTGTATACGTGAGCAAACCTTGTTTGCATAATTTGATTCATTAACACAATATATATGCCTGCCAGGTTCTTGTGCGTTCTCTCTGCGGTTCCAGGTTCTCTAATTTAACAAGGTTTAGCCATCTACATACAGCCACATTGAGCGTGCAAGGGATGATGGATAACTTCCTATTTAGAGTCTTTAACTCAGGAAATGTGCTTTGTAACAATGCAAGGGCATATAATAAACACTTATGATGTAGCGATACTTGGTTTACTAAGCTAATGTCAAATCTAAGGCTCCAAATAAGTAATACATGTCATACCTTGCTTGCTCAATATTTAAGGTTTAAGATATTTTGAAGGACAACCTTTTTTGAATTGGCTGTATATATACATATATACATATTAGAAAGCAAAGCAATTCATTCTGGATTATATAGTTATCAAAGTGTCTACATGCCCGGCAGCCGGTCAATAGTTTTGTACTGATATCACTATAAAATGATTTGTTACGAATGTTTTCAGTGATGCTGCTGGTGGTGTAGTGGTTAGTGCGGCGCTTGCGAGACCCATGTTGCGGATTTGAATCTGGCAGAGACACTTGTTATTAAAAAATTTCAAACTCTATTTTTCTGACTAGTTTTCACATTCAAGGGTTAGGGTTAGGTTTTGGGTCACTTTTGGGGGTGATTTAATCTCTAAAAACTACAAAATTCTAGACTGCCGGGCATCTATAGTATTTTGAAAATACTGCCGGCTGCCAGGCATGTAGTCACAGGGTATAGTTATTGAATTGCATCTATAGTTTGTTAATGAAGTTTAATAATGTTATTGGCAACTTATTGCCATCATTAATGTGCAGAATGCATTTCTGCAAAAACAAACATAAATTGGTGAATCCTACCGGATATTCAAACATAAAAACATAATTTGCTGCCATGTACGCAACAACCGCTTCGACCAGGGATCCTTGGACTTTGCAAATAACTATGTTTTCTGCAACAACAGCTTTCTCCATTTGGTCTTCTAATCTTCCTTTCACCAGTATTCTTGCATGTCCGTCTGTTGCAACTTGCAAGATCATCAAAGCTTCCACCTTCCTGTCATGAAAAAATATAAATGTAAATTAACGATCTCTTTCTAAGGAAAAAATGAGGGGGTATGATATAGCAAGTATATTTTTTGAAGTTAAAGTGCTGTAAGCAAGATATGGTATCATGTAGGCAGATCATTAATAGAAATCTAAAATGATATAACTCACCGGGATCATCTCGATTAAGTGATTCCCAGCTTTCTGCTTCCCAGCTTTCTGCTGAAGGAGAATTGGCAGAACTATCATTGCAACATCAAGTGTTTCTGCTATAAAAGTAAGTGAGTTATTAGCATTGAACCTCATTTGAAACAACAGTACATAGCATCATCATTCACCCAAACATAATAACCTAAAATAATGGGTAAGTAATATGGTAGAGCATGTTGCAGCTTAACGGGTTAAGATTTTAATGCAAATTTATCTTCACAAACAAATTAAGTTCATACTAATGCACTTGTTCTTAGAACCGGTTTATTTATTAATAGCCCAAAAAGTCTCTAAAGCACAGAATGTACACGTCTATGTATCTCCCCTTTAATGAGTGGCTTGTATTTACATGCCACTCAAAAGAGGTGCTGGTAAAAGGTGGCAAAAACCACCTTACACAACAACAGTAAACTGCATCAACATAAATGAATACAAGTTTTGAATAAGGACAAAGCAATTCTCACTGACAGGTGGCTCTGAAAGTGCCACCTGAGTGAGCTATTGGTCAAAGGTGCTGTGGGCGACCTTACACAAAAGCTGTAAAACAGCACTGCCAAGTACAATATTCAAGACAATCTGTACTGTTATTTTAATTAGTAGCCTTTTGCTAATCAATTTTTAGAAAATCATACATGTAAACAATTTTTGATCCAAACAAATTAAGTTCATACTAATGCACTTGTTCTTAGAACCGGTTTATTTATTAATAGCCCAAAAAGTCTCTAAAGCACAGAATGTACACGTCTATGTATCTCCCCTTTAATGAGTGGCTTGTATTTACATGCCACTCAAAAGAGGTGCTGGTAAAAGGTGGCAAAAACCACCTTACACAACAACAGTAAACTGCATCAACATAAATGAATACAAGTTTTGAATAAGGACAAAGCAATTCTCACTGACAGGTGGCTCTGAAAGTGCCACCTGAGTGAGCTATTGGTCAAAGGTGCTGTGGGCAACCTTACACAAAAGCTGTAAAACAGCACTGCCAAGTACAATATTCAAGACAATCTGTACTGTTATTTTAATTAGTAGCCTTTTGCTAATCAATTTTTAGAAAATCATACATGTAAACAATTTTGATCAAACAAATTAAGTTCATACTAATGCACTTGTTCTTAGAACCGGTTTATTTATTAATAGCCCAAAAAGTCTCTAAAGCACAGAATGTACACGTCTATGTATCTCCCCTTTAATGAGTGGCTTGTATTTACATGCCACTCAAAAGAGGTGCTGGTAAAAGGTGGCAAAAACCACCTTACACAACAACAGTAAACTGCATCAACATAAATGAATACAAGTTTTGAATAAGGACAAAGCAATTCTCACTGACAGGTGGCTCTGAAAGTGCCACCTGAGTGAGCTATTGGTCAAAGGTGCTGTGGGCGACCTTACACAAAAGCTGTAAAACAGCACTGCCAAGTACTATATTCAAGACAATCTGTGCTGTTATTTTAATTAGTAGCCTTTTGCTAATCAATTTTTAGAAAATCATACCGCCTTACACAACAACAGTAAACTGCATCAACATAAATGTACACAAGTCTTGAATTCTGTCTTAGTAGTTCTCACTGACAGGCGACTCTCATTCAAAGTGTCACCTGAGTGAGCTATTGGTCAAAGGCGGCAAGTCCCACCTTACACAAAAGCTGAGACACAGCACTACTAAAGTCAAAAGTCTAGACAAACCGTATTGTTAATTCAGTCGCATTGCCAAATACTGTTTGCACGAGTTAAGGCTAAATGTCAATTATTAATAGTGAAAAAATGTAAATCATGGTTCCCAAGCACCCCATTAATTACTGTAGCTATGTCTGAACCATGTAATAATATTAAAAATCAACAAGGTATATATCTATGAAGGTATATATCTATGAATATTGCCTTTCATGAGCTGCTTGTATATACATGCCACTCAAATTCCTCCTCACTTGTTGCAGTGAAAATCAATTCTGTTTATTTCAAGTGGAAAACAATGCGAAACGACGCATAGAAAAGTCCCTCCTAACCATATCTGTACCATGCGACATTAGAAATCATATTGTTGTTATTAATATCTGTAACACTGAGAAGCATATGCACCTATAGCCATGCAACAAAAATTAAAGCACCTTGCTATGTTAAATGCCTCAATGTGTTATGGGCAATCATTAGAGAGCTGAGACATTAAAGCTTCGGGTCCTGCATTTCACTTGCCAAATTAAATTTCATGGCACTTAATAATAGTTCCCAGACAAATGAAGCAGAGTCAATTGAACCACCCCCAGCCGTCATGCTCCCAAGGGTTATAACATTGAAACAAATGCCATAATAAAATTCCTGTGTTTTTAACTCTCAAGGAGCCTAATGGTTTAATAGACTGACGCACATTCATCAGACACAATTCTTTCACTGCTCCCTGTAATCAGTCATCAGATAACTAGATGAAAAGCTTAACTTGAGAATTTTTTAAAACCCCTGTCATCCAAAGATGGGTACCTATATAAATAATCAGGGCATTTTGCAATAAAAAATGAATATAAGGAATACCAACCTTGATTCCTCCTCTGTTGGTCCTGCATTACTGTTTTGCTGGTCATGGGTTAGTACATCGGCAGATGTGCATACATGGTTTGGATCATCAACTGCTATACTTTTCATTTTTGGAGATATTGCATTTTCACTTTCGACCTCCAATAGACTTTGCCTTTTAAGTTCCTCCAGCTTCTGCAGGAACTTCATCCTGTCCCCGATTACAGGTACTAAACTTTAAGGGCTTCTCCATCAATCATATTCTCTAAAAAATCAAATATATATATTTTTATTTTCAAATTGTCAACAAGGTTTTAAAGAGATAAATCTATATGTACTCTATCAGGGTTTGATTAAAAAGTACCAGTTAATAGGTGCATTTTCATAGTTGTGGGCTTGTGGCACTGGGGTAAATCAGCTTTAGCTCAGTTCATGAGCCGGACTGGCCCGCTTTACATGACTGATTTGCAAGAGGCGAGATCCCGCCTTATCTATAGTTTTTATGTTTTTGAGATCGTCTCCTGAAGTAGTTACCCACAATAAAATAGTGTTTTTTGAAAAAAAAATGCATTTTGCTTTCCCGCCAAAATCACCAGCCTCATGTGAAGCAAATGTCAAACTGGCCCAGCAAAGCTGAGGGGGCCAGCCAGGCCAAAAGGCACAGGTCCTTAGGGGTATTATAATGCTTTGATGTTTTGGGGCCGAAGCTTTGTAATTAATTTGCTATTAATTCCAATAAGTATAAATAATACACCATATGCGCTTTGACCTTTGCGCTATACACTGATCTGACTGATGACATGATTATATGTTGGTCGAACGTTGGATTAACCTTAGTATTTCTATTAACTATGGATTAATTGATCAAATATGAATAAAAAATTCTATTTTGGCCTATTTGTCAATGATAATATATCCCTATTTAAGTTTTGGTTACAGAAATTATCCTGATATATAGGCATTAAGATATTTAAGTAACATGTATGTTGTAAATAATGGCCAATAATCGAATAGCCCATACGGCGAATCGAAGACAAAGGTGGTATACATTTCCTGAGTTTGAGTCTAGAATCGATTTGTCAAGTAGAAATACTCGTTGTTTAATACTATTTGAGGCATTTAGATATGGTATATATCAGGACCTTGGCTATAAACCAGGACCTAAATCCAGTTGACACATTTGGAAATTATGCGCACAGCCACAAGCGTCAGTATAAACGCCAGATATTTATATACGGCACGAGATTTATATACTTCAAGCGCAAATATATTGTTTTTGTGGTCTGAATACCTAGTTGAATGTATTTACCACTCTGAGATCTTGAAAACTAGCGAAATACAGACACTATATATACCTATTGAAGAAATTATTTCACACGACATGTCGCTGTTAGACGCTGTATGCCGTATTGACTATTTATTTTATTCGCATACCTTCAAACGCATCACAGTAATCGCCAAAACCAACTTCAATAAGCCACGCTTTAACATCATCTACTGTTGTCAGCATCTTCAATATTGTATAATTAAACTATAAGACAGTCTAAATAGACACAGGTATTTTGAACAGCTCGACACAAACGAGAGAGAGACGGCATTAGTTTGCAATATGGTCGAAATGCGGTCGTTGAATAGATTTTGATTATCCCGCGTCGCAGCCCACGTGAAGGTCACGGTCGCTGATTGGTCAGTAACATCGGCATCGCATGCTGATTGGCCGATCGCTTTACGTCAGAGTTCCATGACACATCGTAAAGGAATTTAAGACCGGAAACTCGTTTAGTGAGACGGGATCACATGAGATTAAGAAAGGAACCTCTCTAATCCTGTCTCAATAGACCAAAAATAGACCCACCTGTCACCATATTCGATCTGGCTACACAATATGTAGTTGCCAATATAATTGTTCTATTCAAGTTGCAATATTTTAGTTTGGTTGTGTCATGAATGTATAGACTTGATCTATTTTTTTGAGTTATCCACCGGATGGGGCCGATGGGCTAAACGGGCTTCGTACAACCGGCCCCTGGTATAATAAATTCATAAATTACATATTTTTTGGGATTAGTTAATAGTGTGTGTGGTAATACAATTTTTTTTTCATCATCTCACATTGATGAAATTGATGTAGTTTTTTTAGACACATTTTATCTACATTTTTATCTAAGAGCCTGACATAATAGCAAATCTTTGTTTATTTAAATATATATATATATATAAGACAGATATACAGTATCAGATGATGTTACGTATCCCTATATTTCACTGACACTGTATATGTGTCAATCACAGTTAAGGAAACTCGACCATTGCTCTACATGTGAGGCGTGTTCAAAATCCTAGTAAACCTCAGTTGTCTTGTCAAGTTTCTAATTGCTATGTCTATGATGAAATAATATTATGTTCAACTGTCCATACTGTGCCGAGTGTAATGCAACAAGTTTTAAGAAACTTTTGCAAGTTTTAAGAAATTGTGTGCAAATAGGAAATACAGACAGTTGAACGTTTAAAATTTGTTCAGTATAGTAGAAAGTGATATAAACGTTGTTTACTCACAAAATGAGTACAGATTTTCTAAACCTTTACTCGAAAATTGAGTAACCTTAACATATTGCCTTACTCAGATTTGAGTAAATTCATCATTCACTCAATATATGAGTAAAAAATCTACTTTTACTCAAAATATTGAGTTGGTATAAACTTACTCAAACTTTGAGTAAATAGATTGTGTAATTTACTCAATGTCTGAGTAAGCTTTATATCACTCAAGGTTTGAGTAAATTCATTGTTTACTCAAAATGTGAGTAAAAATATTATTTTACTCAAAATATTGAGTATGTGCAACTTACTCATTTCTTGAGTAAACATAAATTTGTGGTTTACTCAAGAAATGAGTAAATTGTACTCTTGTGTTAGAGTAGAAAATACTAAAATAACTTTACTCAAAAATCTGAGTTTTTGTTACTCAAAATCAGGAGTAAAATCAGTTTAGCGGGGAAAGCAGAGTAGAATTTACTCAAAATATTGAGTAATCTGTGCAATTACTCGACAAATGAGTAACAGTTACTCATGCATTTTTTGCAGTGTACATAAAAAGTAGAAACTACAAAAGACTCGTTTATATTGAATAATTCATGTCTTTTTTGATAAAAAGTCGTTGCTAAGGGGAAAATATTGGATCATCGCCACTTTAAGAGCAGTTTTTGCCTTTAAAACGTAAAAATTTCACAAAAGTAATCACAAATTCTAAATCTACAATATTTAAAATACCCAAAACACACAAAAAACTTTTTTGAAAAAATGACCAGAGAAAGGGATACGACCACAATAAGGTGGTCGTATCCCTTAACTTTTTTTTTCAATTTTAAAGATAATAAAGTGAAAATATCATTTTCTGAAAGGGAAAGGTGAAGTAAAATGACCTATGCAAAAAAGTTTTCACAAAGTCACTAATTACACTAATTATCCAACATGGCGGCCGCTAATTAGGCCATAATTGCCTAGCGGCGCAAACATCATATCTCATGAACCAATGAAACATCATATCTCATGAGGGCGTTCGTCACTATATTATGTATTTCCACGACGTTGTCCGAGTCAAGTAAATTATTTATGTCAGTTTCGCTTAGTTGTTCGGTTGGTTCAGTATCACTTCTGCCATTGTCATACTCTAAATCCATATCATTATCGTTATCCATATCTGAGGGTTTTTCATGAGTGCGTAATAACTTCGCTCCTTGGTGTCTTTTCTTTTCTTTCTCAGTAGCTTACAAATCGGACTTCTTCATTCTTTGTTTGTCTTTCACATCACAAGCTTGTTTTGTGTGCAGAACTTCCCCAGTGTCAACAGAGATGGCAAAAACCACACCAGTTAATGAGGTAAAGCCTCTTTTTGCCCATGTACCATCAAATGTGACAGCAACATCAAGGATATCATGAACTGCCTTATCAGGATGTTCAGCAAATACAAGCTGCCGAAGCCTCTGGCCAGCTTGCTTCATTTCTTCCTTTGCTTCTTCTTCAAGGGATCACATTATGTTTTCCACTTGCTTATAGTATGCAGGCTTTGAAATACATGCCAGTCTCCACTGAATGGTACACCACTCGGCGATTAATATCTTGTGACCTTCCTTGACTAGCTGTGTTGATTGACGTGCTAAAATTACTGGATGCATTACAGGAATTGCACTCCAAATAAAACTCTGACATCAGACCTGCACGTTTATCGGTAACTTCTTCAATAGTCATATTTCTTTCAAAAAGATGAAAATAATTAATAATCTAAAAATGGAACTGGGTATCATCTCAGGAATAAATAATTAAAAGCTACAAACATGCAATAAACAATTAGCAAACTGTAAGGAGTAAATGATGCAAAATACTTCTAAATCATGAAAAATATTTTAGATTTATACATAAAACCTAAACCAGATGGTTAGTGCTTTAAAAGATAAAAATATATAAAAGGGGAATACCTTCTCCACATACGTGTTGTATGGACGATACAGCTTCAATAGAATGCTACACAACAAACATCAAATCGTAAATAGACAGCATCAAACTTGAGCACACCAATATATTTGTATAAAAATCAAAGAGTCTGACTGATAATAACTAAACAGTTTGAAATTTTTCGAGAGACATCTATTACTGCCGTTGCTATGGTGGTAATGACGTTTCAAGATGGCAATTTGGGTTTAAATTGCTTTGACCGAGAACTTCCGAGGCACAAAAATTTGTCATACATATTGTGATTTCTATTTGAATACACATAAGTTAAACATGTTATAATTTTCTGAAGAATTTCTGATGACGATAAAACAACGAGGGGTTCCGACAAGCCGGCATTGTGTTTCAAGATGCCAGAACTTGCACTTAACCGCGTGTAATTTGAATATCACTAATTGGAATTGAATAGCGAAAGTCATTGTTGTACATGGGTGAACACATTGTAGTTTTACGATATTGCCCAAACGCGTTTATGCTGAGCTCGTAAGAAACAGGCTTTAACGACAGGACAGGCCTGATTTTGTACGTCTCTAAACGAAAGAGGGATTATATATAAATATCGCACACCAAACAGTATTTGTCATATACACAGCAATGGAGTGCTTTCATGGATTGCCAGCGTCCACGGTTTCTACAAAAAAGGAAAATTTTGGTTTTGCAACAAAAATAAGCTTAAAAGTTATGAATTACTTTGCCCTAATCAAGATCGCTCGTTGTACGAAACGGCTATGATGATGTGGAAAGCGAATGGACCAATTCATCCGGTGTGCGATACCCACCAAGGACCAGCCAGGATGAAAGTCGTCAAATATGTCAATAAACGCAACATTGGAAGGGACCGTAAGAACCCATGTAACTTCGGGGTGACAGACTTGAGCTATCAAAACCCAAGTGCGAGCACGGATTGAGTTGTTGCGTACAGAAAGTCAAAAAGGAAGGGGAAAATCAAGGCCGCCTTTTCTTCTGTCGCCCAAACGGATAGAGAAAAATCGTGTGGCTTTTTTTGAATGGAAATTTGAACTGGAAAACCCGTTCAACCAAGATCATTTTCCTCACGTTGAAAGAGTTGGTGTATTGCAGAGCAATCCATCGTTGCACACATACATGGTAGCTGAAACTGGACTTACCTTTACTAGTGCACGGGAAAGTCTACATGATGCCTATGTTGAATATATTGGGGACTTACCTATTTCTTCACTTACGAAGGCTGTGGAGAAACTGTCACTGATAGACTATGAAGAGACCATCATTAATCTATTTAAAACATTGTTATAATAACCCGAACAGAACAGAACACTTAATATAACCTAGTGAGTGAGTGACATTTTGTGCAAATACTTTATAACATGTAACCTAGTGAGTGAAATTTTGTGTTCAAACATTTTAATATGTGACCATAGTGCAGAGTGAATTATTGTGTAAACTTGCCATTGTGGTGCTATAAATAAATTACAACTGTTTTTCCTTCATTTGAAATAAAGTCACCTCTTCTTCATCATCTCCTACATGCCTCAGCGTACAGAGTTCCGTAGGCATGTGACGGGCAATGCGGTGCCTCTGTTGTGAACGCACACATTGCCAACAACATTATCACTGGCAGAATGGCAACCAGCCAAAAAAAATTTTTGTCCCCAGAACGGTGATGGTTAGGGTTAGCGTTAGCGTTGTGCTTTTCGGTTTGCTTGCCACTTGTTTTGGTCCAGGTAGGGTTGTGCTTTTCGGTTTGCTTGTCACTTGTTTTGGTCCAGGTTGGGTTGTGCTTTGTGGCATATATTTTTCTTTAGATCCGCTTGGTTTTGTCTTTCTCACCGGTTCCGTACGCACGTTGCAGTCATTCAGTATGACAGTCGTTCCAGCGTTAAGAGTGTAGTTTAATGGGTTGTCCCTCATATCGACTTCCTTGAACCCCTTTAACAACTTTAAGTCCTTTTCCATTAGCTCCGTTATTTTGTTGTTAATCAGTATCAAAATATCATACTCTCCAATAATGCCTTTCAACCTGTGCGGAAAGTGTGTGAAACCTCCATTCGTGCAATTTATTAACTTGGCTTTTTTAGAACACTAGCAAGACCTCGGGCACGCCAAAACAGCCAAAAAATTCAACAAGAGGAAGACCAATGTAAAACAAAGCATTGTGATCAGTGAAGATCGAAGAATGCCTCAAAAGCGTGCTGTAATAAGACACCCTATTCATTTGCCATACAACACTTGTCATGTTAACATGGGAAACTGCTTCGGACAGCCCCAAACACCTAGTATACAACTGCGTGAAATTTTCAAACGCATTGGGTGTCTTTGTGCCTGTTGCGGTGGACGAGTTTTGATATATAAATCAGAACTCGATGGAAAAGAGGAAGGAAACGCTTCTCAACAAAATTTACTACAACCCCAAGCACGAAGCTAGTTTTGGTGGTTTAGAAAAACTTTATCGTGCAGCGAGGGCAACAAAAAACAACATAAATATTAGTCGAAATGACGTGCGTGAATGGTTACACTTGCAAGAGACATACACTTTACACAAGCCGTTCTTTCAGAATGATAACTAGATTTTTACGTGTTTGTATTGACTGTTTTAGTAAATATGCCTGAGTTAGGCCCATGAAGAGTTAGGCCCAGATAGTCGTTACGCGCGCTTTTCGTGTCATTTTAGAAGAAGGTCGATTGCCCAACTATCTTCATACAGATCAAGGTACATAATTTTTGAATGCACAATTTTGAAATCTCATGCGACAATACAGCGTACAGTTTTTTACCACTAACAGTGAGACCAAAGCTAGTATAGCTGAAAGATTTATAAGAACATTAAAGCAAAAAATATATAGTTATTTCACGGCAAAAAAAACACTGTCCGTTATATTGACGCACTGCAGGATATAGCATATGCGTACAATCATACGTTTCACCGTTCGATCAAGGAAATACCCGCCAATGTGTCCAGGTAGAATGAATTCCAAGTCAGGCAAACGCTTTATGGAAGGAAATAAGCAAAGGCCAAATTCAAGTTCAATGTAGGTGATCTAGTAAAAATAAGTAAGAGCGGTGTTATTAAAAGGATCTTTTCGGCAAACATGCTACCGATCAGTCCACGTCTCGGCTTTTCGCTTAGCTTATGTTCGCGAACGAAATTCTGCATATGTTCCCCAATGGCGTCGAAAGGAATATCGGTATTTTTAAAAATGGGGCACATTTCTGCAAATTTTTCTTTTTTGTCGTCAGGCACCCTTATATCGCATTCAACTACACCGAAAATGTTACCGCTCTCAATATCGTTAAGTAATTCGGGAATTGTTAATGTTGTTCTTACATCTAATTGTTGTTCGTAGGTAGCGAGAAACGCTTGCATCTCTTCAGTCTTACGCAAGGTACGATATTCGCATTCCCAAATTTGTACAACCTTAAAACCGCGTTCTTCTAAATATCGTACTTTCTGAACAGTCCTTTCAAAAAGAACCTGCATTGGAACCCCACAACGTTCGTTAAATGTATTGGTATTCATCGGGCACGTATGACCGTGCCAGTAACAGCCCTGAAATTCAAACACAGTTTTACTTTGCAAGTCAAATCCATCAACCGGATATCGGCCTATACGATGTTCTCCGTGATTATGGGCGTGGACAATATTAAGTCCATCGCGGTGAGCTAAAAAGTCTAACCATTCAATACTCCACTTACTGTAGTAGCCCCGCCGTTTGAAATTATCTTCCTTTTTTCGCCTAACAATATAACCGCACAGCATATTTTGGGCTAACGCCCAAAGATACAAAGCGTTTCCATCGCCCCTCCCCCGAAGCTCCTCCCACAATCTTGTTTTTGAAAGTATAGTAGAAATCCTTATCCTGTTCTCGAAATAAACTGAAAAACGTGTTGGGTTCTATCCCAGAAAACCTATATTACTTCACCAAACCAGGTACAGAAATTCCGTCTTTAAATAGATCTAACCCTTTTGCCTGGTAGAACTCGAACATTTTTTCTATGGCTTCAACAAATGGTTCAACGTCAAGATTGTTGTACCAAATCAAGTAGTTGTGAAAACTTTCCATGTTTTACTCGCGCCATATAGCAGAACAGTACTAGAATTTCTGAAAGCGCTAAAAAATGCCTCGTATGGAGGAAGACGGTCAAACTCTAACTTTTCGACATTGTGAAACCACTCGTACGGAAAAACCTTTTTGGGCACTGCAACCGCACGCTTTCAAAAATTAATCATAACTGTATCCCGGCGCGAGGTAGTTGCAAATATCCACAAATTTTTAAGGCGTTGTTATTATTTTAAACACATATATGCGTTATTTCGTTTCACTACGAAATCAATTCCATTTGTTTCTAGATCTCCCTCTGACTCAACACTTTGGAGTTCCTTAAAGAAACACTTTCGAATAACATTTATATCGTAACGAGACGAATTAAAACCTATGGCGGGTAATTCCAAAAGGCAAAAATCAAAAATCATCCTTGGGTAAATTTCGAATCATCATTTCCAATTGAGAAAATACATCTTCATACTTTTCTCGAAGAAGACTACCAGCTCATGTCACTTATCTCAAATAAATAAGCCGAAAAATCACTAACTAGCTGTTTTTCATCTCCTGCGGTTACGAAACATTTGGCGCTTTCGTAACCAGGAACGTTGCTTGCAACCGAAATCGAAGCAGGTACATGCTCCGAAAGCCATTGAAGCTACCTATCGTCTGACTCGTTAGAAATATCAACTTGAAAACTTTCCACATCCCAGGTAGAAAAATAAGAGTGAAATTTGTCGCTTGGTTCAAATTTAAATTCAAATTCAAAACCTAGATCTTCAAGCTCCTCAAATACCGTCTTTTTTACTCGAAAAGTGCCACTCAGGGATTTATGTTTCACATTGGCATCGCAAGTGCGTTCGTGTCTATCTAATCGGTAAGGTGTGTTAAAAATTTTATCACATTTGGTGGATGCAAAACAGTCACAGTAAGCTTTAATACTTTAATAAAACTGAAATGATTTTTGTAAAGATTCACGTACATTTGAGGGAAATCCTTCACAGAACGCTGAATACAAAATGCCTGACCGTTCTCGTCAATTGAATACACTTCAATGGACACTTGGAAAAGTTCCTCCGCAATGTACAAATCACTTATATCTTCCCGGTCAAAATCCACCCGAGCCAGGCTGATTTTCTGGAGATACAGCTTGAAAAGTGCGTTTGCTCCCCTTCATGCAAAGCGAAGCACCGAAACAAACAGAGATTGTCGTTATAAGCTTGTCGAATGTCGATCCCTGACTAAACTTATAATCAACTGATTTACGGTTATGTAATGTGGAAATTCTGTACCAGAACGGCAGAACCGATGGGAAAATTAAGCCTAGTGACTGTAACTAAAGTTTGAACTAGTTGAACAAATACCCATTTGCTATCAGGTCGCTGATTTCTCACCCATTCTAAAATATCTAAGGTACGCAGGACCTCTATAAAGTCCCTAAAACTCGCATTATCATGTATTAACATAGGCCTATCAAGCATGGTGGTGTTATTTGAGGCATAGAAAAACTCAGTTCACCAGTTTCTATATTTCGTAAAACAAAACTGTAATTTAAATTGATTTTAAAAGAGTTACGCTGTTGACGGTAAATATTTCTCAGTTCATCAGTTGGCACTGATCAAACGAAAAGTTATCATTTATTCTAAAATTATAAACATCTTGCCTTGGATCGAGGCGGTGTCCAGCGTTGATAGTGGCTTTGTTTCGACGTAGTAGTTCTTCAAGCTGATCGATATCACCATCGTCATTTACATGATCATCATCATCATCTTGTGATGAGTCGTTCTCGCTTCGTTAGGTGGATCGTCAGGTTGTTGCATTGGCTGAGTTGTGGGTTCCAGGTGTAATTGTTCTCCACTGCTCTCCTGCTCGCCAGAAGGACCAGCTCCAGTTTGGTCCACTTTGTGCCGCTTGTTTGTCGTCTGCTCGCGTGTGTCATCTAGAAAATTGAAAAGTACATTTCAGTTCAGTTTAGAAAATCAAAATTACATTTCAGTTCAGTTCAGTCGCAGTTTGAAGAATATTTCACTGACTTACCATTCTCTCTTATTTTGGCGTCCATCGGATGCTGACCAGTGCTCTGGGCGCTTATGCCTTGAAAGACCGGACAAATGGCGGTACACTTTTTGGCATTGTTCACAACGATAACCTAGGGCGATTACAATAAAGTTAATAAAATTTCATGTTATAAAAAAAGGAAAGTAAAGCAACAATAAAAAAAAGCATCTCAAAACAGTAATATATGATAAAATGACTTTGATAATGTTAAACATACATGAAGACGTAAGCAGGGGATTGCTCACGCTTTGTGTATTGATTTGAATATTAAACAAATATTGGATGAGGCTGAGCATGATATCAAGAATTATTCAGACCGAGGTTAATGTTATCTGCCGAAGCAAAGCTGAGGCCGACCGCGCTGGGAGACTTGGGTTCGACAGCGTCCAATAATAGTTTTTTTGATCGAAGACTCGAAGTTCGATCCAAAAAAAATATTGGACGCTGATGACGTCACCAGCGGAAGTAACGAGAAAACTCCTGGATATTTAACAGTTATTCTACGAACTCGAGTCGTATATGAGCTGATAGCCGACGAGGCGCGATAGCGCCGAGTCGGCTATCAGTAATATACGACGAGAGTGAGTACTTTTTTCAAGTAAAACTTGAATTTCCTCTTCAGTTAATTGACCAAATCTGCCAGCCATTTTTCTACTTTTCTCTACTAGCAGGATATGTAAGAAATATTATATGAGCTCGAGTCGGATATTGGCTGATAGCCAACGAGGCGCTTCGCCGAGTTGGCTATCAGCCAATATCCGACGAGAGCGAATATAATATTTCACTTATAATATAGCCTTGAGCTGGTAAACCATTCTATAAAATTAAACGAAAAATAAAATATGTTTTCATGTTTTGTTTTGTTTTTATGGCCAAATCAGGCAAATGCAAATTAAAAAGCGATTATTTTGCGATACATGTTTACTTTTCGTAATTTCTTTTTAAGTATAAATTTTATACACATTTACATTTGGCTTACCGTCAAAAACCTTCATTCCAAATTTTGTTGCCTTTTTTGTGTTCTTAGGCGTGCTATTTTGAAGCAAAACTCCAATTTCTTCATCATTCATGCTTACAAATCTGGAAGCCATTTTGTTTTTTTCCCTACTAGTAGGATATTGCTCTACTAGTAGGATATCACAAAATATCCTGTCTCGGTGGCAAAAGGTTGCTAAGACTGTGACTATTATCAGAAACAATCGACCGGAGAAACCTCTTACAGATGTTCTCGTGATGATTGCGTACAAACGCAAATAGTGACCACTTTTCACAATAAAAATGTAGCACCACTTTTGATTTCAAAATTTTGTTGCCTTCCCAGAATTGAGGTATATCAACCACACCCCGCATCAAAGGCATACTCCCATTGTCCAATTAAGGTCATAAGAGAAAATTCATATCAGCTACACTGTAATAGACTTAGCTATAGCGTTACCAATGTGGCTACAATTGGAATGAAAGGTTAATGATGGCTATTGAATTTTAAATACATCTCTTTTCGCTTCAACTAAGATAGAGAATATGATAAACTTTCTGTATTGTGTAAGCGAAAGATAGGGAAAACGTTTTCGCACTTAAAGACATGTTCTATAGCTGAGTTGCCCCAGAGTATTTGCGGTAGTATTTATTGTTTTCAATTTTCAATAATTTCAATCAATGTTTGTTCATCTTGGTTTCCACAACCGCAGCTTCCACTTGCCCAAACTTTTTCATAAAAAGATGAAAGTCACTTAAATTGATTACAGTACAAGTGGGAACTCTTTCGTCCATGCGCTCTTTCGTCCATGCACACTTACAAAAGATTTCGTGTATACTTATATTCTATGAAAATATATATATTGTCACTGACAGTTTTCAGGAATCGGTTATTTCTCATATTTGCATACTACCATACATAACGGAAATTTTTCATAGTTCTTATGTATGAAGTCCTTGTCTTCATTTTTCATCAGTTACATGAATGTTTAGATCATACCAAATATGGATAAGTAGTTATTTCACTGCCCACGAATGTTGAAAGGAGCAATGTTATAGCTAAATGCGTAAATTGAAACAGAGAATAAGAAATACGAAAGATTACGAAAATATATTTCATCTCATGTTTGTATGTCGTTTATTTGTTATTATATTCTAGAGTATGTCAATATTTATATTATGTTGTTATGTTATGTTGTTATGGTTTAAAGTCCTTGACTATGGATGAAACGTTTCTTAAATGGGTTCAGATGTTGCTATATATTGCTATTATTTTCAAAATATATATTTTGTAATATGTGTATCTTCTGTTACCAGTTAAAATTTCCTTTTTGAAATGTGTGTTGTATGTGAGTGTGTCAGTCCTTATATTCCTTTTCGTTGTACATGTACTTTGTTTCTCTCACAGACACGAGTTATTTTCTTTCCATTACATTGCCATTATGTGACTATTCAGTTGAGTTGTAATTATCTGTTCCAAAAATAAGCTTTAAACCAAAGCAAGACATAGACAGTGGTGATGGACACGTGTGAAGTAAAGAATTATTCCATCTGAACGAGTGTGGACTATACGACTGTGGCATGGTAGCCAGAAATATGTGCTGGTCCACTTACAGTTTGTTGCAGAAAATAATCTCT
The DNA here is from genome assembly GCA_016169945.1 of Trachythela sp. YZ-2020. NCBI lineage: Eukaryota > Metazoa > Cnidaria > Anthozoa > Malacalcyonacea > Clavulariidae > Trachythela > Trachythela sp. YZ-2020. Next base: position 1,720,578 of record JADLSH010000114.1, read on the forward strand.
TGGAGTTGTAATAGACGAATGTTATGGTGGACGAACTTTAAGAACAAACACAACTTTACTCAATGATACATTTACTCAACGATGCGATGAAACCTCTGAATATTTAGAAGAACATGGCTGAAATCTCAAAAACTGTGATGCATTGGCAAACTCCAAATGCAAAAAATCTTCATAAGAGTGAAGCTCTTATTACAAACTGAGTGTTATTACAAACTTTCAGTCTTAATTCTATTCCAAAATTTGGACTTGTTTCGCTAATTACACTGACAAAATATTAGACAGTTAGACCAAGAAAATGTTATTGGTAGATCTATATGGTAATGAAATTTATCAGTACAAAGATAAAGTACATGTCGTAATAACATGTCGATTTTAATAATTAAATAGACACTTCCCGAATTTAATTTTCGCGCGAAACACAAAACATGAAAACGAGGCGGGCAATGAAAAATCAGGATCAAAGATGGCGGCTTTCACTGAGGAGCAGATGCGAGCATTAATAAAGAAAATGATAAAAATGCAGAAAACGTCGAAGAAGAAATGCCCATTGAACTATTGTGGGGTAAATCCTTGAAGGATTTCCCGCTCTTTACAATAAAAGAGATTGAAAAACACAGATTAAATAGCGGAAAACAAGAAGGCGCTGCGATATCAAAAACACTCACGAGAGGTAGAAAGTTTAAAGAAGAACGATACTTGTCGTCAGACTCTGTTTTTACTGCAAAGACAGAAACAGGATTTGCCGTAAAATGTAAATGCAGAGCTAGCATGAAAAAGGTAACGCGTTCTGTAATTGTTTACATCAATTTTACTACTGGAATTGTTGATAAAGCCCATTGCAATTGCCCTGCTGGAAACAGCGGTTTTTGTAACCATGTCATGGCACTTCTGCTCGAACTAGCAGAATATTCTTTGAATGGATTGCAGTGTGTACCTGATGAACAAGCATGTACAAGTACACTGAGGAAATGGGGCGTACCTGGACAAAACACTTCACATGTTAAAGAACCTGTGATGAATACAAGTATTCAAAAGTCAGCAACTTCGAAAGGGATAAAATGTACCGCTTATGATCCAAGATTGAATTACAGTAAGGATGATTTTGAGAAAAGAACCAAACTACTACAAATGTCTTTAATGACAGTAAACGAGAAAATTGCTTTTGCTCAATGTCTACAGCAAAGTCAAACACTTACCTACACAAGTACGAGGTACGGTGAATTTGCTGTTGGTTCACCACTTTCATACCATCTACAAGCTGTTGAGTTTAATTTTGAAATATTTTCCAACATAAAGGAAGGTAACAGAAGTATTTCCAGTACATATGGTACCGTAATGCCAGGTTTACCACTGGTTTGCATAAATGAAAATGATAAACTAATTCCAACAGACTGGGATCTATCTCAAAATGAATCATCATACTTGAAATCGATTCAAGTTTCTATGGAAGAAGCATTAAAACTGGAAAAAGAAACAACTAATCAAAGTCAAAATCCCAAATGGATGGAACTACGCAAACAGAGAATCACTTCTACTAATGCCCATTCGGTTTATATTCGAAAACGAAATCATAAAACGTTGGTTGAACGTATTTTACATCCTAAGGAGCGATCACAGCTCCCACCAAGTGTTCAAGAGAATTTCAAGCATGGTACTATGAATGAACCTGTTGCTCGAGAAAAATATTCAGATGTATTATGCCAAAAATTTTACAGGAAGATTTCTGTGCGTGAAACCGGTATAGTAATCCAGCCAAATGGATTAGTCAATGACAATGAACATGATCCTCAAATTGGTTTAGTAGAAATTAAGTGTCCTAGGTCAAAACGAGATTGTACACCATATGACATGGTTTCTGATGCAAAATTCTATGTTGGTATTAAAGATGGTAAACCATATTTGAAAAAGAATCATTCTGCTGGATATTATTCTCAAATTCAAATGGCAATGGGGTTATCACAAGTGAAGTTTTGTGATTTTATAGTGTATACGTTTAAAGGTATAATTATAATACGAACCGAATTTGATGAACAATACTTTGAAAATCTAATTGAAAAGCTGAACACATTTTACAGAAACTATATGCTTCCAGAATTAACACAAAACACAAATGTATTGTAATAAAATCATTAAAAACATACATATGTACTGTATCATAGGTAAGTAAGTAAGGTGTGTGCTTATTATCCTTACTTGCAGCTGAGAGCTAAGCTGAATTGCGAAGGACACAGCTCGACATGACCGATTTGAAGGCTTTGTAAGGCGCACTATGGCAGCCACCTTTTGTCGCCATCATGGAGCACAGCTACGATGGAAGGGCCAGTTAGGGGTTAAACCCAACCAACCCTGTCAACATTCCATGTGGGAGGAAACCGGAGTACCCGGAGAAAACCCACGACTTTCGGCAGAGCGTTGACTAACTCTTTTCACAGAAATATCACAAGTCGTCCCCAACGGGAATCGAACCCACGATAGCAGAGGTGAAAGGCACACGCTCTGACGTTTGCGCCACCAAAGCCCCTAGGGCGCTTTGCAATTACACGGTCGGATCAGTCTGATCAGAATTTTTGGTCACGACTTGAGGATCCGACCAATCACATCAGGGGCCAGTTGTACGAAGCCTGTTTTAGCTTAAACGGTGGATAACTGCAAAATAGGAAACAAGTCTATAGATTCATAGGAAACAAAGGAAAAGTTTTCAACCTGAATAGAATGATTATGTTTGCAACTACTTGATCACTGCTTAAAATTTAAATTATCACCTTCAGAAGATGTATAAGAGTGTTATCTAATTTTGACTTACATGCCGTTTAAGCTAAACAGGCTTCGTACAACTTGCCCCAGCTCTGTAAGTTGTGTTTTGTGTTCCAAATGACAGTCGAAATAGTAGTGACCGATCCGACAGTGCAAATGGAAAGCACCCATAAGTTTAATACTGATAACAAAACCTATTCTTATGAGAAGAGACTGCTCTGAATGCTCAGAGAAGATGGTGATTGACAAAACAATTCAGTGCAGTCGATAATGCATCTTGTTGTTGGATAAGTTGTTTTAAAGCACTCTGGCATTGAGTCCTGCACTTGCTGTTTTGTTGGCCATATTGGTAGACCACCCAGTGAAAAATAGAGGAAATTTATCCAAGTAATAAGATATCTTGAAACTGTAGATTTTGGTGTATCAAATAACCATGCTGTATGGGATAGGCTAAACCCACACTTTAACCAAACAAGCAATAAAAAGAGTTGATTGACAGGACTTAGGCTTGGCCGTGGACCACGCTTTTGAGGTGTCTCCTTGTTTGGTGTAGCAGTAGATGGCATTGTGTCCACTTTCTCTCTGTTCGATGCATCATAGAACTTTATATTTTCTGCATTTTTTCCAGGATTCAAAAAAGCAAGTAAGTGGTCAAACACTTCCAGTTCAAGTCCAGTGGCTGATTTAAAATGATGCTTGTCTTTAGATATATTTTCATACCTGTAGATATGTTTTGCTTGAAAGGTTTGCAGATCTTCTTTGTTGTTCGAGTTCTCCAATTTTAAGTTATTATTTTCCATGAGTAAAGATTCATTTTCGTTCTCTAGGGCTTTCACTCATTCTAACAGAAATTGTTCACATGTGCTTTGACTTTCTTCATGGTTTATATCTTGTACATTGTGCTGAACCGTTGATTGTAATACCTCTGTTCTGAGGAGTGGTTCTAAATATATTTAGATGAAACAGTTAAGGTGAATCCTACAGTACATGCTACATCATATTAACCAATCGAAGAACATAACCTGGTGTTCCATACTTTGTTATTTTACTCTGTGTAATGCCAGACAACTTTTTTTATTGGTCATTGCTTTATCTTCTCATTACAACCATTCTTTGTCAGTTTTGTACAAAATTTCTAGTGTCAGAATAAGAATTGCTCAAAAATCGGTGACAAATTCTATTTTTATAGTCAACTTCTTAAATGGGCCATTCCATTTAATATATTAAATGGAATGGCCCAATGCATATGTAGTTCTGCAACACTAATACATCATGCACTGTCATGAATTTTATATTAATACTACATAGTTACATACTAACCTGTGTTTCCTTCGTCATCAGATATTTCCACAAATAGACGTTTAGTTGGCGGTTTTCGACTATTTATCTGTTGACTTGGCTCTGTTATTTTAAAAACAGAAGGAACCGACCCACGGACAAGTGTCTTTCGACCAATACCTTTAGACACGCGAATTTCGTCGAGTTTAAAGTGAAACTCACACACGACTGTGGCATTCGTAACTTTAAAATTATCTGTGCCTCCTTTTCTACGGTACCTAGAAATAAACGACATCCATTTTCTCCGCATTGATTTATCTGATGGTATTTTAAACAGACTAATGTTAGTTTTGTTTTTGTATTTGTCGTAGAATGCACTCCCACAACCTGGAATACAGCAACACGTTCCACTCCCACCACGTAGTTGTTCATTCGGCCGTGCTTTTGACGACGATGGATACGTATCTTTATGTAAATTGACTTCCTTTTCTGCCTTCTTCTCATGTAAATTTAAAAAATCGGACGAAACTTCGACGCTTTGAAAACTTGCGGCTAAATAAAGGAATTGCGCATTTGCCCGCATAGCCTGACTCTAACCCTTACGTCAAACCTAACCCCAAATCTAACCCCAAACCTAACCCCAACCCTAACCCCAAACCTAACCCTAACCAACCTAATAAATGTTTACAAATTACAAATAGAAAAAAATTGTAAAAAAAAATTGTGAAATCGTAAAATGTGAAAAGAAAAGAACGAGGAATCGAACCCAAGAACACGTGCGTACATGCCAGAGAGCGTACCGCTAGACCACTGCGAACAGCTGAAAACTTCACGACAATAAATTGTATTTATAGTTTGCTTCTATAAGGTGAAATTACTTATATAGTGTAAATGCGCAATTCCTTTATTTAGCCGCTAGTCTTTGAAACAAAGCCGCCATCTTTGATTCTGATTTATCATAGCCCGCCTCGTTTTCATGTTTTGTGTTTCGCGCGAAATTTAAATTCGGGAAGTGTCTTATACTAACTTATTTGCGTCCACAGAGCACGTTAGTTTATTACGTTCTGTAATTGGTGGGTTTGGTAAAATCATTATGACCTCTCTATTAAGGCCCTTTCTCCAATAAGCCGCCCTCTCCAGTAAGTCCCTTTTCAACTTTCCTGAAGTAAATAGGCCTTCGTGGTTTAAGAAGGCTAGTAGGTTAACCCACCAACCCCCCCCCCCATATAGGGACGGAAGTTTCCCGCCACATGACGTCATTTGCGTACATACGGAATTAGAAGTAATTAGTATATCGTGTGACGGCATCAAAATTGAGCCGTTTAACGCTCGTATGTTCGTCCAAGCTGGAACAATGCGTGAAATTTTGGGTACTAAAGTCCAGTCTAGAAACTATTAAAACATTGCTGGACCGTACTATACCATTGGACGACAAGAGGAAACGCTAAAGTACTTCCATACGCGTGCGTACAGAGCGTAATAATCAGAGATTTTTTTTAAATTTTGAACAAACTTTTTTATTAAACTTTGAGAATATAACATCTTTATTAAGTATAACTTTAAATAGTTCTCTTATTTAAGGAGGCTCCCTACAGTTTTAATTCTGTAGCACGCAAATGTGCTCTAAGGTCCATTATTTGCTCATTTTGCAAGGTATGGTCACGAGACTTGGCCATCAGATTGCCACAATATTGCGGATTACGAAGAACAAAAAATGTTTATAAATATTTACGTTGCCATGGTAACAACGCGATTTAGAGATTGTCGTATTTTTATTTTCTTTCTTAATTTTTTGGATTTTCCTTCGGTAAAGCTTTTTTATTTTTTGTACACGAGCACCTAAAGTACAAAGTATTGAAATATGCGATTTTAAAAAAATTCCTCGGAGCCGAATTTTTTTAAATCTCAAAAAACGTTTTTTTTGCAATAAAAAAATTCGGCTTCGAGGAATTTTTTTAAAATCGCATATTTTATGCATTTTGTGATTTCTGTATCGTAAGCAAATTTAAAAAAAAAATTACCGAAGGAAACAGGAGAAAAATTTATTTATAGTTTGTGTGTGACGTCAGAAATATCAGGATTTCATTTTTCACGCGAGACAAGCCCTCGAATACCCACGCGTGTGGACAACGAAATTTTGGCGCAATCGTGATTCGTGAACTCGCAATATAAACTATAAAAGGTTTGTTTATAACAAGGTTTGTTTAAAGGTTTGTTTATCCCCCGCGTGAACAAAATCCCGCGACACAGAATTAAAACTCTAGGGAGCCTCCTTAATAGTGTTTGTATATAGTTCCCTTATTGAGAATGTTTAATGATCCAATAGGAGAGGTAATTGAGAACGGGCCGGTATTCGGAAAGGCTTGAGCTTTCTTTCAGATAGAGTGATATATCGCATTAAGTAAAGCATAATCTAGTCTATATTTTGATCTGTTTTTTAACAAATATGTACGCGATAATTAGGTCAAGCCTAAGCGATTAATTAAACAATAAGAGCTTCACTGCGCATGCGTATAATTGAGGAGAGTTGCACATGCGTGTAATTGCATTATCCATGCACCGCAACAGCATTATCCATGCAGCACATGCCGTATAGTAACATATAAGTAGAAACTTTTATCAAAACTGAAATGTTATACAGCACTTACGTTGTCGTTGACAGATAGAGTACTTCTTTGTTCGAGTCGATGAGCAAACGCTCAAAGCAGTAAGTTAATGCTTGTGTTCTGTTTGAGCATGTGCTCTGAGTAAAATAAGTGAATGAGCAAGTACTCAATGAGTCCCTTAGAGCAGGTGCTCATCTGCTCATAAGTCCCGCTTGCAAAATCAGGCCAAACGGGCAGAAAGGCCAAACGGGCTATCATTTCCCGCACAAGGAGAAATTGTAATCTTAGAACAAAGCAATTAAAAAACATTATTGATGTTGCCTATGCATGCTGCGCTGTGGAATACCATTCTTGCTTTGTTCTAAGATTTTCAAAAACATGTTGGATACAATTTTTGTGAGATGAGCATTGTGCATGCGCAGTAATCGAGCGCTCTCAGTTATTTTACATGCTCAAAACACATGCTCGATGGCCATAGGCGTACGAGCCGGGGGGGCTGGGGGGGGGGCTTTTATTTCAGAGAAAAATCAAATTATAGCATGATATATTATTGTATAATAAAAGAGTTCGCAGTTTACGGTTTTGCTTAAAAGAGTTCGCAGTTTACGGTTTTGCTTATACTATAATACTAACGAGTAACGACATCACGCAATATGACATCAGAATATTCTAGATTTCAGAGTATTGATATTTGATATGATATATTAATTTTGTTACGCTTGCGTAAGCTCCACGCTTGCGTAATAAGCTTCAGGCTTGCATAAGCTTGAACTATAAATAGCATATCAAGTAATTCTGATTATGGACATTATATAATTACCTAAAATAGCTTTAGACGACTCTATAAAAGCGCGGCTAGCTCTGTAGCTCATACCCACAGCGTTGTTAATTGTTGTTTGGTATTAAGAAGTTTTAGCGTTTTAAGTATTATTAAAAAAACCTAAAATTCCTCGACTAAAATTATTATTATTATTATTATTATTATTAAACACTGTATGTTCCCCAAAGGGCTTTTCAACATACACTTACAAATAAATTAATTAAACTATACTATCAAACTCTATATAAAACTATTATAAATCTGCTGATTTAAAATTTAAAAGATGTTCTTTTAGTTTTTTCTTAAAACCTTTAAGTTCTGAAATGTTTTTTAGATCATGGTCTATTTCGTTCCATATTTTAACTGCACGGTAATAAAAAGTTCTGTCCAGTAGCTGTTTTATAACTTGGAATGTCTAATTTGTGATTATTTCTAGTTTGACAGTTATGGATGTCAGATCGCTTTATGAATTTCTTTGTGAGATAGCTTGGCGCAAGGTTGTTAAGGCATTTGTAAGCCATCACCGCGTCTTTATAAATGAGTAAATTATCGATAGTTAACCATTTGAGTTGTTGAAAACCTGGTGTCACATGATCAAATTTTTTTATATTCGTAATAATTCGGCATGCAAAGTTTTGGACTGTTTGCAATTTCTTCAAGTTTCTGGATGAAGTATTGGCCCATACATTAGAACAATATAACAACTTGTTTATTACCAGTGCTTCAATAAGTAATGATAACGTTTCTTTATCAAAGCTCTCCTTTACTCTGTTGATTTGGCATAATCTATTAATGCACGTAGATGATAGTTTAGAGATATGTTCATCATAAGAAAGATGTAAGTCTAGATGCATACCCAGATCTTTAGCAACTGGTACTGGCCTAAGAGTTTCACCGAGAAATTTCAGACTAATTGTTGTTGGTAAATTCTGTAACATTGATCGTGTTCCTACCAAGAGGAATTTAGTCTTGTTGGGATTTATTAACAATTGATGTTCCAGGCACCATTTTGCGGTGTTATGCAAATCATTTTCTAATTTAAGGATTGCCTGTTGTATGTCTTCGACTAGAAATGCAAGGTGGAGTTTTGAATCATCAACGTAAGAGTCTAGATCACTTGAGATCGTTATAGCAGGTAGATCGTTGACATAAATTCCAAACAAAAATGGTGACAGAATGGAGCCTTGAGGCACTCCATGAGTTAGTGCTATGACTGGAGAAATGGTTGACCTTATCCGTACATATTGTGTTCTGCCCGATAAATAACTTTCAAACCATTTGATTGCTGGTGGTGACGCTCCTACGCATTTTAACTTATGCAGGAGGATCTTGTGATTTATGCTGTCATAAGCTTTAGACAAGTCTAATAAAGTAGCCAGTTCAGTGGAAAATACTGTAGGATCATAATTTCTGTAACTTCTCACCGTGATATACGTAGGGGGTATCTTTGGGACCTTCAGTTTCGTTATTACATAAATTGGAAAATGATCACTGATTGAGGAATGTAAAACTCCACTTTCGAGGATTGCGGCTTCTGTAGAAACTAATATAATATCAATAAGCGATTGCGACGTGTCTGTAATCCTTGTTGGATCCTTTATTATTTGCTTGAGATTTACATCATCACAAAGTTCTGTAATAACTCTTTTTTCCGGTCCCTCTTTCAATAAGTTACAGTTCAAATCACCAAGAATAAAAATTGGTTTGTTCATAGTGAGTGCCTGTATATAATTTGGTCTGAGATCGTCCTGAATACAATTAAGCGGGCTATCAGGTGGTCTATAGGTCACGCATATTATTATTGTCTTCATCTTCTTATTTTGAAGCTTAATCCAGAGTTGTTGGAAGTTTGACTCTGATGTTTGTGTCAAGTCGTTTAATATAGTTACTTTCATAGTTTTTTTGACATATGCACAGACTCCTCCGCCTTTTTTATGTAGTCTATCAAGTCTGTAACATTTATAATCATCAATTGCGATTTCTCCATTTGTAACTGTACTATTTAACCATGTTTCGGACATTGTAAGGACATCTATTTCGTGTAATTTTATCATCTCCTTAGTTTCCATAAAATGCTACGTGTTTCTCAAAGATCTTATATTCAGGTGTGTTGGAAATGATCAGTTGTTTGACACTTTAACTTAATTATCTTAAGTTCATATTTCAGTTATGTTTATAAGTCAGTGTTACCATGACATTATCGAATGATTTTGAGAGTTTACTGAGCGAACACGGAATATTCGGTTTTTCTATTGTTTTATTTATATTTCTTTCAATTTTATATGTTTTGATTAAAACTATGTTTGTATTTTAAAAGTGTGGAAGTTATTATTTTATCCAGTGTCGCGGGAAACATATAGCGAGGCCATAGGGCGCAAAAGCTGTGATTTTAGAGACAAATTCCCGACACTAGAAGTGGCGACCCCGGCAGGATATCGAAGTTTTGAGTGGATTTGTAAGTTATTTACTGGGCAACTTATACTTTAGTACCGTGATTAAGCGATTTACTTATTGTGAAACTTCACATTTACTGGGAACTTGTGTATTTAAGTGATATTTACACGAAGTTAACGAGTCCTTTCTGGGTGAATCACGGTGTTTACTGGGAATTCGTATATTTGGACGATATTTATACGATTTATACGGCGAACTTTCTGGATATTTTACGGGATATTGGTACATTCGAGCAACTTTACTGGGTTTATACGAACTTTATATGGTTTTCAACGATTTATTTGTGCCATTCAAAGGAAACTACTGGGTTTGATTACACATTTCGGCTTTTAATAAACTGATTAACTTAACTGAAGGATAGTCACGTGATTGACAGCAGTTCAAAGGTGAATAAATTATCTATATCTACAAAAGGGAACATGGCTACAGTGGAAAAGTTCAAAAAACGATTAGCAGTTGCAGAGCTACGAATTAGCGAGATAGAAGAGTTTACTACTAGTGATGAAATTGACGATGTAAAGCATGCATATGAACAGGTTGGACAGCTGATAGACCGACTAGAGAAAGCAAGAGACGCAACAACGGATTATCTTATGGACCAAGATAGTAATCTGGACTACATCAAAGGTTGGACCGAGCAGAACAAGGGTTCTTTGGCACCTTTTAGGGACATTCGTGCAAGATTAAAGAAACAGATGGAAAAGATTAACGATCAGGAAGTTCATGAGAAACTAAAGCATGAATTATACATTCAACAGCGAGTTAACGAAGAGCAAATGAAATTCCAAGCGCTCCAGCAGAAAGAAAGGGAAGTGGCTGCGGTAGAGCAACAGAAAAGAGAGGAGCAGTGGTTTATGCAGAAACTTGAGATGGAAAAGCAATTTCAAGCCAGTTATGTAGAACCGTCGAAAGAAAACCACACTTCATCAACAAGTTTGGGCGTAAAACTCCAAAAGTATACTATAACACCTTTCCGCGGGGAGTATAAGGATTGGTTGAGATTTTGGAACCAATTCATGGTTGAAGTGGATGGATCTGGCATAGCCAAAATAAGTAAATTCAACTACCTATTGGAGTTAGTGAAAGAAAAGCCTAGAGAAGACATCCTTGGACTGCCTCATACAGAAGACGGATATGACGAAGCAAAGCGAATTCTTATACAGAATTATGGGAAAGATGTCAAGGTACACAAGGCACTAATCAAAGAATTGGAGGAACTTCCAATGATAACCAGCATCCATCAGTTGAGTAACATTCATGACTTCTATTGCAAGCTGGCTCGTATAGTGAGAACTCTGGTTACTATGAAGAAGTTAATAACTGCGCAAAGCTGTGTTTACACTTTAATAGACAAGCTTGGGCCGGTTCGCGAGATACTTGTACAGAAAGACGACAAATGGGAGGAGTGGGGCTTGGAAGAGCTCACAGAAAATCTTCGTTTATACGTTGAGAGAAATCCTTTGAGAGTGGATGAAAAGAATCCGACAAAAAGAGAAGATAATTGGAGAAACCGGACACGAAAGAGGGACAGCCTAATGTTTAATCGAGACGGAGATGGGAAGCCAAAAAGAAGATTTTCCTGCGTATATTGTAACTCAAACGATCATTTCAGCGGTAACTGTTCAAAAGTATTGAGCGTGGCTTCGCGGAAATCTATATTAAAGGAAAACAAGTTATGTTTTAACTGTACTGGAGAAGGACACTTGGCATCTGTGTGCAAGTCTGGAACATGCAAAAAATGCCAAAGAAAACATCACACATCTCTGTGTGAAGAACGGCATGTTACGGTTGACCCGGCTGGCAGCTCGAGATCGGAGAAGGGATTGAGTTCACATATGGAACAGACAACCACAGTACATGGGACTGTTCTCGCGAAAGTCGGAGCCCAAACGGTGCGAGTGATGTTCGACACGGGGGCCGGAAGCTCTTACATCTGTACGGAAGTTATCACGAAACAGAAGTTGAAGCCTGTGCGAATGGAACATCGATGCATCGAACAAATGTTTGGAACGATGAAAAAGAAGGTCGAGATCTATAATGTCAAGATTGAGTCGAAAGCCATCGAAGGTTTTTCATTAGATGTAAAGTGTATCAATGCTGGGAAAGACGTGTTGACTTACCTGCCTAACCCCAACGTCAGCAAATGCAAACAAAGATATCCACGTTTGAGAAGGCTTCCATTTAGCGAAGAGGAAACGAAAAGGGAGATGATACCGGTCCACATCATTCTTGGTGCAGCGTATTACCAAAGAATTCGAACGACAGAACCTCCTGTTCTTGGTGCCAATCCTGATCAAGATCCAGGAGCGGAATTCACAAAATTTGGGTGGACGATGTATGGTCAACGACTGGCATCGGAACGAGAAGCTGAAAAGCAATTCATGCTACAATCTAGCAATGCCGAGTTTGAGAAGCTGTGTTCTCTTGATGTTCTGGGAATCACCGATGCTGAATCAGAGAATGCGCAAATTCACGAAGATTTCCTACAGCAGTTGACCAGGATGGAGAATGGTAGCTATGAAACGAAATTACCTTGGAAAGAAGATCATGTCCCACTACCAGAGAACCGGAACTTATCGAAAGCCAGATTGGAAAGTACGGTGAAAAAATTGGAGCGTATTGGAAGGCTGCAAGAGTATGACAAGATTATGCAAGATCAGATCAAAGAAGGTATTATCGAGCCAGTACCTAGCGGTGTTACGGGGGAGAAAGTTCATTACGTACCACATCAGGCAGTAATTCGGGACAATGCAGAAACTACCAAGATGAGAATTGTGTATGACTGTTCAGCGAAGCCTAACCTGGAAAGCCCATCCTTGAACGATTGTCTGAAAACTGGTCCACCTCCAGTGCCGGATTAACCATATGGCAGAAGCGGCATATGCCAGGGGCCCCGCGCTTTTAGGGGCCCCGCGCTTTACTCAGTTTCGATTTTTTTGGCGCGGGGCCCAAAAAGCACGGGGCCGCAAAAACCGCAAGGCCACAAAAATAAAAAAACGATGCTCCAAAATTCCAAAAGCGAGGTCCCAAAAGTAAAAAAGCGAGGCGCCAAAAATTTTCGAAAATAAAAATGTTCAATAATGTTTTTTTCACTAAATGGCCCTGGGCTGATAATATTAATCGGGCCCCGGGCCCCGTTAATCCGGCCCTGTCCACCTCTCCAACCTCTTTTGTTCGATATATTGGTCCGAAACCGTTTCAAGAAATATTGTGTGTCGGGCGACATTCAAAAGGCATTCTTGCAAATTTGGGTGGAGGAACAAGATCGGAACGTGCAACGTATTCTGTGGTATGACAATCTAGAAGAACGAACAGTGACTGACTATCGTTTTACGCGTGTGATTTTCGGAGCAACATCGAGTCCGTACATATTGGGTGCTACACTCCAAAAGCATGTCTCTGCGTTTGAGAGTCAATATCCTGATACCACCAAGTCTTTACTCGAAGATACGTATGTCGATGACATTCAAGGTGGAGGAGATACAGAAAAGGAAGCAGCTGCTTTCAAGGAAGAGTCGACAAAAATTCTCTCAAGGGAATTTTCCATTACACAAATGGCACAGCAACGTAGAATCTTTGGATTCACCTGGTCCAGACCAAGAGCCAAGTTATGCGGATAGTCTCGTTGGTGGAAAACGAAGCGAGAAAACCAAGATCCTGGGAGTTACGTGGAACAAGAACGAAGACACGCTTTCTATAAGTCTAGCATCCGGTATCCATGTGACATGTCCGTTGACCAAACGAAAGATCATATCAGCGATCAACAGTATTTATGATGTACTTGGATGGAGTGCTCCCCTTACTATAACTGCCAAGATCATTTTCAGCGAAGTTTGCTTCTTAAAGTTACATTGGGACGAAGAAGTACCGGACGTGGTCGTTAAAAAATGGAAAGCATGGACGAGCGGATTGACGAAAGAGCCAACGTTGACTGTTCCACGATGTGTTGTAACACGTTGTCAAAGTTACTTCGAGATCCATGGTTTTGCAGATGCGAGCAAACGAGCCGTTTGCGCCGTGATCTACGTGGTTTCCTACGATGACGAAGGTCCAGTTGATCAAAATATGCTCGTTGCCAAATCGAGAGTGGCACCACAGAACGTAAGCATTCCAAGACTAGAATTGGTGGCAGCACATACTTTGGCAACTTTGGCTAACGATGATGATCTCTTCAACTACCTGGCGGTAAAAGGCATTGAATGGAGATTCAACATGTCACGATCGCCGTGGTGGGGCGGTTTCTTCGAAAGGCTTGTGGGTATTATGAAGAACAGTCTTTCGAAAACAATCGGTAAAGCATTTTTGAAATTCGACGAGTTGGAAGAAGCACTTTTGGACGTTGAAGTCTTTATGAACAATCGGCCGCTGTGTTACGAGGGAGAAGATTACGAAGCACCAGTCATAACGCCCAACATCCTAATACATGGACAACCCACTTTGTTTTTGGAGGAAAACGATGAGGAGTTAGACGAAGGCGGGGAAATGCACAGAAGATTGCGCTACCTTAGGTCGTGTCGACGAAATGCTGGAAAGCGGTGGGTTAACGAATACTTGCACGCCTTGCAAGAACGGTTTACTACACGAAATGGCGATGAGAAGCAAAAGATACCAGGGAAGAATTCGGTTGTTCTTCTGAAAGATTCAATCCAACGTCAAGCGAAATGGAGGATCGGGAAGGTGATCGACACGATTGTTGGAAAAGACGGCGTAACGCGAGGGCTCAAGATCAAAACGGGTAACGGGTATGTCATCGAAAGACCGCTGCAATTGATATGTGACCTAGAAATCGCGGGAACGGAAGAGGAGTCTCACCAGTCGGACGGTTGTGGTGAAGTGAGCGATTCGGATAAAGAGAAGCGATGCGAAGACGTGCGTACAGCGAATGATGACGGTTCACGGAGCACTCGAAAGGCCAAGAGTACGGCGGCGGATCGATTGGTGGGGATTATGGCGAACGAGAACGATGAAGATTAACGTTTATATTTAAGTCATAACTTAAATAGGGGGAGAGTGTTGGAAATGATCAGTTGTTTGACACTTTAACTTAATTATCTTAAGTTCATATTTCAGTTATGTTTATAAGTCAGTGTTACCATGACATTATCGAATGATTTTGAGAGTTTACTGAGCGAACACGGAATATTCGGTTTTTCTATTGTTTTATTTATATTTCTTTCAATTTTATATGTTTTGATTAAAACTATGTTTGTATTTTAAAAGTGTGGAAGTTATTATTTTATCCAGTGTCGCGGGAAACATATAGCGAGGCCATAGGGCGCAAAAGATGTGATTTTAGAGACAAATTCCCGACAGGTGGGCAATCTTGAGTTTATGGGAAACTTTATCTGCATGGGGTCTAGTTTGAGCAGGCTGGGGGTTTAAATTAATACTAGTTTGTATAGGAATTTGAATAAGGTTATAATTATGAGCTCGCCTTCCGTTAAAATTTTGCACTGCTACATCTAATAATGAAACCGGTAAAATAGCATTTTGTCTCTCGTCAATTTCTGTGACAGACGAGGTTTCGGTTTCCGGATACGTGCTTTGCGAAAAAATTCTTCATTACTTTCTTTCGAGTAGGTCGTATTCAACAATTCATAATGAGACCCAGATGCCCTACAATTAGCTCGATGATCGTTATGGGCAGAACGACTAACATATTTTCTCCGAGCTTGGAAAGATTCCCCTCGATTTGATCTAAAAGGACTTCTATCGGTGATACGGACTGGAATAGAATTGGTGTGGTCGTTGCCAGGGTTCTTTTGTTGAGGTTTAGTAGTTTCTCTGTTTGGGTTCTTATGATTTGACAATATATCGGTTGTATTAATTATATGTAAGGTGTATCAATCAAAAAGAAACACTTTCTTCTAAATTTTTTTCTTTTAAGCACAATTTAATTTAAAGGGGTAATTTAAAAGTAATATTTAATATAATTTAATCTAATTCGTTATGTTCCTGAATACGATTAGAAGCTATTTTTTTCTTTATTCTTAAATTCCTTGTTTTTCTTAAGAACAAAGTGGATTTCTTTGATCTGAGGGAAGTCCTTTTTTTTTTTTTTTTGATACCTGTAGATCGTCGTGTTGTTTATCACCATAATTGGAGGGTTGATTCCCATTTACTCCTCCTCGAGGATTAATTTCTCAGCCGTGTTTTTATACGTAGCATTGTTATTTAAAGTTTTGTCATTTGTGGTGTAAATGGTTCATTGATCTTTTGATTGTTATTTAGGAGATCATTATTCCACCTATATTAACAATGGGGCTTTGTACATTGCAATCAACATCATTATCCGAGGTCATCGGCATGACCTCGCTTTTATGAATATTTTCAGCTGTTTTGTTGTTTGTACATCCTCCAGATATAGATTTAAATAGGGCTGTTTTTAAGAAATCTCTTTCTTTTTGGACATCAGTCAGTTTTTGCTGGAGGGATTCGATCATGCTCAATTGTCTCTCAATTTGCCCATTTTTTTCATCTAAAATATCAGAATATTTACTGGCCGCCGATTCTTCAACGCCGGTTTGGGATCTAAAGTTTTCAAGCTCTGAAATTTTCCCGTTTACAAATTCAAGCTTTCGCTGCATTATAACAATGTCGAGTTTCACACCGTCAAGCTCAACTCCATTGTCAACACATTGGCAATCATGGGCATAAGAATTTGACAAAGAAGCATCTATCAGTTGTGATGCATCACTTACTTTGGCTGAATCAGCTGTGAAGTCCATAGTTGGTGATGCATTATTTGACTCCATAATGTTAGAACGATCGCTGAACGACTTCAACATGTTAATCAACGCTTCTTTGCATTTCTCTGCACCTTTACCTCGCATCAACATAGCTCCTTGCTTTCCGTAATACCACATTATGGTCAGGTCGGCATTATCAGCGACAAATTTCACCAGGGATTCAAAACGAAATTCTTCAAATATTAGCTGATCTTATACTAGAAAGAATTCAGCAGGATTGCATCGCCAGTGGGCCATTTGGCGTGATCGTGGACGAGACATCCGACATCAGTCGTCATGAGCAAGTCTCCACATGCCTTAGTTTTATCGCCGATGGGGTTAAAAAAGAAGCGTTTGTCGGCTTTTACGAAACGAAAACAACCGACGGCAAAACGCTATACGATCTGATAACGAAGGCGATCTCGGATCTCAACCTGGACTTGACCAATATAGTTGGCAAATGTTTTCACGGTGCAGCTAACATGAGTGGCAAAGAGAAGGGAATAGCCGCCCGGACGAAGGAGTGTTCTCCACTTGCTGTATATGTGCATTGTTACGGTCATTTACTTAACCTAGCATTGCAAGACACGATGTCAGAAGTCGAACCACTACGAAATGCACTCGGAACTATTCAGAGTCTGTACAATTTACTTGAAGCAAGTTCGAAACGGCACGCCATGTTCGGTGATATTGAAGTTGAACGCGATCATCTGATGTTGACTTTTAAATCCCTAAGTGTAACGCGTTGGTCTTGTCGATGGGAAGCGGTCAAGGCTGTCACCGAACAGATCGAGCGAATTGTGAAGGCCCTCATTAAACTGGCCAACGACAAAGACCCAAAAACATATTCCGACAGCAGGGCCCTGCTAAATGCCATGTGCGATTTTGAGTTTGTTCTGGGACTTTGTATACTGAAAGTCATCTTGTCAAACACCAGTGCTCTTAGTACTTATTTACAGGGTAAGGACGTTGATGTTATTAACGCTCGACGAAACGCAACACTTACTATCAAGACCTTGAAAGGCTGCCGAACCGAGGAAAGCTACGAACTAATTTGGAAACGAGCAAATCAAATCAGTGGTGACGTTAAATCTTGGACCCAGAATACTGTATTTGTTACCTTTCGTGATGCACGTGTACCACGGAAAAGCCTTCCCGACGTGTACAATATCTCGCCGGTGAGTCAGCAACGTCCAACACGGAAGCAATGACACCTATGCAGCACTACAGAGTCAATACCTATTACAACTCTCTTGACCATGTTTTGGCAGAACTGGAAACTCGTTTTCAAGGAAATGACCAGGACGTGCTGTGTGCTTTGGGTGCGGTTATTCTGAGCGAAAAATCATCAGAGTCAGATTTTGAGCTCATTGGTAACTTCTATGGTCTCGACAAAGATCTAATAGAAGTCGATCAGAAACTCTTTAACCATTTCAAACAAAGTAAACCTGAGATTTCTCGCAATCGTGTACAAACAGCTTCCAAGGTTATAGATCTGCTTTACAAAAACGAACTATGTGAAATGGTACCCGAGTTCACGAAAGCCGCTACCATTTTAACAGTAATTCCAGCAACATCTTGTTCGGCCGAAAGTCATTTAGTGGGCTCCGACGATTGAAGACGTACCTACGGAGTACCATGGGCGAGAAGAGGCTTAGCAACATGGCATTGATAAACATTGAAAGGGAGTATGCAAATTGAGTGATAAGAGACGACATGGAAAGAATGATTGACATTTTTGGCAAGCGGAAAGGTCGCAATGCTCATTTCGTTTAACTTGCATGGATAAGTGAAGATCTGTAAGAAACTGCATGAGAGATTCTCAGGCTGCTTGTGAAAAACTTTAAACTTGATAGCTGAATTAGCTCCTGAGTCTTATTGAAGGGAGCATTTATATAGTATCAGAACAGTCAGGAACTTTGAAATAACGAAAATATACTGTACAGACGTTATAGGTCGTTCTAATGCTTGAATCGAAAAGATCTTAAGATATGTTAACATATTGTAAATTTATTTATATTGTTTGTTTGTTTATAAAGACAATCGTCACAGCTCTGTGGAAAACATGTTTTAATTAATGACCGATACATTTTGAAAATTCACGTGATAAGGAACAAAAATTTTTCGGGCAATTAGCCGGAAATTTTCGGGCAACAAGCCTTAGCCCCAATTGAGATTAGCCCCGTACGCCTATGTCGATGGTCCGATGGCGTAGATGCCATACTTCCAAGGTGCTATATGCTAACATGCAACAAACGATAACAAAGCAAAGAGAGTGGAGACGTTATCATAAACAGTCATTGGTGTATTTATATTTTGAGACACGATATTAGACCCATGAGTCATGTAGTTATAGAAAAATTTATTAAACATATATGTAGTACAAAGTATTATATAGCAGTTTAATCATCGCTTTCTGCATCATCGTCTTCCTCATTAAAACTGTAGTCTTTTAAAAGTCGTTTTATTAGAAACTTTCTCTAATCAACAGCTGCTTCTAAAGCTTCTTCTGGACTGACCAAAGTCATCGTTTTCCACAAACACATCCTTTGTCTTCATTATTTTCCTATGTATTGGATCTTTCTTTAGTTGTTTCATCCACAAAAGGCGTTCCATATAGACACTTTCTAGTTCCTTCTGGAGCTTAGGCAGAATGTTGGAGTAAGCTCTTTCTCTAGCAGATTGCTTATCAAGACCACTGTTTATCAAATTCATCTTCATTTCCTCAAAAGCCATCTTATTCCTTTGCATTGCTTCTTCTACCAAGGGCATCCAAGGATCCTTTTTTTCCTCCTCATATTCTGACCCATTTTCTGACGTCATCGAAGTGTTTGACTTTTCAGTTGAAGTTGTCGAAACATTGTCTTCGGAATCCATTGTCTGACTTTCTGTTTCTGACATATCTCTCTCTTGATCCCGTAGTGGACAATACTCCTTTTCGTGTCTACGTAGATTGAAACCACGGTTAAATTGCTTTCCGCAAAATTTGCAACTCATTCCGCTAGCATTTACTGTCCAGAAATGACTTGTTATTGAGCAGCACGGTACTTTTATGAGCACATGCTTCCTTGCGCTCAATGAGCACTCGGTTACTGCTCATGCGCAATGCTCATCTGCTCATCGCACCATTTCGGACCACCCCCTATACACCCTTGGAAGTATGACATCTATGCAATTGGGCCACCGAGCATGTGTTTTGAGCATGTAAAATAACTGTGAGAGCGCTCGGTTACTGCGCATGCACAATGCTCATCTCACAAAAATTGTATCCAACATGTTTTTGAAAATTTTAGAACAAAGCAAGAATGGTATTCCACAGCGCAGCATGTATAGACAACATCAAGAATGTTTTTTAATCGCTTTGTTCTAAGATTACAATTTCTCCATGTGCGAGAAATGATGGCCCGCTTGGCCTTTCTGCCCGTTTGGCCTGATTTTGCAAGCGGGACTTATGAGCAGATGAGCACCTGCTCTAAGGGACTCATTGAGTACTTGCTCATTTTACTCAGAGCACATGCTCAAAAAACTCAGAGCATTAACTTACTGCTTTGAACGTTTTCTCATCGACTCGAACAAAGAAGTACTTTGTTGTAAATCTGTCAACGACAACGTAAGTGCTGTATAACTTTTCAGTTTTGATAAAATTTTCTACTTATATTCTATTATACGGCATGTGCTGCATGAATAATGCTGTTGTGGTGCATGGATAATGCAATTATACGCATGTGCAGCTCTCCTCAATTATACGCATGCGCAGTGAAGTTCTTATTGTTTAATTAATCGCTTAGGCTTGACCTAATTATCGCGTACATATTTGTAAAAACAGATCAAAATATAGACTAGATTATGCTTTACTTAATGCGATATATCATCCTATCTGAAAGAAAGCTCAAGCCTTTCCGAATACCGGTCCGTTCTCAATTACCTCTCCTATTGGATCATTAAACATTCTCAATAAGGGAACTATATATATACAAATACTATTAAATAAGAGAACTATTTAAAGTTATACTTAATAAAGATGTTATATTCTCAAAGTTTAATAAAAAAGTTTGTTCAAAATTTTAAAAAAATCTCTGATTATTACGCTCTGTACGCACGCGTACGTACGCAAAATGACGTCACACGAATACGAATTACTTCTAAGTCCGTACGTACGCAAATCGTCATATGGCGGGAAAATTATGATGGATGTACGTTGCTGACGGCACTTCCGTCCCTATATGGGTGGGTTAACCTACTAGTATACATAAATCATGACGGAAGGGCAGTAGTCCATTGTTAATCTTGGCGCTCTGGTTGTGTACGTAAATTCAAATTTGATTAATTTGGAAAATATTTATGCCTTACCTGTAATAGATAGATTAAGCTAACCTCGAAGCTAACTAGAGGATGTAAGATCAGCATAGCGTGCGGTTAATTTTACGTAATGTAATCATAGGTTTATTTACTATATTTTTATTATTTTAAGTGTAATTCAGTTTTCTGGACGAAAACTTAAGAGGAGAAATAGTGTAGCGTGCGTGGTTGAATATTTGTGGTTGCGTTGATAATGTTAATTAGGGCGTAGTTTCTCTTAGGGTGTAGACGCACGTCATATTACGTAAATTACTAATTGTAAGATAAGCTAACGTCACGCAAACCTGTACTATAAATTAACCTACTTTAACCAAATATATTGTTCTTCACTCTGACTCTGGTGTGAGTATGATGGTATAAGAAGTAGAGTGCTCGGCACGTTACACATAGCTAGAGTACATCATCGTCACTCACTAAATTGACTTGCATGAGAACTAAACAGTCCGTAGTTCATTATTGCCATGCACTATGAGTGTCAAACCACCAAGGACATAACTTGACTTTACGCATTGGAGGAGGGGAGGGGGTTGTGGAGTCAGTTTGTCAGACAAAAAGGGTGGTCAGCAACGAATGCCACATCCACAAAAAATAACAAAATATACAATAGTATATTAAATTAACACAAACATGCCATTCAATAGCCGCAACGAGCATTTTTACGTCACAAATTTCTCCTTCGCCCGGGAGCCTCGTTCTCGTGAATCGTGAGCGAATTGTATTTCTTCTTGAATAGTGAAAGCGAGTCTCCCAGGCCGAGCAAGTATTCGTGACGTAATTATTGAAAGGGTGTATTCTTATGAACGTTACATTGGTGATAACAGTACTCAGTAAAAATGAGTACTAATTATGTTTTAAAATCCGCACTGACTGACCACAGTCGATACAGAGTTTACTGATACAGATACACTTCATCGTTCAAACTGAATCTTGAGTTTTTTATCCTCTTTGTCAGCCCAAATATTTAGAACCGTTTGATATCAATGTTATCCGTTAATTAAATCCAGGTTGGTTCGTCCGAGATTGACACAACTCGAGAGGCTGGCAGCTTCCCGATTTCACCTCGCTTGTAGTCGCTTCGTTCGATGAGGTCGGAAAATTGTTAGCCTCCCTCCCGTCAATCATGGACGAACCTCCCTGGAAGTATGTTTGACATTGTTTGTTATAGGACAAGTCCGTAGGAAAGGTGCATCGTCGCCACTAAGACTAAGTGCAAAACGAATTGATTTGCTTACATGCAGTACACCTCTGGTCCGTCATCATTCCCACTAATTGCCGAACAAACTTGACATATTTACTGATTGGACCGTAGCGAAAGTGCATCCTCGCCATTAAATGACAAACAAAGTCGAGTGCAACATCGCCACTATAAGTTCCGAACGAAATTCACTCTTTCATAAAATGCATATGGTCCATCACAAAAGTGCATCATCACCGCAAGTGGCGAATGAAGTTGATTTGTTCAGGATCGGTTTATCCCCGAGCCGGCGCGAAGCGCCGTGCGAGGGTACTAATTCCGCTCGGATATTTACACCCGGGTAAGTGAAAACACAGTGGAATCCAAAGTCGTCCGCCGCGATGTCATGGACGGTTCAGGGTTTTGTACGTTATACGCATGCGCGAATTTAGGTCGAGAGAAACATACGGATAACATTTTTAAAAGATTTACGTACGGATAAATATTTTGTTATTCATCACAAATGATTTTTAATACTCGGGCTACTGGAAAAACATACCGATAAACAGAGTCTTCAAACAACATAAACGAGAAGGAGTCGAATGGCTGAAAAAAGGACACTTTTGAAGTGTTTTAAACGGATAAGTGTCTATTTTTCACATTTTAGTTTGTGGATTTGCAAAAGCGTATGTCACTCTGTGAGGTTATTATAATATCGATTAAACCTAAAAGGTATTTTAGCAAGTTTAAATTTGAATTTTGAAGAAACAACGTAATGTCAAAAACTTCATTTTAAAGATAAATTTAAAAAAATATACTGTCAAAAAACAGTTGAAGTTTTCTGAATATTTTTTGACGTTTTTGTGAAATGTCTAAGGTTAAATTTTACAACAACCAAAGCTAAAAGAGTACGTAATAACATATCTACTTTATATAGTGGGGCAATTCATAATTTTATAGTTAAAAGTACAAATATTTATATTACTCTTTTATCATTTTGTACCAAAAGTAAAAAAAATGTATGTTGCTATGGTTACAATGATTGACCGACTACTCCATGTTACAATAAATTTTGAGAAGTATAATTCCTGAGTTCGAATAGGCGAGGGGATTCTGCATGAGTGTATTTCTAGTAGATATAGGTGTTTAAGACAAGTACATATTGTATGTTCCTTATAGGTTGCATGGCTCTAAAATATAATTGATTTGCTTCTAGTGGAAAACATGTTCGTTTTGTCTACAACGTATATAGTAATACAATGTATAGACGACATATAAACTACCACAGATGACGTAATATATACGGGTTTTCTTTTTGCCGCAACGAAATATTTGCCTGCCCACGAAGCTGGCCTGCGGAGTGTATGCAGGAGTGACATCACTGTTGTTTTGAGATAGTGAAACTGTGAAAGGTATATATTTTGATATTTGTCATACAAGATTTCTAAAAATATTGTGCAGAAAACGTGATTATTGATATATTTATATGGACATACGGTGAAAGCTAAAAGACAAGTGAAGGAGTTATCGTACTACAGTAAAATACGTGTATGTTTTCAAGCCAGACTGCTGGATATGAAATCATGTAGCTATATTTGTATTGTGATGTTCGAATTTCATGAAAAGGTAAGAAATTGATAAATTATATGTTTACAGCAATGAATTTAGCAGAATATTTTAGTGGAATAGATAAGGCAAAACCATGCCTCGAAATACAAGCAAGATATTGTAAAGACAGAGACATACGAATTACGAAATATACATTTTCCTACACACCAGGGTGCATCGTGATGCATTCCATCAGGTATTGCACCCTGATTCCATGTAAAATCTACGCAGGAAATACGCCAATATTTACATCGGATTTTTCTATTTTGGGTGACTATAATCCATGTAGAAATAGCTAATCTTGAGTGTCTTAAATACTGTTAACATCATATTCTTGAAGTTGACAATGAACTCAGGCACAAACTAATACTGAACTGTAGACTGTAGTTACACTAATTAGTATCTCTAACCTGTGGTGCCAGTGAAGGTAGTGTCTATTAGAAATACTGCGGGTCTTTTGAATCAATCTACCTGAAAAATACAACATAACCCCATATGGAATGTACAATTTATCTGTGCCGGAAACCACTTTTAACTTTAGGAATTGTAGATACAACTATACATAACAAAATATAACAAATAAGCTTCTGTGTGCCGATTTGTGCACCAACAAACATCATTGTGCGCCGGACATGTCCGGCGCAGAGCCTTTAATTTTCATTCCACACTGGAACATATAACAAACTTCAACATTTTGAGCAAAGGCCCTTTGTCTGGAGATTAGTAGCGTGGGTCAGGGGAAAAGCATGTGCTTTTATAGTGTATACAAAGTAAATATCATGTTATATAATAATTGTATTTGTGATGTTTATGTAATGTAACAGGGCCGCAGTAATTGGCTTTCGCTGTTGCGGATTCCCCGCCATAAATTGTCTATATATATATAAAATTAGATTTCGTTGATTATAAGTAGAGTTTGTATTTTTGTTTACTATCCTGCTCTGCTTTGGTATCGAGCACTCTACGCATATGATTTTAAATCCAATACTCGTCTATATATATTTATAATATATAGCATTTGCAAACTCTCAACGCTGATTGGCTGAGAGCCGTGTTACATAACTCGATGTAAACACGGAAAATTTCCCGCCGCTCTATTTCTTAATGCTATATTATAAAAAATATAAAAAATATATAAAACACTTTCCATGTTTACATACAGTTATATCCACACTCGTGGAAATTGGGAAAACTCGAAACAATTTCTCGTTTTCCCAATTTCCACTCGTGTTGATATAACTGTATGTAAACATGGAAAGTGTTTTATATTTCTTAAATATATATATATATGCAAAACTCACTTCCCTTGTGGTCGTATATGAGCACTCTGGCCCCAAGACACTTCACACATGTCTGGATGCGCATGTGTCTGAGTATTGTACCACGTGCGCTTGGTGAGAGCAAGAGTATGGTGTATAAATAGGAAGTCACTCGCATCTGGACTGCATTAACAAGCTGCACTGACAAGCTGTTGAACTGCGAAACATGCATGTCTGCAGATTTAACTATATATATATATATATATATATATATAGGCAAAGCTAAATAAATCAATAAGCCAATCAGATGGATCTAGTACAAACTATAAACAAAATATGGAAATCACATTACAAAATTATGTTTGTTTGTTTATAGTTTGTTTTGATTAAATCCATCTGATTGGCTTATTATTTATCACATGATCATTTTTTTTATACAGTATAAATAAAGCACATGCTTTCCCCCCAGTGTATTTGAAGTTGATTACCTTGTGCAGGGTTTGGATTAATGGTTTAGATTATCATCTGATTAGGGGCTTGTATTAATGTATTTCTGTTATAACCCTTTATTTCAACAATTATGATCTATATGTATGTATTTATTGTGAATGTTAATAACATACCGGTGTAGGCAATAACTGATACTATTTTTTGGAGGGTGTGGCCCTGTTTGTTAGAGAGGGTCTCCGTTGCCCAGGGGGTACCAAAACTTATAAAATTCTGAAGGAGCAACTGCAGATCATTTTAATTTATATCCAATAACTTTAGGCAAAGGTGCTGTGAACATAGAATAGAATAGAATAGAATAGATTTTAATAAAATTACCTTGTAGTCTTATGGCTGAATTATGCAATTATTACAAAATAATTTATGAATATTACAAATAAAATGTGACGCATCTAAAGTTCTAAATATAATATACCTTTTTTAGAGATCAACTATAATTAAACTTTTTACACATAGCGAAGATAAAAGAGTTTTTTTCTCTATTAGTATGAATTATAGGAATGTTAAATTTATTTTCTTGTCTTAAATTGTAACTTGAATCGTGCCTTGCTGGTAATAGGTTATGAAGTTTATGGTTAGGGTCAGACAAAACAGACTGAAATAGTTTATCACACAAAACTTCATGGTGTTCTTCCATAGGTTTGATACCTAGACTCTTGAGAGCATCAAAGTAATCTGCATTTGGCAATATGATAGACATAGCTCTTTTCTCTAAACATACTAACTCCTTTTTCAGGTATTGTGGTAGGGATTGATAAAATATTGGAATTGCATAGTCGTCAGTGACTGATCTAACACATGATATATAAAACGTAGCCAAGTCATTGCATGGTACCTTTGCGAGTTTTAATTGTGTAAGGAGATACAATCTCTTGTTAGCTTTCTTAACCACTTCGTCTATATGACCGCTCCAAGATAATTTGTTATTGATCGTAAGTCCCAAAAGCTTAAAACACGTAACAACTTCTATTTCTTTTCCATCAACAACTATTGGGTCGAAAGCGGCAGGCTCTATCTTTCGTTGTACTCTATTTTCGTTTGACCAGGTAATCACATCATTTGTTATATCTTGGACATGGCTAGTACAGTTTTTAAAAACTGTCTCTGACGTTGTCGAATCATCAACGTATTTCCAGAGGTCTGCATGAGTAATATCCAAATCGTTTATTAGTAAGATGAATAACCAAGGTCCTAACTTTGTTCCTTGGGGAACTCCTGATTGAATTGATCCGCACTCTGAGTAACAGGCTAGGGGCTTCGGTGGCGCAAACGTCAGAGCACGCGCCTTTCACCTCTGATATCTTGGGTTCGATTCCCGTTGGGGACGACTTATGATAGCTATGTTAAAAGAGTTAGTCAACGCTCTGCCGAAAGTCGAGTGAGGTGCGGTATTGCGGAATATCAAAATATCAAGTACTTATATAACTTTTGATATATCATGATATTGTCAATACTAAGTATAGAAAACATATAACAATATCATGATATATCAAAAGTGATATAAGCACTTGATATTTTGATATTCTCCACGACTAAGGTATTGCGGAATATCAAAATATCAAGTATACTTATATGTGATTTTGATATATCAAGGACTAAAATATCATGATATTTTGATATTATCAAACGGTGTTTTGATAATATCAAAGTGAAATATCAAAATATTAATTGTGTTTAAAGTATGGCTTGATATTGTGATATATCATGATAATATCATGATATTTTGATATTATCAAACGGTGTTTTGATAATATCAAAGTGAAATATCAAAATATTAATTGTGTTTAAAGTATGGCTTGATATTGTGATATATCATGATATTATCATAATATCATGATATTTTGATATTATCAAACGGTGTTATGATAATATCAAAGTGAAATATCAAAATATTAATTGTGTTTAAAGTATGGCTTGATATTGTGATATATCATGATATTATCATAATATCATGATATTTTGATATTATCAAACGGTGTTTTGATAATATCAAAGTAAAATATCAAAATATTAATTGTGTTTAAAGTATGGCTTGATATTGTGATATATCATGATATTATCATAATATCATGATATTTTGATATTATCAAACGGTGTTTTGATAATATCAAAGTGAAATGTCAAAATATTAATTGTGTTTAAAATCTGACCCGAATCTTAAAACCTATATAACCCTAACCCTAAACCCTAACCCTTTGCGTGCTTCATTGAGAACGAGAAACAGAGCATTATATTAGTAATATTTGGCGTGTTTTATTGAGAACGAGAAATAGAGCATTATAGTAGCTAATATTTTGCGTGTTTTATTGAGAACGAGAAATAGAGCATTATAGTAATATTTTGCGTGTTTTATTGAGAACGAGGAATAGAGTATTATAGTAATATTTCGCGTGTTTTATTGAGAACGAGAAATAGAGCATTATAGAATATAGTAATATTTCGCGTGTTTTATTGAGAACGAGAAATAGAACATTATAGTAATATTTTGCGTGTTTTATTGAGAACGAGAAATAGAGCATTATAGTAATATTTTGCGTGTTTTATTGAGAACGTGGAATAGAGTATTATAGTAATATTTCGCGTGTTTTATTGAGAACGAGGAATAGAGTATTATAGTAATATTTTGTGTGTTCTGTTGAGAACGAGGAATAGAGATTATAGTAATATTTGGCGTGTTTTATTGTGAAGGAGGAATAGATTATTGTGGTAATAGTAATATAATGAAAACTCGGCATACCGTCATAAACACAAGTCACAATTACTCATTTTGATATTTCACTTTGATATTATGAAAAGACCGTTTGATAATATCAAAATATCAAACCGGACTTTGAAAATATTTTGATATTTCACTTTGATATTATCAAAACACCATTTGATATCAAAATATCATGATATTATGATAATATCATGATATATCAAAATATCAAACCGTACATTGAAAATATTTTGATATTTCACTTTGCATACTTTAAACACAATTACTATTTTGATATTTGACTTTGATATTATCAAAACACCATTTGATATCAAAATATCATGATATTATGATAATATCATGATATATCAAAATATCAAACCGTACATTGAAAATATTTTGATATTTCACTTTGCATACTTTAAACACAATTACTATTTTGATATTTCACTTTGATATTATCAAAACACCATTTGATATCAAAATATCATGATAATATCATGATATATCAAAATATCAAACCGGACATTGAAAATATTTTGATATTTCACTTTGATATTATGAAAACACCATTTGATATCAAAATATCATGATATTATGATAATATCATGATATATCAAAATATCAAACCGGACATTGAAAATATTTTGATATTTCACTTTGCATACTTTAAACACAATTACTATTTTGATATTTCACTTTGATATTATCAAAACACCATTTGATACGGTTTTATATTTTTGATATTGTGATGGTTTGATAATATCAAAATGTTTTGATATTGGACTTGATATTTAGTCCCGCACCTTAGTGCGAAAGTCGTGGGTTTTCTCCAGGTACGCCGGTTTCCTCCCACAGGGAATGTTGACAGGGTGGGTTGGTTTTAACCCCTAACTGGCCCTTCCACCGTAGCTGTGCTCCGTGATGGCGAGCAAAAGGTGGCTGCCATATGCGCCTAGAAAGCCTTCGATTTGGTCACGTTGAGCTGTGTCTTCGCAATTCAGCTTAGCTCTCAGCTGCAAGTAAGGATAATAAGCACACCCCTTATTATTATTTAACAAGTGTCAGCTAATTTGATCCTTAATAATCTGACATAATTAAGGATCATTTCACACACATAGCGGAGTTAAAAATAACATTAGCTGATAGCACATAAACAATATCAAATACCGCAGCAAATATAGAAAATAATGCCACAGTATGCTTGACAACGTTCAGCCTTTTGTAAACCAGTTTTGTCAATAAAGTACATTATACAGGTATTACTTAAAACTGCAGATGTATCCTTTTGCCTGAAATATCATTGTCATGTTTTCGCATCAAAATATTCTAGAATGTGAGCTATGCCTTTAAAATGTCAAGCTGTAGCTTCTCTCATGTACCTTATCTCTTCACAATTTCACTTTGTTAAATCCACCTGTCAAAATCACTGGCCACTAGCAGGAAAATTCAAACAAATAATATAGCTGCAAGATCATTCCTTACAAAGCAGCTGTAAGGATTACTGAAAATAACTGCAGCTTGTATACTTTTCCCCCTCTACTTAGCCTCCCCCCTCTACGCCTTCACACAAAGTTTTGATAAGATGTTTTGGTTTTCTTTACACATTGTACTGTGCTTGCATGAACAAAATTATTATATCATTTTACGGAAAAGTGGATAATCCCCCACCCTCAAATAAGACCCCACCCCTCCAATGGTGCCTGAAAAAATAAGCCTCCCCTTTAAGGGCTAGTTAGAGAGATTACGGTAACTATAGACAAGGGGAGAGGACATGGGGTCTTGAAGTGTTGAAAGTTTTTTGATGGCCTATAGTTGTATTTTTTGCAACTATACTCCTAGTTGTTAGGTCTAAAATATGTTATATAATTTTCTCTCGAAAATTCCACGTTACAAAATAACCTTCAACATTTAGTTCTAGATTTATTTATAGCCGACAATTTCAAAAAAAATATTAGATAAAACAAATATTAGATAAAGTATTAGATATAGATCAAAATTAACCATTACAATTTTGTCTTGATTTTGATCCATATCTTAGGTTTCTCAAGATGCAATTATTCGGAACTTGTTTTATATTACATTTAGTTCTATCGAGCGAGATTTCCCCAATCTAAGATATTGAAGTAGCCTGCTGACCAGGATAGCCCAAATGGCATGAATAACAAGATAGCCCATTCTTATAAGGAATACTCGAATGACAATTTATATACATTTTTTAGACCTAGCCAGGAGCAGTTGCGGAATTAAAATGCAACTTGGGCAGGAATTCCGGTGCAGCGCTGGCTAGGTCTAAAAAATGTATTTAAATTTTCGTTTGAGTATTCCATCTACAAACACCTTCTACTATTAGTCCTACCGAACGAGATGCCGAGAAAAATCTTGATATTTACCCATACCTAATACTGGCATCACTCCCATCATATATACCAAACTTGCGGTTAATGCTCAGCAACTGGACTCTGCAGCTCAGTAGACTAGAGAGCGCTGCACCGGAATCGCAGGGCTGCAGGTTCAATTCCTGCCAGAGGGCCTAAGTTGCATTTTTTCGCAACTGATCTAAAAAATGTAAATAAATTCCATCTACAAACACCTTCTACTATTAGTCCTACCGAACGAGATGCCGAGAAAAATCTTGGTATTTACCCAATCTTATAAGGGTAGGATGACATCACTCGCGGCATCAGCCCCATGACCCTATACACATTCAGCCCAGAGGAGGAATGAGGGTCTTCCCGAAATGCAACGCGCGCCGGGGCGGTTTATCATATATACTCAATTTCTCGGCCTGCTCCGTCATTGTTCGATTGTTGCTCGCTGCGTTCACAACTCAGAGATTAAAAGTAAAATATTAAAAAATGGCGAGTTTTCGCAGTATTACTGGGATGAAAGCTTCTGAATTAGATGGGCATGAACTTCTTTATGTTCATTGTGTGTCGAAAAATCCTGTGAATATGATCACAGATGGATTACCGTGCGTTCAACTAGAATGCTGCGAGGTTCATATAAGTTTTATGGATAGTTTGGACATTCGACGAACAGCCTTTAATATTCCATCGTTGTTAAAGGCATAAAAATCGAAGAAATGTTCGCTCATTGTAGTAGCCCTGCATTGATAGAAGTGCATACCAGTTGCGTTTTCAAGGTGAGATGATTCAAACGCATGCTTTTAATACTGTATAGCTAGTGTATATACATAATTTTGATTGAAATACATTTTGTATATTTCCAAAAAATAGAAACTTTAAAAACAGATAAGAAATGCATACAATGTGTTTACAGTACATAATATCTTTGAATAAGAAAGGATTTAATCAGTAAAAATGTAGTGAAAATTGATTATAATATATAATATAATTCAGGGCATAAAATATATTTTTTATTTGTTTTTTATATTAATATTAAACACGTCATTGTTAGACTGATATTTAAGTCCTTTACCTTGACTTTGTTGTTATGTTCCAACTCAATGTGTTTCTTACTTCCATGTGTAGTTCCATGACCCCATTGAAATCAGGGATGGATGTGGCCGTGTGGTCATGTTGTGGGAGTTTGATATTTTACCATCACCAACATCCCAAGCAGTCCCTCCAGGTGACCTGGATATTCAAAATGATGAGCTGGATAATGTACTTCCACCAGTACCTTTAAACAAGCCAACTGAATGCAATTGTTTTAAACAACTACTAAATCCGGTTTGTTTGGCAAATATTGATACACACCGAGTGGTACACAGAACGAAGACCTGTCTAGTGGTGCTAGTGTTGGTGAAACTGAGGCAGTGAATGTAAATGAAGTTGAGGAAATTCAACAATTGACAGTTTTGGATGTGGAAGATACTGCCGTTGGTGACAATTATGTGGATGATGAAATGTCTGATGATGAGGACAATAGTTCGGATGTTATATCTATGTATTCTGAAAAATTTGTTGTTGTTGGGTCTTGGCATGAACAAAGACACCAAGGTGCTCTTGCAAGCTGCATGTGGAGGAGATCGGCAAAGCTTGATTTACAATTTAATGTGGAATCTGAACCAGACAATGTTAAAGACAAAAACGCTTTGAAATTTTCAATTTTTCACAACTACAAGTGGCATGTTATTGGTTATTGTGTGGTGAACAAAATACCTAAACTTAAGCGAGCTATGCATAGAAACGAAGTACGATCAGTTTCTCTCGAAAGTTTAAAGAGAAGATATGCTCCCAGGGAAAATACATTACTCTACTGTGCAGCATTGCTGATTGTGAAAAGTGGACCATGGGACAGAGATGATCCAAGAAACAATTATAACAGTGATATAGATTACTAGAATATTGTAAATTATTGTGTTTTTATCTTTTTGTGGAAGTGCAGGAACCCTTTGTACAAAGACCTGTTGTTATTGGAAGGCACATTTGAAAGACTGGAAGGAGACAAATTTTGTCCAGGTAATTTTCTGCTGGGTTACACTCCCTTCCACAACTGTGTGCTATCAAATGTTACAAATTGACAAGTAATCATACATATATACAGCTGTACTACAGATTATGGTTTTTATGATTTTTACATGTGTTGTGATTGCTTTTATAGCTGCTGTTGTGGCATAGTGGCAAGTCTTTATTCCACAAACATAAAAGAGAAGTATGAAATATTGAGTAAGTATGATCTAGTTGAATAAACAGCTAAGTCCTAACCTAATACTTCGTTGCAGCATTGTATGGAACATGTATATTGCTTAGGTTATGTCATGTTTCATGATTGATAATATATTTTTCTAAGCATTTACTAGGATAAGCACAGTGTTACATTTGTAGAATTTAGACATCATTAAGTTTTACATTTGAAAGTTTTATATTGAACATTTAGATTATTTGTTGGGTTTTTTACATTATTCATTTAACTTGGAATTAAGATAATTGTACATAATTATGTAGGATCTATAATTTCAGGAAATAAATAGGTTAACATGTAAATCTAGAGGTACAAATGATCAGTTTTGTGACTCTATAGTATAGTTAAATAAGTGATAGACAGTAAGTTTCTCTAGGCAGAGTAAAAGTTTTTAATCAACCTAATTCTTCCCATGTGTTTTGGTTGAATGAAAATGGTGCAACATTTCTTAAACATTTTATGCATTTCTTATTTCAGGTCTACTGTAATTATATGATTTGTAACTTGAATTTTATGAAATAAATAAATTGTTTTCATAAACAATTCACTGTGTGTATTTATTATATTGTCTACCTAATTAGTAACAACCTGGGCGGAGCCTCTGGAGGTTTTATTGGGGATGTGAGAAGTGACGACCTCCATAAGTCATAACTGATTTGAAAACAATTCCTGTCTATATTTTGCTCATAGATGGATTTTCCAATTTTGCTCTGGGGTGTGCAAAAAATTCAGGAAGGTGTAACAGAATTAAACTTTATTTCAATCATATTACATCATGTTACATTATGGTTAGATGTTACATTATTTGCCAAAGCCAAATGCAGGAACAGTTTGTTCAACAAATTTTCTAAATCACCATTTTGTAGACAACTAGCAAGTTTAAACACATTCTCCACTGTAAGTAATGGCTGGGCATCACTTGTTGTTGGTGGTGGTGCAGAGGGTGGTGGTGCTGAGGGTGGTGCTGAGGGTGGTGGTGGTGCCGAGGGTGGTGGTGGTGCCGATGGTGGTGCCGAGGGTGGTGGGAGTGCTGAGGGCGGTGGTGGTGCCAAGGGTGGTAGTGATGGGGGTGCTGAGGGTGGTGGTGGCCTCTTATCAATCACTAGTTCTGCTAAACTGTCAGATAATGTCAAACCATAATGGATTTCAGCATCTTCCAATGTTGCAAACTTTTTCCTGTACACAGCAGTTACTCGTGATTGCAGACGGCAATCTATATAAAAGGCATGAAAACAAGAATGAAGTAACATCATATCTATGATTGAATAATATTTAAAAAACATCCTTGATCTTACTCTTTTTATACTAAGGGCTTTCAAAATAAGCCGGCAGCCGCTGGGTTACTTTGAGCTTTACCGCTGGGTTACTATGAGCTTTACCGCTGGCAACTGTGACCTGCCGGTCAAATTTTAGAACAATTTCAATAACAGACAACTTAAAATCCACATTACCGCCTGCTAATTTATTATCACAACAGTCTATATTGAACTAATTCTGAAATCCCTGTATATATATATATTAATGAATTAGACATCTAACAGTAGCATTAACTTACTTGATAAGAGAATGTTAGAAGAAGTACCACATTTAATATGTTTGGCACCATCGTCCCAGAAACTGTTCTTTTTACCAAATGCTGGCCACTCTCCAACAGACATTTTTCCATATTTTGGATCTGTTTTGGCAATCACTATGAACTCAACAAATGCCTTGTCTTCCTCAAAGGTCCATTGATGAAAGTTTACTGGGGACTTCTTTGTAGGAGTAAGTTTCCTCTTTCTGGATATCTTTCTACTAGGAAACTACAAATAAAACCGATTCTACATTCAATTATTAAATACGAAATAGCTTTCAGTTGAACAACAGTTGACACACTGTATTTATATTTATCTGTATATATACAGCAAGTGCTATAAATGAAACCTTTGTATAATTTTTACCTTTGGTGACATTCCAGGACTCTGAAACAAAGCTCGACTGGATGATGAAATATTCTCCGTACGTGCAACTCTTCGTGACTTGTTCACAGGTTTTCCCGGCGTATCTCCTTTAGAAATATATGCCCTCTTGGCAATATCATTTTCCTCATCAACAATGTCAATAATATTATAAACATCGCTGTCGTCAGATTTCATTTTTTCCCGAATTCTATAATTAAATAGAAAAATACAGTCAGTACAGTTAAATATATATTGCAGGTATTAAACAGGAGAATCAAAATATATAGCAACATATAAGCGTATGTTTCTAAATACAATATAAAATAGTGCATCATACACAAGATTCCCTCGCGCCATAATGATCACAACGTGGTCTATTCCCGCCATCTGCGTTAGAATACAGCAAAAATACCCCATTTTCAAACCGCGATTACTCCTCGATTTAGTGGAGCTATTTAAGGTTTTAAAGTACCAATATAAAGAACAAAGCTTGCTGAATATGATGACGTGATTTTTTCCCCGTTTCTGTTTAAAAAAGCTAATTAGCTCCAGCATTGTTTCAAGGTCACTTTTGTGGCGTGTCCTCTGACCCGCAACAAGCATAAATACAATGCGTAATTAACATAACTAAAAAGACATATCTATACCAAACAAGTAAAAAATAACTAAATTAGATACCTAAACAAAACAATTATTCAAACATACCTTCCAAAAAATCAGATCTTTAGGGATAAAAATCGCAATATATTTCAACAATTTTTCACCTAACTTTGTTGAAAATCGCAAATGTGAATATTAATGAGATGCAATGCATTTCGGGAAGACCCTCATTCCTCCTCTGCATTCAGCCATTGCCATCTGTTAATTGTCTTTATTACATAATCCCATTTAATATGAAAACATAGTAACATGAACTACATGTTTAAGTAAATTCATCAGCACAGTACATATGTTTTTGTTTTGAAACTTGGGTAAGGAAGGGCAGAGTGCTTCATAGAGAAGGTGTTGGGCTTTTATAAATTTCTTCCTCTCAAGAGGGGTGAGGTGTATTAGACAGGTTGTGCTTACTAGAATAGTTACAGTACTTGAGTGTATATTGGTTATACTGTATATCTGCTCATCTCTTCTAGCTACGAAGTTGAAGATATTGCATGAGTGAAACTGAATGACATGATTTAACACAGTTTGGAACAACACAGAAGAAATAACTGTAGCTGAATTGGGATATATTCAAAAACAAGGATACAGGTACAGTTGATGCGAATATTTTCCTTTTTCTAATTAATTTATTGTATGTGAAATAAACCAGCCTGATGATAATTATTCTAAATTTTGGGCATGTCGCTCAGTAAATACTGAATGTTGTAGGATTTTTGTAGAATGATACATATTTACTGTCGATGCAACGGAAGTGTTGATAAAATATTGCATCAATTCTTTTCCTCAAGTTGATCAATTCATTTGATAGAGAATTGGTCAACTTCCTGTTTACTAGCATACTTGTTCCCAATTGGTCAATCAAACACTGAAATGAGACGCCATTGGTCGATTCACACACACAGGAAGTTGATCAATTTTTCAACGAATGAATTGATAAATTCTAGGTAATGAATTGATGCAATATTTTAGCAACACTTCCATTGCAACGACAGTAAAGCAAAAATTATGATTAGATTTTACCAGGAGCAGTTGCGAAAAATGCAACCACAAAAACCCTTCAAAATCTACAAAAAGCCTTCAACAATCAACTTTATGTAGCGACTGATGCCCAACTTTGGAATATTTATCCTTATACCACACACGCCAATCACTCCAATATACACTGCATGTACACATGAATTTGCGGTTTAATAGCTCTTGGCAACTGGACTCTGTAGTCTGCAGTCAGAGCGCGTTTGTTTAAAAAATGTTTATCTAGTAAATAGAACTAAAAATGCAACAGATTGTTTTTCATTGTTCACATCTTGGAAAAAAAGTATTTTTGTCTTGCTTTAAATACCTTTGAAAAGGATAGAAAAACTTCCTGGAAAGTCCTGTAGTTTAAAATTGTGTAAAACGATAGTCATTGTTGACATCATTTTTATGCAAATCCAGAAAGAGTAGTCCTACGGTACAAAAATATTCCAAATTTCTAGGAGCGGATTTTCCCCCATGGGTTCTTTATGCCTCAAATCCGGGCGATAGCTCGGGCGAGGGTACCAATTCCGCTCGGCGGGGTAAAAAGTCCATCAATTATTGTGGGCAGATGGTTATGTTTCAAGGTTGGTCGGTGGTCATCTCACTGATCTCAAGAGTACGGCGGATTGTCAGGTGTAGAATGAGTGAGATCAGTTTCAAAAACATGAAAAAATAATGGAAAGAAAATAGCAGTAAAGCATTTTTTCCTTTTAAATTAAAATGTTCAGAAAGAATAGTCAAATATATAGGGTACGGAAAGAAGCATTACGCCGAGGTGTCAGGTGAATTTTAAAGTTGAAGTTCAAATTCAGATACAACGCAATTTGACCCTCTTAACCAAAGATGTTATATTATTTTTTCAAACCCTGTTGGCTTGAGTGATAATATTGTGGTCTGTTGTTGTAATATGGTACAAAACTACAATCCTTCCAAGTTAGCACAGAAAAGATGCCAATTATTAGGGTCCATAGTGTTTTCAAAAAGCTACCATAGATTGAGTGTTAAACTTTTTCACGTATAAATTGACCTAGGTAGTTATGACGCAAACTTACGGCTGCTAAACAGAATATAACCAAAAAATGCAACAATACATTTTTATTAATATTGCACGAACATGCAAACCAGTGCCACGTTACATTTACGTTGAAAAGGAGTCAATGGATTAAATTATTATAGATTATTAGATAAAAATTCTATATATTTGCACCTACAGTATGTATTAGTAAACGAATTTGTTAACTGTACCAGTTTCAAAGTAACATTGATTAACAAAGAAAGACGTATCTAATGAATTGATTAGATTTTAGTGGGAAATGAGCATAGAAATGTACTATCTGAGATCACTATCATTAATTATTCTTCCGCATGTCTACTGTTTTTTTAGATAGTTATTTGTACGGAAAGAAATCAAATGACCTAGACTTTACAACACGATGGCTGTGAAACCATTTTCTAAAGAACAACTTAATTTCTTCAAGTTTTCTACACTTGTTCTTGATGAGTTCCCCAAAGTGTTGCGTCAAATTTTTATCACCATGTGGGACAGCAAGGTTGCTATAAAACCAGGATTCACTTCCTGGGATGACAGTACCAAGGTACGAAACATGCTCCTTACATCTGAAGGTGGTAAAACTGATATACCAATTACGAAATCAATTAAAGAGTGGGACTGTACAGCTTTGTTTAAAGCAACAATCTATGCCAAAACGTTTGGTGTTTCAAGCAGCAAGGGATCGACTTTGAATGATTTGTATTTGAAGAAAGTTAAACCAGTTCCAGGTTCTTTTCATTCATCAGTTCAAAGTTCAACGGGAAATCAAGATGAGACCAACGCCTTGGCAACTGATCAATTGCGATTGTTGAGAAACACACTTTGCCATTCACCGAAACCAGAGATAATTAAAACTGATTTTGATAATTACGTACAGTTAGTAACCAACGCTTTAACTGCAGTTAATGTTGATACCGCCTTTGTCGATATTATTGGGCATATGAGCGTGGATGATTTTCCTACAGAAAAAGTTCAAGAATTACAAGAATGTCGTGTAATGGAGTTACAAGCCATCAGTACGTTTCATGAGAATGTGGAGCAGAAATTATCTTTAATTGATGAACGAACAGATGAAATTCATACAATGATGAAAATATAAGTTTAGAAGATAAGAGAAATGTACCAGGTAAGCTAAAAAAGATGATTTTCTCTGTTTTCTAAAAAGATTTAAATCCATTTTTAAATACAGACGGTTAAAAGGACCAAACTCCTCTTAAATCTGTAAATAGTTATGAACTTTCAATTTTTTATACGAGCCCAAATTATTATGCCTTGGAAGCTTTTTTTACCGGGAATTTTTGTGTTTTGTCTATATTTTTCCTCATAAAGAGGAAATGTTAAATTTAAGAGTTTCAACTACAGAAGAATGGATAGCACAAAAAATTGAGAAAAGAAGCAGAATGTCAACTTCCCATAATCTACAGTATAATTTCTTTATCATACAACGTATGGTATCATGCAACAGCTCATTTTGCTCCTTTTCACTGAAGTGCACCGTTCTCCAGTGATAAAGATTCTCAAATACTGTATGATATCTTTCCTTGATAAAGAAGCGTATAGAAAATTCAAACTAGATTAAAAGCAACTTACATTTGTGTCTCCGCACGCAGTTCAAAGTCAGAGTAAATCTTGGTGCTTTTATCCGACCAGTGTATCACGCTGATTCCATTAAGCCACCTGACTATTGTTTATTTTTGTTTCTTTTTAAATATTTCAAATTTTTAGTGCCATGAATGTAATGCTATTTTTCAACAATGTCAACGCAAGAATTATAATAAAACTAAAAACCTACAATATTTGTGGTATTACAGAGTTTGGTAAACACTAAAAACTTTCTAATATAAGCCAGAAACCAAAAATCAATTTAACTAATAACATATTATTATACCTAGAAACATTACCCAAGCCATATATCCCAAGCTCTGTTCCCTTGTTTACTGGAAGAGAAGTTGAAGTTGAAGAAATTACAAACCTTATCACTGACCAATCAACACGACTGTTAAACATCTGGGGATCTCCTGGATTTGGGAAAACATCCACAGCTATTGAAGTAGCACACAACCTCGGGTATCCTGTTTATTTTTTTAAATTGCTGGGTATTACCACATTAGATGAATTTTTGTCTAAAATATTAAGTATTTTTAAGAGTAATTTAGCGGATCTTAGTCTAACACCTATAGACAAACTAGTAAGTATTTTTAGAGATATTTCTTCTCCAATTTTTCTTATATTTGATAACCTTGATGATCTTCTATCTAGTGAAGCCAGTTCCGCTAAACTAACACGCATATTTGAGGAATTGTTAGACAGTAATGTTAACATCAATATACTTGTTACAACTAGGGAGCTTTTAGAAAATATGCGCGGTCAAATAACAGGTTTTCAAGACTTCCGAATTCGACCTCTTCATCCAGTTTCGTCTGTTGAATTTGTTCGCCAACTTCTCCCTTCATGTTCTGAAAGTGTTGTTGCAAAGGTGGCTAGAATTTCGTCTCATGTTCCTCTGGCAATGAAACTCGTTGCTTCGTTAGTTGAAAACAACGCCGAGGATACGGCGAATAAAATACTTGAGGAATTAAGTTCTTCGGGAAATCTTTTAGAGCGGATAGACAGCCCATACGAGAAAAACATGCAAAAGATATTCGAGACTCCTTTTCAGCAGTTGACGTTAAGTGACAAACATGCGCTGATTTCATTAACCGTGTTTACATCCGATAGAATAGGTAAAGATGCTGCGATTGACGTTGTTTCTGGAGAAATGGGGGTTACGAAAGCCGTGCAGAGCCTTAAAACACTTGTTAAGAAATCGCTAATAGATGATGATCCCAATGGAGAATATTACTCTATTCACCCTCTCATCTATTCTTTTGTCGTTGGTAAATCAAAAGAATGTGATTTTGAGAGTGTTTTCAATTCCTCTAGAACTCGCTTTGGCACGTATTACTTGCTTCTTTTTGAAAGGTTAAATGACGATTTCCTTGCCGGAAAGTCGATAGAGAGTCCCCAACTGACAGACACAATGCTACATGTATCGATTGCCATAGATCAATCTATCACAAATAGTTTGGAAAATTCCCAAGATCTTTTTCGCATCTTATTTAAAGCTGAAATATTTCTTTTTCTTGTTTCTCTTTCATTCGGTGTATCACTGGATATTCCCAAACTATATGATTTAGCCATTGAAATATGCACAGCCCAGCAATACAACAATTACGTACGTAAGTTGTATGTCAGCAAATATTTTCATAGTATTGCCTCTTCCTTCTTTGTCTCGTATATACATTCAGACATACCTGAGCATATACGCAAAGACGTCATGTTGTTATCGGATGGTAGTGCAGCAAAACTAGGTTGCTATGAAGGAATTTCACTTCTTGTCAAAGGAAATATAGAGTCAGGTATTGAATGTATTGAAGAACATCTTGACGGGTTACAAACATGCACTGATCAACAACTTGTAAAATGCTTATGCCTGCAGCTTCTTTCACTTGTTTGCACTGATTTGAAAGAGTACAGCAAATCGAGCAACTTCAGTAGAAAGGCTAACGAGGTTTGTGAAGAAGTTGGCAACTACAATCTCTTTGTAATTGGTGATTGTGAGCAAAGTTCCACTGTGACGCAAACAAAAGATAAAGGCGAACAATTAATATTGTTTGTCCATTTGTTATTTATGTGGTCAAAAAAATCTTTAAGTGACGAGACAAAACGGTACTTCTATAATTTTCTTCATAAATTTCAAAAGCAGCTTGAGAGTAACCCGTTTGGTTCAGATTATTTATTTCAAATAATCACGTATGGTGATTTTCTTTTGGCTTTTCTTGGTTTGAGTGCAGGACAAGAAGCTTTTTTGGATGAGAAGATCAAGCTTCTTAACCAATCACTGAAGTCAGATGAGAGTTGTTTGTTCACAGAAAGAACATTTCCGAGTATGTCGGAGATGTCTACGACTAGGTCTCATTTGCCTGAGCGATTGTTCAATTGCTATAATATAAAAATGATAATGGGCGACCATACAAAAAGGCAAGGTTTGGATGTTGACACATGCCGTGACGCACTTGATCTTTCACTTAAACAGTATGGTAAACAACATCAGAACACCGCGTTCTGTTACTTTAATATAGGCTTGGCTGAGATTGTTGCTGAGAATTACACTTCTGCTCTTAATGCATTTGACCACGCCCTTGAAATTATGACAGCCATTTATGATGGGAGCAACAGCAGTATGGCTAATCAAGCCGAGGCTTATGTCGGGAAAGGAAAAACGTATTCATACCTAGGGAAATATGAATCCGCTATTGCATCTTTTAAAGAAGCACTTAAAATCTATAGAAAGTTGTTCAATGAAAATACTGAAGAAATTGCTCAAATTTTATTTTCTCTAGGGAAATCGCAATTGTATGTCAATGATTTATCTACTAGTCTTGCCACACTTGAGAAGGCTCTCCAAATACAGATAAAACTGTACGCAGAGAATCCTAGCTCGAAGAGGTATATGAATATAGTTCTATGTTACTGTACTATTGGAGAAGTGCACTACAAGCTTGGCAACAGCACTGAAAGTATAAAATGTTTTAAAACTGCACTTCAAGTGACCACTGATGACGATCAAGAACGTTTATTGGCACAAAGTTTTCTTTGTGTGCAACTTTTGAATTTGAAGGTAGATGAAAACTTCTCCATGGAACTGTTGGACAATAGTTTACCTGTCATCAAGGAAAATTACAAGTCGTTCTTACCTGTACTCTATTTGAAATTAGGTTCAAAACAGCTTGAGTCAGGAAAGTATGAAGCTGGTCTAGCGTCCCTTCAAGAAGCTCTTGATATTGAGATAGAGGTCACGCTGAGGGAAAGTGTTGATATTCGAGAGGTGACAGTTTCATGCTACATTGCAATGGTGAACACCTTAGTTAAAATTGGAAAGTCTAAATTGGCGAGAAGGGCAATTGACAGAGCTACAAAAATAGTAGAATCACTTCCTGAAGGTATACAACATTTTTCGATATTACGTTGTTATACCTTGAAGGGTCACATTCAAATTGAAATGCGGGATTATGTTGCAGCAATTGAGTCACTTGAACATGCACTTCTGCAGCTTTCAAAATTTCCTAATGCAGCCTATGAGAAGTCGGACGTATTTCAGTGTCGTACGGCGGTTACTATAGCTTATTTTCATGAAAGGTCCTATAAAAATGCGCTTACATCAATATATGACGCATTGTCTATCATTAAAGATGCTTTTCCTGAGGGATGCGAAAGTGAGGCTGAATTGTATCTCTGGGTGGCCACAATCGCACGAAATATGGAAAACAGAAGTTTAGCAGTGAGTAATTTGCGCTTGGCGTACAAGATGTATTCAAAAATTCTAGGAGAAACCCATTTCAAGACACAGCAATGTTACATTTTATATGCTAGAGGTCTTATAAATTGACTGTTCATATCCCTTTTTCTGAACACGATCAAAGTATATGTACAAATTATCAGTGTTAAGACTATAAGCGGTGCTTATACAGAGAAAACAATGTAGTTGATTTAAATTCAGCAGTGTCGTGGTTTCGCTTATTTTTGTATATCCTGGTTTTTTTTCAGAAAATTTCCGGCCAGTGATAATCATCAAAACGTGCTCATAAAAACTCTGCAAACCAACATATTGTTTGACCGCAAGTAAAACTGCATTATAGGTTTCAATTTTGACAATGCTGCTTATTCCAGACAATTTTTGTTCACATGCCAAGGAACATGGGATTAGAAAGTTTTGCCATTGTGATTAAAATGATTGATATTCCTCTTTTGATAATAGTCATCCTGACGTTTGATACTGTTTCCAAGATACGTTTCAGACACCTTGTAAGAGCATGTTTATTTCAGAGTCTGATGGGATGTTTGGGGCATTTGGAGATTTTTTCATCATTGGTTATTTGAAAATTGAACTTTGAATCGAAATTCGACCTAACCTTTTTCTATGAAAGATTTGCCTGCAAGGCATGCTCTCGCGGGTCAGGGTTAGGAAGACGAGACTGGATGTTTGCTGAGGTATTTTCTGGGCTGCAACGTTGATTAGGATTCCGCAAAATGTCAGCCGAAAACAGTTTGTCTAAAAGTTGATGTTGTTATTACTCGTATATATATTAATTGATATTATCTGTGTTAGGCGGGATTGAACATTTATGTTGCAAAAAACATGCCCTTCTTGAGCCAGGGACTGCCAGTAATATGCTAAGAAAAAGTATGTAATTTTAACTTAGACGAAATTATACTATTTGAGAACATGCTCATCCCATTATATGATAATTTCTCACCCGAGATTTTAGTGAATGCAATGCCATATACATGCTCTAAAGCTTGTTAAGAGTTGTTATAGTAGTTTGTAGCCATTTTGCTGATACTTCAATATTATGTGAGAGATGTCTATATATAACGGTATTCAAACTGTGGCATTTTGATAACCTGAAATTGAAATCTGGATATATTTCCAGTAACTGATTCTCGTGTTGCATGTAAAATCATATTTCATTCTCATATATATAA
This sequence comes from Trachythela sp. YZ-2020, assembly GCA_016169945.1. Lineage (NCBI taxonomy): Eukaryota > Metazoa > Cnidaria > Anthozoa > Malacalcyonacea > Clavulariidae > Trachythela > Trachythela sp. YZ-2020. Next base: position 1,764,666 of record JADLSH010000114.1, read on the forward strand.
TGAAATAACTACAAGGATAATTCTATAAAATATATCAAATTGACTCTAAGCTCGTTCGCACTTACGAGAGATAATAAGGAATTGAGAAAACTTTTTGTGTCTTTTTCTGAATCTTACTGTTTTCACGTAATGTTCATTGTAAGAGCCGTTAAGTGCAAACGAGATTGGTAGCCAGTAAATGTTCTCGCATGCATCTTACTTTGTCAATATCAATATTATTATACTTACGTATACTACACCATTTTCAATTTTTTTACTTTGCATTACGCATTGCGATTTGTTGGGGCGATTTCAGATTGAGCTATGATAATGATGAATTTTTTCAAATATAACATGTCGACAGATGTCGTTAGCGCATTTTTTTATAAACTATTTTAAACATATTAAAGTTGATCTTAAATCAGCCCGACAAATCGCAATGTGTAAACGCATACACTTCCAACATGGCTTAGTTTTAAAGAAATTTTGCCTGACAAAGCAACATTTTCTCCAATTTCTATTAATTTTCTAAGAAGATATTTTCTTGTTAGTCGCCATTTCAGAACAAACTATAGGAAAAACTTACTTTGAATTCCAAACTTCTAGCTCATAATTGCACGCTCGAGGCATCTTAGAAATGTTGGTTTCTCAGTTGTGACGTCAAAATAGTCACATGCATGTTAAAAACATTTTAAAATTAAGAAATAACGAATAAAAAGATTGTAAAAGGTCTTTGTATTCTATTTAGTATATCAAGTTATTTCAAACGCGATTCTTGTCGATACTGTGGTTGAGTTTAGTCATGTTGCTACGTATACGAGTTTTTTTGAAAACTCCATAATTTCAAGTGAAATAACGTTGTAAATATATAGTACGATATATCTTCATTTCTAACACAATATAGTGTTAATGATATGAATGTAAAAGCTGAGACAAAATGTAAAACGGTGATGCTACGTAACAAACAAGAAGATGCACATCGGATAAATAACAAATTGACATGTACTTTCAAACTCGTCAAAAGAGAGAAACAGTTGGACTTAATTATATTCCAAGAATTCTTATAAAGTTATTAGCAAAATTCACAAATGAAAAATGTGCAGCTGTATTCTATTGCTTGCTTTCAATTAAATACAACTATATTTCAATGTGTACGATATTAAACAGTTTTGATTTTTTATCGGCATTGATTTACCCTTAACTATAACATACAGGGCACTCACAGACTGCATACATCCGCCATCAACTTAAGTCTTAATTCAGCATTTAATCTTATCCAGGCCGCAAAAGCAAGACAAACGTTTGTAAATTTCTCATTCATCCAAATTAAACCGAAATATAATCGATTTGTTCTTTGCCTCAGCGGCCGCGGAACTTTGGAGGGAAGCACTGAATGCATGTGGGGCAGGTGCTTCCTCCCACTCCCTTAACCCTTTTCAAAAATGGCTTCAGAATGCAGGAAATGGTGTTGCAGAGATTTTAAAAATCCGAGGGAAACTGTCGGACTTGTATATAATGCTTGTTCCTTACATTCTACATCCAAATATGAGCCTTCCTATGCCAGTGATAGGTGCCCCCTTTTGGCGGTGGCCCCCTACTTTTGAGATCCTTCCGCGGCCTTTGCTTGGCCTATATGATCATTAGCTCCACACATTTTGGTATTAAAATGTTTGATATTTTCTATTTATCGTGCTAACAGAGGAACACACACACAAATATACCCAGGTGAACTTCTCCTAACACAGGTTCGTACCAAAAATACATCAGTATGGCCACTAAGGCCGAACGAAGTTGAGTTTTTCATGGACTGGTCTGTATAGCACTTGTGAATCATTGCCACTAAGTGACGAATGAAGTTGATCTGTTCATGGACCGGTCCGTAGCAAAAGTACATAATCGAAACAAAATTTTGAACCAAGATGACTTGTTCACGGACCAATCCCTCTCTCCTCCGCAGAGGCTTTTGAGCGAGCGCTGCACGCAAGATTAGCAAAGATTAACATTATAGCAAAGATTATTCATTGGCGGAGAGCAAGACGCGCTTACACGAAGTTTCCGAGGGGGAAAGGAAGGCGCGAGGGGACCCGTCGCCAATCCCTAACCCTAACCCTATTGTGTGCGTAACATGGACTTAGAACCGAAATTATCTTATTTCTTATAAAACCTGAGAATACGGCAATTTCCAAGCAAGTTCGCTTCAGAAAATGCTGTCCTTGAGAATAGAAAATCTGCCTATAAAAATAATTGATGAGAAAATTTTATCACAGCTACTACTTCATTCTACTTGGGTAAATTTAGTCCCCTCTTTTGACAACCCTCCCCTGCGACCTTCATAATTCTTTAACGCGAGAAATGGACCATTATTCAAGATAAATTGATATAATGTGCTTTTATTCGTTAATTCTATTCAAAATCCACACAAAAAAGTGGAAGGAATTTAAATAAATTTTGGAAGGAAATTTTGTCAAAAAGAAGGAAATTTTAAGCAGTTGGGAAGGACATTATTTTTTTGGAGAGTGGAAGCACTGGACATCACTGTTGTTTCGAGATAGTGAAACTGTGAAAGGTATATATTTTGATATTTGTCATACAAGATTTCTAAAAATATTGTGCAGAAAACGTGATTATTGATATATTTATATGGACATACGGTGAAAGACATGTAAAGGAATTATCGTACTACAGTAAAATACGTGTATGTTTTCAAGCCAGACTGCTGGATATCAAATCATGTAGCTATTGTATTGAGATATTTAAATTTCATGAGAAAGGTAAGAAATTGATAAATTAAATGTTTACCGTCATGAATTTAGTGAAATATTTTAGTGGAATAGATAATTAAGGCAAAACCATGCCTCGAAATACACGAAATTGTAAATACAGAGACATGCGAATTACGAAATAGAAATTTTCCTACACACCAGGGTGCATCTTGATGCATTCCATCAGGGCTCAGTAAAACACTGCGCCCTGATTCTATGTAAAATCTACATATTTACATCGGAGTTTTCTATTTTGAGGGACTAAAATCCATGTAGAAATAGCTAATCTTGTGTGTCTTAAATACTGTTAACAATCATATTCTTGAAGTTGACAATGAACTCAGGCACAGACTAATACTGAACTGTAGACTGTAGTTACACTAATTAGTATCTCTAACCTGTGGTGCCAGTGAAGGTAGTGTTTATTAGAAATACTGCGGGTCTTTTGGATCAATCTACCTGAAAAATACAACATAAAGAACTTCAACGTTTCGAGCGATTGAAGGCCCCTTTGTCCAGACGTTAGTAGCGTGGGTCAAGGAAAAAGAATGTGCTTTTATAGTATACAAAGTAAATAAGAAGCCAATCAGATGAATTTAGTCAAAACAAACTATAAACAAAATATGGAAATTGCATTACAAAATTATGGTTGTTTGTTTATAGTTTGTTTTGACTAAATCTATCTGATTGGCTTTTTATTTATCACATGATACACTACAAAAGCACATGCTTTTCCCCCAGTGTATTTGAAGTTGATTACCTTGTGCAAAACCATATTATACGATTATATAGCACTTAGCTTGCACCTAACCATCCAAACGGGTAAGTATGGGTGGACTAAGGTGTTAATAATGTATTTCTATTATACCTTTTATTTCAACAATTATGATCCATAATGATGTATCAGTGGTGTAACTTAACGCTTGCCCGGATGCAAGTGAAAATCATTGCGGCAGGTAGAACTTTCTTCTTAGTTGCACGATCGGGCAAGTTGCTTTCTGTTTCAGCTTTACCAGAAAAAGCTGGCCATCTCTAAGTTATTATCCTCAAGTACAGTATTAAATGAGGAAGATATAGACCTTTTAACTATTCATTCTGCTAGATAATTTGAAAAAATGTAAATACATCAACACACCTCGACGGAAATTGTGCCTCGACTTAAATTCCACTTCAGTTCAGATTAAGGAAAATAAAAGAATGGTGTAGATTTGTGTTATATAATGCAAATTGTAGTTATCCATCAACATATCATGCTTACTGCAATCGTTTGCTTCAAATTGTGTTATTATGTGAACCAAAGCTAGATCTAATGGCAAGTGAATTCTATTCAGGGCAACCATTTCTCATGTCCAATTTGCCCTGATCGCAAGTGGTCGAAAAAGTTAAGTTTGCCCTGATCGCAAGTGGTCAAAAAAGTTAAGTTACACTGCTGTTGGGGGCTTCGGTGGCACGATTGGGGGCTTCGGTGGGCAATCGTCAGAGCATGTGCCTTTCACCTCTGATCTCGTGGGTTCGATTCCCGTTGGGGACGACTTATGATAGCTATGTGAAAAGAGTTAGACGTTAACACTCTGCCGAAAGTTGTGGGTTTTCTCCGGGTACTCCGGTTTCCTCCCACAGGGAATGTTGACAGGGTGGGTTGGGTTTAATCTCTAACTGGCCCTTCCACCATAGCTGTGTTACGTGATGGCGAGCAAAAGGTGGCTGCAATATGTGCCTAGAAAGCCTTCGACCTGGTCACGTTGAGCTGTGTCCTGCGCAATTCAGCTTAGCTCTCAGCTGCAAGTAAGGATAATAAGCACACCCCCTTATTACCTATTATTACCTTACCTGTATAATTGTCTTTAGTGTGAATGTTAATAGGTGCCGGGGTTGGGTGTGGGCAAGGTTCATTTTAATTTATTGTCTATTTCACAATGCCAACGTTGTATGTATGCATGCATAATGTGTCGGATGTATAGTCAGTGGTAACACATTGAGATTTGGTGGCGGACCTGTGCAGTATCAATAACATGCAGTATCAACTACAATGTGTTTTTGTTGTTAATATGTTGTGTTTAATATATTAAAACATCTAAGGTCTGTAAGATGCTAAATGTTTTCCAACAGATTCACAAAAATGTTATCATGTTTGCCCACTTTTGGAAATAATCATGGCTAGAAAACAATGCTTCTGCAACAATGTTACCTAGTTTGCCCAGAGCTTTAATATGCAACTCTGTCATCACTGATTTTTCATTTAATATGCTTTAAACATTACTGGTAATAGGCTGGCAATATTATTTGTAATTCCTTACTTTAGACGCTGGAAGTCAGACATGTTTGAATGGGGGCTTATTGGGCATGGGAGCTATTAATAGAAAAGGGTGGTTTATTTAATTTAATTTATTAACTTTGCCACTTAAGTAAGTTACATATGAAATGACATTACTTTAACAAAAACATTACAGATTACAACATATTAAGTTACATACTAAAGAAGTAGTTGTGACAGGGTAACCACAACAGCTAAATGCCAATTACTGCGGACCCGGGTAGACAAAGGAAAAGTAAAAACAATTAAAAGCAACAAGTTATAGGTGCATTCAAACTTCGAGCCTTACAACAATGTACACAAACAGATTTCCATGTCCAAGGGTTTTCAGGATCGTAACAACTAGATAAAGCAGAAGTATAATACTTCCATAATTTAGCCTTAAAAGATGACAAGGAATTGTTCTGTTTACAAATATCATTAGGTCAAATGTTCCAAACTCTAGTGACTCTATTCATATAAGACGTCTGATAAGTTTTTGTACGACAAAACTGTTGTTGGAAAGTTATCTCATCACTAGGAGCAAAAGATCTTGTTAATCGACTCTGTAATTTGGGCTTGGGTAATCGACTCTGTAATTTGGGCTTTGACTTAATGTAATGGTTTTATGCTATCACTGGTGAGCAGAAGATTTGAATTGCCAGACATGCAGTGAATTTTTTCCTGCTTGTGTGGCTGAATTAAGTCATTGCCAAGCAAGGGTGGTTATCTTATAATTATGAAATATTACAGTATTCTAGTAGTCACACAAATGGATTTGGTAGTGTGTGTTCCAGTGAGTATTATGCTTTAAATGACAGAAAGAAGCACTACCCTACACAGTTTAACCTATTAGCTTGCAATGCGCCTTAATTACTTTAAACGTATTCTACTCTGTCTATAACGAAAGAGTATGTTACTCTATTGCCAGACAATTTTAATAATCAGTGGTAGGGTACTGCCAGTTAATGGATTAATGTATAGTTATTTTATTTGTCATTATGCCTTCCTATTAAACATAATGGCCAAGTGTTTTCTGCCCAATAATTTTAATTAGCAAACATAAATCTCACTGAGGGTATATTTATAATTCTCAGAGAGAGTGATGCAAGTTTGAGCATTTTACCTAGTGTCCAAAATAATTTTAAAATTGATAGTGTAGTATTTTCTGGTAAATATATTTATTTGTACAGTCTGTTATAAATATGAGTGAAGTTTTCATTATAGACACCAATATCTATTTGATCCACTAAAACCCTTTGTTTGGTTACAAATACCTGTACATAATAGATCGATTTACGATAGTACTGTATTATTTGCTGAAATCCTCATTAGAGACTACCAGTGTATTTAAAATTTACCACCTTAATTGTGCCACACCATATATAGCACTTACTTAAATCGTATCTTCAGTTGAGGGTGAAACTAGGGCCACCAAGATACAGTATTAGAATATTTTCATGCAGTGTGAACTATGGCTCAGATAATGTAAGAATCTATTTTGAATGCAGCAAGGACAGTGCTGAACATTATAATTATCATGAATTGTGATATTATTTCAAATATGACTCATCCGACATGGCACTGAGTCCGAGATCAATATTTTCGAATCCCTGTTTTTGATCGCAGGTTAAATTTCCACAGTAAAAGAACTCGAAATTTATACAAGCACTAATACAGCAATAGGGGTTTGTAAATATAACCAGCGCGAAATCGATATTTACGTGCACGTGAAGAGAATTAACTCGAAAATACCACTGCCATTGTTTTTCCACAAAAATTGTATAGTACTATTGGGGGTGCGAAGTTGGGTTGCCAACATTTAACCACCCTTTTGTTGCTACAAATCTCAGTCCTTAAAACCTTTTTGGCTTACATTTCATACAAATTTAGTTAAATTATAGCCTATCAAGACTTTCGTCGTTGTAAAATCATTGATACAGCTTTGTTACACAGTTAATCAGCTATCATTTAAAGGCTTTGAGAAATTGTTGGGGGACGGGGTGGGGCAGTTTCCCCCCTTGGCCCCCCCTATTGTCGGCCACTGGTCACCGATGAAACTAAAGAGTAAAATGCTTATAAAAGTAAAAAATCGCCTCCTCTTGTTCACGAAATTTCCCTTATAAAAAAGCGTCGCTGACTGGTGAATGATAGTCCGCGAGCGCAAGATGTGCCTCATCTTGCAAATCGAGTGGCAAATTTTGACGTTTATTCAATATACTTGAGAGCCATGGACAGCCAAAGAATACTGTGAGGGTTAGATCGATTTAACCAATTGATTCCTGCCATTTACTCAGTTCACGAGCTTTAACAGCCGTACAGCTGGACATATTTTTTCCTAGTTTTGCACTTTTGCTCGGTATTTTGCTATAGAACTGTGATATTTTAACTATTTAACTTGTAAAAAACATGCAAGTATCACTAAATATACAATTTAAACAATAGTTAATAAATGTTTTATAAACTCTTGAACTAGTGAACTAGTGAACATTATCTAAAAGGTTTCTGAAAAATCGCTTTATTAAGACGCTGTTACACTATGCAACTTCTCTTGCAACTTGTCTCGCAATTTTGTTGCGACACAAGTGGCACGCGAAATTGCAAGTGTAACGTGCCTCGCAATCATGATATTCCGCAACATTTAGAAACGAAGTAGGATCACATTCTACTTTTCGCAACGATTGCAGCAACGCTGCAACGCATTTGTGAAGCATTGCACAGTGTACCATACCTTCGTGCAACTTGTCTCGCAATGTTTACTCGCTGATTCGCTTCCTATTGGCTCTTGGCTGGTAATTTGGCGCCAAACGGTAGCACTAGCTCTTTATGCTATTTTGAACCAAGATCATTGCAAGTTGCATGAAATATATTGTTCAGTGTAACATAACTTGCAGTGCAACGCTGAAATCGTTTTTCCTAACATTGCGAGACAAATTGCGAGACAAGTTGCATAGTAAAACAGCGCCTTTACTGTCAGGATTGTTTTTATCCAAGCGATATTTGTATCATTATAGTTAAATCGCTCCTCGGTGTTACTGATGCTTTGTCACATAAAACTAAAGATTATTCAAAGGTTTTTTCATTACAAATCTTTCAGAATAGCAAAAATTATTCTCAAAAACCGGGACAATCTTTTTGTTTTGATCGTCGATTTTGCGTGGGAAAGTCCACGTACTTGCCACGCGTTTTTCACTCTCGTCCCGCGATCATCTCACGTATTATTGTGGGTCGCCACGAACCTATATGAACAATAGAAGACAATAAACTATAGAAATTATTTTTCAAAAGAACGAGTCATAAACACTGATAACTTTTGTTTCAGAAAGCCAATCACAAAATGTGTTAATATTAGGTAGGTACTTACTGATTATTGTAGGGAGCCTCCTTAACTCATCGCGGACACGCATGAAAGTTGAACTGTATTCAACTTTCGTGGCATGCGCGCGCGCGACTGATTATTCACGTGACTCGAATCAATCGCTGGCAAAACGACCGTAATGGAAACGGCCTTTATATTATATCGCGAAACAAATATATAAGTAATTAGATTATCAGACGCAGTTGTCAAACGCAAAAAGAGCCGAACTTATCATCGTTATTAGTAAAGGGATTATAATCAATATAGCGAGTCTAGTGCCTGATCATACAACACACCATTCTAATGCACAATTGTTTTATTTCTGTGTGTGAAGTTTTAGCTAGTTCGAATGATTTTATCATACGTGCCTTGGGCGATTCCTACAAAATGCATATATTAAATAATAATCTTGAGAATAACATAACATAATAGAAGTAAAAACGCCAGCGACTCTCTGCGACGTGGACTACTAATGTTTTACACACGAACGATTGTTGTGTTGCGAATTTATTCTTGTTTTCCATAAAATAGAAGCACACGTTCATATTTACGCGAACCGCGTTGTTACAATGTACGCTCCATTGGTGTTTTGACCATGCCGTCGTCTATTTATATAGCTGCTAGATAATTGTAAAGAAGTCTTGCGATTCTATAATTTAAATTATCGAAGAAATCGTTTTGGTATATTATACAGTATATTGCGCCGTTTTGCGTTCCCAAATGTATATACATTTTTATACACCCTGCATTATATACGTGATAATTATTCAGGTTTTCTATTATTTTGAATTTTTTTTAATGCGTAGTGGTTATATAAAAACACAAAGGAAAGCTTGTTGTTTGAAAAATAACAATGGATAAAAACTGCATAGATTAATTAATATAGATATGCATAGGCAATAATAAAACAGCATATTTATTACTGTACGGACGAGTGAAGCAGAATCATGTTATAATCGCATTAACTGTATGTCAACATTTGTGTGCTGATTATAATTATGATCATCCCTTCTATAGTTACGGAGCTGAAGATACTGCAGTATGTATATGAATTTGAGTGACCTGATTTTTACACAAGTTTGAAGCAACACAGAAGAACTACTGTAGCTGGGTACAGGGATACAGGATACATTGATTAAACAAGGATAAAGGTACATATAAAAAACATAATAATCGAAACTCCAAATATTATCATTTCTAATTTCAATGTTTCGACTAATATACTTGATGATTATATATGCTTTTGTGAAAACGTTGAATTGAATATGAAATTATGCTGGATTTCCACTATTTTGAATTTTCTTAAAATAGTTGGTGGTTGACGTAACAGGCGAACAAATACCAGAATTAATCAATAGGTCAAGGTTATAGAAAACAACGAAAGAAGACTCGTTTGTTTGAAAAAAGTCAATGGATTAAAAACTGCACAGAGTAAATAGATTAAAATTTTACGACGCATTTGTTTATTGTACCAGTTTGAAAGTAGCATTGATTATAAATTCATAAAGTGCCGTATCAAACACTGAAGTACACAATATTACGATGTGGGAAAATAATGAAAAGAAAAACAAATATATACCTACACTGTAAGACTAGCTTCAATGTAAATCTGCAATGATTAGATTTTAGTGGTAAATGGGCGTAAAAATGCGCTATGGCTTGTAAGATAATGATCATTAATTTATTTAATTCTATTTTCTGCATATTTTTTTTTCTTTTATAGAGAGTTTGTACTGAAAGAAAATAGATTAAAATTTTACATCTTTAAATTTATATATTAAAAGACGAATTTGTTTGTTGTACCAGTTTGAAAGTAGCATTGATTATAAATTCATAAAGTGCCGTATCAAACACTGAAGGACACAATATTACGATGTGGGGAAATAATGAAAGAAAAACAAACATATACCTAAGAAGCTTCAATGTAAATCTGCAATGATTAGATTTTAGTGATAAATGGGTGTAAAAATGCACTATGGCTTGTAAGATCATGATCATTAATTATATTTTCTGCATTTTTTTTCTTTTATAGACAGTTTGTACTGAAAGACCTAAATTTTGCAACACAATGGCAGTGAAACCATTTTCTAAAGAACAATTGAATTTCTTCAAGTTTTCTACACTTGTTCTTGATGAGTTCCCCAAAGTTTTGCGTCAGATTTTTATCACGATGTGGGACAGCAAAGTTGCTATAAGACCAGGATTCATTGCCTGGGATGACAGTACCAAGGTACGGAACATGCTGCTTACATCTGAAGGTGGTAAAACTGATTTACCAATTACGAAATCAATTAAAGAGTGGGACTGCACAGCTTTGTTTAAAGCAACAATCTATGCCAAAACATTTGGTGTTCCATGCAGCAAGGGATCGACTTTGAATGATTTGTATTTGAAGAAAGTTAAACCAGTTCCAGGTTCTTTTCATTCATCAGTTCAAAGTTCAACAGGAAATCAAGATGAGACCTACGCCTTGGCACTTGATCAACTGCGGTTGTTGAGAAACACACTTTGCCATTCACCCCAACCAGAAATGATTAAAACTGATTTTGACAATTATGTACAGTTAGTAACCAACGCTTTAACAGCAGTTAACATTGATACCGCTTTTGTCAATGTTATTGGTAAAATGAGCGAGGATGATTTTCCTACAGAGAAAGTTCAAGAATTACATGAATGTCGTGTGAAAGAGTTGCAAGCCATCAGAATGCTCCATGAGAATATGGAGCAGGAATTATCTTCTATTAGGGAATGTACAAGTGAAATTCATACAATGATGAAAACTATAAGTTTGGGAGATAAGAGAAATGAAGCAGGTAAGCTGAAAAATTTAATATGATTTTTTCTTTTTTTCACAAAAATTAAAAGCCATTTTTAAACACAGAATGCAAAGTATATATATTGCCTAGATAGCTAAAATTTTAAATTTTCTTTTTATCTGCTTATAACATTTCCTTTATCCGGCTTGATTTTAAAACATACATGAGTATATATTCTGTTGCATTCTATGTGCATGCTTAACACAAACTCATTTGGATTCTTACCAAGCGGATAACAGCACCCAGTCTTTTCTGAGACCTTCAAATGGTTATAAGCTTTGACGTTTTTCCGTAGGCATCGATTTTGTGCTTTTTTTAGCATTTCATGCCGCAGAAAAATGGATGGATCCAGCACAAAAAACTTGAGAAACAATGCGCTCTATGGAGCGTTAGATCGCTGGGGCTATGTGCTGTAAGGGGTAGAGAGCATGACCAAGCATGCTTCCTGAGATACAGTGAATGTGATAAGCCGATGCCTGAAACTATATATTGAAAACTTGATTCTTTTCTTGTGCATGTGGGAGTAGATATCATGCAGATCGATTGTGCGTCGCCGATTGTGCGTCGCCGCTTGTGCAAATTTGTTCCCACAAGAAGTGTAAGCTAAACGAAATACTCCGCCATCTGACATCCGAGAAATACAATTTTAAAGAGATGACCATTGCTAGCGATCAATACAACCAGAAAACCGAGTACCAGGCAGTACCACTCTTGGAAAATATATATCACGTGTCCCACTTATCGTATTCGAGTAATACTTTGCACTAAATCGTTGCTTAAATATATTTGAAACTTCTTTCTCTTATGAATTTGGGAGCATATAATATCGATTGCACATGCTCAGTTGCATGAATACTTACACAAATGATCCCACAAGCATTGAGCCAAACTTTTTATACTATTATTGCGTTTTGTGGCTAACGAAAAATATCCGTGATGTGCAAGAGGGCAATTCTATATAGTCGCTCCTTCCCAAGGACTAAAATGCAAAATGCCAAAACTTTTTATTTTACCATGCAACGATAGTAGGATATTATCACCGATCTCTCCCGCTCCTTTAGATGAGAATGGGTGCCAGGCGGGTGCCTGGCAGTCGAAGGAAATGAAATGTGGGCCCCATAAAGGGTCGGGTGGGGAGGGAAAGATCACCTCTAACGACTGTCGGGGATAGAGCGAGGAGAGATCAGGGAAACCCTACTCACCAACTGTTCTCTAGTAGACAGTTGCACAGAGAATGACTGAAAGCTCTGACTAATTCTCCCTTAAATACGCGGGCGAGACCGCTGACAATAGTAGGATATTGTCACCGATCTCTCCCGCTCTTTAGATTAGAATGGGTGCCTGGCAGTCTTTGGTTCATGGTATGGACCCCATTGGGGTCACCGCGCCACGCTTGCCTTACTCCATACATCCAATACTCATTAACCCACACTCGTTGACTCATTACCATAGAATCCAACTTAATTAGGTATATAAATTAAAAGAGAAAATACACTTAGAAATTAACTCATTCTTATAAAGTAGAGGACAATGCCCTATACAGTTACACTGGCAAACTAGAAGGTGAAAAAGCCATCCTAGGTTGTGTTGTCTAATGGGATTAGTCGTTTCTGAGAGTGTGGAAGAAATGCAAGAAGAAAATCTTCAACGAATTCAGATCTTGATATTTGAAAGAGATATCGTAAGTAGCCTCACTCTCTGTAGCCAGAAAAAGTGAAGGCGAGCCTTAGCTTGCCGCATAACTTCGGAAAGTTTCATGTAGTACAATGCTGCTTGACCCTGCCTCCATCCGACATGACTCATTATATCAGCAAGGGGTGCGCCAGTGAGACCAAGGTAATGGCACATCCTGCACGGAGGCTATGTAACGTTTCACCTTCATCGACGTTCGCCTCTTTCAAATATAACTTTAGGCGTTGTTGGGCAGTCGAACTAGCGAAAGGTTTATCAATAACATTACCTTGCGCGGTGGTTGGTCTAAACATATATCCCCGAGAAAGGTCAATGGCCAGTTGCTGGCACACGGCTACGTGTGGGCACGTCTCAGGGCAGAATAAAGGATTTGGGTGGCGGCGAATCCCAAACATTTTGGAGGAACCATTCCTTAGACATTCAGTTTACCCCAGGATATACGTAGGCTTCCATTATTGCCCCATTTTTAGAAAGCTATAAACGATTATTATAACAATTAATAATATTGACTCCCACACGGCAATCTTGTAAACCAGTTTTGATTTTATTCTATTTATACATAAAATTTATGTACGGAAGATTTTACCGTGGTTCAATAAAATTTTATTGTATTGTTTTATTGTATTGTATTGCATTGGACTGGGTGGATAACATCTTGGAGTTTTATGTGCCGTGCAAGTGTATGTAGTTTCGGAAGTTAGTCGAGCTTGAAGTTGCTCTGCTGTAATAGCCTTTAAATCATTTTTAAACAGTGTCGCGGAAGCAGGATTTCCCAATGACTAGGCAGTCTCCCATTCTCCTTGACGACCAGCGGAATGTAAGATGGCTCTCAGTTTACCAATGTATGAATCCACGGTAGTATATGCCAAACGCACGGGGCAACCACAAGATTGAACACCATGTTTTCCTAAATACTGACAGCCGTTCAGGTGAACCTGGGTCTTACCCTCCTTATCCTTCCATACTAGAAATCGACAAATGTCTTGTGGCGTTGCAGTAAGTAACAATTTTCTTCCTGGTAGAGCGCCTAAAAACCTCTCAAAAGAATGATACCCAGACTCGGGCGGGGCAAGCAACACATCAGGATCGCCTTTACAAGCAAGCCTACGGGAAGACGACGCTTTGGCAAAAAGAACTTGCCACCAGTATCTCCTACGATATACATCCGCGATCAACAAAATACATGAAATGGAAAAGGAGAAAGAAATCTTAACAAGTGACCTACTATAATAATAGGTGGGAAAGCATATGGATTCTGGAACAAACCGGAAGGGTGCACCATTGGGGATTAGGCAAAAACATCAACACCTGCGCAACCTGGAGTAGGGTAAGGTGAAAAGAACGGCATGGCCTTTCCATTGAGGTCACTCTGACCATTTGATGGCAAAGCCATGAGGTCTACAGAATGACCACATGGACAACCAAAAAAAGCTTGAACATGTTGCCAGTAAATAAGGGACAGTCGGCTATCAACAGTGGCGCGACGCCGAGAAGGTGCACCCGCAACGTTTAAGCAAGAGGGAACAAAATAGAGGTTCAGTTGAATGTGTACAGAAAGTATTTCTGCAAAAATTTGCTTTGAGAGCATCAAATAATGGTTTGGAACGTGATCCCTATTTTTCCCGTCCATGAATTAGAACCATACTTTCCGTAAAGACGTCGACCCAAGAGTTGGAAATGGATGCAAAGAACGACTTGAGGACATTGGCTAAGGCTAAAGCCTCCTTGGTAACAATGTCCAAAGAAAGAGAAATGTCAACCCAGTAGTCCGAAACAGAAATCGCGTTTGGACTTAAGAAACTGCCCCACGCATAGGCTGAAGCATCAATGAATAGCTGAATGTGAGAATGAAACTCAGACCTCCAAGGCAGAAAATCATCCCATTTTTCCAGAAAAGCCAATGCTCTATCTCACTGCGGAGGACAGATGAAAGTTTGCAGGGCGACTAGCTTTGGCAATGGCAAGATTTATTTCATTGGTAAACATGATTTATTTCATTGGATAGTTTCCTTATTGGAGACGAAGCGTCGTTTGTAATGAATGGCGAAGTCAACACGCAAAATGTTTGACAATATGCACCTAAAGGACACCCGCCTGCATTTAATTTTGAAAGAAGCAATTCTCGTGTACACCTGACGGTCTGGGCAGCACTTTGTGGCAACGGTTTGATTTGTGGACCTTACTTTTTCGAACAGAATGTAAACGGAATTGCCTATTTGAGAATGCTCAATGAATTTGTCTTCCCACAACTCGCTGAAAACTTTAATCAGTATTGGGAGGGAATGTTTCGGGGTATTTGGTGGGCTCAAGACGGCGCTCGTGCACATCGCCTTATCGAAGTTAAGTTAGAGATCGCCTCAATGATGTGTTTGGGAATAACCGCATCATAGGGTTAGGTCATGATGTTGAATGGCCACCTCGGTCACCGGACTTGACACCATGTGACTTTTTTTGTGGGTAAAGTCTTTTCAACTCCACCGCGCGATATTGAGGAGTTACGCCAGAAAATTATCAAAGAATTCAATGCCTTACGAGAGCTGCCTGCATTCGGTTTTTTGGGGACACCCTGTAGAAAACATAATAAAAAGTAAATTTAATTTTTATTACATCTTGCGGAACGTAGCAAGTATATGATTATTTTAAGCAAATAAGTTAATTGCAATACATTCATAGCTACAAATCGGAGGTAATCAGGGAAGTGGTTTTGGTCGAGGACGAGGATATGGATCTGGGTATGGTCCTGCATAAGTATTTTCCCTTACATAGCAGGTTAACAGTTAGGTCCTGCATTATATATATATTTTCCAATAAATATTGGCAGGTTCAGTTTAGTTCAGCATGCATATTTCCCCATAATACAAAACATTACCCTAGCCAGTCACAGTAACTAGTTAACCCTTTATTTTTCCCGTTGTCCAGCTTTAGAATGACGAGATTGTTCAGTTAAAGGCCAGAATCAAAGCCCTAGAAGAACTGAATAAGCCGTCAGTTGATTTCATTGTGGAAAAGATTAACAATCTCGTCACCAAGGGTGACTTGGGTTTTGACAAATACGAAGCCTTGCCCCTCGCCCAAGCCCTAAGTCATTGTGCTCAAGACACAAACCATAAGAGTGCTGGATTCTACCGAGCTGTATTGCAAGAACTTAGAACCCTGCACATCCAGAGGCCTCCTCGAGACGTCAAGGCATTCTTTATAACCTAGTTTGCTGATAAAGAGTATACAAAAGTACCAGAATCTATTGCAAAAGTTGAGAAGTCCCTTAACAAACCATCAGCTAAGAACGCAAAGACCCGACCAACGCAAGGCCCCAGATGTTTCCGATGTGGATACCCAGGCCATTTTGCTAATCGATGTCGATTCAAGCCAAACTGTTAACCTACCATTATTCAGGGGGAAAATATATATGCAGGACCAAACGGTTAACCTGCCATTATTTATTGGGAAAGTATATATATCATCCATATGACCAAGGCGAAAATTAACCCGAGATACAGCTGTTGAAATAGACAAAAACGTCCACACATGTTATGCTAAACGGGCAAACACTACCGCTTAATTATCGGTGTCATATTGAACAGATACAAATAAATGAGATACTTATATAGAACGTCGGCCCCATACATAGATAGCAAAAATCCTACGAAGATGAACGCGTATACTTTGGAATTCATGCAAACATGGTCGGCGAAAGCGACTGTGAAACGAGCAAGCAATAAAACAAATAGATAGTATTAAAAACTAAATCAAACTTAATACCTCAAGTTTAGTGGTGTCAATTTTCTGCGGTATTTCCGTAGGCTGTGTTGTAGTCGTTGCAAGTATTTCAGGACTCGTTTCAGGAAGCGATTGCACTTTATCCAAAGTGGGCGAAGCGAGACAAGCTCGAGCAGAGCTAGTCGCCCTTTGTGAATTCGAAGGCCTTTGAACCTCTGGTAGCGGAATTCCAGTATTTCTTAAATTTTCTTTACCAATCGAAGCAGAAGTTCCCCTTGTGGCAGTCGCACAGAGAGTGACTGATAGCTCTGACTAATGTTCCCTTAAATACGCGGGCGAGACCGCTGACAATAGTGTTGTGCCTTCCATAGCACAGATTTTTCTATATGTATAAAGCTAAAAAATCACCTCGGAGATAAATTCATAGCAATTTGGACCCAGCCCCAGCTACTCTAAAATTCTAAGTTGGCAAGCAGTTGAAAGTCTGAGAAGAGTTTGCCGGTGCCTTTATCCGACCATTAACGTTAGTTTCGTTAAGCCACCTGGCCATATTGGTTCTACTCTTTTGCTTAAAGTAAGAGATTTAAATGTTTCAAATTTTAGTGCGTCTACTCATAACAATAAACTGGGTTGTAGTATATTCAAGGTGTCACTTTTTGAAGACTTCCCAATTACTCTTATTTACGCTTATGCCTATAAGTGGTTAGATCATATGACAACAATAACATACGGTGGCCCATAAGGGCCAACCCTTCTCCGTAGAAACACGCAGCTTCTCCGTACAAACGCGTTGTTATTCCATGGAAATCCAACTTCTCCGTGGAATATTGCCGTTGTTCTGTCACGGGAAGCCTTTTCTCCGTACAAATATGCAGCTTCTTCGTGGAAACACGCAGTTTCTCCGTGGAAACACGTCGCATTTCTGTGGAAGCACATAGCATTTCCGTGGAAGCACGTCGCATTTCTGTGGAAGCACATAGCATTTCCGTGGAAGCACGTCACATTTCTGTGAAAAACGATACGTTGGCCCGAACGGGGCACCTCTTCTCCGTAGAAACACACAGCTTCTCCGTAGAAACACGCGCCTTCTCCGCACAAACACGCGCCTTCTCCGCACAAACACGCGCCTTCTCCGCACAAACACGCGCCTTCTCCGCACAAACACGTGCCTTCTCCGTGGATTAAGGCTTTCCTTGTGAATTTAAAAAATACACCCCCCCGATTAATCCTGAATATTTTTTGGTTTTATACGACGGGGGGGATGGGAAAATCAAGTCACAACGTCAACGCAACCTCGTGGTCACAACGTTAAAATTATACCTTCTATTTGGTCATGGACACAGATATCCAGCATGTAAACTGTGAGAATTGCCAGACAGAGATTTTGATCAATTATAGTTTTTGTAACAATTGTGGAAATAGAGTTGATACTGGTAAGTTTACTTGTTTTTTTAATTTGAAATTTGAATATATAGTTAAAAATATGACCAAAAAAGGGGGCCATACGAAAGTGTTGACAAATTAGGGGGGGTCATAAAAATAATTGAAGCTCTAGACGATCTAGAGACTCCAAGTTTAAACATTTTCACGCACGGCGCCAACCATGGTGGCGCCTCACATAAGTCCCCCCCGCCCCCCAAAGTTTGACAAGCTTTCTCTCAAAACCAGCTTTATTTTCCTATTACAAAAGTACTATATAGTTTCAATAGGGCTTATTAGATACTATATCAAAGGTATTGGAAGTCAGCCAACAATCGCCTATGTTTTTGAATAAAAAAAACGACTTTCTTTTTTTTGGGGGGTCATCCGAAAATCGCCCTATGGGGGTGGGCCACTGGGAAAAAATGGGTATGAAGGGATGGGCCATGCCAAAGTTTCAAGACGGTACACTAAATTTCACCAGCCACCCCCCCTGCCCCCCCAATCAAAAAGAAACGGTCCCTAATATTTAATATCACGTTTTTTGTGTGTTAAATTAATATATGATAAATTATAAACTATGTAATACACGAGCAAGAGTGTTTTATTATGTTTAAAACCACGAGCGCGGCACGCACGAGTGGTTTTAGACATAATAAAACACGAGTTGCAAGTGCACTAAACGACTTCAAAAACGTAATTAGTATTCTTTATATAAAGAATACCAATTAAGATGAAGTTTTATATAAATAATACTAAGTAGGAAGTGTTTTATCAGGTATAAAGCCACTGCATGTGACACATTATACTTGCTAAAATGCTTATGAATTATTAATGAGTTTTTGAAATTACCATAAAATATAAGAATCATTCAATAATAAGTGTATGCCATTGAGGCATGAGCGATAAAAATCTGTTTATTAATATAACTTACCAGAGCATTCACAATCCTCTATGTAGTCAGTGAAAAACTTGTAGATGTTTATTTCTACGTCTTTGGTGTTAGAGCCAGATTCGCTGAACTCTCCACGCATACTTTCAATGAATGTCTCTGCATTGACAGAGAAAATGGTTGATTTCCCGAATACTGGTTCTAATAACTCAGCATTCTCTTTAATGCATTCAAGCATGCCAAAGGAACGTACTCCTTCAATCATCTGGTCCAACATAGGCATTTTTGTGCTAAAGTCGAACATTACAATTGATCTACAATAGTTAGAGAAGGAAGAGTTAATAGCAATATACCATGATTTCCTCTCATCAATAATTAGTAGCAGCTGCCTGTATGATCTAAACTCAACAGCTTCATATCTTATATTTACCTTACAATGGCATCCATAGAGGCCAAAGTTTCTCTCGATGGCACTCCCCTGTAGCCTACTTTCTCAAGGACATTGAAAACATCTTCAGACATGAGGGTGTCTTTAAATGCTCCTTCATCCACACAGTGACGTAACTGCAATTAAATTTTTGGGTAAATTATGCAATCACTATTCTCATATTCAGGTGTTCAACACTTTGAAATGATTAAACTCCATATTTTTAGGTTTTATTCATCAGGTATCAGGGTTTTCATATATTTTGATGTTTCTACTTTCAAATTATGTTAGTTTTAGTAACACATAGTTCGTTGCTATGGCAACATACGCGTACGAAATTCACTCTAAAATAGCCTATAGCCTCGTGTAGTTGGAAAAGAAGCACGGTGACCCCAATTTTTTTTCGTGCATTATTTTACTTGCAAGACAGACTAACAATAAGCAAAATATAAAAAAATTCTGTAATGCCATTTTTTTGAAAAAGGCAAAAATGTCGTTTTCTTCGATAAAATTTTTTTGCCATTACAGAATTTTTTTATTTTTGGTACAGTGAAAGATTTTTGCGGTGCAATACAGCATGCAAAATTTGAACATAGGTCACCGGACAAAATAATGAGATATAGCGCATTGTTTTTCAAAAATGGAATTTTTTAATGACGTCAGCAATTGACATGAAACGGTATATAACATGCGTAATGACGCGAGATGGCGCGAGCAACTGCTTACGTCAGATCATTTTGTAAGTTATTTCGTTAATATTCCCGCGCGCACAAATGGTCACACAGATTTGTTCATAGAGTATGAAGTTTTGTTTTAGCGATTCTTGAATAAGGTTTTTGTGATTACTATATCGAGCCACCTTAACTACTGTATCTTAAGTTTTTAATGTTGTGATGGTGGCTGTCCGTTCGCGATTTGTATAGAGTATAGAAATTGGGCATAATATGTTAGAGATAGACAGCTATTCGTATAATATAAAACTGCATGTATACCTTTTCTATGGTTTCCTTTAGACAGGCATCTTCCACGATATCGCTTGCATCATCAGCCTTGATGCTTGAAACACCATGCACGATATATGCATACGCTGACGCGCTGAGGACACATGGCGCTGGACCACCTTGAACAACTGAGCTGGCCATAATTTCCCCAGCTACTTTAAACTCTTCGTTTGCAAGGGCGGCCATGTTGACGACTGGAAAACCGTCACGAAAGAGTCTCCTACCAATTTGTTCCAGTGCCTCTGTTGCAATAAAAATTTTTAAGTTAAATCTTAGAAAATAGTGTAATCACTGTAGGCACTGTACATACCATCATTATTCATGCTCGCCATTTGTTTAGAAATAATATTTCTATTAAACAAAGTTAACAAATCCACAAGGCTTTAAAATTACATTGTTGGTTTCACAGTCAAAGGTCAGATTTCATCCCTACAGTATATATATATTGTACATACCTGAAAAAAATTCTCGCCGAGGTCCTCCATCATCAACCGCTGGTTCGCCAATAAATGTGACCTTGAGCAAGCCATTCTCGTTGAATCTTCTTCTCTTTTTTTGGCGTGCGACTGCAGCATGGTAATCTTGATATGCATATCTTCTCCTGATATAAACCCTATTGGTGTTTTCCATGTCGACATACTGATGGAGATTGGAGACAACTTCTTTAATTTTTTCCATCTTGCTAATACTTCCACTTGCATTATTAATGGTAGAAACTTGCTCAATTACTAGCTCGTATTGGTCGTCTGGTATCGCTGACTCTAGTTCAATGTTTACGGTACCAACAGGGTCAAACTGCTCTACACAAACATCAGCATGTGTTTCAATTTCACTTATAGGAAAATCCAAATAACATGTTGGACATGTTGCTTTGACTTCTTTGTGTTCAAGAGACGGATTGTTCACCGCTGCTGAAGCATCTGCTAAAACACCTGCATCACAAAGAAATGGCAAGATAGACTGGGTGTTACTTGGAACGTTAACCGACATATTTTCACATACACTGCCACCCTGTCCATGTGCTGTAAAATCAACTGCATCTTCTTCAAGATCACCTAAATCATCATCAGATTTTGACTCTGCTTCTGACTTTCGCAAACATTCCAATTTGCACAAATGAAGTGACATTTTTGAATAAGGCTTTCCCAAGTCCTCTTTGTAGTCCTTGAGGGAAAAAAACTGGGACGATCCTGGCAAAAGATTCACAACTGTGTTATCTGGATATAACAATTCGTATTCATTGATATTTCCGTTAAAAGAGCGAAAATGTTTCGAATGTTTCGTAAGTGCCTCTTCAAGCAACCCCTTCGCATTGATGCATGCACTAACAGCAATTGGAAGAGTTCTTCCTTTCAGTATCTTGAGAGCAGAGTCCAATTCGTGAAACTCTTTAATTCCAACTTGAATCTTTACTTTATCAGAACTTGAATTGCCTTTGGATTTGCTAGATTTTGATTTCTTTGGTTTGCTGGATGCCGATGGTAGAGTTGTTACTCTACTGGATTCCTTTCGCTTTCTGAATTCTTCATACGACATGGAATTTTGAAAGGAGGTTGAACTTGAAGTTGAGGGAGACTGAGTTGTGGTTTCAGACAAATCTAGAGTAATAGGAAATAGTGATTATATAAATTCTTCAATACTGTAATATAATAATCAATGTGAATGTATGAGTAATGGTACTATGTTATATTAGTACTGTACTGTAGTATGTTTTTTCGGAATGAAAGTGCCCTAGGAATGGAATTCCAAAAAAAGTATTTCTTGGATATATAAACACACTCTTTTTCTGGAAGAATAGTTCCCTCTGGAGTTAATGAAAAGAAAAAATGAGGGTGGTATTACTGTAACCAACAACAAACTCTTCTAAACATGCCTCACACGGGGGCTTTTTGAACACTGAATCCTCATCATAATGGATATGTATATACCCCGTTAGGCTTTATCCAGGATTATTGCAAAGGGTGTCCAGTTTCGTGAAAAAGTGACAACATTTGGGGATCATGAATTTTTTAAATTTTGGTTCTCGTTACCAGTATTTCCTATAATGAACCATTACGACGTGCTTAATTAACATGATACATGAGGATATTTGTACATCGGCAAAGTATTTTGAGTATTTCATATTCTGATAAACCTATTCAGTTTTAATAAAGCTATTATTTTTAGTGTTCAATGGTGTTCCATGTTGATGACTTTAATTTAGTTATGTCAGTAATTATCATTAGCTATACCGTGGGGTTGAAATCCCAATTTCTATACTCTTAACAATGCCCTTGGGTCGATACAGTGCACTCTTGTTCTGTTCTCGGGGGCTTCCCTACCCTGGGTGCCAGAACCTCTCACATAAAAATCCCAAATAAAAACATCCGAGGCCCTGGTACCCAGGTAGGGCTTCCAGTCTGCATGTGACCCCAAGCAAAGCAGCAATTGATAATTATTCTGTAAATACATTGGCAAATTCACAAATAATAAACTAGCAAGAAAATCCGCAATAAAGTAGCATCTGTGTTCACCAAATTTAACCAGACTATGTCTACAAAGTTTGTCGTAGCTAGGCTAGAACTAATCATATGGGCATCTATTTATCTCGATGTAGGGCGTCCCAGGATGCCTTTCTTGCTGACAGCCTGTGAGAAAATGTTGTGTAAAAACAACTATTTAATAGTATTATTTCGGTATACATTTCCGGCAAATTGGCTTATTTATCCATAATGAAAATTTGTATTTATGCAAATATATAATTACATATGTGCATAAATATTATACACGCAATAATAAAATTTCATATAATTTTCACTTTTCACTTACTGTTGAGGAGCTTCTTGCCGCAGTTCGGACAAAAGTTGCTCCCATCCGCAAAGTGCTCTCCACATTGTGTGCACGACTTCATTTTTACCTTTGCCTGGCAATTCTCACAATATTTTTGAAAATTAAAACTACAATATCGATATGTAAATCAGTAGATATTTATAAAAAGACTCGCTCGATTAACGTTGTGACCACGAGGTTGCATTGACGTTGTGACTTGATTTTCTCCTCCCCCCCGTCGTATAAAACCAAAAAATATTCAGGATTAATCGGGGGGGTGTGTATTTTTTAAATTCACAAGGAAAGCCTTAATCCACGGAGAAGGCACGTGTTTGTGCGGAGAAGGCGCGTGTTTGTGCGGAGAAGGCGCGTGTTTGTGCGGAGAAGGCGCGTGTTTCTACGGAGAAGCTGTGTGTTTCTACGGAGAAGAGGTGCCCCGTTCGGGCCAACGTATCGTTTTTCACAGAAATGTGACGTGCTTCCACGGAAATGCTATGTGCTTCCACAGAAATGCGACGTGCTTCCACGGAAATGCTATGTGCTTCCACAGAAATGCGACGTGTTTCCACGGAGAAACTGCGTGTTTCCACGAAGAAGCTGCATATTTGTACGGAGAAAAGGATTTCCATGGAATAACAACGCGTTTGTACGGAGAAGCTGCGTGTTTCTACGGAGAAGGGTTGGCCCTTATGGGCCACCGTAATAACACGAGGCATGCATGAGAGATTTCCTAATTACACTTTATTACGATTATAGCCATAAATGATCGGTCCACTGAGCTCAGTGGTTTGATCCAAACACAAGGCATGTACAGTAAAGTCGCCATTCGTACAAACAATTTGCTGCTCAATAATTCCAATTCCAAGTGAAAGAAGACCTTCAAAATAAGTTTAAATTGATATCCTTCAACACT
The DNA here is from genome assembly GCA_016169945.1 of Trachythela sp. YZ-2020. NCBI lineage: Eukaryota > Metazoa > Cnidaria > Anthozoa > Malacalcyonacea > Clavulariidae > Trachythela > Trachythela sp. YZ-2020. The sequence goes on from JADLSH010000114.1 coordinate 1,788,743, forward strand.
CGGCTCGTTGGCCACTTTTTTTTATCACAGTAGACACCTGTATGCTATAACGTAGCTATTTTTATCCATGTAAGCGAGAAAATGGAGAATAGTATTTTCCCGACAATATTTTTGCTTTCCAAAGTAGTTGGTGTTACAGAGTTTACTATTAAATAAATATCGATTACTTCATGGTTGTTGAGTGCGTACGATTCTATTTATGAGTTGTGAAGTATCGCTAAACAAATGAGTGACCGCAGCGTTGCAACTATGAAGTAATTTGTTTATTATACAAGTATAGAGATAAATATGTGACACTGACAGACTCACAGGGAACAACTCGCAAGCGAAGTATATTTAGCCTCAAAAACATATTTCTTACCGCATATTTCTTCATTTTCTTACTGAAATTCCAATCAGAGAAGTGTTTCTTAACTATTTTTAGCCTTAAAGGACATTGGCAATAAAAATTTAGTTTGTCTAACTTGAAAGAACTCTTAAAATTATATATAAAACTGTATTATCGACTTTTTCATATCTTGCTTAGTTCTTGAAATATTTTGACTGAAAGCAATGAGCTGTCTGCCATCTTGGTTTTAGTGACGTCACAAGCAGGGTTAGCCGTATAAAACTACTCCTAGGTGACCAAATAACAATTACTAGATGTTTTAGACGTTTTCAGTTAATTTGTTATTTGACATAGTGATCGAAGTATATTTTTGGCTCATAATGATCAGTGGTTGTCTAGATAAAAACTTTGCGTGACCCTGGTTGTGACGTAACATGCATATCCACAACAATCCAAGATGGCGGACAGCTCACTGATTTATGATGATTTCGATCTAAATATTTCGAGAACTAAGCAAGATATGAAAAATCGTTAATAGAGTTTATTATATAATTGTAAGAATTCTTTTAAATGAGACAAACTATTTTTTTATTGCCAATGTCCTTTAAGTGGTTTCTGTGATGGTAACATAGTCGCTTTATTACCGAGAAACGTAGTAGAACTCTCACTTCGGTGATTTTGCCAAAACCGGCGCCATGTTTACAATTATGGGCACAAAAACACTAGCCAATCAAAACGCTAATACGATAATTCACCACATGTGGGAAAAATCGTCCGACCAATCAAAACGCTAAGACGATAATTTTCACATGTGAAAACTATCGTCCAGCTTGAGGATACGATTTTTATTTCACCCATCTACTGCACAGAAATCTCTGTACTTATATAAAAATAGAAACTTATTAATATAAGTCAGAACCTGTATTCAACCAAATATCAATTTAACTAATATCATATCATTATACCTAGAAACTTTACCCAAGCCATATATTCCAAGCTCTGTTCCCTTCTTTGCTGGCAGAGATGTTGAAGTTGAAGAAATAACAAATCTTATAACAAACCAATCGACACGGCTGTTAAACATCTGGGGATCTCCTGGATTTGGTAAAACATCTACAGCTATTGAAGTAGCGCACCACCTCGGGTACCCTGTTTATTTTTTTAAATTGCAGGGTTATACTACAGTAGATGAAGTTTTATCTAAAATTTTAAGTATTTTTAAAAGTAATTTAGCAGATCTTAGTCTAACACCTATAGACAAAATAGTAAGTATTTTTAGAAAAATTGTTTCTCCAATTTTTCTTATATTTGATAACCTTGATGATCATCTCGCTAGTGTAGGTAGTTCCGCTAAACTAACACGTTTGTTTGAAGAATTGTTAGACAGCAATGTTAACATCAATCTACTTGTTACAACTAGGGAGCTTTTGGAAAATATGCGCGGTCAAATAACAGGTTTTCAAGACTTCCGAATTCGACCTCTTCATCCAGTTTCGTCTGTTGAATTTGTTCGTCAACTTCTCCCTTCATGTTCTGAAAGTGTTGTTGCAAAGGTGGCTAGAATTTCTTCCCATGTTCCTCTGGCAATGAAACTCGTTGCCTCGTTAGTTGAAAACAACACTGAGGATACGGCGAATAAAATACTTGAGGAATTAAGTCTTTCGGGAAATCTTTTAGAGCGGATGGACAGTCCATATGAGAAAAACATGCAAAGGATATTCGAGACTCCTTTTGAGCTGTTGACGTTAAGTGACAAACATGCGCTGATTTCACTAACCGTGTTTACATCAGCTAGAATAGGTAAAGATGCTGCGATTGACGTTGTTGCTGGAGAAATGGGGGTTGCAAAGGCCGCACAGAGCCTTAAAACACTTGTTAAGAAATCGCTAATTGATGAAGATCCCAATGGAGAATATTACTCTATTCACCCTCTTATCTTTTCTTTTGTCGTTGATAAATCAAAAGAATGTGATTTTGAGAGTGTTTTCAATTCCTCTAGAATTCGCTTTGGCGCGTATTACTTGCTTCTGTTTGAAAGGTTAAATGACGATTTCCTTGCCGGAAAGTCGATAGAGAGTCCCCAACTGACAGACACAATGCTACATTTACCGATTGCCATAGATCAATCTATTACATATAGTTTGCAAAATTCCCAAGATCTTTTTCGCATCTTATCTAAAGCTGAAATATTACTTTTTCTTGTTTCTCGTTCCCAAAATATTCCCAAACTATATGATTTAGCTATAGAAAAATGCAGGGCCGAGCAATACAACGATTACGTACGTAAGTTGTATGTCAGCAAATATTTTCATAGTATTGCCTTTTCCCCTTTTGTCTCGAATATACATTCAGACGTACCTAAGCATACAGGTAAAGACGCCATGTTGTTGTCGAAGGGTAGTGCAGCAAAACTAGGTTGTTACGAAGGAATTTCATTTATTTCCAAAGGAAATATTGAGTCAGGTATTGAATGTATTGAAGAACATCTTGACGGATTACAAACATGCACTGATCAACAACTTGTAAAATGCTTATGCCTGCAGCTTCTTTCACTTGTTTACACTAATTTGAAAGAGTACAGCAAATCGAGCAACTTCAGTAGAAAGGCTATCGAGGTTTGTGAAGAAGTTGGTAATTACAATCTCTTCGTAATTGGTGATTGTGAGCAAACTTCCACTCTGACGCAAACGAAAGATAAAAGCGAGCAATTAATACTGTTTGTCCATTTGTTATCTATTTGGTCAAAAAAATACTTAAGTGACGAGACAAAACTGTACTTCTTTAATCTTGCGAATAAATTACAGCAGCAGTTAGAGAATAACCAATTTTGTTCGTTTTATCTATTTCAAATACTTATGTACGGTGATTTGGTTTCAGCTTATCTTGGTTCTCGTGTTGGACAAGACGTTTTTTTGGATGAAAAGATCGAGTTTCTTAAGAAATCACTGAAGTCTGATGAGTGTTTCTGCTTGACAGAAGGAGCATTTCCGAGTATGTCGGAGACGTTTGCGACTAAGTCTTGTTTGCCTGAGCGATTGTTCAATTGCTATACTATAAAAATGATAATGAGCGACCATACAAAAAAGCAAAGTTTGAATGTTGACACATGTCGTGACGCCCTTGATCTTTCACGTAAACAGTATGGTAAACAGCATCAGAACACCGCATTCTGTTACCTTCAAATTGGCTTGGCTGAGAATACTGCTGAGAATTACACTTCTGCTCTTGATGCATTTGATAATGCTATTGAAATTATGACAGCCACTCAGGATGGCAGCAACAACAATAATGAGGAGCTTGCTAAGGTTTATATTGGGAGAGGAGAGACGTATACATGCATAAATGATTTCGAATCCGCTATTGCATCTTTCGAAGAAGCACTTGATATTAGAAGGACATTGTTCAATGAAGATAATGAACAAATTGCTCAAAATCTATTTAAGCTCGGGATGTCGCAAAGGGATGTTGGTGATTTGTCTTTAGCTCTTGGAACACTTGAACGCGCTCTGCAAATATGGATAAAATTGCATGCTGATAACCCCAGCTCTTTGAGGTATAGGTATATAGAGCTATGTTATGTTGAAATGGGAAGAGCGCACAACAATCTTGGCAACAACACTGAAAGTATAAAATGCCTTAAAGCTGCACTTGAAGTGACAACAGATGACGATCAAGAGTGCTCACTTGCACAAAGTTTTATTTGTGTAGAACTTATAAATTTGAATGTAGATGAAAACTTGTACGCGGAATTGTTGGATAGTAGTTTACCTGGAATCAAGGAAGATTATAAGTCTTGCTTGGTTTTGCTGTATTTGACATTAGGTTCAAAACAACTTGAGTCAGGAAAGTATGATGCTGGTCTAGCGTCGCTTCGAAAAGCTCTTGATATTGAATTAGAGGTAACGTTGGGGGGATATATTTCTATTCGAAAGGAGACAGTTGCCTTGTACATTGCAATGGTGAACGCCTTAGTTAAAATTGGAAAGTTTGAACTGGCGAGAAGGGCAATTGACAGAGCTACGAAGATAGCAGAATCATTTCCTGAAGGTAAACAACATCTTTCGGTATTTTGTTTTTATAGCTTGAGGGGTCGCATTCAGAATGAAATGCGAGATTATGTTGCAGCAATTGAATCACTCGAACATGCACTTCTGCAGCTTCCAAAAATTTCTAACGCAGCCTATGACAAATCCGAAGTATTGGAGAGTCGTATAGCGCTTGCTAAAGCTTATTTCTATGAAAGATCCTATAAGGAGGCGCTCACATCGATTTATGACGCACTGTCTATCATTAAAGATGATTTTCCTGAAGGAAGCGAAACTGAAGCTGAATTGTATCTCTGGGTGGCCACAATCGCACAAAATATGGATAACAGAAGTTTAGAAGTGAGTAATTTGCGCTTAGCCTACAAGATGTATTCAAAAATTCTAGGAGAAACCCATTTTAAGACACAACAATGTTACATTTCATATGCTAGAGCTCTTATAAATTGACTGTTCATATTCCTGTTTCTGAACACGATCAAAGTATATATACAAATTATCAGTGTTAAGACTATAAGCAGTGCTTATACAGAGACAACAATATAGTTCATTTAAATTCAGCAGTGACGTGGTTTCGCTTAAAATTTTGCACTTGTTATCGTCCAGTGATAATCATAAAAATTCTGCAAGCCAACATATTTTTTTGACCGCAAGTAAGACTGCATTATAGGTTTCAATTTTGACAATGCTGCTTATTCTAGACAACTTTTGTTCACATCATGCCGAGGAACATGAGATTAGAAAGTTTTGCCATTGTGATTAAAACGACTGATATTCCTCTTTTGAAAATAGCCATCGTGATTCGTGACGTTTGATACGTGACGTTTCAGGCACCTTGTAAGAGCATGATTGTATATTTCAGAGTCTGGTGGGATGTTTTTAGCATTTGGGGATTTTTTTATCAATGGCTATTTGAAAATTGAACTTTGAATCGAAATTCGAATTAACCTTTTTCTATGAAAAACTAGCCTGCAAGACAGGCTCTCGCGGGTCAGGGTTAGGAAGACGAGACTGGATGTTTGCTAAGATATTTGCTTGGTTGCAGCGTTGATTAGGATTTCGCAAAATGTCAACAAAACATTTTGTCTGAAAGTTGATGTTTTTATACTCGTATATTTATTGATATTATCTGTGTTAGGCGGGATTGAACATTTCTGTTGCAAAAAACATGACCTTCTTGAGCCAGGGACTGTCAGTAATATGCTAAGAAAAAGAAATATGCAATTTTAACTTTAGACGAAGTTATACTATTTGAAAACATGCTCACCCCATCTAACATAGATAGAACGTTTATATGATAATTTCTCACCCCCCTCACGGGTCACCCGAGATTTTAGTGAATGCAATGCCATATATACAAGCCCTATAGCTTGCTAAGAGTTGTAGTTTGTTGCCATTTTGCTGATACTCAGTATTATGTGACAGATGTCTATACATATATAACGGTATTCAAACTGTGGTATTTTGATAAGCTGAAATCTGGATATAATTTCCAGTAACTGATTCTCGTGTTGCATGTAAAATCATATTTCATTCTCGTAATCAAATAACTAAGGATAATTTTATAAAATATTAAATTGAACTGAGTACACACGAAATCAAGAATATCTCGGTAGTTTATTGTTAGAATATCTCCAAGACAGATTAATATTTTTTTATTTGTGTAGTTAGAAAGCATTATAGTAAATCACTTTAATCAAATTTCTCCACTGCAGTTTTTTTAATCAACTACTATATACGCCTATTTTCAGGGACGCTGGGACGATAAAAGTGCACAAGGGAATGTTTTCACATAGCGATTTGTCGGACCCATTTCAAGTTTTGCTGAATATTGAGAACAAAGAAATTGTCAATTGCATGGTGATGTCACTAGATGACGTTTACACCACGAATTTTTCAGTTATCGCGAAAATAAATGTATAAAATGGTCCGACGGATACTAGTGTGAAAACGATAAAAAGCTATAATCTCATTCTTATGAACTAACGAAAAGTTATTTTTTCTTCGTCGGAATTTTCATTTGTCAAATATAATGTAAATAGGAAACAGTTGTTCGTTTTCGTTCATGCACCTTCAGGTAATACTGTTTGAGAATGAAATCCAGAAAATACCAGAAAAATAACTATGATGTTTAAAATTTTGAAAAACGTGGTTTATAGGACACTTTTTCATTGTTTTTTTCCCATCTCAATTTATGTTGTTACACAACGAGGTTGATAGTCCAAATAACAATGGTAACGAATTGCGAAATGTAGCATCCTTGCCTCGTTTCAGCGTCTCTACCAATTTATAGATTGGTCAGATAATATAGTTTCGTTTACGCTTTATCGATTTTCTAATAAGAGAGGACTCTAAGCTCGTTCGCACTTACGAGAGATAATAAAGAATTGAGAAGAGTTTTTGTCTCTTTTCTGTATCTTACTATTCTCACGTAACATTCATTGTAAGAGCCGTTAAGTGCAAACGAGTTTGGTAGCCAGTAAATTTTGTCGCATCATACTTCTTCAATATATTATTAAACTTAATTATGTAAAATAAAAAGTATAAGTCTTTATCATTTGAAAGAAATATAATATACTACAACTTTTTTCAATTTTATATAATTGTCTTACGCCACGTTACACACTGCGATTTGTTATGGCGATTTCAGATATAGCTGACAATAATGAATATTGTCAAATATTATGTCGACAGATGTCGTTAGCACGTATTTTTTAAACTATTTAAAACATATTGAAGTGGATCTTAAATCAGCCTGACAAATCGCAATTTGTAAACGCATACACTTTCATGTAATAGGGCTAAAAAATTTTCTTGTAACTCGCCATTTCAGAAAAAAACTATAGGAAAAACTTACTTTGAGTACCAAACGTCTAGCTCATAATAGCACGCTGGAGACATCTTAGAAATTTTGTTTTCTCAGTTGTGACGTCACAATAGTCATATGCATGTTAAAAACACACGTTCACTCATTTTACAATTAAGAAATAACGAATGAAACAAGTGTAAAAGGTCTTGGTATTGTATTTAGTATATCAAGTTCTTTCAAACGAACAATTCTTATATATATATTTTCTCATCTACTGTGGTTGATTTAAGTAATGTTGCTACGTACACGAGTTTTTGTATCGTGAAAACTCCATAATTTCAAGTGAAATAACGTTGTAAATATATAATACGATAACGTAATAACTTCATTACTTATACAATATAATGTTAATTAATGATATGAATATAAAAGCCGAGACGAAATGTAAAAGGGTGGTGCTGCATGAAGAACAAGAGATGCATATCGGATACATAACAAATTTAAATGTACTTTAAACTATTCAAAAGTGAGAAACAGTTGGGCTTAATATAATCCAAGAATGTTTAAGGTTATAAGCAAAATCCACAAATATAAATTTGTACAATATAAAAGGTGTGTGTTTTTTCTATGGGAATCTATTTACTCTTAAACATCTCTCAAAACAGAATAAACTGAATGACATGCCATCGGACACCTACAGAGCCCTTCACGTACGTGACAACACTGGAAAAACGAAAGTCTACATCTTCCTCTCCACATGCGCTGTGACAAAAGCTGCACACTTAGAGATTGTGACACACCTATCCACATTCCACAAAGTGTTTTCTGAATGCATGCAGGAGATTCGCAAGTTGCAAGTCGTTGCCACAAAGCATGATCCTACGTAACGCGTCAACCTACAGTACACAATACAAGTACAAAAACTGTAAGTTGCATAAAAAAAACAACAAACATTAGCTACCGCAAAACAAAAGTTATGAAGCTAAAATGCATTTGAAAAGCATTGCCAAGACAAATAAATGCAATTATTTCTTTAGGCCTTTATTTCTATTTCCAAGCAAAGTTTCACACAAGGTTTCAAGGGTTTCAAGACACGAAAAACAACCATTCATACGAAAGGTTTTATACGAAATGTCAAAAGGAGAAAAGAGTAAAAGACAGGTCAAGTAAGGTCAAGTTCAATGCACCCACTTCCGTTTTTAATTAAAAATTAACCAATAGTTTGTCAGAGTAAATAGAGTACTTCACGTAACAAATTATATAAGTAACTGAATAATTATTTACTTACTTTTGGCTTGTGGAAGGTACGAGTTCAGCCATTTCAACAAGAAACAAAACGAATGTCAAAAAATTTTACGACGCCGTGAAATTTGCAAAAGTACGTCGTCGATGAGGTGACGACGCGCTTGTCTTGTAGCGTACGCATGCGCAGTCAGCTAAAGTTGGAAAATTTACTTCCTGGCGGCCGCGTCGTGACCGGGCGTCGTCGCATCTTAAGCTCGCTCTTATCTGCTGCCGACGAACTCAGAGCCAGTAGCGTACTGAGCGAGAGGTGTAGGGGGTGTTACATTTTTGAAAAATACGGTCGGTAAATTGACCTTCCTCGGTTAAAACGTAGAATTTGAAATTCAGGCTAAGTCTTTGCAGACTGGCAGTTGAAAGCTCGTAGCTTAAATAGACATTAATTGCAAGAGAATGCCTGAACACTTAATATGAATAATCCTGGTTTCGCATCAAACATCTTTAGTTCTGAGCATAGCGTCCTAATCTCAGACGCCTGTGACTTCATCGAGTGAGACTACCCTAGCTGTGGCAGTAACTAAAATATTTGCCCGCAACAAAATTTTCCCGCCCGCTAAGGAGATGCCTGCGGATAAGGGCATGTCAAAGGCGATTACATCACTGGTGTTTTGAGGGTTTTCACTTGTTTCCATCTATCAAACTGACGTTACGCAATTTTCCCGATTTTCAAAGATTTTCATATTCGTTTTTCTTGATTTTTCTTCATCAATTCGGTTAGGGTTAGGTTAGGGTTAGGTTTTGGGTTATGGTTTAGGGGTTAGGGTAGGTTTTAGGGTTAGGGTCAGTTACAACTGAACTTACAAAGTTTTTAACTTTACTTCATAGTTGAAAAAATGACGTAACGTCAGTTTGGTAGATGGAAACAAGTGGCGACTTGTTTTGTAAATTGTAATTGAGATAGTGAAAGCTGGCTGCGCCTTTTCAGATTGAAACAGAATTTCCATGAAAAATATTGCGCAGACATCGATGTATATGAATTGTAATTCTTAGAATAGTGGTTAGGAACGTCACGATTCATTACTGAGCCAGAGAGTCGTTATAAAGTCGTCGAATTTTGGCAAGTTTATGATCGTATTTTATATTGCGTATATTTGTCAAATTTGGAATGCTCAAATTTCATCGAGAGGTAAGGAAGTGAATAGATTTGATGTTAGTAATACTGAAATTTAGTGGAATATTTTGATTTGACCAGTGCTTTGGCAATGGATCATTGATTTGAAGATATGAGAACAGTGGAAATGACATTTTTAACAATGACTTATTTGATTCGGAACTTCCTTTGATCTTGAACAACATACCATAACGTACAAATACCATATCATACCATATCATATGACATCCATACCATAGAATAATTACAAATCCAATGTGTAAACCAAATAAATTTTAATTCACATCAGATCTCAATAACAAAATGTTTATATTTGTCCGACACCCACTCTGGAAAGTTTGTATCACACGACCGAGATTGATTTCTCTGTATATTTACTATTACAGTCAAACCGGAGGAACATTGCAATATTGCCACGCAATATTGATTTGGAGATTGCTCTGAGCAATTTGCAACCGAAGCGAACAAATTGCAAATTGAAATTCACAACCAGATGTGTGAACAAAGCCTCTGATTTGCTTCTAGCAAAAGAAGAAACCAATCAAATGCTCTGCACAGTTAGATTGGAGCTTCCTTTTTGCTATTAGCCAATCAGAGGCTTTGTTTACAAAACAGGTTGTGATTTTCAATTTTGCAATTTGTTCACATCAGTTCCAAATTGCTCAGAGCAATGTCCAAATCAAAATTTCAATATTGTATGACAATATTCAATGTTCGCAAGAGAACATCCGGTTTGACTGTAAATTTTCAAAATCTCGGTCGGCCATTTTCCAAACTTTCCAGTCAGGTCTGACACAATTTTTTCCCGTATTACAGTCGTTCGAATAGAAGTGTTCCGAAAAATGTTCATCAATTCATTTCCTCACTTTGACAAATTATTACTAACTGGTAAACTCAAACAGAAAGTTAGGAACTTTTGAAGAAAATTATCTCAAAGTGAGGAAATGAATTGATCAACATTTTTCGGGACGCTTCTATTGGCACAACTGTAAACATGCTTAACCCATTAACTGGTAGTAACCTACCACTGACAAGTAAAATCATCTGGCATTAGACAGAGTAAAATACTAAAGTAGGGTGCATCTTGGGCATTGTCAGCTAATGGGTTAATATATGATATGACATAAAATTAAGTTTTTAAGCATTCCCTTGGTTGCCGTGGCCGAGTGGTTAAGGCATTGACTATAAGTCAACATTTGTGTGCTGATTATAACTACTATAATGGGGATATATTATCTTATCTCCTCATTAGCTTCATAACAGAGCCACATCTCTGCATGCTAGCTGCCCTGGGGTCTGCAACTGGACTAACCAGCAAAGGCCGCAGAAGCATCTCAAAAGTCGGGGGGGGCACCACCAAAAGGGGCACCAATCTGTGGTATACACAGCATCGTTATTTTTTGGGGGGTGGTTAAAAATATCCTGATGGTACAATGTACGGAACAAACATTGTAGGTGGGTTTAACGGGATCACCCCAGGGAAAAATTAAGACAGGTTAAGGTCTCTGCAACACCATTTCCTGCATTCTGAGGCAATTTTTTACCCATTCTAAAAGTTATAAGCACATGGATTTTTCCCAAATGGGCACACTCAAACCAGAAAAAAGGGCAGTTTCATTTCAGAAAAGGGGCACTTATTCCATTTTGAAGAAAACTAGTGGGACACATGCCCCCTGTGCCCCTCCCCCGGTTCTGCAGCCTCTGCTAGCCAGCATTGAGCATGAGTCTGGTGTCATGTGTTAAGAAACACAGATGGGATTCAGTAACAGTGTAGTATTTGAGTATTTTGAGTAAATATCTGTTTGTACACTCAGTGAGTTGTAAAAATAGGTACACTAAGCGTACGAGTATCCGCGCAAAGAGATGTTAATGGTTGCTGTGAAAAACTGCATTCACATTTTGCCATTTCTCCTGAGTACGGGAGAAATGAAATCATTAAGGGCAAATCTTATATACACATCTAAAATAATTAATAATTTAGGATAGTAATATGGGAATGAATGTACCAATTAAGAGACTAAATGCATGAGAAAACGACCGTTTCATTTTGTACAACATTAATGTGAGAGTTTGCAGATTACTGCAGTTGACTAATATTGTGTAAAACTGCCTGAAAATACAATACTAATAATAACAATAGAAAATACGTTTCGAGCGAAGGTCCTTCGTCTGGCAGTTAGTAGGAAGTTAACTTCTGGAAGTTTGTAGGAAGTTAACTTCCAGACGAAAGGCCTTCGCTCGAAACGTCGGTTTCTGATCGCCACGGTTTCTGAGCTAGAGGAGAGGGAAACTTCTGCCTACTTCCTCGACTCTCTTTGATGTACCGATCATCCAACGTTTTGAATGAATAAAACAGGTTGTATTCTGTTATAACCGGTTTTAATTCAGAACGCATGCGCATGAACGTAAAAACGTGCCCGCGTTTGTTCAAAACATTGCGGTTGTTTCGTGCCCTGATCATGATTTTGAGAAAACAACTGTTGCTCTATTTCTTTACCGAGACTCCACGTTGGAGAAATATCTAGTGATCTTCATATCTAGTAAAGTTATCTTTACATAACGACCAACAGAAAATTATATAAACTAGTAGTTACTATCGCAAGGAAAGTGCTGCCTTGATGCACAAACAGCATGGAAAATTCCTGAATATAATTAGTATTAAATATTTAACTTATTGAAATTGTTAATGAAACACTGTATGTATTGATTTATTTTGTTGTCAAAACATTGAGATTACAACACTGTGACTACAACACTATACTATTCTAAATAGTGTATAGTACAGTATTAAGCAACATATCTGAGTGTGCTATTGTTACTGCAACTCTTGGTACCAACATCAAAATATGTTAATAGAAGTCATTGTTTACTTCAAAGTTGTCAATGGGATCTTGAATAATTAATTTGAAATCATAAAATCAATCTCTTAATATTTTTGATGTGCATTTAGCTGGTTGTCTGTTTCATAAGCTATTGATAATGCATTTGCCATGTGCAGTCTGTCAGAATAGTCTTTGACTCTTTGTTTCCATCATTCTGTAGATGTTTCATACATGTATTTAATCAACATTTGGTTTCATCAGTGTTCATCTGTACTGCGCAGTAAATTGTCGAAATACATGATTATACAGCATGCAAACCAACATAATGGTGTCTCTTTCCAAAACAACTTTGGAACACATTACACAGGATCCGCACCCACATGACATGTTGGAAATAAATAATTCCTCATATAGCAGTTTGCACCCCATAAGAGATGATGTAATATTATATATATCCATATTATTTCAAAACAACCATTTTGTTGAAGTAAATATACATTTCTGTGTAATCCAGCTGTTCAGATGGTGGCAGTCAGTGTAATGATTAACATTAAGCTCAGTAAGAATTCCAAAACCCAAAACTATATAACGAAAAAGAAATATTTAGTATGTGAATTTACCTGTGTAAGGAAAAAGAGGGGGAGGAGATGACTATAAATGAAAGTCTGCAGTATACGAGCATGCATAATAGTTCAACAAAATGTATTACGAAATATAAGATCCAACTTGAGCCGATTCATATTTAATTAGCAATTACTGAACGAGGTTGAGCGTGATATGAAGAATTATCATGCCCGAAGTTTGCCGTTATCAACCGAAGCCGCAGGCTGAGGTTGATAACGGCAAACTGAGGGCATGATAATTCTTCATATCACGCGAAAACCGAGTTCAATAATTGTTTTATTATTTATTTAAAAAATTAAAAATATCTTGCGTGCTAGACAGTCAAGAATTACGAAATGCGCGAGGTCAACAAAGAAGTTGCATAATATTCCCCGTCGCTTGCAGCGTCAGTTGCATATTGACGCGTCAATAATTATCATATTGACTCGCTTGACCATATTTGGCAAGCTGTCGCCACGTAAAGAGCCTGGACACGAGGTTGTTGAGTTGATATGACGATTTCACAGTTGGCTGTTAGCCAATCAGAAACCAGGAATTTTTTAAATAAATAATAATAGGTTTTATTGTTCATAATTCGACACAGCACAGAGTGCTACTCCGAGTCGGTATTTAACGCCTGGTATTTATATGGCATAATTTCGCATATTGTATTATTGGTTATGAATATAAAATGGTAAAAAATATTTACTAACAGTATAGCTCATAATTTGTAAAGAAAATACATCAATACGAAATTATGGTTCGATGAACCGATTGTATTTTGTATTTATTACTAATAGGTCTATGTAATGTTTACAACACGAGCGCCGTGTTGTATCGGATATACAAACTCGAGTCAAAGACGAGATTTTGTATATCCGATACAACACGGCCGCTCGTGTTGTAAACATCTTGTGAAACGTCTTGATGAGAACATTCGTATTCTTCAACAATTTAAAATAAATGAATGATATTTGGTGAGAAAATTGAACTTAAACTTTATGTAAATCAGCATGATTCTGTATCAGACATACAATCACGCTCATGATTTCTTTGTGTTTTCATCATGAATTATTAATGAGTTTCACAAGATTGTTTTACAACATTGTTCAAACTGTCGCAAACCGAGGTTTAAACACAGCGAGTGCATAAATGCCATAAATATATATAAATGCTGACGGTGACAACGTGAATTACGAGACTTTCGCATTTGTTTACGAACAATTTTGTGGTATGTATTGACTATAAGACAAAAGGAAATATCGAATGAATAAACCTACCTTTAGAAATGAACTCTTTTCCCCCAAAACGTAAAACAACAATGTATATTTAGTGGCCTTCTCTTCCCTCATTCGCTCTTCGAGAACTTCGAGTGTTTTCCAGTGATTTTCACCTCGTGTTGGCTGCATATTTTAAAAATCTCCATAGTCATAACGTCGCTCGCATATTACCGAACGTAGTATTCGGTAATAATCGGATTGCCATCGTAAACTTCTAGTGCATGTTAATCGCATGTAAATCCCTTACTGCACGTCATAATATGACGTCACAAATGTGGACATACACAAATTCTCGATACGGTTCAGTATATAGAACTCTTGGCGGGAAATTCAAACATGTTAGGATGTCAAGCATAGGGTACTGCCTCGCGGCAGCAATTAATAAATTTGAACTGTGTTTAGAAAACCGGAAGCGAAGCAAACGAAGGCTCGATTAAGAATTTAAATATATAGAATTCAAATTTTGTAGGATACTCGTGCACTATTTAAATAGGCATACCTTGCTTCCTAATTGAAATGAGATTGATATGAAATGTCAAGTGAATCTGTAAATTCGCGAATCATTTCCACAGAGTTAAAAGTTATCAAAATGTTTATATTACTTACTAAAAATACGTCTTTAACATTAGTGATGCTCAAAACAATATAATATATACAAAAAAGTGCTCTGGCAATAGTCTTGCATCGATGTAGGATTTCCATCGTAAATTATAAAAGCCTGTCCATGTTTTATACAAAGCTCTCTCCTCAGTAGTCCGCCATCTTATATTATCAATATCAATCCAGTTGTTCATAGAGGTCAAAGAGTAACATACGTCATTTTAAGTTTGCTATCACTGATTTGCTAGAAGCTTAACAGACACACAACTAGTACAGTTATATGCAATAGAAGTCCTTGTTTGGTGAAAATTACAAGATAGATAGATTTACTCTGGTATCATTTGCTTTCCATTATTATATACTACCAGTGCATTTAGAATTGACCACTTCAATTGTGTCACACCATATATAGCACTTATTTAAATCCTATCTCAGTTCAGTTCAGGGTGGTTTAGGGCCACCAAGATACGGTATTAAAATATTTTCATGCAGTGTGAGTCATCGCTCAGGTAATCTAACTAGGAATAGTTTACACTAAAACTGCCCCCGGCTGGTTATGTAGATACTGTTATAGCAGTGGAGATAATGCTCGTATCCCATGTACTATGTCTTTGAGATCAGTGACTGGTATATATACGGAGCAGGAATTCACGTGCTTTGTTCATGTTTTCGCAATTAAACTTTTAGAAATCATCATGTCTTTCAGTCTTTGTCAGGCTGGCAGAAATAGATATTTTGACAACTCTAAAAAGCAATCAATTGCACATGAATATGCCCCTGGGGTTCTCAAACACTGAATTTATTAACTCTTTATCGTTTTTCGCCTTGCGCCGTAATTACGATCGGTTGTTTCAAAATGTAAATATCGCCAGACGTGTTTATTCTCTGGCAACAGGACACGCGTCATTCGATAGCTTATGACTTCCTCTTTAAAATTATATTTAGTTTGTCCCGGTTCATATTACATATCCAAATTAATTTGCATACATGTTCATAAATTATCTAAAAATTTTACAATTATTGTTAAAATAACCCTGAATTGCCAGAACAGGGTTCAGAATTTTCGAGCAAATGTTAGCAAATTTTGGACCAAAATTGTAGCTCATATAAAAAGGAATATTATTGGAAAGTTTCATTGCATTTGAAGAAGTAGAAGTATTTTATTTTATTTTTTGAAAGTCGCATGCAAAATGCCGAGATCGTTGAAATTTGATTCCCGCACGCGGAAATTAATTACGAAATGCCATATAAGGTCAGTGTTGATTGCTATAAACCAATGAAAATCCGCCATCTAGGCAATTACATCACGCGGAATCGATTGCCGGTACTTTCAATACGCTAGGATGCAAAGCCGCGGAGATTTAGCTTCCGAAGTTGCCCGAGCGTGCGCCGACAAAACCGGGATTTCGCAATTAGACGGGATTTTCACGAGAAAAGTCGAGAATTGTCATAAAATGGCTAGTTTATTTAGTATGGATATTTAAATACATCCTTTCGAACAGGATTTTCAAGAGCTATCCAATGGTCACACTTAGGAGTTTGTAGCGTGTAAACCAAAGGTAGGAAAGCGAAATGAATATATAATTAGTTTGTATTATTGTTAATTTGTAAACAATACAAAGTTCAGAGGTGTTTGCAAGGGGCTAAATTGGCCGCGTAGCATTGTAAACAAACACAATTTACTTCGCTAAAGACATCGTAAAACGCTGAATCGAACGGTGGTATTTTCATCTACATAGCATGCACTGAACCGAAGATATGAACCTGCAAAATATAGGGCGATATCGCCCTAAAATTAAAGTGCACCTCACCCCAAAAAATTTTTTTGGCTTTATCAAATCTTGGCATCATTTCTAGTATATCCGTGAAAATTTTTTTTAATTTGGCCAAATCGTTAGATTTTTATGGCGTTTTGAACTTAGCTTTCGATGGACCTTGGCCGTCGTATCTTCTAACCAAAAAGAGCCTGGGTCTAGCCCATTTTCTGACGTCACACAAGGTAGTCGGCATTTAGCTTTGATCGGCTTGTATTCAGTTCGCCATTTCGGCTTTGCTTGCCTAGAATCAATCGAAGTTTACACTGTTTTTTTCTGGCTATCATGTCTAACCATGAACAGACTAGCACACAGGATATATATAATTGCTATATATGGATAGAATCAGCTTTAGAAGAGCTATCTAACAATATGCCGCATTAAGCAATTAAGCTATATCTGTAAGACTGTATTATTTAGTTCGAGCACGTTGAAAATCCAACTTCGCACGCGTGTAGTCATCTAAAACTACAACTTGTTTACACGAATACACGATATAGGTCACTGCTATATATATACAAAAAAATCGCCTTTTTCTGGGCTATCTCTTGGTATGAAGCATGAGAATATATCTTGATTATTGACTTCAGGCGTATCAAAAAAGTTTACCCCTACTACAGCACAATTAGTACACACGATATATTTTCGTCATTTGACCCGCGAAACATACATCGATTTTCGTGCACATTTCCTTGAGAACTACAAACGTTTCATACATCTAAGATGCGTAGATCGAAAGCTCTGTTCAAGAGAAACATTTTACGTACAGTTTCGTGCTTGTAGGTCTGATATTGGCTGAGTTATGTCACTTATGAAGCGATATCCAAATGGAATATTACTCACACGTCTTTCGCAGCGCCAATGTCACCGCGGCGCGAAATGAACTTAGTAAAATATATTTAAAGCTATTTTGTTGATAAACACATGTTTTATGCATGGGTAGAAAGCTGTAGGCATGACGAACACGCTCATAGTTGTTTCAAGGTTGTAGATTCAATATTTACAAAGTTATACGGGCAAATAGATCGGTTGTATATCTCTTTAAACCGGTATCCGTTCTTTAAAGTCCTGCGCTTGAAAGCTGCCGGAAAACATACAAAATTTGTAGTAATGTTTGAATGGAAATACACAAGCTATATAGACATATCATACATGAAAATAAAGCTCTCTTCGTGACGGGATAGCTATTGGTTATTTCAAGTTCGTAGTTCATTATTTATGAGGTATTCGCCCACAGGCAAAGTGTACTAAAATTCAACGGACTAAACTTCTAAAAGTATACATAATCCCGGGGAAACATACATCGATTTTCGTGCACATTTTCTTGAGAACTACACACGTTCTATGCATGTAAGATGCATAGATCGAAACCTCTGATCAAGAGAAACATTTTACGTACAGTTTCGTGCTTGTAGGTCTGATATATCATATGTAGATGGCCGACAGTATACTAGTCTAGGACCTGTATAGGAGTTTGTATGCATTTCATTTAGCACAGGCAATCTCAACTGTTTTAGGGTAAAATGACCATGGCGGTCAACATGGCATATGTGCGAAAACCTGAATCCGGGACGAAAGTCCTGAAAATGACCCGCCCTGAAACGGCAGTGCCGACATAGCTCTAACTTCCGAAAAGCAGAAGCGACAGCCTTTCTGAAGTGCTTATAGTGTTTAGAAGGTTGCTTTTAGGGTAGTTATTGGAAGGAAAATTGTCTAAGTATAATATTTTACAAGAAAATGACCATGCACCACCCCAGGTCAACTGCTAATTATCCATGAAATAACTAATATACCTGGCAGAGATTAAATTTTCTTATTTCCTAACAATTTTTATCATGGGATGAAAAACTATGCTTAATTTAATATAATTATTGTAGATTTCATAAGGATTGACATTGTTTTGTTTAAATATAATACATTTTATTTCACTTTTTCACCAAAACACGATTTCAGCCATATTTTGCCGTCTTGTTTGCTTTATCGCCGAGTCTCGCAAGTATCATCAATTGTTGTACTTTTACATAATGATAGATGGCTAAAGAAGATTTCAACCAAGTTTCGTCAGTTTTGAAGCAGTGCAGTGTATTTTATCTTCGATATTGTGTCCTTCGATATTTCGTCAAAAGCGGCCATTGCAATGCCTCGCCGCTTTGTCTTCCCGATAAATGCCACTTCTTCGTCTTCATATGCATTTAGATTACAGTATTCAAGAGTACTTCATTGTAGAATAGTCCCAATCAGAAAACTAGAGTAGATATCTCATTGAAAGGAAAAACCTTCCTCAAATTTAGGATCAGAATCAAAGATTACAAGTTTGAAACAGCGCAATCGAAAACTCCTCGTGGCTACTTGACAGGGGGCAATATTTTCACGAACGTAGTGCTGTTACCACAGAACCCAGTAAATATATTATATTTATTGTATTTTTATGATTTATGATAAAAACAATAGAAAATACGCAAATATTTATTGTTTTTTTCATAAATCATAAAAATACAATAAATATAATATATTTACTGGGTTCTGTGGTGGCGAACAGCGTTTCGTGAAAATATTTACCAAGTCAAGTAGCCCACGAGGAGTTTTCGCGAAGATTGCGCGTGACTTTCAAATTATTTTTAAACTTGTGTCTTTGATTCTGATCCTAAATTTGTTATGGGAGGTTTTTTCCTTTCAAGTGGGAGTATACTACTCTAGTTTTTCGATTGGGACTATTCTACAATGAAGTACTCTTGGCATTTATCGGGAAGAGAAGCGGCGAGGCATTGCAATGGCCGCTATTTGACGAAATATCGAAGGACACAATATCGAAGATAAAATACACTGCACTGCTTCAAAACTTGACGAAACTTGGTTGAAATCTTCTTTAGCCATCTATCATTATGTAAAAGTACAACAATTGGATGATACTTGCGAGACTCGGCGATAAAAAGCAAACAAGACGGCAAAATATGGCTCAAATCGTGTTTTGGTGGGGGGTAAGTGAAATAAAATGTATTATATTTAAACAAAACAATGTCAATCCTTATGAAATCTACAATAATTATATTAAATTAAGCATAGTTTTTCATCCCATGATAAAAATTGTTAGGAAATAAGAAAATTTAATCTCTGCCAGGTATATTAGTTATTTCATGGATAATTAGCAGTTGACCTGGGGTGGTGCATGGTCATTTTGTTGTAAAATATTATACTTAGACAATTTTTTCCTTCCAATAACTACCCCTAAAAGCAACCTTCTAAACACCATAAGCACTTCAGAAAGGCTGTCGCTTCTGGTTTTCGGAAGTTAGAGCTATGTCGGCACTGCTGTTTCAGGGCGGGGTCATTTTCAGGACTTTCGTCCCGGATTCAGGTTTTCGCACATATGCCATGTTGACCGCCATGGTCATTTTACCCTAAAACAGTTGAGATTGCCTGTGCTAAATGAAACGCATACAAACTCCTATACAGGTCCTAGACTATACAGGGAATTTGCAATGTGGGCCGAAAGTTTATTTTGACGAGTCCCTTGCGTGACGTCACGAAATTTACTCGTTCCAGACTCCTCGTAACGACGGACAAGGTCCACCAAAAAGTGCCTTTTTTCCAACTTTAAACTGCCATAAAAATCGAATGATTTGACCAAATAAATTAAAATTTTCACGGATACTCTAGAAATGATGCCAAGATTTGATATAGCCAAAAAATTTTTTGGGGTGAGGTGCACTTTAAATGAAATGGAAGCGGCCGCATGTCGCATAATTGACCATTCTACAAGAAAAATGTAATTCCTTATCACTATGAGTCTTTGACGCGACTCTTTCTTAGTTCACAAACGTTTAGAAGGATTATACCATTACAGTGCGAACATTATAAATGCGAATATTATAAATACAAATATTATTAAGGTCAAATGAGACACCTGTAAAGTTAATAAGCAGTCAACACGTGTAAACTGATCCGTATAAAGCCAGCATTAGTTTTCGCACAATGATATACGATCAGCGTCAGCGATCTGTAGATCTTGGCCAAGCACGTTGATCGGTATTGAAATAACGGGTAAATTACTGATAAGATGTTTTCTTGCTATAAAACCTGTTGTTGTATACTTTGTTCGTTGTAGAGCTTTGCACGATCTATGTTGTTTATCGATTTTGTAGTGAACTGCCTTTCATGTTAAGTGTTACAATTTGTGTCTGACAAATCGTAGTTGCTGTGACTGCATGTTTTAGGCCTACTGTTTAACCTTTAACGGTTTTCTCGGTATTTGTCGGATAGAGTCTTTAAAATCTGATCTACATCCTTTAAAAACCAACGCTTGGATGACTATTAAAGGCACAACCGCTTGACTAAAAGTTACGGGAACCACTGATTATTTTTACAAAATACAAGCACCTTTTCGGAGTTACCGTCGTTTTGTATCTTAACTAAAAGCGCAATGCAAAAATAGACTTAATCACTTAACTCCTGGGCAATCACATGTCACGATTCCGTCGAAAGTTGAAACCATTCCCGATACCAATGGCGGGTATTACCCGGCAATGCTTTGCGGGCTAAAACTGAAAAACTGAGCTTTTTGCTGCCATATACTCAATACATACGCGATATCCAGAGGAGGGATCGTCAGTATACCACAATGCACTGCGCTGGAGTTTTTTTTCGAAATCAAGATTTTTGGCAGGACCGGCGAGAAAATTGCTGATTTTTACTTAGTTTTTTCTCTTTGAAAATCAGATATTTTTAAAGGTACGTGTTGAAATTATTGTAGTATGTGCATCATATTTCACGCTTTTAATTTTGTTTTCTTTCTACGATGTGCTTTAGTTATATTAATTTACATATGTATTGACCTAATTTTCGGGTTACTACTCAAGGCGTAAAAATAGCTTTGAAGTATGCTGGAGTTTTTTTTCCTTTTTGACGGGGAAGTTTAATAAAAATAACATCACTGTATGCATGAAGAGTTTCTCTTTCAATTGATACCAAGAACTCAAAAAAGACTCCACAAACCAACGAGAGATCGCATTTTGAAAATGGGGTATTTTGTGATATTCATGCTGCTAATTAAATATGCAATTAGAGCGCTCTGCCTCGATAAGTGCTTGTTCAAAAACCCTAAGCACATAAACTTTGTGTTTCTAAGCCCAAATTTATATGAATTACCCATTAATAGTGTAGAGAAAATCATTTAGAAATTTTATAATGTCTTTATTAGGGTCTATACACAGTATGCACAATGTCAATGGTATTACATACTATGTAAACAACTCTGAGTTTGAAGTAGTTTAAAAGATTAATAATTTTAACCTAAGGGTATCAACTGAGATGTTTTTCTCTTTTCTTTATATTGTAGACAAAGCACTACTGGAGTGGTAAAAGCCAAGTTTATGGGATAGAACATTCCTTGTCTGAAAACTATTATAATACTAACCTAGCATTACCTAATTTAGTTAACCTTGAATTATATAAAGTTTTGAAGCTTTGTTATCATTTTACAGTGCCATAGACAGCTTGCATTTTAGGCCTGGTTTCCATTGGTTGTAACTGTCATGACTAAGTCATGTTCGACAATGAAAAATAGTGTGGATTTGTCTTGTCTTTTGTGTGCTCTATGTAAATCAGTTTTTACTCTACCTAGTAGAGATATATCCACACTCTGTTACATTGGTCACCTTGATATGTTCACAGTTACGACTAAATAGAAACCAGCCATTATGTAACTTTGAGTATGAAAGCTGAAAAAATGAGATATGCCTGTGTAAGAAAATCGGCATATCAAACTTCACCAAGCAGTTCACATAGACAGGGCCAGACTGGCTACCTCAGATGGGCCTGGGCGATCTGGGCTAGAGGGGGCCCTGTACTTTTTGAGACGTATGTAAAAGCCCATTTCAAGGGGCCTTACAAGCAGGGGCCCACTGGGCTTTTCCCCGGTGAGCCGACTGGCCAGTCCGCCCCTGCACATAGAATGCACTCTGGTGCTATAGGGATGTTTACATGAAAATTGGCCCTCTAGCAACAAATTTGTTTTGCTTTAAGGTAAAAACATTAATATCCACAACTCCTTAGATTATTGTCCAATACCCTCAACCTTATATATTAGTCCATCTAAAAGATACTAAACCTTAAGTCATTTAAAAATAAACTATTAGTTTAATTACAACATGTTGTGCTTTAATTTCTAACCTAATCGATGAATAATTAAATACACTAGTAGCCTGTAATTATTGTAGATGGTTGTCTTTATAGGTATGTGTTCATTAAGTGCAACAGTGCAGCATATGGTGGCTAACTCAGATACATTGGCCATGTGTTTGGTAGCAAGTACATGTAATGTAGATGTTAGACATCAGTTCCTAGCTTGCTCTCATACATCTGAAATTGACCACCATATTAGCATTTAGCACAATATAATACACTTAGTTAAAACCCACCTATTTTATTGAATATTTAAAGGTTTATGTTGTATAATTATGAGGGATGAGATTTCATCTTTAAAACTAATTTATGTCTATTTTGGCTTGGGAGTGAGTTGCCAAGTTCAGTAACCTTAGTCCTTAGATGTTCTTTCATCTGCATAACGGTAATGACCGTAAACCAATCTCAGGTGGCTTGTAATAGTCCATGCATGTTGTCAGGAAATCTTCATGTAGTATTGTAGTTAGCTCTTTTGTAACATGAAGCATTACATGTCAGGTGGCAGTGTGCTAGTCCAGGGATTTTTCATTGAATTAATTGTATTGTAAGCATCTGTCCGGCTGTCGTAATCATTTAAATACTTGTTAGAATGTATTTATCATGAATGCAACTACCTCATGAATAACAATCTAAATATTGAATATTTTTGAAAAACAATAGTGTAGTACACAGGTTTTCATTTTCTGCCTCAACAGGCGGATGAATGTTACTTTGTCCACAATAATATTTTGTGCCTCAACTGACTCAAACATGCTTTCTTACAAGATATGTCATATGTCGGTCTGTGATCGACACAGTTAATATATCGCCTGTGCCCCATCTATGACGGTGACAAATAGTGATCTAGCTGTAGTCATAGAACCTGTACCTGTGATCGTAGCACAAAATATCAATCTACCTGTTGTGGTAGAGCCCATTGAGGCACAAAATATTGATCTGCCCATTGTGGCAGAAAGAAACATTGATCTACCCATTGGGCTATTCCATTTAATACCGTACCCCCCCCCCCCCCCTATGGAGGACGCTGGAATTCTTCAGGGGTAAGGGGCCATTTTGCCTTGGAATTCTTCACGGGTGTGACTATTTAGGCTTGGAATTCTTCAGGGGTTGAGTAAAAAAATCGCATTCTTCAGGTGGTTGCAGTCAAATTCTTCAGGGGTAATAGCTGTAAGACAGGAATTCTTCAGGGGTAGGTGTTGTAAATACAAAATTCCTCGGGTGGGCTGTTGAAAGTCAGGAATTCTTCAGAGTTATAGAAAAACCCCTGTCCTCGATAGAGGGGAGGGGGGGGGGGGGGGTTACGGATTTTAAATGGAATAGCTCATTGTGATAGAACCTGTGGAGCGTGTTGAGGCACAAAATATTATTGATCTGCCCATTGTGGCAGAGTCAGTTGTGGCACAAGGTAGCACTGACTGCCTGTTGAGGCAGAAAATGAAAACCAAATTTGGTTGATAAATTATGTTATATTTACTTGTAAAAAAAGGTTGTTACAAACTTACAAAATAATATGGATATATTACATCATCTGTAATGGGATGGAATCTGCGATATAAATAATTAAATATTTCCAACATAAAAATTATGTCATGTGGATCCCTGCTCACAGTTGGTTTGGAGAGATATACTATTATGTTGGTTTGCTGTATAATCATGTATTTTGACAATTCACTGGACAGTACAGATGAACACTGATGGAAGCTAAATGCTAAATAAATATGAAATGAAATATCTACAGATTGGGAACAAAGACGTTGTGACATGTTTTTGTTTAGCATATGTACTTCTTATATATTATTATTTACAATAATCACAGTGTTGTAATCGCACTGTTGTAATCTCATCGTTTGGACAAGAAAATAAACCTATACATACAGCGTGCCATTAGCAATATAAATACGTTCAATATTACTATTTGGTCGAGGAATTTTGCATGCAGTTTGGTCGTCAAGGCAGCACTTTCCTTGCGATAGTAACTACTAGTATAATAATTGTTGGAGTATTTCCATACCAATGTAATTCGTGAAGATGGAATTGCACTCCGAAACGTTGTAATTAATAAAAAAGGTTATTTTATAGTCCTATATGGTTTGACTTACTCACACGCCGAATTGTTATAATGCGACTTAGAGACATTTTCGTTATACAAGACTTAAACAAAATTCATCACTATACGAAACATTTATCACTACTCAAATCTCATTTATCACTGCACATGCAAATAGGTTATCATTTAACGTTAAAATAATCACTGGTTGATAGAATATTTACGATACCTGTTCATCCCTTCTATAGCTTCGGATCTAAAGATATCTAGTGAAGCTGATATTTGCACAGGTTTGGAACAACAAAATAATTACTTTAGCTGAACTGGGATACTCAAAACAAGGATACAGGTAAATTCATTTTGATAAAATATGGAGTAATAGAAAGTCGAAATAGTCAGGTTTTCTATTATTTTGAATGTTCCTAAAATACATATGGTAGTGGTTAAATAATAGGCCAAGCTGTTATAAAAAATAACAAAGGAACGCTTGTTTGTTTGAAAAATAACAATGGATAATACTGCATAGATTAATTAAAATACATGCATAGATAATATTAAAACAGCATAAACAGTTGTATATTTTGAAAGTGCTCCTCTGCAAGCAAGGATCGTACAATTACTGTACGGACGAGTGAAACAGAATCATGTTATAATGTCATTAACTGTATGTCAACATTTGTGTGCTGATTATAATTATGCATGATCATCCCTTCTATAGTTATGGAGCTGAAGATACTGTATGTATGGAAATTGAGTGACCTGATTTTTACACAAGTTTGAGGCAACACAGAAGAACTACAGTAGCTGGTACAGGGATAAAGGATACATTGATTAAACAAGGATAAAGGTACATAAAAAAACATAATAATCGAAACTCCAAATATTTTCATTTCTAATTTCAATGTTTCGACTAATATAATTGATGACTATATGCTTTTGTGAAAACGTTGAATTGAATATGAAATTATGCAGGATTTACACTATTTTGAATTTTCTTAAAATAGTTGGTGGTTGACTTAACAGGTAAACAAATACCAGAATTAATCAATAGGTCAAGTTGTTATAGAAAAAACGAAAGAAGACTCGTTTGTTTGAAAAAGGCAATGGATTAAAAACTGCATAGATTGTACCAGTTTGAAAGTAGCATTGATTATAAATTCATAAAGTGCCGTATCAAACACTGAAGGACACAATATTACGATGTGGGAAAATAATGAAAAGAAAAACAAATATATACCTAAGAAGCTTCAATGTAAATCTGCAATGATTAGATTTTAGTGGTAAATGGACGTAGAAATGCGCTATGGCTTGTAAGATAATGATCATTAATTATATTTTCTGCCTTTGTTTTCTTTTATAGACAGTTTGTACTGAAAGAAGTCAAATGACCTAATTTTGCAACACAATGGCAGTGAAACCATTTTCTAAAGAACAATTGAATTTCTTTAAGTTTTCGACACTTGTTCTTGATGAGTTCCCCAAAGTGTTGCGTCAAATTTTTATCACGATGTGGGACAGCAAGGTTGCTATAAGACCAGGATTCATTGCCTGGGATGACAGTACCAAGGTACGGAACATGCTCCTTACATCTGAAGGTGGTAAAACTGATATACCTACAACGAAATCAATTAAAGAGTGGGACTGCACAGCTTTGTTTAAAGCAACAATCTATGCCAAAACATTTGGTGTTTCAAGCAGCAAGGGATCAACTTTGAATGATTTGTATTTAAGGAAAGTTAAACCAGCTCCAGGTTCTTTTCATTTGTCAGTTCAAAGTTCAAGAGGAAATCAAGATGAGACCAACGCCTTGGCAATTGATCAACTGCGATTATTGCGAAACACACTTTGCCATTCACCCAAACCAGAAATAATTAAAACTGATTTTGATAATTATGTACAGTTAGTAACCAACGCTTTAACTGCAGTTAATATTGATACCGCCTTTGTTGATGTTATTGGTCAGATGTGCGAGGATGACTTTCCTACAGAGAAAGTTCAAGAATTACATGATTGTAGCATGAAAGAGTTACAAGCCATCAGTATGTTTCATGAGAATGTGGAGCAGAAATTATCTTCTATTGATGAACGAATAGAAGAAACTGTGGAGCCGAAATTATCTTCCATTGATGAACGAACGGAGAAAATAGAGAATGTAATGCAGAAATTATATTTAATTGATGAACGAACAGAAAAGATAGAAGAGAATGTCGACCAGAAATTATCTTCTATTGATAATCGAACAAATGAAATTCATACGATGATGGGAAGTTCGGGAGAAAAGGGTAATATACCAGGTAACGTGGAAATTTCTTTACTCTGCAACATATAGTGTCGTGCAATAGCTCGTTTTTCTCATTTTCACATAGTTTTCATTGTAGTGGTCTATTATATTTCTCCGTTTTCACATTTGGCATATTTTCTTCATGAAGAAACGCAGATACAAAAATAGGTACGCTAAGTGTACATGTATCTGCGCAAAGGAGTTTATAATGGTTGCTGTGAAAAACTGCATAATTTCACATTTTGTGAATGATGAACTGAATAATGAAAATAGCGTGGGTCAATTAAAGTGCTTATGTCATTATGATTTTCGAATAGGGGACAAAAAGTTAGTTATTAAGTTCTCTTACAGTTTTTGGTTTTCTCTTTTCGTTTGCGAGATAAACGACTTTAAACATGGCAAAATAGGCTATTTTTGAAAAGCGTGACAACTCTGCGTGCGTCTGTGATATAATATAGTATTATAGATTATTCGATCTCTAGCCTAGTCTTCTTTTATTTCTTGTGTTTGAGAAATTTAAATTTTCAAGAATGGAAAACAGCCTTGGTATGGCTTTCCTTTATAGCTCTTCAGTGGTGGATTTATCTCACATTTCCAATTCCAGAGAGCCAAAGACCTGTCTCGAAAAGTAAACATTTTCATTTCAAACGGATTGTATATATTAGAACTGTCGGACATCACCAATATGTTTGAAAAAATGTGTTAAATACGTTGATCTAAGGAAATAAGAATGCACCTTCTACTTTCCACAGTGACTTCGTCAAATTCGCGCAATGTAAGGCTGTACAAAACGTACATGATAACTTGTATAGCATGATCCCGACAGATCAGTCTCGTCACGGTGTTCGCAGCTACTATAGAGACGACACGTCATTTTTATGTAAATCATATTACATATACGCAGTCAAAAATAGTTCAAGGACGCTTTAAAATGGCACTTGTTACTATTCCAGACAGTTATAAAGTAATTGGGGCGAACCTGAGCGAGCCCCAGTTTTGTGGCTAACCGAGCTCAAGCGCAATGCATTATGGTGCGTGCGTTGGTGCGTACGTACACGGAACTTTCACTGCAGTTATTAAACTCCATCGGCTTTCCGCCTCTTCTTATTTAACAATATATAGTTTTCAATTAACAAACGTCCCGGAACTTCTGGCAAATTGTGAATAAATCCCACCGGCTGTTTTGTGAAATTCACAATTTTTCATGCGATGAAATATATTCTTACATGCATGCGATCGAAAATATAGCCACATTTATGTAAATGAAACTCAAAAGGAGCCACTGATCGGACAAATAACAAATGGATGTATGCTGATTAATGATATAACAAAAGAAACTGTCAAGACAACAGATGTTTCTTTAAAGTTTAGATTGTAAATTCGTTTAAAGTAGTGTGTCAACAACAATGGTCAATGTCTTAAAATTTATAAACCTTTCAAATCGGTTTACACCCGTTTTCAAAATTGCGCGAAGTAGGTTTTATATAACCTTCATTTGCCTGATTTGCTGAAGAGATATTATTACCTTTAAATTGTAACATTCATAATATAGAATTTGACAAACAAGAGTGTTTATGAAATTGTACTATGTCCGGTTATTCTATTAATATTCAAGCGGCAGCAGGTTTGACACATCTGCAGTTAGCGAATTTTAACGAATAAATGTAGGATTCTTCCAAGTTTCAAAATCATTGACTATTTGACGAGATAGATTTTCCTGTTCGACTTTTATTGTGATTGTTAATTCAAGCTTTTAGTTTCTATTTCGGTTAACTTTATTTCGGTTTAACATCATTATCTAAGCATTGAATTTAAAATTTCTTTTGTTTACATCTGGTATTTTTAGATCGCGTGACAAACACAAACGCATAGAAGTATGCACGACGCAAAGTTTATTATATTTCTCTTGCTATTGTCATTTTTATTTCATTTACAGTTCTGACTTCTGACACACTTCTAGCAGCGTGAGCGTATCCGATTTTTCCATCAAACTACTGCATCAATATTAATTGCTGCAATTGTATAGCGCTTTCTGGAAATTTCTGAAAATGTATGTTCATATATAAAGCCGTTAAAACGGGTATTATACACAAATCGTGCGAAGATGACCACTGAATCATAGACATTCATAGTAAAGTAAAGTAAAGTAACAAACTGACACATGTTTTGCTCACATCTTATTATTGCTCTTGCTCAGGCTCGCCCCATGATGCTTGGCATCTCCCTAGTATAATTAAGATACTTGCGGCCGGATATGATGGTGCGCGGCATAAGTATATTTCAGCCATTTAGAACCATACCGGAGGCGAGTGTTCTACAATCATTTCGTCTTGTCGTTCACTATACTAGGGAGAAGCTAGATGCTAATTATTTTCCTAACCCACCGCAGAGGAGCTACGGTCTGCAAACTATTGCCAACGATCTAAGAGTAGGATATGCAAACAAGCAGACAGTTAATATGGCGTTCATTGCAACTAAAACGTCAGCTTGTATTTGGGATGTTTGTCGTAGTTGGCGTTGCAAATATTCTATGTTATTATGTTGGCCTTTTCTGATCAGAATTTCTGGATATATTTTGGTTATAATTTGTAAACATGTCTTCGCCTGCGAAGGTTTAGCACAAATAGACGAAGGCAATTGTGTCTTGTCTGCCGTGCTTAGGCCAGTTTTGTCTGCGTAAACATTGGCAATGTGGTCGTGTAAATTCTTCATTGCAAACTCCAGTCACATTTTGTACACCTTGAGAATCTTCTTGTATAGTTTGTGGCCAACATAAAGGTTATCTTTTATTTATTTAACTTTGCCAAAGAATATGCTACATATGACATACACAAGACATATATAAACAGATGGCATGTACACGCTACAGCTTTTGCCAATTACAGCGGCTCTCTAATGGAATAATATTGTTTTTTTAGTCCCACTAGCAGTTTTCTCTAAGTCAATACATATATATAGCGCGTCGTAAACAAGTTCCCTAAGTTACGTCACACATTGCTCGTCCCAGACTCTTGGTCGATTTGCGAAAATTTGAAAACCAAAAACTGTAAAATAACTTATTAACTAACTTTTTGTTCTCTATTCCAAAATCAATTTTTTGTGATATAAGCACTTCAAAATCATCATTTTATTATATGATAAAACTGTATATAATAGATGTTAAAAACAAATATTAAACACATGTAAGAGAATTTAAAAAATTCAGTGGATGTACCAATTAAGGGACCAAATGCATGGAGAAATTACCGTTTTATCTCTCACTACATTAATATGGGACTTTGCCTATTATTTCATAGCATTGATAGACAGTTATAGACATATATGTTTCGGTATATGAGCAACTAACCCAAAAAACCCTGACGCCTATTTCGGCTGCTTGAGTGAAATAATGACCATGTAATAGTGTTAAGAATACAAATGGATGATTTTAATACTTTGTGAGTGAAATTGATCTTAAATCAAACATTTAATAATACAGGATATTCGTAAGATATTTAGAAAAGCTTGCCTTGTTTCCTGATTCAAATTACATTGATATATAACAGGTCAAGTCAAGTTAATCTGTCAATATTTCTTTGTAAATACAGAGTCAAAAGCCTATGAAAAAATTCCATTACTTATCAAAAATACTGCTTCAACATTCGCCATGTTCAAAATATAACAACAAATAAAATGTCGTTGGTTTGATGTATAGTTTCCATCGTAAATGTATGAAGCTCGCCTTCTTTAGTCCGCCATCTTGAACATCTACAAGCTAACAGTTACGGGTTACTGATTAACAAGACGATGGCATTATATCTGCTGCGCAAATACAAAAATTACAAGAATCCCTCCAAAATATTGAAAGCAGTTAAGATTTAGTCTCCTATCTGAAATTAAATGTTGGAAGCCACCTGACTAGTGATTCCTGGAGTAAGAGATTAATTAATAACATGTTATTGTACCTATAGAAACATTACCCAAGCCATATATTCCAAGCTCTGTTCCCTTGTTTACTGGAAGAGAAGACGAAGTTGAAGAAATTACAAACCTTATCACTAACCAATCAACACGACTGTTAAACATCTGGGGATCTCCTGGATTTGGTAAAACATCCACAGCTATTGAAGTAGCACACCACCTCAGGTACCCTGTCTATTTTTTTAAATTGCAGGGTATTACCACAGTAGATGAATTTTTATCTAAAATTTTAAGTATTTTTAAGAGTAACTTAGTAGATCTTAGTCTAACACCTATAGACAAACTAGTGAGTATTTTTAGAGAAGTTTCTTCTCCAATTTTTCTTATATTTGATAACGTTGACGATCTTCTATCTAGTGAAACCTACAGTTCCGCTAAATTAACACGTATATTTGAAGAATTGTTAGATAGTAATGTAAACATCAATATACTTGTTACAACTAGAGAGCTTTTAGAGAATATGCGCGATCAAATAAAAGGTTTTCAAGGCTTCCGAATTCGACCTCTTCGTCCAGTTTCGTCTGCTAAATTTGTTCGTCAACTTCTCCCTTCATTTTCTGAAAGTGTTGTTTCTAAGGTGGCAGAAATTTCGTCCCATGTTCCTCTGGCAATGAAACTCGTTGCTTCGTTGGTTGAAAACAACACGGAAGATATGGCGAATAAAATTCTTAAGGAATTAAGTCTTTCAGGAAATATTTTAGAGCAAATAGACAGTCCATACGAAAAATATATGAGAATGATATTTGGGACTCTTTTTCAGCGGCTGACATTAAGTGGGAAACATGCGCTGATTTCATTAACCGTGTTTTCATCCGCTGCAATAAGTAAAGATGCTGCGATTGACGTTGTTTCTGGAGAAATGGGGGTTGCGAAAGCCGTAGGGTGCCTTAAAACACTTGTGAATAAGTCATTAATTGATGAGTATCCCGATGGAGGATGCTCTATTCACCCTCTCATTTACTCTTTTGCCATTGAAAAAGCAAAAGAAAATGATTTTGAGAATGTTGTCAAATCCTCTAGAATTCGCTTTTGTAGGTATTACTTGCTTCTTCTTGAAGAATTAAATGATGATTTCCTTGCTGGAAAGTCGATAGAGAGTCCCCAGATGCAAGACACAATGCTACATGTATCGATTGCCATAAATCAATCTATCACAAATAGTTTGGAAAATTCTCAAGATCTTTTTCGCATCTTATTTAAAGCTGAAATATTTCTTTTTCTTGTTTCTCTTTCATTCGGTGTATCACTGGATATTCCCAAACTATATGATTTAGCCATTGAAATATGCAAAGCCCAGCAATACAACAATTACGTACGTAAGTTGTATGTCAGCAAATATTTTCATAGTATTGCCTCTTCCTTCTTTGTTTCGTATATACATTCAGACATACCTGAGCATATACGCAAAGACGTCATGTTGTTATCGGATGGTAGTGCAGCAAAACTAGGTTGCTATGAAGGAATTTCACTTATTGCCAAAGGAAATATAGAGTCAGGTATTGAATGTATTGAAGAACATCTTGACGGGTTACAAACATGCACTGATCAACAACTTGTAAAATGCTTATGCCTCCAGCTTCTTTCGCTTGTTTACACTGATTTGAAAGAGTACAGCAAATCGAGCAACTTCAGTAGAAAGGCTATCGAGGTTTGTGAAGAAGTTGGTAATTACAATCTCTTTGTAATTGATGATTGTGAGCAAACTTCCACAGTGACGCAAACGAAAGATAAAGGCGAGCAATTAATACTGTTTGTCCATTTGTTATTTATGTGGTCAAAAAAATCTTTAAGTGACGAGACAAAACTGTACTTCTATAATTTTCTTCATAAATTTGAAAAACAGCTTCAGAGTAATCCGTTTGGTTCAGATTATCTATTTCAAATAATCACGTATGGTGATTTACTTTTAGCTCTTCCTGGTTTGCGTGCAGGACAAGAAGCTTTTTTGGATGAGAAGATCAAGCTTCTTAACCAATCACTGAAGTCTGATGAGAGTTGTTCGTTCGCAGAAAGAACATTTCCGAGTATGTCGGAGATGTCTGCGACTAGGTCTCATTTGCCTGAGCGATTGCTCCTTTGCTATAATATAAAAATGATAATGGGCGACCATACAAAAAAGCAAGGTTTGAATGTTGACACATGCCGTGACGCCCTTGATCTTTCACGTAAACTGTATGGTAAAGAGCATAGCCACACCGCGTTCTGTTACCTTAGAATGGGCTTGGCTGAGAATGCTGCTGAGAATTACTCTTCTGCTCTTAATGCATTTGACGATGCTCTTGAAATTATGACAGCCATTCATGATGGGAGCAGCAGCAGTATTGCTAATCAAGCCGAGGCTTATGTCGGGAAAGGAAAAACGTATACATGCCTAGGGAAAGTTGAATCTGCTATTGCATCTTTTGAAGAAGCACTTAAAATCTATAGAAAATTGTTCAATGAAAATACTGAAGAAATTGCTCAAATTTTATTTTTTGTAGGGACATTGCAATCGTGTCTCAATGATTTATCTACTAGTCTTGCCACATTTGAAAAGGCTCTCCAAATAGAGATAAAATTGTATACAGAGAATCCCAGCTCGAAGAGGTATATGAATATAGTTCTATGTTACGGTTTTATTGGAGAAGTGCACTACAAGCTTGGCAACAGCAGTGAAGGTATAAAATGTTTTAAAACTGCTTTTAAAGTGACCACTGATGACGATCAACAACGTTTATTGACACAAAGTTTTATTTGTGTGCAACTTATGAATTTGAAGGTAGATGAAAACTTCTACATGGAATTGTTGGACAATAGTTTACCCGGAATCAAGGGAAATTATAAGTCGTTCTTACCCGCGCTGTATTTGAAATTAGGTTCAAAACAACTTGAGTCAGGAAAGTATGAAGCTGGTCTAGCGTCCCTTCAAGAAGCTCTTGATATTGAGTTAGACATCACGCTGAGGGAAAATGTTGTTATTCGAGTGGGGATGGTTTCATGCTACATTGCAATGGTGCACACCTTAGTTAAAATTGGAAAGTCTGAATTGGCGAGAATTATAAGGGTAATTGACAGAGCTACAAAAATAGCAGAATCACTTCCTGAAGGGCAACAGCATTTTTGGGTATTTTGTTGTTATAGCTTGAGGGGTCGCATTCAGAATGAAATGCGGGATTATGTTGCAGCAATTGAATCGCTCGAACATGCACTTTTGCAGCTTCCAAAAATTCCTAACGCAGCCTATGGCAAACGCGAAGTATTTGAGTGTCATATGGCGGTTGCTTTAGCGTATTTTCATGAAATATCCTATAAAGATGCACTTACATCAATATATGACGCATTGTCTATCATTAAAGATGATTTTCCTGAGGGAAGCAAAACTGAAGCTGAATTGTATCTCTGGGTGGCCAGAATCGCACGAAATATGGATAACAGAAGTTTAGAACTGAGTAATTTGCGATTAGCCTACAAGATGTATTCAAAAATTCTAGGAGAAACCCATTTTAAGACACAACAATGTTACATTGCATATGCTAGAGCTCTTATAAATTGACTGTTCGTATTCTTGTTTCTGAACACGATCAAAGTATATATACAAATTATCAGTGTTAAGACTATAAGCAGTGCTTATTCAGAGACAACAATATAGTTCATTTACATTCAGCAGTGACGTGGTTTTACTTAAAATTGTGCACTTGTTATCGTATATTCTGGTTTTTTTCAGAACATTTCTGGCCAGTGATGATCATCAAAACGTGCTCATAAAAACTTTGCAAACCAACATATTGTTTGACCGCAAGTAAAACTGCATTATAGGTTTCCATTTTGACAATGCTGCTTATATGAGACAGAACTTTTGTTCACATACCGAGGAACATGGGACTAGAAATTTGTTTTGCCATTGTGATTAAAATGATTGATATTCCTCTTTTGATAATAGTCATCGTGACGTTTGATACTGTTTCCAGCTTACGTTTCAGGAACCTTGTAAGAGCATGTTTATTTCAGAGTCTGACGGGATGTTTCCGGCATTGGAAAATTATTTTCATCAATGACTATTTGAAATTTGAACTTTGAATCGAAATTCGAATTAACCTTTTTCTATTAAAGATTTGCCTGCAAGGCAGGCTCTCGCGGGTTAGGAAGACGAGACTGGATGTTTGCTAAGATATTTGCTGTGTTGCAACATTAATTAGGATTTCGCAAAATGTCACCAATTGAAAGCATTTTGTCTGAAAGTTGATGTTTTTATACTCGTATATTTATTGATATCATCTGTGTTAGGCTGGATTGAACATTTATGTTGCAAAAAACATGACCTTCTTGAAGCAAAAACTGCCAGTAATATGCTAAGAAAAGGAAGCATGTTGAATTTTAACTTTAGACGAAGTTATAATTATACTATTTGAAAACATGCTCATCCCATCTAACATAGATAATTTCTCATCCCCTCACCCGAGATATTAATGAATGCAATGCCATATAGAAGCTCTATAGCTTATTACGAATTGTAGTTTGTTGCCATTTTACCGATACTTGCTGATATTATGAGAGAGAGGTCTATATATAACGGTATTCAAACTGTGGCATTTTGATAACCTGAAATTGAAGTCTGGATATAATTTCCAGCAACTGATTCTCGATCGTGTGGCATGTAAAATCATATTTTATTCTCATATAATGAAATAACTAAGGATAATTCTATAAAATATATCAAATTGAATTGAGTACACACGAAATCAAGAATATCTCGGTAGTCTATTGTATAAATATTTACAAGGCAGATTAACATTTTTTAGCGGTATTTGTGTGGTTAGAATGCATTATAGTAAATCATTTTAATCAAATTCCACCACTGCATTGTTTTTCTAATCAACTACGATACGCCTATTTTAATGCAGGGACGCTGGGACGATAAAAGTGCACAAGGGAATGTTTTCACATAGCAATTTGTCGGACTCTTTTCAAGTTTTCTGAATGTTAAGAACAAAGAAATTGTCAATGGATGATGTCACCAGATAACGTTTACACCACGCATTTTTTAGTTATCGCGAAAGTAAATGTATAAAATGGTCCGACAAATACTAGTGTGAAAACGAAGCTATAATCTCATTCTTATGAACTAAGCAAAGTTAGTTTTCTTTGTCGAAATTTTCATTTGTAAAATCTAATATAAATAGGAAACTCGTCCTCGTTCATACATTTTTCCATCTCAATTTATGTTGTTACACAACGGGACTGATAGTTCAAATAGCAATGGTAACGAATTGTGAAATGTGGCATCCTTGCCTCGTTCCCGCGTCCCTACCAATATATAGAATGATCAAATAATATAATATAGTTTCGTTTACCCTTTATCGATCTTCTAATAAGAGATGACTCAAAACTCGTTCGCACTTACAAGAGATAATAAAGAGTTGAGAAGACTTTTTGTTTCTTTTTCTGTATCTTACTATTCTCACGTAATGTTCATTGTAAGAGCCGTTGTAAGTGCAAACGAGTTTCGTAGCCAGTAAATTTTGTCGCACGCATCTTACTTTGTCAATATATTATTAAGCTTATGTATACTACACCTTTTTCAATTTTTTATTCTGCGTTACACATTGCGCGTCCTTTTTTAAACTATTTTAAATATATTAAAGTGGATCTTAAATCAGCCGGACTAATCGCAATGTGTAAACGCACACACTTCCAAATAGGGCTTAGCTTTAAAGAAATTTTGCCTAACAATGAAAAATTTTATCCAATTTCTATCAATTTTCCAAAAAGATATTTTCTTGTTAGTCTCCATTTCAGAACAAACTATAGGGAAAATTTACTTTGAATACCAAGCGCGAGACATCTAAGAAATTTTGTTTTCTCAGTTGTGACGTCACAATAGTCACATGCATGTTCAAAACACACGTTCACTCATTTTAAAATCAAGAACAAATTTTAGTATATCAAATTCTTTCAAACGGGACAAAATACTTATATTTGTTCTTCTTATCTACTGTGGTTGATTTAAGTAATGTTAATACGTGCACGAGTTTTTGTGAAAACTCCATAATTTAAAGTGAAATAACGTTGTAAATATATAATACGATAACTTAATATCTTCATTACTTACACAATATAGTGTTAATGATATGAATGTAAAAGCTGAGACAAAATGTAAAACGGTGGTGCTACGTAACAAACAAGAAGATGCACATCGGATAAATAACAAATTGACATGTGCTTTCAAACTCGTCAAAAGAGAGAAACAGTTGGACTTAATATATTCCAGTTAAGAATTATTTTACAGTTATTAGCAAAATTCACAAATGAAAAATGTGCAGCTGTATTCTATTGCTTGCTTTTAATTAAATACAACTATATTTCAATTTGTACGATATTAAAGTGTTTTGATTTTTTTATCGGCATCATTTTACCCTTAACTACAGGGCACTCACAGACTGCGTACCTCCGCCATCAACTTAAGTCAAGTATTCATGCTTATATTACATATGCACTAATTCAGCAATTAATCCTATCCAGCCCGCAAAATCAAAACAAACGTTTGTAAATTTCTCGTTCATCCAAATTAAACCAATATATGATCAATTTGTTCTTGGCCTCAGGGGCTGCGGAACTAGGGGGGTGGCGAACGAAGATGTTGGGGGCGACGTACAACTTGGCTTTACGAGGGAGAGGTGGTTGTGGAGTCATTTTGCCCGACAAAAGAGGTGGTCACCAACCTATGCCACACCCACAAAAAAATATACAATAGTATGTAACACAAACTTGGAAAGGGGGAGGGGACACTGGGGCCATTTTCCAAAATGGAAAATAATATTAGGTATATATAAATGGCCTCAGAATGCAGGAAATGTAAATACATTCAGGATATTTCTCAGTCCGTCCCAAAAAACAATAAATATGACTCTGTCTATGCCACTGAGCCATGGTGGTGCCTCTCTACTTTTGAGACCCTTCCGCGGCCTTTGCTTGACCTATATGACCATGAGCTCCACAAATTTCGGTATTAAAATGTTCGATATTATCTATTTATCGTGCTAACAGAGGAACACACAAACAGCTAGACCCAGGTGAACTTCTCCAATCACAGGTTCATACCAAAGTACATCAGTATTGCCACAAAGACCGAACGAAGGTAACTTTTTCATGGACTGGTCCCTATAACAATTGTGAATCATTGCCACTAAGTGACGAATGAAGTTGCTCTGTTAATGGACCGGTCCGTAACAAAAGTACATAATCGAAACAAGATTTTGAACCAAGATGACTTGTTCACGGACCGATTCATAGAAAACTAGATCTTACCCTACTATACAGTAAGTGCCGAACCAAGTTGACTTGTGCACTGACCAGTCCATGTTCACAGTACTTTATCGCCACTATGAGTGCTAACTGCAAACCGAAGTTTACTTCTAACGAACTGGTCGGATTGAAAGTGCATCATCCAAACTAATGCTAAACGAAGCTGACTTGTTCGCAGAACAGTCCATAGCTAAAGTACATCATCGCCAGTTAGTTGACTTGAGAACTGAACAGTCGGTCATCAACGTGAATTATCACCACTATGAGCGGCAAACCTCCAGGGGCACAACTTGACTCTACAAATTGGAGGGGGAGGGGGTTGTGGAGTCGTTTTGCCAGACAAAAGGGGTGGTCACTAACCTATGCCACACCCACAAAGAATAACAGAAAATATATAATAGTATATAACACAAACACGCAATTCAATTGACGAAATGAACATTTTAAATAAGTAATTCTTATGAACATTACATTGACATATTGATAACAATAATATTAACACAATGAGCGCAGTCGATAGGCAGATACAGTTTAATGTTCAAACCGAATATTGAGTTTTCGATCTTGTTTGGCAGGTCAAATTTTTTGAACCGTATTGATATCAATGTTATCCGTTAAATCCAGGTTGGTTCGTCCGGGATTGACGCACTCCGAGAGGCTGGCAGCTTCCCGAGTTCACCTCACTTTAACTTCGTTCGGTGAGAGCGGGAAATTGTCAGCATCCCAAGCGTTAATCCCTGACGAACCTCTCTTGAAGTATGTTTGGTATAGGACAAGTTCGAAGCAAAGGTTCATCGCCGCTTGATTTGCTTACAGTACACGTCTGGTCCGATACTAAACGTACATCCTATGGTACATCATTCCCACTAATTACGGAGCAAACTTGAAATATTTACTGTTGGGCTGTTGCGAAAGTGCATCCTCGCCATTAAATGTCAAACAAAGTCGACTGTTTCACGATCCATTCCATAGCAAAAGTGCATCATCGCCACTATAAGTTCCGAACGAAATTCACTCAATGACGTTCTCACAAAATGGTCCATGACAAAAGTGCATCATCACCGCAAAGAGACGAATGAAGTTGACCTGTTCAGGATCGGTTCATAGATATAGGTGTTTAAGACAAGTACATATTGTATCTTCCTTATAGGTTGCATGGCGGTAAAATATAGTTGATTTGCTTTCAGTGGAAAACATTATGTTCATTTCGTTTACAACGTATATGTATACAGCAAATTTTACTCGTCAGTTGGTAGAGTACTACCATACATATAATACTTATATTTTTTTATTCTAGTCATGTTTACATGTATAATGATGTAATATTAATCATTTTTCACATGTACCCATTAGGCATGAAAGCCTGCTTATTATTTTACTGAGTGTATGTGTTTGAGACTAGGCATTGAAGATGACGTTTACACCATGTGTATAGTTCAGTCGTCGCCAAGGTAAATGTATAAATTGGTCCGACAAATACTAGTGTGAAAACATATATAGCTATAATCTCATTCTTATCAACTAACCAAAGTCATTTTTTCTTCGTTGAAATTTTCATTTGTCAAATTTAATGTAAATGACTTATACAGTGTAGTTTATATTTTGAGCTCATTTGTATTGGGTTCGGTACATGAAAACTTGGTTATATCCCCACGTTTCGCGCACAGTAAGGGTATAGGGAGCTGTATTTGGGGTGAAGAACAAAGAGGAATATTTATATTCTTGTGAGAAACATGAAGATGTTACCAAAATTCAATTATATGAAACAGTTTTTCGTCCTCGTGAGGTAATATGTTTGAGACTGAAAATCAAAAAATACGAGAAAACTATGATGTTTAAAATTTCGGAAAACCTGGTCCATTGATAGCACTTTTTCATATACAGTTGTTTTTCCATCTCAATTTATATTGTTCCACAACGAAGCTGATAGTTCATATAGCAATAAGAACGAATTGTGAAATGTGGCATCCTTGCCTCGTTCAAGCGTCCCTACCAATGAATATAATGATTAAATGGTATAATATAACAATTTTCAAATTGTCTTACGCTACGTTATACACTGCGATTTGTTGGGGCGATTTCAGATTTAGCTGATAATGATTAATTGTTTCATGTATTATGTCGACAGATGTCGTTAGCACGTATATCTTTTTAAACTATTTTAAATATCTTAAAGTGGATCTTAACTCAGCCTGACAAATCGCAATGTGTAAACGCACACACTCGCATGCAATTGGGCTTAGCTTTAAATAAATTTTACTGAACAAATCAACAGTTTGTCCATGCAATGTCTAACAATTTTCTAAAAAAAGATTCTTGTTAGTCGCCATTTCAGAAAAAAAAACTATAAGAAAAACTTACTTTGAATACCAAACTTCTGGCTCATAACAGCACGCACGAGATTTCTTAGAAATTTTGTTTTCTCAGTTGTAACGTCACAATAGTCACATGCATGTTACTCATTTTAAAATTAAGAAATAACGAATAAAAAATTGTAGAAGGTCTTTGTATTCTATTTAGTATATGATCAAGTTCTTTCAAAGGGGACAAAATACTTACATTTTTTCCGTTCTCACATACTGTAGTTGATTTAAGTAATGTTGCTATGTACACGAGTTTTTGTATCGTGAAAACTGCATAATTTCAAGTGAAATAACGATGTAAATATAAAATACAATAACTTAATATCTTCATTACATGCAATATAATGTTAATAATAAGAATGTAAAGCTGAAACAAAATGTAAAACGGTGGTGCTACATGGCAAACGGATACGTAACAAATTGATATGTACTTTAAACTATTCAAAAGTGAGAGGCAGTTGGGCTTAATTATATATAGTACCACAATTCACACGGTTATTAGCAAAGTCTACAAATATAGATTTTTACAATATTAAAGGTGTTTTTTATTATCGAAATCAATTTACTCTTAAATATCTGATAAAACAAAATAACATGTCATCGGGCACCAAATTAATAGGATGTAATGAATGGATCATATGAATCTATTACCTATTTGCGTTTGAATTGCCTTCTTTGTTATCAATTTAACTTGTAATCAGACTCGTACCCAGACCTCTATATACAGGTGCATGTACCACAGAATATCACAGTACCACAGAATACCATTTTTTTATTTCTCTTATAAAATTTGGAGGAAACATGCTATACTTTTGTGAATATATATTAATTTTAGTCTTAACGAACATATAAAAACAAAAAATGGATTTTTTCATAAAAATTCTTAAAAATAATCTGGATTATAACAAGAAATAAAATTAGATTGTTTTGATACTTTTTCCCTCTTAATGCCCGTAATATGTGAAAGTTTGAAAATCTCGAACGTACACCTTATATCAAGGGACTAGACAAGGAGGTGTTTTATCTCCATGGCTTGTCTCGGTTTTTATTAACGATTTAATAACAGAGCTAAAGAACAGTAAAGCTGGAGTCACAATTACTAATGTTAATAATCGTCTTGTAAAGTACTTGTTGCTGTCTGTTACCGTCCACCTGACTC
Source organism: Trachythela sp. YZ-2020 (assembly GCA_016169945.1). Lineage (NCBI taxonomy): Eukaryota > Metazoa > Cnidaria > Anthozoa > Malacalcyonacea > Clavulariidae > Trachythela > Trachythela sp. YZ-2020. The sequence goes on from JADLSH010000114.1 coordinate 1,830,726, forward strand.
CACTAATGTTTTCCTAAATGAACTAACCCGCTTTCTAAAATTTGTCCAAGAATCGCAATTCAAAGATGTTGTTCTAATTGGCGACTTCAACTACCCTAATATCCAATGGTCTAACGGTTCAGGTTTCTCTACCTCAGCTTCAGAAACTGGTTTCATTGACAGCATCACTGAGTTTAGTTATCTGCAATTGATTAACTCACCTACCCGCGGTAATAACCTCATCGACCTGATTCTAACTACAAATGAATATTTGACCGAAAACTTCGAAGTTACTGATGACGACTCTATCTCTCTACCCTCTGATCACAAAGCTATATTTTTCGACCTAAAACTCCATCAACAACCTAAACAATCCTCCGAACGTGTGGTCTATAATTATGCTAAGGGTGATTTCGTTGGCCTATTTAACAGTCTAAGGAACACTCCACTAGTTGATACAGTCCTAAACGAAAGTAACAACGTTAATCTTGCCTGGGCTAAGTGGAAGAACGCTTTCCTCGCCGCTGTTGACCTTTTCATCCCCAAAACAAAGCTCAAGCGTTCTTTTACACCCCCATACATCACCAAGGACTTACTTCACGCCATTAAGATGAAAGAGTCACTAAGAAGAAAGGCTAAGGCTAAGAACTCGCCTGAACTTTGGAAGAAATTCCGCAAAACTCGGCAACACGTCAAGTGTTGGATAAATTCCAAGAAGAGAGAATATCTCTCTGGACTGTCCGAAAATGTGTATAATAACCCTAAATCATTCTGGAGATTCTTTAAATGTAAATCCTCGAAATCCTCGATCCCTGACGTGATGAAGTTGGAAGGTCAGAAACTTTTTTCTGCAAAGGAAAAAGCGGATGGCTTTAACCAATTTTTTACGTCAGTCTTCACCTCCGACACAAGTTCTTCACCCCTTTTCACTCCCTCTAGTTCAGCTTCTAACTCTCTTGACTCACTAAATGTATCTGAATCCGATGTTCAGTCTTTGTTGTCCAATTTGTCATGATGGTATTCCAGCTTACCTTCTAAAGCGATGTTCTGAGGTAATTGCCCCTTCTTTGACTGCTCTCTTTAAGTTATCTCTTCAGCAGGGTGTTTTTCCTTCTGAATGGAAAGTTGCTAATGTTGTGCCTATACCCAAAAAGGGTGACACTCATGAGGTCACTAACTACAGACCAGTTTCCTTACTCTCTCAAGTCTCAAAAGTTCTTGAACGTTTAATTTTCAATCAGGTTTCTTCTTTTGTTGAAAACTCCTTGTACGATCTTCAACACGGCTTTCGTTGCAAAAGGTCGTGTGTTACTCAACTTTTGAGTGTACTTCACGACCTTGGTCGTACTCTTGACTCTGGAAAGGAAACAGACCTGATTTATCTCGACTTTGCTAAAGCGTTTGACTCGGTGTCCCATAGCAAACTTTTGTTCAAACTGAAATCGTTTGGAATCTCAGGTCCACTTCTTAACTGGTTTGCTGATTACCTTCGTGATCGCAAACAGTGTGTTGTCGTTGAAGGAGCTTCCTCATCTTATCTTAATGTTACCTCTGGGGTGCCACAAGGTAGTGTAATAGGTCCTCTCTTATTCATTCTTTATGTTAATGACCTTCCAGAGGTAACCAATAATAGTACCGTTGCACTTTTTGCTGATGACAGCAAGTGTTATCGTGCTATACGATCACCAGTTGATCGTGATCTCCTTCAGCTTGACCTGGACGCTATGTCCAACTGGTCACTTAACTGGAAAATGAAATTTAATGTCTCGAAGACGCTCCTACTTAGGATATCCCGCAAACGTAACCCTCCAACTCATTGCTACTTTCTTAACAACGATCCAGTTAAGAGCATAGCTAACCAAGTAGACTTGGGTGTTGTTATCAGTAATGACCTAAAGTGGTCCCCTCACATCGCCAGCTGCACTGCAAAAGCCAATCGTATGCTTGGTTTTCTTCGTAGGAGTTGTACGCAAATGTCTGATATTCGCTGCCGTAGGCTTCTTTATCTTGCTCTCATCCGATCTCATCTGTCATATGGTAGTGAGATCTGGGCACCCCAAGGATCGTCACGTGATCTTGCGATCATCGAGGGTGTTCAAAGACGAGCTAGTAAATTTATCCTTCAGGATTATGAGCTGCCATATCCTGAACGCCTCAAGAAGCTTAATCTATTACCAATATCCTACTGGTTGGAACTAAAGGATCTCGTCTTCTTTTTTAAATGTAAGCATGGTCTCTTCGACCTAGATATCTCCTCTTTCGTCACTTTTTCTTCAAACAGCTTGTCTCACACCCGTTCAAGTTCGGACAACTTGCTTCATGTTAATCATTGCAGGACTTCTCTCTTTAGGAACTCTTTTTTCAACCGAATTGTCTTTCTCTGGAATAATCTCTCTCCCACCATTCGTAATAGTTCATCCGTTTCCTCCTTTAAAAACAGACTAACTGTCCATTACTCTTCTCTACTTCATTCATCTTTCGATGTAAACAGAATGCGCACTTGGAAAACATTCTGTTCTAAGTGCCGCTCTTTCAACTTAAGCTGTTGTTCGTAATTCGTCATGTTTTCTGTAAATATTATATTTGTTCTCGTCTTTGATTTATGTTTGTTATAGTTTGTTTTCATAAAGGTTGATCTTCACATGGGGCTATTCATGTCCTGTTGACCATACCTTCAACCATATTATGTAGTGGTTTAATCTATTTTATGTATGGTTGTAAAGTTAATAAATAATAAATAAATAAATAATCTAGGATCGCCTATGTTTGCTGATGACCTCACAATGTTATCCAGAATTAAATATGGTCTTGATTTGATGCTGGAAGTTGCTGATCAGTTTAGTAAAAAATGGCGGTTGTTATTTAGGCCTAGTATAAAAAAGACAGTGATTTTAACATTTGGAGAAAAACAAAACGAACATGTACGGAATATGAATGAGAGGCAATGGAATATGGGACTTAACCAACTAAAGGAAAACACTATATGGGAAAATTTAGGAAAAGTTTGGTGCACTGAAAAATCCAGCAGCTGTCCACATATTGTTGACAATTCGACTGCAAAGGTTTGGCGCTCGTGTGGCACAATTATTAAATTAAAGCTGGTGGCAGGCAATTAGGCCTCCATCCCCTTGTCTCCATAAAACTATGGAAAACTATTGCACTACCATCCATGTTATATGGTTGCGAACTGTGGAGACTAACGCCCGTATTCTAAAAGCTCACTCACACTCACACTCAATGAGTGGAGGTTCAATCTGAGCTTCTCTTGAGTGTTAATTCTGTTTTTGAATAGCTGGAGGGTTAGTAGTCACATAGTAAGGTACGGCACTAACCCTCCAGCTATTCAAAAACAGAATTAACACTCAAGAGAAGCTCAGATTGAACCTCCACTCATTGAGTGTGAGTGTGAGTGAGCTTTTAGAATACGGGCGTAAGTATCAAAGAATTCAAACGTTTGGAAAAAGCTCAGAATACGATGGTTCGTATAATGCAAAGTTTATTGCCAGGTACATCTGGTTCTGCTGCACGGGGATTACTAGGAATTTGGGATATTCAAACAGAAGTCAACAAACGGAAACTGTTCTTTTTGGGAAGGATAATTAATTCAAGTGAATCTGTGTTGTATAAACGTTCATTTTACAGACGCTTAATCAGGTGGAAAAGGGATTTTAAATCGAAGGAAACTGGTTTTATTCCAGATATTATCAACATTTTGCGTAAATATGACTTGTTTCAATATATGGAGAACTTCATCGAAAACAAGATATTTCCTAACAAATACCTGTGGAAAAAAATTGTTATTCAGACCTTAAAAATAGTGCATGAACAAAGCTGGCGTGACAAAATTTGCAATAATTTGCAACTTGGAATTTATGCCGTGATTCATCAACGCTGCGAAGCTTCCTTTTGGTGGCTACTAGCAAGACAGTTTCCATCATATTTAGAGAATATTACCGACGTATTACGAATCATGTGCGGTTCATTTACCATTGAAGGAAAACGACTGCAAGATCCAGCAATGTACACTGGGGAATGTTCCAGATGCTGTACCGTGTACACTAACGTAATAACGCATGCATTGTTATACTGTAGAGCGACTGATACAGAGCGGAGTATGCTATGGGACTGGTTTTCTGCCGATAAACTGCCGATAGAAGTGTCTGCCAACTTGCATATGATGGACGATGACCAATTTGTATTAGCTCTTTTTGGTGATATAACAGGACTAACGGACAGTTTTATGCAATTTGTAGATAAATATTTATTGCGGACAGCTAGATATATTTCTATAACATTTAAACCTTACCTTTGTATTAATAGTTAAGTTTTATTTTTTTTGTAAATATGTACTAAATCTCCTCTATTAAGGGGGCAATAAAGAATTGTACTTACTTACTTACTTACTTACTTACTTACTTACTTACTTACTTACTTACTTACTTACTTACTTACTTACTTACTTACTTACTTACTTACTTACTTACTTACTTACTTACTTACTTAATTATCAATTGCCCAACTATATAAAGTAGCTATGTTATTACGTACTCTTTTAGCTTTGATTTATTCAAAAAATTCAATCTTAGACGTCTCAGAAAATGTTTCGAAATTGTCATAAAACTTCATCTGTTTTTTGAACAGTATTTTTATACTATGACGTTTTTGAGATTAAATGTGTTGTTTCCTATTCTATAACGCATTTGAATTAATAGTAAAACACTTTTTAAGATTAAAAGAAATGAATGTTTAACCAATGTTTGTAAATCGGATAAAGGTTTGCCCTGATTTACATAAACTTCAGCTTTGATTTTCTCGGTTTAAACAATGTTTATTTTTAAAATTACTTCGCTAATGAACTCATAAGATGGGTCGTTTTTCAAGTTCGATAAAACATTCGCATCCGATCTTTATCTGATATACAAACGATCGCCTTCGGCTCGAGTTTCTATATCAGATAAAGATCGACTGCTCATGTTTTATCTATAACTTAAAAAATGTTGTATTGACCACACAGGATGAACTACGCATTTTGAAACCCACAAACTATAGTGCATGCCAATTGACGGCAAAACTGAAAAAGCAAGTATGCAAAATAGACACTTACCGTTTAAAACTCGAAAACTTTGTCCTTTCTGGGTGTTTTGACCGATTTATTTTCCCGTTGACTTTAGTAAGTGAAAGTCCTCTAAAAAATGTTCATTTATCTTGTTTTGGAGACTTAATATTTGCCTGTATTAATATATCCCGACTCCAGAGTACAATTTTGAAAAAAACGTGTGCAAAATGCCAAAATGGCAGTTATTTTTCTAACTTATACATATAAAACCAAAATGTTTGTCTTCTTAGCCAATCATGGTGTTGCTAGTTACCAGTTTTCTCTCGGCTTGAACTCGCGCATGCGCATAACTTAAAAACCGTCCAGTCCAGTCAGTGAACTCTAAGGGAGTCCAGTCCATGACAAAAAAAAATGAAACTTTGCACTCCGCTATGCTCACAAATCTCCGAGCGGAATTAGTACCCTCGCACGGCCGTTCGCGCCGTAGCTCGGGGATAAGCGCCAAAGTTAATTTCTTAACGGAAACCAACAGATTGGTTCGTCCTTCCTGAATTAAATCTCGCTTGACTCGATGAAGTCGCCACTAAATGCCGAACGAAGTTGGCTGGTTATCGACCCAGTCCATAGCAAAAATGCATCATCGCCACCAAGTTCCAAACGTAATTGACTCTTTCACATAGATTTCTCCGTGACATAGACATCAGGGTATTTTTTAATACCGCAGCGTGATGGGTATATATAATTTGCCCCAGTTGGCTCTTTCCCTTGCCACTGCCGAGAAAAAAGGGCTTGCTACTACAGTTGTCTGTGGCCTTTGATATGACCTGAATTGTTTATCAACTTTCAGAGAAAATAGTCAAACAATAATTCAATATTTTGTTCTATTTAATGACCAGTGCAAAATGCGAACAACAATTTCATTGTTAATTCGTTCAGTCGGCTCTAGTTCAGTCTCCAACCCACCTCCATCATCCGGTAACAGTTGTATGCTATAGTTGATGGTCTAGGTACCAGGCACTGAGCGGCAATCTGTATTAATGATGCGCACTGACATAAAAGATACAGGGGTTGAGAAACTAACATTTTGCACAGAGAGGGCTATAAGCTTTTACCCCCTCTTAAAATAGATTAGGTCTATGTTCTTCAATAGTTAACAAGTATGCATGCGCATTTTTAAGTTGGAACGCCTATTAAAAGTGGAGCAAAGTCTGTACTTTTTTGCCGAAAGAAGTGAGTACACAAGTCCTACCAAGCAATTTGATCCACCAAAACTGATTATGAAATAAAATTTTGCAGCATGTTTGCTGTCCAAGTTTTTCAATTCGACGCCAGAAAGTGCGGGAAATGACCTGCCTAGATGCAATTTTTTAAATTTGTATTTTATGTGCATCTGATAGCGTTGAGGGAAAATGTCAAAATTTTTGGTTTTACTACCATTCAACATGCACCAAAGTTATTTCCTTAACATTTTATTTGTAGCTGTAATTTTGAAACAGAGGTGAGTGTTAATATAGTTTAGATTGCAAAGTGCAAACATGCAACGCCAGTCCATCAACCCGCATCTATCACCTTTATACCGACGTAGCCAAATGCAAATGCCACCCTGATTACTTACGTTTATATTCATATTGTCATTGAGATGCCATATATACCACGTGAGAAAGACGCGTGTTGTTATTGGCTACTATATATTCACAGCCCCCATAACATCGAAACAGAAGTCCTTAGCAGGAAATTTGAATAGAAATTGCATTTTGGACAAGTGGAAACTTGATCACATCCTTAAATCACATTCTGACCTGGATGCATGTGATAAACTGATGTGACAGACATGAGACACGTGTTTAAAAAATGTCAAAAATCTTTGTGAATCCGACGTCTTTTAGCTGTCTTAAAACCAAATGTTTAAATATATAACAAGACGAAAGCTTTCTATATTCAGGAAGAACGATATCGATGGATAATTACGTGAAAAAGCGAAGAGAAAATCGGCCGAATCAAAATACGTGTCATGATCATATAATGAATCCTGATCGAGCAGTTGAATTCACTCGAAAATACAGTCATTTGCCGTGGTAAATCTGCTAAATCAATGCTATTCGTGACAACCTTCATATGGTAAGTAGTTACAAAGTGTCCTAATATCTGTCCTAGTAGATAAAGAGTGATCCTTAACTCTCAAAAATGACGCAAAAGGGAACTTTTGATAATATGGCGACATATAGCCTCTTACAGACGAACAAGTTTTCTATGACAAGTTTTTATATGACAAGTTTTATTTGCTCGTCTGTATACCGTATACGCAACTTTGGCAATTTTTTCTATGACAAGTGCACTTGTTCAAAAGCTAGGCTCGTCTGTATGGGTCAACAAGGAAAACTTGTCAAAGTAATTTGAGCACTTAGGTGCGGTTAGTGAGCGACTTATCGTTGTATTAGCTATCATTGCGATCAGAAAACCACAAACTTGTCATAGAAAATTTGTTGTACATACACACGTGCAATTGGCAAATAAAACTTGTCATAGAAAAACTTGTCATAGAAAACTTGCTCGTCTGTAAGAGGCTATAGAGTAGATAATTATGAACAATGCCCCCTTTATAAGCCCCTTATGAGAGAAATTGCAACTTTAAACAGTCAATGAAACGTTTAAAAACAAAACCAGTTGCCTCTGGGGTGTTCATTCCTGCTACAGGCAACAAAATTCGCCCTAGACTCTTCTGTTTCATTGACAAAATACATGGAAATTTGAATGACAACTGCAATTCAGCATAAACAGCTATATACCACCAGTTAGGCAGTAATTTATACTGAGAAAATAATGAATAATGGAAAATTTCCACACAAATAAAATACATTTTTCAGGTTTATGCACTAGTCAATTGAAACCATGCCTCACCCCTGTGCATATGCAGGGTTTTAACCGGACTTTGTGGGGGAAATACAGAGTTTTAACAAACGTTACCATCATGCTACCCGCGGTTTTAACACTGACACGAAGGCCGGGATAAAATGCTGGGGATTTAACTCTTGTAGAGCCTTCGATTTAATAAACTGACACAAGTTCACCAGACTTTCTTCTTTGACAGCTCCCTGTAACAGCATGTTTTTATATAAAACATGACTGATCAGACGATTAGATGAAAAGCTAGACTTTGGAAAGCTATATGATTGGCCTAACAAGCCGGGCATTTTAACAAATGGACAGCATTTTAACAAATGGACGACATTTTAAGGCCAGGAAAATCTTGCATACTCCCGAGGTTGGGGGTTGGGGTTTCAATTGACTAGTGCATTATAATAAGCTGACACCTCGCTTCCACCGGCCTTAGTAAATCGGTCATTTTCATATTTTATTTTAGCTAATTAGCTAAGTGCCACACATCTTGTTGAATCGATGTTACCACACATACACATCCAACAATACCTTAGGTAAACCTACCTGGCTAAATGGTGTGGTTGTAGTGCTTTATTTCGGTATATTTATTGTCCAGACTGTTGCTAGCGACACCATAGGGTAAAGTTTTTATATTGTCAAATTGATGTAATGTATCGCAACGTGAATATGGCAGTTGCCCCTAGAGTAAAAGTAGCTTAACAACTACACTGCGAGCAGAGGTTTCTTATCGGTACGGCTCAGGGGAGAAAAGAAACCTCTGCCGACTTCCTCGACTTTTTTTGTTGAGCATGCATGGAATTGTTAATGAGCATCTGTTTGCTTTGCTTACAGTTCCGGTTTTCTAAACACGTGAGATATTTAATTGAAAGTTCAAACTTCACTATTTTATTAAATTTTATGTTGGCCGTATGTTATTTTGTGTGAATGTATTTGAGCTTCAAATTTCCCCAAGAATTTAAAAGTGATTGCTGCTGAGCCTCAGCGTGGAAGTGGTAAGGTTTTAAAATGGTAAGGTTTTAAAATGGTAAGGTTTGTCCAGAGTTCACTGGACCCAGTATTTTTGCTTTGTTCTGTCTGTCACTTTTCCAGAAGATTAAGCTTCAAGTACGTCTGCAAAATGAGGGGGGTAATCAAACAAGATATTGTATTGCACATGATATTGTTTTCATTCAGTCACCGAAGTCCGATGCATTTCTGAACAAACGTACATTTTATTTGTTTCTACTAACATACATCAAGGTGATGAACTTTTAAGTGTTCATTTATAGAGGCAGGCAATGTCCTTTCATGATTTTATCAGTTATTTTAAGTCTTCAACATGCCAATCGGCTTTCACACAAATAGTGATGTGCCCCTGTGTTTTGTTTTGAACAGTGAAAAACCTATACAAAAATTGGTTGATCGAGCAGATATTTGTAAACAAAGTCATGATATATATGTTGCCCATCAGCATTCATATAAATACAGTGATGTGCTCCTGTGTTTTATTTTGAACAATGAAAGACGTATATGAAAATAGGTTGATCGAGCAGATTGTAAACAAATTAATGATATGTATGTTTTAATAAGTTTCAAAAATATGGTTTATAAACCTATAATATCATCATGTTCAGTTGTACAGCAAGATTTTTAAACTTTTCTTGTCTTAAAGAGTTGCAAACACAACATTGACATTGTCTTGTACTATAAAAATCTGTTTTTCAAATTTGCTAACCTTACTCCTAAGCACTTTGGGATCATCCATTTAGTAGGGGAGTCATGCCTACACCTATTGTTTGTAATTGATGTCATTCCTATCATTTTTTGCATATAAATATAAATGCTGATCATAGTAAAATGTACTAGGACATTGAAAGAGGTGAGGGAGCTATTAAGTTGAGCGGATTCAAGCTTAAGACAAGAACCAAGGCGATTATTGCTCTGTAAATAGCTGAAATTTTGAGTTTAAAAATTAACAAGTGATAACAAGGCCCACCCCTTCAGCCATATTATTTGGATGGCCCACCCCCTAATTCCACCAGGCCAACCTTCTAATTCCACCAGGCCAACCCCCTTTCCCAGATAAAAAATGAACGGTCCCTAAGTTTTCTCATGTCACCTAGTTGAATGTGGTGGGTGGGGTGGTGTACAAAGCGTCCTAAATTTCCAACAAAACCTTCAGATTTCTGACAACCCCCCCATTTACATCAAAATGTCTGAGAAATAGCCAATTTTCCCTGAGTGTGGGCCAGTTGCCCTCTCCCTCCACCAAAATTTCCACAACTGCATATGACCACCCTTGAGGGCATTTAATTTATGTACAGTATACTGACAAGGCATTTATCGCTGTTCCCACAGTTGCCACACGCAGTTGTGGGTAATTTGGTTTTCCATTTTCGAAGTAAGACCAATTACTTTTCACTATTGTATCATTTTCGTGGAATAACTGTGTATTATCAATAAATACCAGTATTTGCAGTGGTACTCAAACGTTTTGTAACACCTTGTGCACTACAGTCAACAACTGCATAAAGCATTGTACAAGTATAACGTAAACAAAACTAAAATGATAATAGTAAGATAAATTTAAACACTCAATGAATTGTTGGAAAGTCGCCTTGTAGTTTTATCTAATTTGTCCTCCCGCTTCAACTAAAAAAACTTGACAGATTTCCTTGATTTTCTTGTTTGTTTTACAATTTTAGCAACTCAAAGCACAGTGTCAAAACAAACACTGACCAGTGACTGAGACAACTTCTATAGGTTTTAGATATGAACTCTATAATCGTACAGGCCCTATATACAGAGGGGAATAAAAACTTCTCGTATAACAAGATAAGAAAACTATCTCGCTCATCACACAAGATGGTTTGTTTGTGGGGGTAATTGCAACTAACCTGTATGTCAGACTCAGACCTCCATTTTCCTTGCTTTGCAATGCATGGTCATGACAGAACTGCACTTGACTACACAAGGCTTGATTACACAAGGCTTGATTACACAATAGTATGAAGTTTGTGCAGTGTACTGTTGTTGCTGTTTGGCAATGAGCAATTCATAGTAAATTGTAGGCTGAGGCGGTTAATCGGTTAACTGGAATGAACGGTTATTTTTAAAGATTGGTTATTCTGGTTAGACTAACCGAAAAACACTGCTGTGTGTGTTGAAATAAAAATGAATGAAGGACAAGTTTTGTTAACGTCTCAAATGTATTTCAAAACTACATTGTACGTGCTAAGCGCTGAAGTATCTTCTTCAATTATGCTAAAAACGTTACAGTTTCAGAATACTCTATTTTGATTTAAATAAAAAAATTAAGAAACACGACCGTCGATTAATAGATTCGTTTAGACTATTTGCATAACCCTCGTTCCGATCATTGAAAGCCTGGTTGACTAACTGGATAACGCGCGGATCAAAAACTCCAGCGCAAGCACAGCTGAAACCTGAAAAGGTTGATATGCTCGTAATTTTAGTGGAGAACTTATAGAGAAGTGAATATTTAGTTTAACTCTTAAGTGTACTCTATGATTACATCCATTTTTTATTAATATAATTCAAATACATGTACTACACAGGACGCGTGTTTCGTTTTTGCCATAATCTATTGAAAATATAGACAACATTGATTACACATACACCTTGTGCACTACAGTCAACAACTGCATGAAGCATTGTACAAGTATAACTTAAACAAAACTTAAATGCTAATAGTAAGATAAATTTAAACACTCTATGAATTGTTGGAAAGTCACCTTGTAGTCTTATCTGATTTGTCCTCCCGCTGCTACTAATAAAAACTTGACAGGTTTCCTTGATTTCCTTGTTTGTTTTACAATTTTAGCAACTCAAGCCGAAACAAACACTGGTGACTGAGATCACTGCTAAAGGTTTTGGATATGAACTCATAACGACATGGAGGTAATTACAACTAACCTGTATGTCAGACCTCCATTTTCCCTGCTTTGCAATGCATGGTCATGACAAAACTGCACTTGACTACACAAGGCTTGATTACACAATAGCATGAAGTTTGTGCAGTGTATTTTAGTTGCTGTGTAGCAATGAGTTAATGAATTCATAGTAAACTGTAAGCTGAGGCGGTTAATCGGTTAACTGGAATGAATCGGTTATTTTTAAAGATTGGTTACTCCGTTTAGACTATTTTGAGCAAACCGAAAACCGATTAAAAAATGGAAGAGAAACCACTGCTGTTGTGTTGAAATAAAAATGAATGAAGGACAAGTTTTGTTAACGTCTCAAATGTACATTGTACGTTCTAAGCGATGCAGTCCCTTCTTCAAAAAAATGGATGAAGTCCCTTCTTTTATGCCATAATCTATTGTTCAAAAGACTCTCAGTTGAGTCGGTTATTTCGTTACGGTTATCGGTTTCAGTTATTTATCAAAACTGCCTCAGCCTAGTAAACTGCAAAGTGATATTGAAAATTCACCTACACCACTACCAGCACACTAATGATTGCCAGATAAACCCCTAAATTTGATCTATAAATGAGCAGGTTTCCGAATTTGCAATAATGTTGAATTAGGTAGTTACAGACATAATTAATAACTGTAATTACATTAGCTCAATTACATCAGGGAACCAATATTGTGGAACAAATATTGAACTTGAGGAACCAATATTGTTTGTCAACCTGAAATGGTTCATGTATTTTGAGAGGTTGAATTTTCCGAAGGTAAGGCCTGTACAATACTTTTAGTATACTAAAACAGTTTTTGTACTATATTAGTCTTGATGAAACAACATCTGTGGACCCTGATAAACTTGTGAAGATTGGAACTTGATAGCTCTTGCAAAAATGAAAGGCAGAGGTTGGAAACAGCTGGTGAGGAACTGAGACACTGCTACAGTGAAGTGTTTGACGTCAAACATGGTATCTTCAATCAGGTTAGTGAATATATGTGGATTTGACAATATATTAACTGGATAAATAACAGCACATTCAGTTGCTACAACTAACTAATACAGTCCCGTCCTGGAGTAACATGCCAACCACTCGCGAGTGGGCCAAAATATTTGAAAAGCGGCACACTCGTTTCACTCGCATAGTACATTACAATAGAGTATTTTGAGTATATTAAATCCATTGGAAAAGCCATTTGTGTTGAAAAAACATATTTACATGATCCGTCATTGACGCGAACAAGAGTCGTCATAGACTTGCAACTTTAATAATAGTAAGATTGACCATTGCTGTATACAGTAATGTTCCATTGCCTGAGAAGGTACTTTAGCAAAACGGTTGCAAATCTGTTACTGTGAAAATTAAAAAAATGAATCTCAGAGAAAGGTGTTCCATACTTCCATAGCAATGCTTAACCATTACTTCGTCAGTGGTAGGGTACTGCCAGTTAATGGATTAATTAACAAAAGTGTTTTGTTTAGTGCTGCATATGCATGGTATAGCTCTGAATTCTAAATGTGATTGTGAGTTGTTTCATGAGTTCAGGGACGAATACTCATATTAGAACCCATATATGGATTTCAAAGATTCATGAAATCAATTCGAAAAATTTGATTAAAAAATTTCAACCTCGTGCGAATAGAAGGTGCGACTTTGTGAGCACAGATTTTTACAATTTTGCATTGCATTTACAACTTTTAAACCTAACTGAAAAGAGAAATTGGTTTGACTTGCTGCTTTGAATTGGATTGAATTGCGATTAGTAGATTTATGTATAGTATTGTAGAATTACTAACTACTGTATTAACACATGCCTCTATCCTGAATAATCCTCTGTTTTAATAGCCCCAGGTATACAGTACTTGCTCGTTTATGTTATCGTACCCTTGAACAAATATATGATGTTTACATCTTGATTGTTGGATTTCAGTGTAGGTAGTGATAAACAATATGCATGAGCTTGCTTGAAGAATCAAACCATCTGAATTTTCGCTCAAAATAAGAGCTCGTTTCTATAGTTTTTCACGTACAATGTAGTTGGATCCTTGAACAAAGCTCGTGAATGTAAAATATTGCACTAAATGATTACTATGCTGTAGGAAAGTATAACCTGCTATAACCATAGGGAAAGTACGTACTTTGAATATTCCAGTATGTACTCTAGTACCTGACTATATTAATTCATTTTTCCAGAAATAATGCAATGCGATCAGTATAATCTTCATGCAGGCATGGCTATGCAAGACCTTCAATAGGTTTATACACATATACAGGTGAGCCAAATTAGCTAAATAAATTTATATATGCTTGTGGGTTTTGTTATTGTTTACCTGAAAAAAATGAAATGTAATATTTTACTGCAGTACTCTAAAAATGCTACTAGACCCTATAAACGACATTTACACTGTATCACGTTGGAGATATCATCTATTAAAGTTGTGATATTCTTTCAGAATTTAGTTCATGATGGAACTACCATGAAATAAGGATTTCTATTTTTCTCCGTCCTGGAATGCTGTAAAGCTACATGTATAAAGTTTGGCATTGGCAACATTGATAACTGAGGTTTGAGCAACATTGAGGTAACAGATTTTTGCTTCTCTATACTGATATAGTTCATTTGGCAATGTTCAAACTATCGTGTCTGTTACTTAGCTGTGGATTATTTATTGGCCAGCTATTTCACTTTCCCATAGCACAAACGTTCATATGTGCTTTATCCTTTCTTTTTGTGTTTCATTTGATTTTGTTTGTCTATAGTCTTCGCTTGTAATATTTCATCATGTCCTGTACTGTACTGTCCCATCTGGTATTTGTCTTGTGTTTTGTATTTGTCTTGTGTTTTCTATCTCTTAAATATCATAGCATATAGTACGCAGTCTTGCTGTAACATTGCTCATTTTAACTGAAGTGTTATTGCGCCTAGCAACAGTCTTTTTTGATTATGCCAAATGCAAAGAAATATAAAATCCTGTGAGCTATACAGTGTCAGTTCCAATTTATTATTGTAACCGCTAAAATTTATTTGATAATAAGGAAATCTTCTAAGCTTACTCGACTTGCATTTTAAATTGCTTCACAGCATTTTCACATTCGAACATAATATGCCATTGAAGAGTTCCCCCCACAAGGGAGAACACTCATCTGGGGGAGGGGGAAGGCTTACTCGGAATTGCAAGCAAACGTATTGAGAGTTATTCAATTGCAATATTTTATCCATACTTAGTTTCAATTGGAAATTACAGTAGTAACCTTAGAAAAGAAATCCTGTTTAGACATTAGTAAAAACTCTTTTAACCTAAAAAATCAACACACATATAATCTGGTGCAAATGTCACGTGCCGAGCACTCGACTTCTTAGACCACCATTCTCGCAACAGAGTCAGAGTGAAGAACAATATATTTGGTTAAAGTAGGTTAATTTATAGTACAGGTTTGCGTGACGTTAGCTTATCTTACAATGAGTTATCTACGTAATATGACGTGCGTCTACACCCTAAGAGAACCTACACCCTAATTAACATTATCAGCGCAACCGCAAACATTCAACCCACGCACGCTACACTATTTCCCCTCTTAAGTTTTCGTCCCGAAAACTGAATTACAGTTAAAATAATAAAAATATAGTAAATAAACCTATGAATTACATTAACATAAAATTAACCGCACGCTATACTGATCTTACATCCTCTAGTTAGCTTCGAGGTTAGCTTAATCTATCGGTGGTAATTTTTTTAATTTTTAAGGAGATTAATGTGAAAATATCATTTTCTGAAAGGGTCAGGTGAAAGAAAAAGACCAGTGAAAAATTTTCACAAAGTTGTTAATTACACTAATTATCCAATATGGCGGCCGTTAATTAACCCATAATTGCTTAGTGTCGTAAACATCATATCTCAAGAACCAGTCTTCAGAATCTAATGAATGATATATTTTTAAAAAGCTTAGAACCTGATCTAGTGCCTGACATTCTTCAATTTTCTTCAAAATTCTTTAAAAAAAAATTTAGAGGCAAATTTTGGATTTTTCAATTATTTCAGGTTTTAATCAAGTATTTTTTCAAAACATTTGCAAATAATTCATCAATGATGAAAATATTGAAATTTGAAGATTGTCAGGCACTAGATAATGCTACAGTCAGTAAGTATGCCAAATATCAACCTTCTGCAATGAATAGTTACAAAATTACAGTGTCACAAAGATCACTGACACATGTCAAATTGCGAAAAATAGAAAATCCAATTTAAAGTTTTCATTTATGTTTTTCTTACATCATAAAGGTTCAAAAGCTACCTGCTTCATAGGTTACACTTTCATTGTCCTCAGCATTGTCTATAAACTTTTTTCTGAGGTGTCTCAATGACTTTCTTCTTACTTTCACTTTTTCTGAGCTCTTTTTGGCCGATAGCTTGATCCTCGCTCTGTCGCAGTCTTGGGCACCTTTACGAGTGAAGAATCCAGGCTTTATACCCAAATCTTCAAAAAATTTCAGGAAAGAAATGTCCCCATCATTGAATTTCAGGACTGCTAAATAGGTGGCAAGAGCTACTGTTTCCTGCTCTACATAGGTAGGCTTTGGACATCTGTCCCAGATGTCCCCGTTCAAAGTTCAAACATTCATTTGCATTCTGGGTCAAGCCATGTGTACATTTATTCAACAACGCAGGGTTAGCCAAATCATCAAATATAGGCTCAACCAACTCAACAATGGGCTTTGGAATACCATTCTTATGTTTATATGTTTGGCTATCTCTTTGATAACCACACCAACTGTCCTTTCCTTTGGGGCAAAGATGATGCTGCAGGTTATCATCTGTCGAAGCAACGTGAAAAAGAGATGCCTTTACAGCCTTGGCCATTTCTTCAACATCAAGGTTTTCTCTTATTGCCAGACCATAATAGTTTTGTAGTACATCTATTTTGCCATCAGTAAGCCGACCTTTACCAGATATACCTTTTCCATCAGAGAGTTTTCTGCCTTTATTGGAACTTTTCAGTTTTCGCAATCTGCTTCCGACTCTCTTCTGGACATGCTCGATACACTCTAATTTGTTGGGTATGCAATCCTGTCCATAGGGCTTGCTTTCCAGAATAGCACTGTAAGTGGACGAATCGCCATCTCCAAGCATATCTTTGTATTTCAGCCCCCCTTGTAGCACATGACCTTTCAAAAATCCTTAGTGCACCAGCCGTCTCCATGCTGCCGGAACTCCCTGTATGGTTGATCTTACATTGGTGGGTTGCTTTCCATTCTTGATACTTTGGGTCATTCTGTTTTACCAATTTCTCTAAAAGCCGGGACTGCTCGGATATTCACTTCATATGATTGGCCTTGTTTCTTTGAAGTATTAAAGCAATACTTTCACTCGCATCCCACACACTGTAGAACAATGTAATGAGAATATCCATGTTTTTTCCTCATGTCAACATGTGAATTCACGTCATCTCCACAGTCAGGACATTTCAAAATGTCATCGAAGACACCAAATAAGATCGACAAATCCATAAATACTGTTCCTTCCCTTATAGTGTATATATTCTCCGAATTAATACCAAAATTTGCACTCTCAGCGCCAATTTTCGCTCTGGAAGGTCCAGCTTCTTCGTCACGAGGTTCGCCAATGTTTGAATTTCTTTGTCGTATTCTTTGGCGGAATTCTAACCAGTTTTCTCTTTCTGTTTCTCGTATTTCCCATTTATTTACTTCAAATTACAATCCAAATAACAAAAGGAATTGTTGGGAAACTAGAACAGCAACTTTTGACTTGGAATTTAAGAAAAAACTAAGATTTTTGTAGACGATTTCACACAGCATGCAAATGCGATCGATCACAAGACAGACAAATAAATCGCGTTGTCATGGCTCCCCAAAAGGACCAATCACAATGCAGATAAATTAGAAGACTCTAAATCACATACACCAAAAAATAAATAAACTTGTTTGAAGTGATTTTTGGACGAAATTTTGAGCTTTTTTCCACCAAGAGTAAAAATTTTTTGAGAAAATCAACCATGCAGTCATTAATGTACAATGGTTTAGGCGCCGTTCAGAAACCGTTCAAAAATCAGCTGATAGGAGGGGATGACCACTTAAATCTTTGTCTAGGTCTTTTACAGAAGATACTTTGGGTATTGGGACAACATTAGACAGCTTCCAAATACGAGGGACTTTACAATATCGAAACGGGGTGTTTATAACATCTGCAATTGGTAAAGCCAGAACATCTGAAAATTTCTTTAAAACTCAATTGTAGGCTAGTGCGGTTTTCAAAAAAACCCGGAAACCGACGGAAAAAAACCGATAAAACCGACAAAATCGTTTTTTTTGTCCGCCATCTTGAAAAGTGAAAACAATTTTTAAATTGGCATAAAATTATTTTGCCTTTGGAGCAAACGGAATTAGTAAAAGACAAAAAATGTTTTGTTTATAAGATATTATTATTTAACCAAATAAATATTCAATAATATAACTTAAGTTAAAACAAAAAAGGTTTTCACAAATCACAATTACAAGACAGGCTGCTGCCGTGTTATGCACACAACTATAGCGTTTGACCAGTATTGTACCTTTAATAAAAATTTAAAATGGAAGGCTGCGAGGACGACGGACTGGACGGAGATTCTGGTGTTCCAACCAAATCACTGGTTTTGCGTTTCTTCGGATTTATAGCGGCATATTGCATTGGGTGGTTTGTCCGCAGATGCCTTGATAGGTTTGACGTGTTTGATCCCTTATTTTTGACGGTCCGCATACATATTTGACATACAGAACCATCCTGCGCTTCTTCCGTGTTCTTAAAAAAGTTCCACACTAAACTTCTTGCGGCCATCGAAAGTTTACTTTTAATTGAAGAACGTATCGCACCTGGTCTTTCGCAGCACAAGATGACGATGTTATGAATTTAGTATCACCTCGTGCGTAGTGCACGCAATACCCACGCATCAGAATAAATTTAATCTGATTTATTATCGGCTCAGCTGTCAACACGCATGGTTTAGAGATGAGTCATACTATTAAAATAAGCATGCAAAGGATGCGATATCCGATCTAGACGCGGTTAAACCGATTTTCGTTTTTTTCGGTTTTCCGATATAACAAAACCGTAAAACCGTTTTTTTAAAAAAACCCGGTTTTTCGGTTTTATCGGTTAACCGCACAAGCCTACTCAATTGGAAATGTTATCTGGACCATTGGCACGTGATTTACCAATCTCTCGCAGCTTTTTAGCAATGGTTGATTCAGTAACAATTATAGGCATCTCATCGTCTTGTAAAGTCACGCTAATATCTTCAGTGTATATCTTATGTGCAGTTGCCGTTGGGTTACTCTTAACACCTGACGAATTGAAAATATACAATCATGAAAATCCTTTTACCAATATTTAAACTAGATTTTAATTAATTAGCTGTATTTGATATAACATTTACTACTTTAATTAACCATGTCGATTCCCATCAGTTATCATGACGCGAAGCTCTGTTTTCTCAGACATCATTTTTATTTACGAGTGCTACTGTTAAATTAAGAAAACGTCCAATCTTAGACCAACAGTATGGTTCACAACGTTTCTTATCACGGGATGCAACTATCGAAACACTGCATGAATTTCATATACGTCACAAAAATGACATCTGATAGTAAGGAGGTAGAAAATGTGAAAGTTTTAAAAAATCCTATAGAATAGCGGCTGAGAAAATGATAATTTAACAAATGGTTGTTGACCGCGCGCTGTATTGAATTAGTTGTATAACTATAAAGAGTGAACGTGTAAATATAGTATCGTTTGAGACAGAATTTTGATTATTGTGAAGCCAGCACCACCGCCGACGGATCCTCGACAAACAGTTGTCATTCCACAGCAACGTGACGTCCTCCCCCGAGAGCTGACCTGCAGGAGAAGGCGATCTATGCGTCTCACATTGTCTTTCGACGCCTCCACTGGCGCCACTCTTGCCGCCGTCCATGGCCGTCAAATGTTTGCTAAATATCTGCAGTACTGGCACTGGGTCTGACGATCCCGAAGACAGCCTAGGGTATTTTGGTTTAGGGTTAGGGATGAGGTTGTATTGGCGTAGTCGCCGCACTTCCAAACTTTCCTCGTCTTCTCTCTTATGTTCTTTTTGTTCTTTTGCAATAACCCGGACACGTTTCTTGCTTCGTTTGGTAATTGCGCTTTCGTTGTATCTAGAAAAGATTTACACGATGACGTATTTTCTGATTTCAAATACTATACCAACAGGAGGAAAGAAAATAGGGTGCCTTGTAAAATTTAAAAACAGGTATTAAAAAAGTCATTAAAAAAGGGCTTTTCAAGGTAAATGTCAAGTTCAGGGTGAAGGTCATTCAAGGTCATTATAAAAAGGGCTCAAACTTGAATTTGAAAATATATATATTTATACCAACTATTAACCCAAATGTGAAATACATAAAATTTATCCCAACTATTTACAAAAATGTAGAAAAAATTAGAAAACCTTTAACATGAATAAATGCATAGAAACGTTCAAATATAGAATGTTTTGATAGTTGATAGGTTTTATTGCCTAAACCGTAGATGTTGTTGGTTTCTTTTAATTCTCTCCCATCTATTCGAAATTTGATTGTCGGTATGTCTCCCTGGGAATCTGTGAGTTAGGGTTAATGGCGTTGGGGTTAGGATTGGGGTTCGGTGCCGGCACACCTACTCTCCACCATGATCTAGGGTCGATTGGGTCCGTGTGGACACCGCCAGTGTGCGTGTACCCCACCATCAATTTGAGATCCCCCAGGATTCTTTTTTCTAGGTCTTGGAGCGGGTTATGGTGTCGGGTGATTGCTCCCATTTGCCTGAGGATATCCGTTGCCATGCGGATGAGGCGTCTGCATTCGAGCAGGAATGGTGCAACCGGCATGCATCGAACATTCACATAATGAGGTTGTATGTGTTCCGTGAAAGCGTACGTTCCCTGATCCATGTATACTTCCCTGGCATCTTGGAGGGTTTTGGACACAACCGACGTTTCCATGTGCAAACCGCCAATATCGTCTCCATATTCCTCTAACTTTTGAATTATGTAATTGATGGTGGCAAGATATGTGTCCGCCTGCCTTGTGGTTAGGGTGGGAGCCTAGTGGGCGTGGGTGTCTAGTATATTGTATTAGAATTTGGGTCTGATACCTCTTTTGGTTCCAAAGTTATGACGAAATTGCTAAAAATAGAAATATCGTTTAAGGATAATGCACTCTTGGCTATAACTTTGGTGCTATTAAACCGATTGAGATGAAAGTAGTACCATTCGACTCATAAAAGGCAGGGCTTCATTTTCTTAGGAAAAAGTGATTACGTCATCATGTAATCACGTGACAAAGCGGAGGAAAATTATGATTTTTTAACTTTTTACCAAAGAGAGATATCAAAATTCTGAGCACACGTTCCCATTAGATCTTGATGAGATCTACAATATTGGTTAATAAGTCTTCAACAAACTTCATATTTCAGGGGGAAATCCACTTTTTTGTAGTTTAAGTGTTTGGTATTTTAAACGTTTACCAGTATGTGCTCTGTTAAGTTTAAAGTATGCCATTTAGCATCGCAGTACCTAATTCTACACTTTTTATTAATATATATTCAACAATAAATGCTTAGATAAGCTTCTGCTCAGAGTAGGGGTGGTGATTTGTAGACACTTAGAAATATTTTGGTGTTTTTACTGTTAGGTGTACATGAGCCGAGCCTTAGGTTTTTAATAAATCATTAAGTTAGTGTCTTAATGTGGTTGTACCCCTTTCAGGCATTTTTTTTATATTTGAAGCTATTACTGCAAAAACATCATTTATTCAAAGGAAAATACGATACAAAATGACCAAGGAAAATTTTTTTTCGAAAAGTCACTAATTAGGCTAATTAACCAATATGGCGGCCATTAATTAACGCATAATTGATTTGCATCGCAAACATCATATCTCAAGAACCAATCACACAAATAATATGAATGATATATTTTTGAAAAGCTTACAACCTGATCTAGTGCCTGACACTATTTTTTTTCAAAATGCTTTTGAAAAAAATTCAGAGTCAAAGCTTGAATTTTTGAATTATTTACACTTTTTTTTGAAGAATTGTTTACTAAATTTGTCAATAATTGTGCAATCATGACTTATATGAAAAATTGAAGAGTGTCAGGCACTAGATTATGTTATGAAGAGTAAATATGCCAAAACTTCTTCGCTGACAATTGGATTCTCGACACATCACATTTTTCTGCGCCTTTAAGTGTAAATACTCCTGGCTCAATGTCTAGGTCTTCAAAAATTTTAAGGAAAGAGATATCTCCATCATTAAACTTAAGAACTGCCAAGTAGGTAGCTAGAGTAACAGTTTCTAGTTCCACATAGGTGGTTTTGGGACACCGATCCCAAATTAGCCCATTCAAACATTCATTTAACATTTTGTGTTAGGCCATGTGTGCATTTTTTAAGAAGTTCTCATTTACTTAAATCATCAAATACTGGCTTTATTTTCTTAACTATGCACTTTGGGATGCCATTCTTGTGTTGGTAAGATTCCTGCTCTCTTTTGTAGCCGCACCAACTGTCATCACCGTCAGGACAAAGTTGATGTTGAGGATCCGAATCACTTGAAGCAACATGGAATGTTGCTTTAATTGCTGTAGCCATTTTATTCACATCATCTAAGTTTTCTCTCACAGCAAGACCATAATAATTCTGTAAGATCTCAATCTTTCCATCTGTTAGCCTTCCTTTGCCTCCTAAATTCTTGTCATCACTAAGTTTAACACCTTTCATTGATTTTTTCAACCTCCGCAACCGACTTCCAACTCTCTTTTGCACATGTCCGATGCATTCTAGTTTATTTGGGATTCAGTCATCACCATAGGGCTTAGTCTCACAAATAGTGTTGTAAGTTGATGAGTCACCATCACCAAGCATATTCTTATACGTAAGTCCTCGTTGCACATACGATCTTTGAAAAATCCGCACGGCACCAGCTGTTTCCATACTGTTAGCACTTCCAGTGTGGTTAATCTTGCATTTATGGTTGGCTTTCCACTCCCCATACTTGGGATGATTCATCTTCTTTTGCCACTTCTGGCATGCCTTACATTTATCGGACATAACCACATCCAAACATTTCTTTGTATCCAGCGAGATAGCAGTGACAACACCATTGTGCGAGGCATGACCGCGTCTTTGCCAACTTCCATCCAGGGAAATTCCACATTCTCCCTCGTCATTTCCACAAGACTGTTTGACTTCAGCTGCATTGTTCATCATACTGTCATTTGCCAATTGTTCTACAACAGGCAAAAGCTTCTGGTTCTGTATTTTCATATAGTTCCGGCTGGTTGGTGGTGATGGCATGTTCATGATTTTGGTAAATGTTACCATTGCACTATGCCCACGACCAATTTCTCTGAATGCCAGGACTGTCCTCACATTGACATTATATGAAGGCCCTTGTTTTTGAGAGGAATGAAAGCAATGCTTCCATTCACACTCCGTATCTTCACATTGCAGGACAATGTAATGCGAAAACCCATTCTTCTTTTTCATGTCAGCATGAGAGGTCATCTTGCTACCACAATCAGGGCATTTCAGGACTTCATTAAACACGCTAAACAGCTCTTTTAAGTCCATAAATACAGTACCTTCGTAAACTGAGTCTGTATGACCAGGATTCTCGCTTAATTTTCCCGTTACATGTCCGATCTTTATCCCAGAAGCCCCGCGATTTTGTTCAGATGGTTCGCCATCTTTGAATTTTTTGCCTTTCTTCAATGGTGTAATTCTCGGCCTTTTCCTCTTTCTGTTTCGACTATTTCCCATCTTTTGGTCGACAATTACAAATAAAAAAACAAAATGATCGTAATTTTCAAGAAACAATAATACTTTTCGACCAAATAGCAATACAAAACGCAGAACTTTTAACAGACTTGTGCCAACAACGCGATGTAAACATTCAAGATCTTGCTCTACAAAATGCGTGGTCATTGGCTTGCACAACCAACCAATCAAATTGCAGCTAACAAAAAAAGTCTTGAAAAACATACATCAGACATATTTCCTTTTTTGAATGAATAAATCCGGTGTTTTTTTCGAGAGAAACTGGTTACCAAGGGGTTGCTAAGGGCAACATATTCAACCATCCCCACTTTAAACGCATGTTTTGCATTTAAAAAATAAAAATTTCAAAAAACCAATCATAGATTCTGAAAGAGCAACATTTCAAATATCTTAAACACCCAAAACCAATAATTTGAAAAACTGACTTAAAAAAGGGATATAACCACCTAGTTAATGAAAGGTTCCAAAGTGGGCACGGGGATTACCGGATTTGCCTGATTACAAGAGGAAAGGCAATTTCGGATGGGAAGTTATAATGCGTTCCAAAACCTTTGAAAGTTCTCCTTCGTGTTTTTGCCATGATCGTCGATCTCTGTATACTGGGAAACGATGCTTGCTTAGGCCAAGATCCTTGTCTCCACTAATGTAAAGTTTTGCCTTCTCATTAAGTGCTGAGTCACACTGAATGACGGGCGGAAGACACCAATCTACTTTCGCACGATTCATAAGCACCCGGGTGCTCTGTCTACCATCCATTTCTTGCTTGTCCACCACCCTGTAGAACGACTGTGCAACCGCCTCTTTTCCACTCTTCGCATAAAATATATAAAAAATAACACTGGGATTGTCCACTGGGATGCTGTCGTCGGATCGTGTTCCACATAATCCAACAAATAGTCGGGCAAAGTCGAAGCATTTGGATAGCAATCGGTTGAGATTAGAGAAGCTATTTTTGTAGCGTTCGTCCACCTTGTCAATCACATTTCTTGCCAGCTTCAAATCGTCAACGCTGTTGTGTAATTCTCGTGCATTCCAATTTACTGGCAGTCCATCATCGCCCCCACCAATAACAAATCACCCCAACACAAGTTCACTATTACCATAGCGCTGCTCTCGAATTTCGTCGATTTTCTTGTTCAGTCTAGGACAAACGTAGGCGGCAGGATCGTCTTTGGATACCTCGACAATGAAACGTTCCATCTGTTTTTTTACCAAGGGAATATGCGGGCACAACTTCCAGCCAGGATACCATTCAGCCTGTGACTGCAGCATAAGGACAACTAAGGGCCACAACAAATCGAGGACGTCCAGCAAGTCGTGGACAAAGTCCTGACCACACAACTTGTAAGCAAGCTCTTCGCGATTGTCACGGTCTTTGAAGGTCTCGATGTACAGTTCCAAACTGTCTGCGAGGTTCTTCAGTGACAAGTAGCTGGAGCTCATAAATCGCTGATGGGCATAGGAGTGGTCACCCGAAATGGAAGCTTGAGATCCTTTACCGTATGACGCGCTACGCTGTGCATCTTACCATGTAAAGTGCCATTCTCTTCAGCAGTCGATCTTTAAACTCGGTGAAAACTTTGTGCATGGTCCCATTGTACAGGCTACCAAAACATTTCTTTACAAGGAAGGCCATCTTCCAATAGTCGCATGATAGGCTCGTTCATGCCCGCAATAAATGGCTCGTTAACCATCCATCACTCTTCCTTGTGTTTGGAGAAGGCGATCGTCCTTTAACTAAATATGCTCTGCCAGATCTTTGAATATAGAGGCTGCTAAAGCTGTACCACCAGTCGCATCCGCGTTCGTATATACCTCCCTAGCGTCCAAGTTGTAGAAGATCCTTAGTGCAAAGACGTAGGGCTTTAACGTCGTCGATTCCCGGGGCTTATGAGCATGCGAATGTAGTAAGCAAATACGATGGAATACATACTTTCCAGCGTTTCGTTTGACCGAGCGTCAAATGAAAATGACGTTGGGGCAGGATTTGTCGAAGTCGTGGCATACTCAGCATTTGATGAGGTCGAGACATAGATATATATCTGGTTTATTAAAACAACATCTAGCAGTCATTATGGCTGAATTACATATGCTTAGTATACAACACAGTCAATGAAAAAATATAAACAAGTTCACATATTATGTGCGAATATAAAACTAGTGTAAAATTTGGAGATTTTCTCTATTGCAATATTAATTATATCATATTATAAAAGTCTATACTGTTCAAGAAAGTTAAAATTGTGTTGATATTATTTAAAAATTATTTACTTGTAATGATTTTCGGACAACTTCGGAGATTGTGGTATCGTCGGCAAATTTCCACATTGAGGAAGAATGATCAACCAAGGACCGTGTCTTGGGATACGCAGTTCTGACAGATGAACCAGGGCTGTCTGTTGAACTCAACCAATTGTGGACAATAGATGTGAGGGCAAATAGAGTTGAAGAATCTGGAATAAAACCAAATTGTCGTGGATCAACAGATTTTAACAATGTGCGTTGAAGTTATTTCTCAATTACCAAGCTTTCAGCTATCTTTGATAAGGTCGACGTCAAGGAAATTGGCCTTAAATCTTTGTCTAGGTCTTTTATAGAAGATACTTTGGGTATTGGGACAATATTAGCCAGGTTCCAAATACGCGGGACTTTATAATGTCGAAAGAAGGTGTTTATTACATCTGCAATTGGTAAAGCCAGAACATCTAAAAATTTCTTTAAAAATCAATTGGAAATGTTATCTGGACCATTGGCACGTGATGTACTAATCTCTCGCATCTTTTTTAGCAATGATTGATTCAGTAACAATTATAGGCATCTCATCGTCTTGTAAAGTCACGCTAATATCTTCAGTGTATATCTTATGTGCAGTTGACGTTGGGTAACCCTTAAGACCTGACAAATTGAAAATATACAATCATGAAAATCCTTTTACCAACATTTAAACTAGATTTTAATTAATTAGCAGTATTTGATATAACATTTACTACTTTAATTAACCATGTCGATTCCCATCAGTTATCATGACGCGAAGCTCTGTTTTCTCAGACATGATTTTTATTTTACGTGTGCTACTGAAAAACGTCCGAAGTTAGACCAACAGTATGGTTCACAACGTTTCTTATCACGGCATCGATGCAACTATCGAAACGCTGCATGAACTTCATATACGTCACAAAAATGACATCTTATAGTAAGGAGGTAGAAAATGTGAAAGTTTAAAAAAAATATATAGAATAGCGGCTGAGAAAATGATAATTTAACAAATGGTTCTTCACCGCGCGCTGTATTGAATTAGTTGTATAACTATAAGGAGTGACAACGTGTGAATATAGTATCGTTTGAGTCAGAATTTTGGTTATTGTGAAGCCTGCACCACCGCCGACGGATCCTCGATAAACAGTTGTCATTCCACAGCAACGTGACGTCCTCCCCCGAGAACTGACCTGCAGGAGAAGGCGATCTATGCGTCTCAAAATTTAATTGGAAATTTAGTTACAAATTTCCAGAGAATCAGACACAGTGTTTAACTAAATTTAAGTTTAAAAGTTTCCTATATATTTTTAATACGAGGTATATCGAAATATTATTTGCTTGAAATAAATAAAGTAGCCAATACTTACTGCTTGTAGTCGTCGTTATCCTTAGAGATGTGGTGAAAATTTTGGAAGTGGCGATCAATTCTACATAATTATTTTCTTGCTGTACCCCAGATAGGGGCACGTTGTTGGCGCCTGTTGCTACTTTATCCCTTCTTTAACCAAACGTCTTCGGCTTGAAACATCTTTCGCCTCGGCTTTTGACATCCCGTGCTTGGGTACCATATGGGCGG
The DNA here is from genome assembly GCA_016169945.1 of Trachythela sp. YZ-2020. Lineage (NCBI taxonomy): Eukaryota > Metazoa > Cnidaria > Anthozoa > Malacalcyonacea > Clavulariidae > Trachythela > Trachythela sp. YZ-2020. The sequence continues at coordinate 1,858,243 of JADLSH010000114.1, forward strand.
TAAGCACTTTGAATGAACGCCCACACCTTGGGCACACTTTTGGGTTAGGGTTAGGGTTATAGAGGACCCTGCCCAAACGCACCATTCGATTTACCGAAGCGAGGTTTCATTACTTTGTGCTAATTTTTTTTTATATGAAAGCCCTATGGGGCTAGAATTTGGGCGTGATACCTCTTTTGGTTCCAAAGTTATGACGAAATGTCTAAAAATAGAATCAGCGTTTAGGGGGTGCGCACCCTTGGCTATAACTTTGTTGCTATTGAACCGATTGGAATGAAAGTGGTGCTATTCGACTCCTAAAGGGCTGAACTAATATCCTGGCCTACTATGGTTTAGGAAAAAGTGATTACGTCATCATCTAATCACGTGACAAAGTGGAGGAAAATTATGAATTTTATAACTTTTTAACAAAGAGAGATATCAAAATTCTGAGCAATCCTTTCAGCTTTCTTTTGACGCGATCTACAATATTGGTTAATATATGTTTACCAAAAAATGAAAATTGCAGGGGGGAAATCCACATTTTGTATTTTACATGTTCGGTATTTTTACAAGTTTACCAGTATGTGCTCTGTTAAGTTTAAAGTAGGTCAATTAGCATCGCAGTACCTAAATCTACATTTTTTGTTAATATATGTTCCACAAGAAATCAATAGGTAAGCCGCTGCTCAGAGTAGGCTGGTGATTTGTAGACACTTTTGGTGTTTTTACTATTCGGTGTACACGAGCCGAGCCTTGGGTATTTAATAAACTATTAAGTTAGTGTATTAAGAATATTGAAGGTTGGATGGAGAGTGGAAGGCCAAGGTCAAGTTAAAGGTCAAGGTCAAAATGAAGGTCATTCAAGGTCATTAAAAAAAGGGGTTTTACATGAAGTTAATGATTAGGGGAGGTTCCACCCAAACTAATGTGTTGCAATTAGCTATTTTTTAGACCTACATTGTAGCAACAATTTTTAATAAACCTTAGGCAAACTATATATCAGCAGATAGCTAATGAGTGGGAGAATCTGAAAATATATTTAAAATATATATGAATGCGTTGCCTATGGCAACCTGAGCAGTTAAAGTGGCCACATGCTGTTTTTCCAGCATACTGTATTTGAGAAAAGATATCTTGCTACTGACATGGCCATATTAACCCATTTTTTAGTCAGTGATACTATACTAAGTAATTATGGGGATGAGTTGAGGATTTTTGAATAACTTCTAAATTTTCAGAATAACGCACCGTTGAAATTAGTCGATAAATATCTCTGGAATTTTTATGCAATAGATCTTCTTCAAAATTGAATATAAAAAAATCCTCAACTCATCCCAAAGAACATAGAGAAATGCATAAATACTGAAAATTTCAGATCAATTGAATAAATAGTTCAAGAGATATCATTTCTCAACCTTCGAAATAGGCTCAAATAGCCAGTTTTGAGAAAACGGCATTCAAAGTTTGGGCTAATTGTCAAGTCTATTTATTAATGTCTAATTTGCTCAAATTCATGATTTTTAGTTTTGCCATGTTCCTAAAAGGCACCAGCTTCATATGTGGTGCCCTCAGCTTCTTTCAAGGCTTCTTCTCGTCTAACACGAAGCAATTGTTCTCCTTGGCGTCGCTTTTTGGCTTTCTCGGTCGTTCGCAGATCTGCAGTTCTCAAGCGCTTCTTGTCTTTTCTTGCAGAACTTTTGCTTGTATGCTCACCACCAGGAATAGAAAGTTTTCTCATTATATGCTCTCTGCTGGCTGCTCCAGAGTGAAATTGCAGAACAGAAGAGGCAACTGCACAACGAACCGACTTAGCTCCATGATGCTTGTGCTTGTGACATCGAGACCAGACAACACCATTGATGCACTCGTTAACATTTTGTGTTGCTCCAAGTACACATCTTCTCAGAAGGTTGCTTTCACTTAGAGTCATGAACACAGGCTTCAAAACTTCTATGAAAACATGAGGAAAGCAGTCACTGTCTTTGTAAGTTGACGTTCCACTTGCTGCATCCTGCTGCCACTTGCACCACGACTTTTCTCCTCTTGGGCAAAATCTGTGTTGTTGAACCAGGTCGTCGGATTGAACATTATGATGCAGGGATGCAATAATGTTCTTTTTCATTTGGTACACTGCTGCATCAATTTCTTGTTGTGAGGGCGAAGTTTTGCCAATGGTGTTTTGACGAATTGCAAGGCCATAATATCTTTGTAATTTCTTGATCTTTACTTCAGTAAGGCGACCTTGTCCGCCAATTGTCTTTCCATCGTTCAGTTTTCCTTTAGTGGCCGCTTTTAGTTTCATGAGGTGTTTTCCCATTCGCTTCTGAACGTGTCCGACACAGTCACGTTTTTCAACCTTACAATCAGGATACATGTCTTCAACCGAATTGAATGCTTTGCTGTCACCATCACAGACCATCCAGCGATATCTTAGATTGTGGGTGGATATGGATCGTTTCCAAAGTATTGTTGCTCCATCTGCCTCCATTGCTGGTGAGCTACCATCAAAGTTTATGTCACATTGGTTTGACATCTCATGTTCCATCTGCCACTCTTCAAATTCATCATCATCTTCACATTGTGATTTCTTTCGAGCACATTTCTGACAGGCTTTTGACAGAACATGATAATCTAATACCTCGCCGGTGTCAACTGAAATTACGAAGACAACACCGGACAATGAGGTAAATCCTCGCTTTGCCCATGTGCCATCAAAACTGACAGCAATGTCCACTGGCTGTTCATTATCTGTTTCTTTGTTCTCTTTCAAGATGGCATCACGAGCTTTTGCCCCAACTCTGATCATTTCTTCTTTGCATTCACTCTCCAACACGTCCATGATATTCTCCATCTGTTTATAATAGGCAGTCGTACTCACACAGGGCATGTTTAAAGTACTGCATAATGTTGCCAATCCTTCATAGCCACAACCAGTTTCTATTGAATTATACACCAGTCGTCGATTCACGTCAAAGGATGTTCCTCTATTTGAGATGCTGGAAGACGTATTCAGCACTTCAACATCTTCACATGAGCTGCATTTTATGTGCAGGGTGGACATAAACCCTTGCCTTCGTTCTTCTTCAAGCAACAAGTTTCCTGAATAGTGAATAAAATAGTTAGTAACTGTGATGAATACATGTTATATCACACAAGCCGTGTACTCCTAAAAGTCAACAGGGCTAGCTGCTAAACTTCTGCAAGTAAAATCCCTAACTATTAGTGATTATGAGCAACACAAGTCTTACCTTCTTCGCATTTATGAATGTCAAAAACAGCAGACGACAGCTTATGAATGTCAACAAGTCTGTATTGAGGAGTTTGATCACCAATATTGTCAAGAGAACACTCTTGAGAAAGAGAAGACTCTTGAGAACTTAGAGAAGACTCTTGAGAAGACGTTTGATTTTCTTCTGACGTAGTCCTAGTGGCAATTTCACCATGATCTGATCCACGCTGCGATTCATTATCATGGCTGTCATTATTGTTGTCATTCGACGAGGTTTGTTCGCCGCTAGAGGCTTGTTTTTGGACACCAACAAAACCAAGTCTTTTCCTTGACTTACGAAAAACACTCCTTTTATTCTTTCCGACCATTTCCCCAGCACACCGTTTTCAAAATCTCACAAAACCAAGATATAAAAATTTGCTCTGAAGTGAAGTGCTTGCCAAACATGTTTCTGTTCACAAAACGCAATCTGACGCAATGTTTGCGATAAAAGCCGCTGAACATAAAGCCTGGTGACTCAACTTTGGTGATCTATTAACATTTCAGCATTTTATTTCATACCATCCAAAAAAATGACCAAAATTTAAAAAAATCCTGTTCTGTTGCCATAGCAACGAATGCAAATTATAAATACACTTTGTAAAAACCTTGTAAAAACACACAAAAAAAACGAAATACGTTCTACAATTTTGCCAGCCGGTTAACAAAGGCCTACACAGTACTTTTAGCAACAAAATAATTTAATTTTTCTACCACTTTGGGTGGAACCTCCCCTTAATGTGGAGGTCATGATGAAGGTCATTCAAGGTCATTAAAAAAAGGGGGTTGAACTTGAAATTGAAGAAAATATATTTTTCGCAACTATGTAATAAAATTTAAAATAAATGAGATATATACCAACTATTTACCCAAAAATATAAACTATTTACAAAAGTAGAATGTTCAAAATTTCAAAGTACTGTTCGTTATATATTACACTATTTACAAAGTTTTCACCCAGTTTTAATTCCAGTATGCAAGATGTTGCTGGGTTCGCTTTAACCTCTTCCATGTATTCTTGACAGATTGAAGGCCCGGGAAATCTTTGATTAAATGCAGGATATACATTAACCCAGGATATTCGTCCACCACGGAGGGCGTACGGCCTTATCAGGAGGCAAAGCGTCCGTTCCTGTGCCTCCTCCCATTGGACTCGTTGATTTCCTCTTGCTTGTAGTTGTTGTTCAGCACCTTGTGGAGGGTTGACCGCTTGCTGAAGGCCCACACGCCACCATGCGAGTGGATGAACACGGTCCGTGTGGAGTCCTTCTGTGTGTGTGAAGCCGAGCATCAATTTAAGATCGCCAAGAATGCGCTTCTCCATGTCTTCTAGCATTCTAGGCTCGTGATGGTGTGTGATAGTCCTCTTTGGCGAAGTATATCGTGAGCCAAGTTGTACAATCTCCTACACGTTGTCATAAACGATTCCACCGTTATCGATAGTATTTCTAGAGTGGATGGTGCGATCAAATCCAGAACTTTGTGGGGGCAGCTTCTTGGTATCTCGCTATCGCCAGTTCCATGGTCTTTGCCACAACACATGTCTCCACTCTAAGACCTCCAATAGACTCACCGTACGTGGTAAGTTTATCAAGTAAATACTCGATTGTAACGGGGAAAGATTGTGCTTGTCTGGTGGTTTGTGTTGGTGCTACAAGCCTGGTGGCATGTAGGGCACGAAGGTAATGATATACGAGGTTGTATATCTTAACCTCTTCAATAGGGTTGGGGTTGCATGGTTTAATGGTGATGTTACCGCCATGGGTATGTTGGGGGTGGCGTCTCGAATCGAGTGGGTTAAATAGAGGGTATGCATCGTAGTCGAAGTTCCTTTCATGAGGGACCATTTTAAGGACAAATAAATGCGGTACCTGTTTTGATTTGGAGATATGAAACTTGTTGGGAGGAAGGACGTTATTTTCCGCAGCATAACATCTGAGGAAAGAAAAAGGAATTAATTAATTATTGTTGTTGTTATTGTTGGTTATGGTTAACATTTTTAAACTTACTCGTTGAGGGATTCGTCCAACTGGAAATAGTCGTGGAAAGGGATTTTTGTACCAAAGTGTATGATCCTTATGTACTCCACGTCACATTCGATTAGAGTATCCACAAACTGGCCAGTTGGAATTGATTTAGGGTGGCCAACAACCAAGAAGTTGGTTTCTGGGTAAGCTTCATGTATGATCTGCTTTTTGCGGCGAATGGCTGCGCAGATCCTCCCCTTTAGATCCAGTTGTCCCATGTGGGGGAGGAGCACGATGGATGGATAATGCGAGATACAAAATGTGGTGGCATCCAGGATATCATCTGATGGATATAAACGACCTTTTGCATTTGATAAGGTTATGTTGAAACCAAGTAATAATGTCAATATCTGTTGTAGGCCATCATCAACATTTAGGTTGAACGCATACATATCTATATCAAACTCATCTTCGTTTAAATCATCGTAGAATATCGAATTGATCAAGTCCACAGGACACGGTTCCATAATCTAGAAGATTTGTGGTCAGTTAAAATTAAGTTATACATTAAATTTATTATATGAATTTTTGTGTACCTATTTTATAAAATGTTAAAATTTTAGAGTTTTATTTTTAAATTCTAAGAACTTATTTTGTAAAATGGATTTTTTTTTTTAAGTTTTATGTATAATTTTTACGAAGTTTTGAAGTGTTTTGTTGTTAATTTTGTTGTTTTTTATTTAAGAGTTTTAATACCATTTTGTTTAGAATTACATGACGAATAATATTCAGTGTCATTGAAGTGAGTCGCCTTATTAATATTAGTGTTAAAAAATATATACATATATATTAAGGGTCCTGCCACCTGAATTATTTGTTCGCGAACCTATGATGCAACATCGGCTCTATCTTATTATGGTTTAATGCATATGCAACATGCCATATATCATTTTGAAGCTTATAACATGGTCTACACAAATATTATCACAGATGACCTCCCAAGAAAAAAACTTAAATGTATAAGAACCTTACAAACCAGAAAAGTGAATTTTTAACTTTCTATATTTAAAATCTATCTAGTCAAAATCTAAGCATCCAAACTTGATGAATTTAAGTTGAATAATAGATTACATCCCTGTGAACAAAATAATGGATGCTTTTTGTCTAACTCTCTATTTTGTTGCCATGGCAACAAGTATTAGGTAAGGATCTTACTCATCAATACCAATTTTGGTGTAGAACATTCAATTTTGATCAGAGTGTAAAAAGCATTAATTTGTGCAGAAACATCCAAAGAACACTCACAGAAAAAATCAGCAAGATTGCTTAAATAGTCTTCGAGAAGATAGGATTTAAGTAACGGCTGCTAGCCAAAGTACGGTTTTTGGGAAAACGCCATTTAAAGTTGGTAAACAATGTTGCTAGTGTTTTCTGACGTTTAGGTGCAATATACCTGTCCAAAGTCAACACTTATCATTACAAGAATGTCACAGTCACTTTTCTTGCTTTCTACTGGCAAATTGAGCCAATGGTACATCATCACTGTCATCAGAATCATCATTATGAGCAAATCTGGCTAACGGATAGTCATCTTCATCATCAAAGTCATCTTCATCATCTGATGATGATGATGATGAAGGGTCAAAGTCAAGTGGATCCACATCATTAAACATGCCACTGGCATAAGAGCATTCCCCTTCATTTGCTGCCAGCTTAGCTTGCCTTCTTTTCCTTCTCCTTTTCTTCTCTTTCACTGCTGCCCGTCTTACCGAATCTGCCATCCTTGTGCTATCTTTTGCTGAACACCCCTCGAAGGTAAATTGACAACCTGGAATGTTAGCTGCCTTCATGACATCTTGCCTTGTGACTGCACCAGCATTGAAGGACATGACAGCAGACATCACAGCAATTTCCACAACATGAGCCCCTTTGTACCGGTGTTTAGGAGCACGGTTCCAAACAAGGCTGTTGATGCTTTCATTCGCATTCTGCGAATACCCAGGAAGACAGCGGAGCAACAGGGAATACTCACTGAGGCGTTGGAACTCAGGTAGAAGGAAATCTAGGAAAACAGCATCTAAATGGTGATCTTTCCTCTTGAGAGTACCATCTCTCCTATAAGAGCACCAGCTATCTGGCCCTGGTGGACAGTATTTATGTCTTTCTTTGTTGTTACCAATCTCACAAGTGTGGTAGAGAACTGCCAGTATAGCCTTTTGCATTACTTCAATTTGCTCCTTTTGCTCTTGTGGAGTTAATGTCCCTGGCTTGACATTTGCCCTGATGGCATTTCCATAATATGTTTGTATCTTGTCTAAAGTTTTGTCCGTCAGTCGGTGTTTACTTCCCTTTACTGACTTCCCATCCTTCAGCTTAGGCTGCTTTTTTCTTAGCTCACGCAAGTGTGTCCCCATTCTTTTTTGGACATGGCCAATGCAATCTAGCTTGGAGACCCTTGCACACTCAGCCTTTCCGCTTTCATGAGATTCTTTCCACACCTCATACTCCTTTGACTCGCGCCATTTCTTGTACTCTTTCGACCGCTTATCAATATTCTCCCATTTTGCACAATCCTCACAGCAACCATAAGTATCCCAGATACTTCCATAGGCTTTGCTGTCACCGTCACTGATCATGAATTTGTAATGTAAGTTACTATCTTTAGATCTGTCCCAGATCTTTTTGGCTATTGAGCACTCCATCGAACCACTTGATCCAGTATGGGTTTGGGTGCACTCATCTTTATGCCCACCGTACCAAATGGCATACTCAGCAGAATCTTCACCAAGATCCTTCTTTGCCGATGTACACTCTGAGCACAGCTTCGACTCAAAATCGAAATCAAGCACTTCGCCAGTTTCAACCGAGATGACAAAACCAACCCCGAAATTAGCTGTGTATCCTCGTTTGGACCATGTACCATCATAGCTCACCGCTACCTCTGCGACATCAGTTTCATCGGCGCGATGAAGTGAAAACACTTTGTTTCTCGCCTTCTGTAACTGTTCCGCAACAGCTTTCTTGTGGGCCACATACAGTGCAGCAACATGTTGGTCCCAAGCTTTATGATGGCAAGGGGGAGGCATATTGAAAATGTCACACATAACTGACATAGCCTCTCTTCCTACACCCATCTCCATTGCTGAGTAAACCATACGCCTGTTTGTGTCCATGGCATTTTGGGGTTTCCACACTTGGCTGTTGTTCCCAGAGGTTTGAAGCTCGATCTTGACTTTACAATGTAGAAAGGAGCTGTTTATTACATCTGCAATTGGTAAAGCCAGAACATCTGAAAAATTATTTAAAACCCAATTGGAAATGTTATGTGAACCATTGGCACGTGATTACTAATCTCTCACAGCTTTTTAGCAATGGTTGATTCAGTAACAATTATAGGCATCTCATCGTCTTGTGAGGTCACGCTAATATATTCAGTGTATATCTTATGTGTAGTTGCCGTTGGGTAACTCTTAACACCTGACAAATTGAAAATATACAATCACGAAAATCCTTTTACCAACATTTAAACTAGATTTTATTTAATTAGCGGTATTTGACATAACATTTACTACTTTAATTAAGCATGTCGATTCCCATCAGTTATCATGAGGTGCTATGCGGTGATAAAATACGTACGATCGAAAATTGATAACACTTATAAGTTAAAGACGCATTTTCCCTTCATTAGCATTAGGACTTAATAAATGTTTCATATTCGTATTCATATCATGATGGTAATATAGTCGTGACCAAATTATGTTTTACGTTGGGATTTTATTGGCGTGTTGCATACGCGTTGATTGTTATGGCGTCATTCTTCGCTTGAATTTCGATAGTTGCCCAACCACCTTTACTTTTCTTCCTGGTAATGCTGAAGCCCTCGTCAACTGCTTTCTCGAGCGGGGCGACATCATCCACGATTTGCCGTTCACTTTCAATAGATGACTAAAACAAATATATTGCCTCTTAAAATAAGCGAGAAAGAAGTGTTGTATATTGTTCCTTTGAATAATTCCATATTTATAACGACAAACTTTTTAAAATTTTAAATATCTGAGGACCATTGTGTATCGCCTATAGGGCTGAATTGAAGGGATAGAAACAATTTGATTGTTTTAACCAATCCGTTTTTACAGTGTATGAAAAATAGGAAAGAACCCGCCTGCCCGACTTTTGGCAAAACGAATATTGATGCATAAGGTTTTGCTCTCGTATGGGTTCGATTGTGCGCGTCCAAACTCTGGCGGTGGCGAAATCTTTTTGCTCTGTGGTGGTTGGCAACGTGCCTTTTAAAATTTCGTTTTCTGCGAAATTCTTTCCCGCAAGGCTCGCACAAGTGCCTATTGCCTTCTGTGTGTTGTACTCCATAGTGTCTTCGTAAAGCAGTTCGTTTGGTAAACTCTTTTTGGCAGATGCGACAGTGGTAAGCCATCTTGCGTTGTGATTTATTGAACTATTTCACCTGTATTTATAGTGTTTTGCAAGCCTAAGGTGATCCAAATTCTTGAGTTATGATTGGTCAAACTTAGTCAGTCGGCCGTCTGAGTAAGCATAGCGTAGAATAAGAATATTGATGAAATGTGTTGACTAACCATTGTCCAAACAGTTAGACTTACAATTAAAATCGCTAAATATAGATTCCACGCATGGAATCCTTACCATTAAAAAAGCTTTTCTTTGTTTAGAGAAGTATTCAATCACTTATTCGGCAATTCGGAGCGTGTCTTCCTGAACTTCTTCCTCGACCGTTTCATAGGGTAGCTCCACCGTCTCGTTGTTAATATAAGGGCTACTACAGTCAGTAGAACATGAAGAACGCAAGAAAGCCTATAAGTATATAGTTAATAATTAATGCACTTAATAAATTGGCTGTATCTGCATGAATGATTGTGAAAAAGGTATTAATAGTATTAATCATAAGCTGCTCCATATAATTTTCAGAATCGTACATTGTACAATGTAGTCGATGTTTAGCTCATACAATTATAGTCACTTTCAATGATAGACATAGATGTCCTACCTGATACATTGTCTACACAAATACTGTCAGTTTCCCACTGGGCATTCATTTTATCCGACAACGCGTTTGAAAAACGTATGTAGGCTTTCTTGGCGTTGTCCGAATAGCGATATTCAAACCCATTCTCGTGAATTCGATAAATCGTCTTGTAGATATCTAGTTAAAAACCAATAGATATTTTATAGGGTTGTATATATAGCATAGGAACCTTTACTGCACGGTCAACTGATGTAATTGTGCAGTAGTGTGTTTTCGTTAGATAGATAGATTTCATGTTATGAACCTATGTAGCCTCGTATCCTGGAGTTTAAGAGGAAATTGGAAAGAGAAAAACCGCTCTCCGCTTCACCGAATAAGTAAAAAAGAAACACGATAAGAGTAGTGGTATTTCACCGGCGGATTGCTCATGCCCCTTATTCTACACCTCTCATGTTTTTTCACAGAGTCAGACCAGAGTCAAGCTCAACAGGGTCTTCTTTCCCCGCTGTTGCTGCCAAGCCCCTTTCCCTTGGCTGTGGTTTCGGTAGATAGTGACAGTGGGAATCTCGTTAATCCATTCATGCGCGTCGCTAATTAGATGACGATGCATTTGGCTAGCTAGATGATAATTTATAGAAATCTTTAATATATTACATTTAGGCCCATATGGGACCTTCTCATACAATAGTCAATAACAAAATTGTAACATAAGCTAGTCCATACAATTATATTCCTGCTCTTGAGTATAACAGTTCTCTAAATGTTGATTTAGTAAAGCTTATACCTTTCTCCATTACGCAAGTACTAAGCAAAGATATAAATTGATCAGAGAAGCCTAGATAATCTTTCAACGAGCTATAAGATGGTGGTGCAAGTGCGCCTCTCCAATTGAAAGTAATAGAGAACATAATCACACTCGCAGCACCACTAAGGTGCCCAACCCAGTTGCAGACATGCTGCGTACGCTAATATTCGACCTTGTTCGCGTGATCCACATATAAGTTAGCATTAGATGTTGTGGCGATCGTTCCTGGCAGAAAATGTTTTTGGACAGACCTGCAAAATGTGACCTGAGGATCCAATCCTCACACACGAGTCCCACTTTGCACTCCTCCCAGGACGGCCTCTAGCCATCCGAGCTGCTGTATGAAATAGATTACCCATGACCTTAACCGCACCGATGTAGATTGTCACCCATTTATAAAGGAGAAGGAATTGCGAACAGCTCTTCAGACCACAACCATCCACAGAAGAGTGCAAACCTTTTGCTTAGGCCCTATTCAAGCCCGTCTTATCACACACAGGCGATTCTTCCACAAATTGGGGGATAGAGACCTTACGGAGCATGTCTTCAACAAATGAAAATCCAGCAACGGCAGCAATAGCTGGCTCTTCGGAAGACAACAGCTTCTTAAGCCTTCTCTTGGACATGAGGGAATAGCATTTTTCAAAACTGCCACTCCAAGGCCACCATCCCGAACAGGTGCATGTATAAAGTAGCTTGAAGTATCGTTAGGCAACTTTAACCAACTCCTTACAGAACCTCTAATTTTAACTTGTTTCTTCCCCCAGATAGTACCAGTTGATCGTAAAGAGATGGCACTCTGTGCTGCTTAAGAATGTACAGTCGTTGCTGATGCTTAAGAATGGAGGTGCAACACCCATTCTACTTGCTGCAATAATAATTGATCAACGCGACACAGAATCAAACGCCTTCTTTATATCAAGAAAGACGACATTCAAAGGCTTGTTGTTCTTGTGTGGTAGTCTAATATATAAAGTTTTCCCCTTACCCATGACCTGAACGAAAGGCTTTTTGCCTGACAGAAAAGGGCAGCTGAGAACCAAGTCTTTGATCCATCAATTTATGGAAGCACCTGATCACAAGATCTGGCTTTGTTATCGGCCTATGTTTAGGTGGTGTTATATCCTCAAGATCTTTAGGTGTTAGCACTGATTACCCCGCCAGTAACCATAGGTTGTACCGCGTCCTAAGATATTCTCGACGTAGTTGTTCGAATTTATTTAACACCATACCATCTGGCCCAGGTGCTCCTTCCTTCATACCGGCGATGGTGTTATTCAGCTCTTCCATTAAGACTGGCTCAGCTATACCCCACTGCACCGGTCCTACCCGGGTCGGTGTACGTTCATCTTCCACCGATTCATGTTCAAATATCCCCCGCCAAACGGGTTCCTGGTCTGAGGGCTAGCCCCGCCCATGCTGGTGACCATCTCCCATTCAGAACCTCCCGGGCACAACGGGACTTACTCCGCCTGAACAAGTTTTGAACCTTTGCATATGCCGCAATCGCCTTCGCTTTTCATACAAACTAGCCAACCAAATTTCATAGTCATTGATTGCCGCTTAGTATTTTCAGACAGGCAGTAAGGGGAACATTATCGACGTCTACTGGAGAACAAAATTGAATCCTCCTCAACTCAACACTCATCTTTTGACTCCAAATCCCAAAGTCCTCATCCTGTGGTATTTCCACAGTTGGACTACCTTCCAAAGGAACTGGCTCTGGTATCTCACATTGGTCAGTATCCTTTACTTCTGCTCGCAACTCAAAATCACATGATACTTCACATTAGTCTTTTTCCTTGCTGCTTTGACAGCATCGAACGTTCTGTAAGGTAATACTTTAAGCAACTCCTTGTTCAGATTGGCAACACCGAGTTTGGTTAGCCTAATCTCCTCCCTAGCAAGCAGAACCAGCTCCTCCTTCTCCCAGCGTGCTCTTGAGCGTGGGGCTGGCACATTCTCATTGCGATACACTTATTCATGCATCCTTCGCATACGTGTACTCAATCCAGCTTTGCTTTTATACGCTTTTTTGCAGATCTTACAAACATGCAGATTTTCACTATCCAGACCACCGGTTGAAAAAGTGTCCGCAGGTGCTGCACCTGCAGCACCACTTATTTCATTTAGTTCAGTCATTCCAACACAGCCTATTTGGAAAATAATTGCCAAATGTTTGCAGGTACGTTAGGAAGTTCACGATTGCATAAAATTTTCACAACGTGTTATTCTGCAGTGAACTTCTCAAGGACAACCACGAGAATGTCTACCTGTATCTGCCCCCAAGATGATCATAGAGAGTCATAGATACTCCCGCCGTTTACCCGCGCTTGGATGAATTACTTCACTTTGACGTTCAGAGCACTGCGCAGAAATCACGGACATGAAAAAGCAACAATTATTTTGCTTAGAAATCTGCTTAGTTTTCATGGTGGCATTGTCTCATTACACTCATAATATTTCTTTATTTCACTGATTTTCCTTAAATAATACAATCCAGATTTGCACACAGTTGTTGCTTGCGTTTCGATAGTTAAATTTTTCCATTATATCCCCAATATTCCTCACCTTTGGGGATAGAATAAAGTTTTCGAATACAATTTCGAAAACCCTCGTTGGTTTCCGGCCTTGGCTTAAACTATCTTTCACGAACAAAACACAACTTTGAACTGAATATATATACGTATTTACTCTCAGGGGCGTACCGAGAGGGGGGGGGGGTGGGGGTGCGACACTTAAGTTTTTACGAAAACTGTCGGTAAATTGATCTTCTTTGGTTAAAGCGTAGAATTTGAAAGTAACTTTGTCGGTAAATTTCAGAAACAGTAAAAATCTTCAATCCTAAGGTGTAAAACCCTCAACATTTTTATTAAAAATCCTCTCAGGAAACACGGAAAACGCACTTCTGAGAATGAGTCAATTTACCATATACCTAAACACGTATGATTCTTGGAAGTAAAATAATTGTTTGTTTTTCATCTCCGTAAAGTGGAGAGTTAATTCTAGACCTTACGACACTTGAAACTGGTTGCGTCTGTGGGAAACCGAAACACAATGCTAGCATTTTGGTGAAACCCTTGTGACTGAATTAAAATCTATTGATACTGTTGTGTAGCAATTTTGAGGTGACATGGACCTATACGGGATTAACAATTAGGACACACCCCATTGAGTTGTGTGTGTGTTAGGATTGTACAGTTGACCTTAACTTTTACTTTAAAAAGATTAGTTAACTGCAATTAATAGGGTTATCGCGAATATCATTATCCCACAACCTTCTTGATTCGTAGACCATTGATTTATCTCCTTGCACACTGCCGAAGTTCTTCGAATTCCTAGATCTTCGAAGTTCTTCCAATTCCTAGATATGTCTCTTGGCACACTATGTGAAAATTGGATCTGTTGATTTGTCCTGTGAAATGCCTTCAATATCAATTTCGCTAACATATATAGCTGTTTAAACAGGTGTGCCATGGTTTTCTACGTGAATATATAGCCCTTTATCACTTCACTAATTATTGTACGTCACAGTTGGTTCTTCAGAATGACATATGCTAAGAATTTCAATGTTCATTTTTAATTAATTTAATATATTTAACATGCCGAAATCCATTTGCGCTAACGTTGGAATCGATTGGCACGCTTATAGAACTCTAGTAGCCAAGCCGGGCGCTGTAGGCTCCGAGACTTGTATAAAACTAGTCTCCGCTATAATATGTTGTAAAGCAGATGCTACCGGCCCCTACGTAGTAGCATCTGCTGACCTGGTAACACCTGACTCAACTATTGGTATTTCCCTTGTCTCCAAGGCTGAAGATGACGGTAGACGAGTTGCGCTCGACCCATTGAGCGCTGCAAAGACAGCTTGCGACACGGCCTTGACGATCTGCATCTTTTCTACTGGGAGAGGTGCACCATTGACCAGCGCTTACTGCATGGTGTACCATTGCCCAGCACTTACGATCATTAAGTTCCTTGCTGCAAGCAAAAAAGTCAAGCATCAATTATGTTTTGCAAACGAAATTTGAGTACCTTTGCACGATTTCCTCCGCAATGTCTTGTAATATAAGTAAATCCACGTTATTTTCACTAACTTTAACGCAAGATCATGCTCCAATTATTCAACACATATCGCTCTGGCCTGTCCATATTTTATTCCTTTACTTTTTCTTACAATAATCCAGCAGTGTGAGAAGTTTGAATTGATGAGTATCGTGGGGATGAAAATACACCCATATAGAAAAGAATACAGAAGAACTTTTCTATTTCATCATTGGTGATAGAACATTCCTTTCCATTTTTCTGTATGCATATGCGTTGGTTTCTTCAGTGATATGTTTTAGCAGCCATCATCGTCAACGATGAATATACCTCATCAGCTGGATGTGAGAAAAACGCCATCAAAATTATTCTCTGGTATTATTGGCACATTCATTTTCTCTTACTGATGCTTTTAACATATATTTGCGCGTTGGTGAGTTTTATCTTTGACGAAGTGGTAGATTCATCACTTGAACTCGAATCACTCTCTTCGTCCGAACATCTATGTTCGTGTACGGTGTACCTCAATCTGATCATTCAATGGAACGTCCTGATAGTATTTTCAAAATCGTCCAACTCATCAGAATCATGAGTCTTCCAATTCTTCTAATGCTGCAGCTGCATCCGTGACTTTCTGTAAACAATGAAAACAAAGAAATATACTACAAGTCAAGTTATATTTACCAGCAGGATATATCTGAGTAATTGATAGCTAAAGTTTAGAAAAACAAGTGTTGTTGCCGTTTCCGCTCAATGTTGCCATATGGCGGCACGGATTTGTATTTTTGAAAATTTTACATCGCTTCATGCCAAATAACAACCAGTAAAAATACTCAAGGATACTCACTACTATATTAATTTTTTAATCTTATCCGTTGCTGGTGAAAAGGTAAGTGCGTTTAACATGCTTTTAAAACATCACTCGTTTTTACAATGCTTGATTTTGTTAAGTGCAGCTTTACACCAGTACAGCGCAAATTGGCAATTATTATTATTACAAGCAGCCATAGGCTGAATTGCGCATTGTACATAAAAAGTATATAAAGTTATAACCAAACAATTAAAATATATATAGTTAAAAAAGTTAAAGTTTTAACCTATGAAAACTGGTTACTTGATACTATGACAGAGGTATTATAAAAACGCTTAGTTTTACAAAAAGGAACATCAAACAACCAACTCTTTCTCAGATCATGTACAGGAGCGCGTCTCGGTGGCAAAAGGTTGCTAAGACTGTGCTTATTATCAGAAACAATCGACCGGAGCAACCTCTTACAAATGTTCTCGTGATGATTGCGTACAAACGCTAATAATAAAAGTGTAGCAGCACTTTTGATCACTAAATTTTTTCGCCTTCTCAGAATTGAGGTATATCAATCACACCCGCATCAAAGACATACTCCCATTGCCCAATTAAGGTCATAAGAGCTAGAAAATTCATGTAAGCTACTTAACAATTAGTCGCCGAAGGCGAGGTGATTACAAGCCTATAGTCACTGAGCCGAAGGCGAAGTGACTATAGGCTTGTAATCACCGAGCCTGAGGCGACTAATTGTTTTAGTAGAAATTTCAAAGAGAAAAACAAACACAGAAAGTTATGAGGTCAGTTGAAAAGGCTATAGGACAAAATTCAGCGCTTTTCTCAGCGGCCGGTTATTAAAAACATACCGGCAAAAGACGAGTGTCAAAAATATATCGAAGCGAAACAAAAACAAACAATTTCGTGAGAAAAATACTTTGGAAGGGCTCAAATACAAAGTAGAATGGTTTTAAAAATATATCACAGGTTTTTGCTGAATATAACGATATAAATGAGGATAAAACGAATAATTTTCAAAATAAACACTTGAGTGGTTGAGCCGTACGGAAAAAGTTTTATACATTTCAACATCGAGAAAACGCTGCCTTTCATGGAAGAAAAATAGTGTATTTGTTATCGCTTACCTTTAGAAATGTCAAAAATATATCCTCCTTTAATTTAGCAGCAGTTTTTTTCATTTAAAACTTTGAATCAGGCTCAAAAAACGATTTTTGTTTTAAATTCGGCAGCTTATGAATAGTTATTTGAAAAAGTGATAGTCACTGACCAGTGACTATCACTTTTTAGAGGCTCAATTTGGACCAATCAGAATGCAGGAAAAGCAATAGACACCTCACAATTTCTACTAAACTGTAATAGACTTAGTGTTTATGCCTACAATGGGAATGAAAGGTTAATGATGGCCATTGAATTTTAAATACATCTCTTTTCGCTTCAAATAAGACAGAGAAAATGATTAACTTTCTGTATTGTGTAAGCGAAAGATAGGGAAAACCTTTTCGCATTTTAAAGACATGTTCTATAGCTGAGTTGCCCCAGGGTATTTGCAGTAGTGTTTATTGTTTTCAATTTTCAATATGTTTGTTTGTTCATCTTGGTTTCCACAATCGAAGCTTCCACTTGCCCAAACTTTTTATAAAAAAATGAAAGTCAGTTAAATTGATTACAGTACAAATAGGAACTTTTTCGTCCATGCTCTCTTTCGTCCATGCACACTTACAAAAGATTTCGTGTATACTTATATTCTATGAAAATTTATATATTGTCACTGACAGTTTGCAGGAACCGGTTATTTCTCATATTTGCATATACTCTGCCATACATAATGGCATTTTTAGACTTTTCATTGTTTTTATGTGTGAAATCCTTGTCTGCATTTTTTATCCGTTGGATGAATGTTTAGATCATACCAAGTATGGATATGTAGTGATTTCACGGCCCACGAATGTTGAAAGGAGCAATGTTATAGCTAAGTGCATAAATTGAAACAGAGGATAAGAAATGAGAAATATTACGAAAATATATTTGTATGTCGTTTATTTGTTTTTATATTCTAGAGTATGTCAATATTATGTTGTTATGTTATGTTATTATGGTTTAGAGTCAGTGTCTATGGATGAAACGTTTCCTTTGATGCTTCTATGAACAGTAACTAAATATAGGTTGTATTTGAAAACTTTAAAATCTTTAGTATATTAAAATTGTTCTTAATGGGTTCAGATGTTGCTATATATTGCTATTATTTTCAAAATATATTTTGTAATACGTGTATCTTCTGTTACCTGTTAAACTTCCTGTCTCCAATGTGTGTTGTATGTGAGTGTGTCAGTCGATTCTTATCTTCCTTTTCCCTGTACACGTACTTTGTTTCTCACACAGACACGATTTCTTTCATTCCTTTTCCATTACATTGCCATTATGTGACTATTCAATTGAGTTGTAATTATCTGTTCAAAAACAAGCTTTAAATCAAAGCAAGACATAAGCATTGGCGTGGACACGTGTGAAGTAAAGAATTATTCCATCTGAATGAATATGAACAATACGGCTGTGGCATGGTAGCCAGAAATATGTGCTGGTCCACTTACAGTTTGTTGCAGAAAATAATCTCTTTGAGTTGTAACAGACGAATGTTATGATGGACGAACTTTAAGAACAAACACAAATTTAATTACTCGATGGTGCATTTACTCAACGATGCGATGAAACCTCTGAACATTTAGAAAAACACTCCAAATGCAAAAAAAAACAAGAATGAACCTGTTATTACAAACAGGATCTTATTACAAACTTTCAGTCTTCATTCTGTTCCAAAATTTGGACTTGTTTCGCTAGAGCGCTAGTATGTTAAGAATTATACACTGACAAGGGTCAAGAATATTAGACAGTTAGACCAAGAAAATGTTATTGGTAGATCTATATTGTAATGAAATTTTATCAGTACAAAGATAAAGTACATGTCGTAATAACGCACCTGTCGATTTTAATAATTAAATAGACTAATTTATTTGCAGCCGTAGATCAGGTTAGTTTATTACGTTCTGTAATTGGTGGGTTTTGTAAAATCATTATGACCCCTCTCTATTAAGGCCCCTTCTCCAATAAGCCGCCCTCTCCAGTAAGTCCCTTTTCAACTTGCTTGAAGTAAATAGACCTTCGTGGTGTAAGGCTCGGTGGTATATGATGAGCTTGTCAAAACGTTGAAAACAAATCTTTTTTAAATTTTAATAGGAAGTAATTTATTTGTGATGCTAGCATAATATTAAAATGCACGCTTCAAGAAAGCGTATTAACTAAAGTCGCTTGAACTCGGACTACCTGTAAGCCCCAGAATACTACGTAGTGCTATCATTGAATTGCGTATGAAACGAACATTCCGTTTTTCTTATTCTACTTTTATCAGAAAATCGAGAAAGAACCAGACAGTCTAACATCGGAAAGCATGACTTGGTCACGACAGTTGCTACCAAATTTAAATCCGTACCGAATGCCAAATTTTACAATATTTATACTTTTATTAGAAAGAACTTATAACATTCTGTAACATTTTTCCATATCTTTTTTCAGTCTCGAAATATTACACGAATGAATTACACGATTTTCTACCTCACGCTGCATAACTAGTTGTCGTAAAAATTAATATAAAAACCTCCAAGTATTACTGACCATTCAGAAATGTGTGATTGACATATCAAACCAACATCAATATTTCGAAACTAAAAAGATATATTAAAAGCCTGGGTTAAATTTGGTCGCATCTGTCCTGACCAAGTCATGCTCGCCAATGTGAAACAGTCTCGATCTTTCTTGTGTTTTGTTCGCTTTATGTAATTCTGTTTGCTCTGATGGTAGAGATTTATCGATACTATCTTGATACTGGCCAACTTTTTTATTTATTTTTTATTTACAAGCTTTGTCATAAATGACTGGTGATCCCTATAGGGCTTAATTGCCCCATTCACAGGGTCCCTTAAAATATACATCTACATTAATTACAACACATTTTGTCTACAAGACTGGACAACAGACGACATCAGTGACATTTAACACAGACAGTTTTAAACGTTTGTGGGACATTAATATAATATATAAGTTCAGTCATTGTGTGATAATATTTCAACAAGTATGATTTAAATTGGCCAATGGTGACGTCAGCTTCGCGGATATGTGGTGGCAAGCAATTATAAGTTCTGGGAGTTCTATTGAAAAAACTATTTTGAAAAGTTAAAGTGTTTACTCTTGGAACGTTTATTGTTATATTGCTATTTGAACTACGCCTGGTGACACGATTACTTGACTTTACACTAATATTGGGATCATCTCACTTCATGGCTTTGAAAAAATAGACCAAATCCAGGTACTCATGCCAGTAACACAAAGGAAGTAATCCTGTTATTAGCAGCCGGTCTTTGTAACAGGTTTTAGACAGGGGCGTACATATCGATTTTGGCTGGGGGGGGTGAAGTTTCGAAATGAGACCGACTCATAAATTCAGATCGACCTCTCACCATCCCCCCCCAATTCTAAATCGAAAAGTCAATTGAAAAATTACGTGTGCTGCTCCAATAAGTTGAATGGCAACACAATTCAATAAACAAAATATGTATACACATACTAATGACACTAATTGGAAATTGAGCAGAAACTTGTTCTCTGACTTTCAGTTACATTGAGTACTGCGCATGAGAGTTCATGTCATACTGCCTTTAGTTTTTAGAAATTACGTACACAGTGCTGTCAGTGCTAAAACTCTTAGGTGCTAAAATTATTAGGGACAGGATTCACAGACTTGAGTGGTGTCGCCAGTATCATAATGAAAGTTTTGAGTGGAAGCTGATCAAGACAGTTTATCTTTCATATGTTCGTTGGTGTGAATTAATGATCAAGCGTCTGTGCTTTGTTAGTTTTGATTAATTATCTATTACCTATTCTTATAATACAATAGAATGCAATAACTTGCGCATGAGTAGCCGCACAATTCAACTTGCGTAAGTTACGTTTCATATTTTTACTGAACTCATGTACACAGGGGCAGATCCAGCAGAATAGGACGACTGATGCAGTAGGACACCCATTCGCAGGGGGGTCCGGGGGAATCCTCCTCTGGGAAATTTTGAAATCTAGGACCTCGTAGACACGATTTCCTGCGTTCTGAACAAATATTTTATTCCAATTTGTAGGTGGAAATCAGTAAAAAATTTCGAATTATATCGCAAAAACAATGTAGTTTTTCCGGATAAGAATACATTTAACTTCTTGTACAATAAGTTTGCCATAAAGTATTTAATATGTAGATTATAGCAGTTGTGGCAACAGGCAACTGGCAATATTATGGTTCTATTTCAAAGTAGTTTGTTTTAGCATTTACAGTGCTTCAGTGCTTCTGTAAATATTCAACATACGCACGCCACATACAGTATGAGTGATATGACATTCTAGAAGAACGCTTTACAACAAAGATTGAAACAGGATATTCGGCAAACTTTATATTTTAATTAATGCAACGATTGAAGTCGGTCTCTGAAACTATTTAGCGAGTCTCGCATAGCATTACGTGGCATAATGCGTCCAGTTTAACAATGAATATCTTGAGACCGACTGCATATTTTGAGACCGACTGAGTCATGATCTCTGGGGGGTGTACCACCCCCCCCCCCCCACATTTACGCCCCTGGTTTTAGATCGAAACGGTAGGGACAAGATAACTTGATAATGTCGCGATTCTCACGACTAAATAGAAATAAGACTTAATACTCTAACAGCCCAGTTTGGGTATTGATAGACATGGTAACACTTCAACAATTCGTACAGTGACTACGGTATAAGTTGAACTGGACAGTTCACCATGTCAACTTGACAGTTTAGGTACAGCTATACTGGCAATTGCAATATCAATGAAGGTCTGTGTATATCGAGGCACGTTGGAGACAAGAATATAATAATTTCATTATATCAGTCCATTATATCGTGTTTCAATATTATTACTCAGCGAATTAAAGATTTTGTGATGAAAGTAAGATATGTAACTGAAACGACGGTAATTCAAAAAGAAAAATATATTTAACAGGTAACGGAAAAGGACATTGACACCAAGAGAGGTAGTCGATCTTTTTATTATACTGATAAGTTATTTCTCAAATCCGGCTGCAATTTCATATCTATAGTTTCGGGATTTTTAATTTAATTTGGTGAACAACAAACTTAGACATGTAAACTACATGAATATATTAGAAAAATCTTCCCAATGGTATGAACATAGACTTGCTACAAGTCGCTAAAAATTGTTCTGAAGTATAATTACTGGATTAATACGGGCGAGCTGGCGCTTTAAAAAAGTTGGGCTTAACTGCGCGTCTGGGCTTTACCGCGCGTATAAATAATTCGAGTCGACTTCTGGCAAGTCTAGTATAAACACTGCCTTTCTTCAATTCAATTACACCATTCATGATAAAATGACCTGGCAAATCGCCAGGTCAAAAATATTCCTTAAGAAATTTTTTATTTTTCGTGCCACCCTTCAGAAATGTCCTATTTAAACAATAGAATTGAAAGAAAAATGTTAACACTTAGAAATTTAAACTTTCTTGCTAACGCCACAGTAAATATACGTTTATTTTACTCCTAAGTAATTTTTCATTTTCAAAAATACCTCAAAAAACCTCATCCATAAGGGATGTATATAAAAATCGGATCGTCCTGTGTAAAGATCATCTCGTGTATATTAAGTTTTCTCCATTTGTTTGTTTGTATTAGGTGTTCTGAAGCATCTCTGTGAGGTATTCTCTCGCATTTGTAAATTATTAAACATTCTAATGAATTTCGTTCCGGAATTCTTATGACTCATCTTTTTCATTTAATAAAATAAAAATATTCCGCGCATTTGTACTAAGATGGTTCTATACAGTTTTTAAGAATGGGAAATGCCATTCCTTAGGGAAAAATGACGTTTCAGTAAGGGGGACATACTGGCTTTAAAGTAATTTAACTCGAAAAAGACTTCGGTGACCTCCATTTCTTTAATTCATGAAATTCTCTCGTTTCACTTAGTATATTTAATTATTTTGACCATTTAAAAGTTTGACGAATTAAAAAGCTACAGACTTTCAGAAGTGCTTAAAGTGTTTAGAGTGGTCATTTTTAGGGGTGGTCATTGGAGAGTGAAATGTGTCTAGGTATAATATTTTACAAGAAAATGACTATGCACATTAAATGACTATGTCAACTGCTAATTATACATCACATAACTTCATACACCTTAGAAAGGCTATATTTTCTTATTTCCTAAATCTTTTTTTCATAGGATAAAAAACTATACTTATTTCAATACAATACTAAAAGATTTCATGAGGGTTGATATTGTTTTGTTGAGATACAATACAGTTAATTTTACTTAACCCCCGCCAAAACACGATTTCAGCCATACTTTGCAGTTTTATTTGCTTTTTATCACCGAGCCTCGCAAATATTATCCACAAGTTGTACTTGAACATAATGATAGTTGACTAAAGAATAATCCAACCAAGTTTCGTCAGGTTTTGAAGTAGTGCAGTGTGTTTATCTTCGATATTTGTAGAATCGCTGTTTTGTTCAATTATCGCTCCGATGCAATTCGCCGCTCCTCTTCTCGATTTACCACATTTTTTCGTCTTTAAACGTATTTAGATTACAGTATCCAAAAATACTTGATTGTAGAAAAGTTTCAATCAAAAATTTAATATAAAACTCCAAATATCTTGGAACAAACCACCCTAAGAGTTTTTTACCGTAAACATGAATGAAAAATATAATGTTCAGAGTGATTTGAAAGACACGCGCAATCTTCACGAAAACACCGCGTGGGCTAGATGACAGGGGGTGAAATATTTTCACGAATAGTTGAAACTATAGTTGGATTTGATAAACGATTTTGTAAGTTTCTACTTTCTAGCGTAATATTGTATTTTTTGGTTTTATTAAGCTAAACAGAAGCCAAAAAATTAAAAAATCTTTTTGGAACCAAAGGTTTTCTATGCTTTATAGTTTCAACTTTCAACTATAGGTTTCAACTATTCGTGAGAATTCCCCCTGTTATCTAGCCCACGCGTTGTTTTCGTGAAGATTGCGTTTTGCTTCGTGTTTATAAAACGTTTGGGGTAGTAAACTCAAAAGGTTTTGAAGCTCTTTATTTCATTTTTCGATTGGAACCTTTGTACAATCAAGTAGTTTTGGATACTGTAATCTAAATACGTTTGAAGACGAAAAAATGTGATAAATCGAGAACAAAGCGGCGAGACATTGCACCGGAGCGATAATTGAGCAAAACATCGATTCTACAAATATCGATCGAAGATATACACACTGCACTACTTTTCAACTATCATTATGTTCAAGTACAACTTGTGGATAATATTTGCGAGGCTCGGTGGGTAAGTGAAATTGAGCGAATTATATCTCAACTAAACAATATCAACCCTCATGAAATCTTTTTGTATTATATTGAAATAAGTATAGTTTTTTATCCTATTACAAGAATATTTAGGAAATGAGAAAATATAGCCTTTCTAAGGTGTATGAAGTTATGTGATGTATAATTAGCAGTTGATCTGGGATGGTGCATAGTCATTTTCTTGTAAAATATTATACCTAGACACATTTCACTCTTCAATGACCACCCCTAAAAGTGACCACTCTTATAATAATAATAATAATAATAATAATAATTTAATTTGTAGTGCGCAAGTTTCATTCATATATGCTCACATGCGCATAACAAAAATACAAAAGAAAGTTCTAGATATTTACATGAAAGATAAAAAATAGTTACGTGTAAGATAATCTAAACCAATTATCCATAATCAGTATAGACTATAAATATTATATACTATTAGTTTCATAAAAATATATATAAATATTGTTAATAAAATTACAGTATTATGTCAATAAATATTATAATAAGCTTTCCTAAATAAGTTTGTCTTTAAAAGTTTTTTAAAACTTCCAACAGAATCAGCTTGTTGGATGTGTGAAGGTAAATCATTCCAAAAATTAGGTGCTACACATCCAAACGAGCGATCACCAAGTGTCGGTAATGTTTTGATGGTAGTCTTCTAGAGCAAGAGTTTCGAATTCGATCTAATGCTGTAAGATGATGGAGGTTTGATACTTATAAGTTCAGAAATATAGAACTTTAAAGTCTATTCGAAACTTAACTGGAAGCCAATGTAAATCCTTCAGAGTTGGAGTTATATGATCGAACCGAGAGATATTACATATTAATCTCGCTGCTGCATTTTGCACACGTTGGAGCTTGTTAAGCTGAGTCGAAGGCAAACCATAGTAGAGAATGTTACAATAATCTAAACGGCTTGTCACAAATGAATTGATTAATATTTGAGCGGTTTCATGTGCCAGAAACTTTCTTATCCTCCTGATGTTAAATAGATGGAAAAATGCCGCCTTATATTTTGGACACATATAGAACAAACAGAAGTGGGCCAAGGCAAGATCCTTGAGGCATGCCATTTTTCAGATCAAAACACTTAGAGGAACCACCATTTACAGAAATGAATTGCGAACGGTTAGAAAGATAAGAGGTGAACCATTTTAGTACTTGGTCTTTGATGCCAAAACTGGAGTCCAATCGGTCGAGCATTATATGATGGTCAACAGTATCAAATGCAGCACTCAAATCCAAGATTACAAGTAAGGTAACACGCTGATGGTTCATGTTCATTAGGATATCATGCTTAACACGTAGTAAGGCCGTCTCCGTACTATGATACTTGCGGTATGCCAATTGTGCCTTGGGGTAGAGTTGGTATAAATTCAAGTAGTTATTTGTCTGATTGAAGACAGCACGTTCTGTTAATTTAGACTGACGTAAATGTAAGGTTACTGATAGGGCGAAGATTCTCAAAGACCACTTCTGTTTTTGATTTTTTAAGTTGTGGCTGGACTAATGCTTGCTTCCATTCATCACAAAAAACACCAGATTGTAGTGATAAATTAATCATTCTGATAATCACAGGGAGGAGCAAAATATCTTGACATTTTAGGACCAGTGAAGTGGGCATTGGGTCTAAAGAGCACTATTTTTTACTTGATTTGCATATCAAATTGATTGTTGTCAAAAAATTTTCATGCCAACAACAGAATAATACTTTTTAATGAGATAATCCGCTAATTGTCGCGTGTCGCGGTTTTTTTCGCGGGTCGCGGGTGAATCGTTTCAAAAAATTAGTAATTCAGTGCCCCATATCATATCGGGACACAGATCACATATCACATGTACATAGGGACACAGATCACATAGGGACACAGATCACATAGGGACACAGATCACATAGGGACACAGATCACATAGGGACACAGATCTAGTGCTACCAATGCCTAAGACTGAATTTATGAAGATAATTTTTAAATATAATGATACCTTTATTTGGAATACTTTATCTAATGATGCCAAAAGGCCAACACTTTATATTCATTTAAAAGACTTATACGATTCCGAGGTCCCGTTCCATAGATTAGGAAAGGCTCACTATGGCTTGATCATTAAATATGATAATTTGTAATGTAGTTATATTTGCATATTCTGTTTTTATTTTTTTGTATTTATTTTCATGTATATCTTTGGTTTTGTATTCTTTATATATTCTAGCACGCCCCCCATGGAAATCAACTATTGTTGGTGGGGTCAGCGTGTTGAAATAAAATTTTATGTATGTATGTATGAGTAAAACGCGGATATGACTTTAAAAGGCACGAGAAGCATTTTCTATACCATATCCGCGTTTTACCCGAAAAGGTAAAATCACACGGGTATGACTTTAAAAGGCTCGAAAAGCATTTTCTATACTATATATGACTTTAAAAGGCGCGAAAAGCATTTTCTATACTATATATGACTAAGGCGCGAAAAGCATTTTCTATACTATATATGACTTTAAAAGGCGCGAAAAGCATTTTCTATACAATATCCGCGTTTTACCCGAAACGGTTCAAGGCACGAGAAGTATTTTATATACCATATCCGCGTTTTCCTCAAAAGGGTAAAACGTGGATATGACTTTAAAAGGCGCGAGAAGCATTTTCCATACCATTGGGATTGGCGCACCTCGAGAGGCTGGCAGCTTCCGCGATTTCACCTCACTTTAGCTTCGTTCGATAAGGTCGGGACAAGTCCTTAGCAAAGTTCATCGTGGCCACTAAGATTAAGTGCAAAACGATTAATTTGATTTGCTTACAGCACACGTCTGGTCCGGTACCAAATGTACATCCTATGGTACATCATTTCCACTAATTGCCGAACAAACTTGACATAATTACTGATTGGGCTGTTGCGGAGTGCATCCTCGCCATTAAATGGCAAAAAACCCGACTGTTTCACGATCCATTTTATTGCAAAAGTGCCACATCGCCACTATAAGTTCCCAACGAAATTCACTCTTTCACAAAATGGTCCATAACAAAAGTGCATTATCGCCGCAAAGTGACGAATAAATTTGACCGGTTCGTTCAAGATCGGTAATCGGTTCATAGATATAGTTGTTTAAGACAAGCACATATTAGGGCCATTTATACGAGAGAAGATCAGGGGCGCCGGAAGGCAGCCGAAACGGCGGGGGCAGCCCCATGAAAAGGGCACGAGCGCCGAAGGCGAGAGAAATTGGTAGGGGGGTCCGTGGGTATTGTCCCCCGGAAAATTTTTAAATCTACACTCTCTAGTTAAACTGCACGGCCTTATTAAACCTATGAGGGCTAGTCCGGTCACAATAATAGAGACCTTTAGATCGAGGTTTACGCCGAACCGCTAACGTCTACGGGTCACGTGACCCTATCCCGACGCCACGTTTGAGGTTTTCAACGCGAGTTTTGAACGTCAATAGGTGGGTCTACACGTTTGTAATTTCCCTCAGGGTTTATTTGGGTTTTTTTATATCATATTTCACGTATCCACACTATGCGCATACACAGTACTTCATCTGAGTCGACTTCAAATCTAAGTCGAAAAATGTTCGAACCGCAAACGGCAAACCGCTAACGTCAAACGGCGGTTACAGGTTTGCGGTAAACCTGAATCTAAAGGTCTCTAATAACTACTTACTAACTGAGCGTGAGGTCTGTACGGTAAAATATCAAGCCGCGGTCTTGCTGTATTGGTCAACACAGCAAGAACGAGGCTTGATATTTTACCGTACAGACCGAACAGTCGAAGTTAGTAAGTTGTTTATTATATGGCATTTTAGACAACAAAAAACAATTCATTTTGCCAAGAATTGGTCACGCGAGGGCAAACAAAGTACAAAGTCCGAAACTCAAAGACGGTCATTTTCAAATGTCAAAATAATTTCAATGATACAAATTTGTCTTAGTTTTTTACAAATTTATCTAATCTTAGCTTAGTAAAACTACTCTACAGTACCATTTATAGAATAAAATATAAAATTCATAGAAAATATAGTGATATTGAGCCATCCGATCAAAGACAAAAACAACTTTGCATGTTCGAAAAAACAATTCTTGACTGTTTTAGTTAAAAACATCGTAAAATTTACCTTAATATTTCGACTTGAGCCAACAAAACTTGATTTTATCTCGTGTAGTTATCCCTTTTCCGTATTTTCCGTTTATTTTTCATTGTTTTAAATTATTTTTAAGTTTTTTTTATGCTTTTATTGGTTTGAAATGTGTTGAAGTCGTCGCAGGGCAATAAGAATACCGTATTGCCCGGTATTACCTACCGGGGGCAATACGGGAAATTCCGGACCGCTCAGGAACCAATCAAATTGCGCGATAGACCAAAACAAATGCTTGCCATATAATAATAATAATGTATTCATTGCAATGTACTTCATGCATTGTTAAGAAAAAGGGCAACCGGTTGCCCCCGCGTGCCCGCGTAGTATAAGGGCAGCGGGGGCAGCTGCCCCCGCTGCCCCCGTGGCTCCGGCGCCCCTGGAGAAAATATTAAAGTCACGACTTACATAAGACGCGTCTTATATAAGACGCGAACGCACTCGTATAAATGGTCAAATTCTAATTGGTCGCGACTTATTGTGGACCAGTCTGAACCCCTGTTCTTATTTAAGTCCCGACCTACTAGAATTTGACCATTTATACGAGTTTGTTCGCGTCTTATATAAGACACGTCTTATGTAAGTCGTGACTTATTTTCTCTCGTATAAATGGTCCTATTGCATGTTTGGTGGAAAAATTTATGTTCGTTTTGTCTACAATGTATACAGTTATACAATTAATATGACGTCATTTAAAACTACCACAGATGACGTAATATCCCTATTATTTTTACCCGCAACGAAATATTTGCCTGCCCACGACGCTGGCCTGCGGAGTGTATGCAGGAGCCAGGAGTGGCATCGTCACTCATTCACTCTGACGGTTTTCATTTGTTTCCATCTATCAAACTGACGTTACGCAATTTTCCCGATTTTCAAAGATTTCATATTCGTTTTTCTTGATTTTTCTTCATCATTTGGCTAGGGTTAGGTTAGGGTTAGGTTTAGAGTTAGGTTTTGTGTTAGGGGTTAGGGTAGGTTTAAGGGTTAGGGTCAGTTACAAAGTTTTTAAGTTTACTTCAAAGTTGAAAAAATGACGTAACGTCAGTTTGGTAGATGGAAACAAGTGGCGACCCACTCTGACACTGCAACCTCTTTCACAGGCTCTTATCTCTTGGGGAGATAAGCCTGGGTACGAGGATGTCTGACACTGTTGTTTTGTGATAGTGAAACTGTGAAAGGTTATATTTTGATATTTGTCATACAAGATTTCTAAAAATATTGTGCAGAAAACGTGATTATTGATATATTTATATATTTATATGGACATACGGTGAAAGCTAAAAGACATGTAAAGGAATTATCGTACTACAGTAAAATACGTGTATGTTTTCAAGCCAGACTGCTGGATATGAAATCATGTAGCTATTGTATCGAGATATTTAAATTTCATGAGAAAGGTAAGAAATTGATAAATTAAATATTTACAGTCATGAAGTTAGTGGAATATTTTAGTGGAATAGATAGTTAAGGCAAAACCATGCCTCAAAATACAAGATATTGTAAATACAGAGACATACGAATTACGAAATACAAATTTTGCTACACACCAGGGTGCATCTTGATGCATTCCACCAGGGCGCAGTAAAACACTGCGCCCTGATTCTATGTAAAATCTACGCAGGAGATAAGCCAATATTTACATCGGAGTTTTCTATTTTGAGGGACTAAAATCCATGTAGAAATAGCTAATCTTGTGTGTCTTAAATACTGTTAACATCATATTCTTGAAGTTGACAATGAACGCAGGCACAAACTAATACTGAACTGTAGACTCTAGTTACACTAATTAGTATCTCTAACCTGTGGTGCCAGTGAAGGTAGTGTCTATTAGAAATACTGCGGGTCTTTTGAATCAATCTACCTGAAAAATACAACATGAAGAACTTCAACATTTCGAGCGATTGAGGGCCCCTTCGTCCAGACGTTAGTAGCGTGGGTCAGGGAAAAAGAATGTGCTTTTATAGTATACAAAGTAAATAATAAGCCAATGAGATGGATTTAGTCAAAACAAAATATGGAAATCGCATTACAAAATTATGGTTGTTTGTTTATAGTTTGTTTTGACTAAATCTATCTGATTGGCTTTTTATTTATCACATGATACACTACAAAAGCACATGCTTTTCCCCCAGTGTATTTGAAGTTGATTACCTTGTGCAAAACCATATTATACGATTATATAGCACTTGAAATCCTTGCTTCAGTCCAGGGTTTGGATTAATGGTTTAGATTATCATTGGATTAGGGGCTTGTATTAATGTATTTCTATAAACCTTTTATTTCAACAATTATGATCCATGATGATATATCAGTGGTGTAACTTATTAACGCTTGCCCGGGGCAAGTGAAAATCATTGCGGCAGGTAGAACTTTCTTCTTAGTTGCCCGATCAGGCAAGTTGCTTTCTGTTTCAGCTTTACCAGAAAAAGCTGGCCATCTCTAAGTTATTATACTCAAGTACAGTATTAAATGAGGAAGATATAGACCAGTTAACTATTCATTCTGCTAGATAATTTGAAAATGTAAATACATCAACATGCCTTGACGGACATTGTGCCTCGACTTAAATTCCACTTTAGTTCTTAAGGAAAATAAAAGAATGGTGTAGATTTGTGTTATATAATGCAAATTGTAGTTATCCATCAACATATCATGCTTACTGCAATCATTTGTTTCTAATTGTGTTATTATGTGAACCAAAGCTAGATCTAATGGCAAGTGAATTCTATATTCAGGGCAACCATTTCTCATGTCCAATTTGCCCTGATCGCAACTTGTCAAAAAAGTTAAGTTACACCACCGTATAATTCTCTTTAGTGTGAATGATAATAGGTGCCAGGGTTGGGTGTGGGCAAGGTTCATTTTAATTTATTGTCTCTTTGACAATGCCAATGTTGTATGTATGCATGTATAACTCTGTGTCGGATGTATAGTCAGTGGTAACACATTGAGATCTGGTGGCGGACCTGTGCAGTATCAATAACATGCAGTATCAACTACAATGTGTTTTTGTTGTTAATATGTTGTGTTTAATATATTAAAACATCTAAGGTCTGTAAGATGCTAAATGTTTTCCAACAGATTCACAAAAATGTTATCATGTTTGCCCACTTTTGGAAATATATCGTGGCTAGAAAACAATGCTTCTCCAACAATGTTGCCTAGTTTGCCCAGAGCTTTAATATGCAACTCTGTCATAATTGATTTTTCATTTAATATGCTTTAAACATTACTGGTAATAGGCTGATTAACAATATTATTCGTAATTCCTTAATTTAGACGCTGGGAGTCAGACATGTTTGAATGGAGGCTTATTGGGCATGGGAGCTATTAATAGAAAAGGGTGGTTTATTTAATTTGATTTAATTTATTAACTTCGCCACTTAAGTAAGTTACATATGAAATGACATTACTTTAACAAAAACATTACAGATTACAACATATTAAGTTACATACTAAAGAACTAAAAGCAACAATTATAGGTGCGTTCAAACTTCGAGCCTTACAACAATGTACACAAACAGATTTTGATGTCCGAGGGTTTTCAGGATCGTAACAACTAGATAAAGCAGAAGTATAATACTTCCACAATTTAGCCTTAAAAGATGACAAGGAATTGTTCTGTTTACGAATATCATTAGGTAAAATGTTGCAAACTCTAGTGACTCTATTCATATAAGACGTCTGATAAGTTTTTTATACGACAAAACTGTTGTTGGAAAGTTATTTCATCACTAGGAGCAGAAGATCTTTTTAATCGACTCTGTAATTTGGGCTTGGGTAATCGACTCTGTAATTTGGACTTTGACTTAATGTAATGGTTTTATGCTATCACTGGTGAGCAGAAGATTTGAATTGCCAGACATGCAGTGAATTTTTTCCTGCTTGTGTGGCTGAATTAAGTCATGGCCCAGCAAGGGTGGTTATCTCATAATTATGAAATATTACAGTACTCTAGTAGTCACACAAATGGATTTGGTAGTGTGTGTTCCAGTGAGTATTATGCTTTAAATGACAGAAAGAAGCACTACCCTACACAGTTTAACCTATTAGCTTGCAATGCGCCTTAATTACTTTAAAAGTATTCTACTCTGTCTATAACGAAAGAGTATGTTACTCTATTGCCAGACAATTTTAATAATCACTGGTAGGGTACTGCCAGATAATGGATTAATGTATAGTTATTTTATTTGTCATTATGCCTTCCTATTAAACATAATGGCCAAGTGTTTTCTGCCCAATAATTTTAATTAGCAAATATAAATCTCACTGAGGGTATATTTATAATTCTCAGCGAGAGTGATGCAAGTTTGAGCATTTTACCTAGTGTCCGTATGACATAATTTTAAAATTGATTGTGTAGTATTTTCTGGTAAATATATTTATTTGACGTACAGTCTGTTATAAATATGAGTGAAGTTTTCATTATAGACACCAATATCTATTTTATCCACTAAAACCCTTTGTTTGGTTACAAATACCTGGTAGTGTACATAATAGATCGATTTACGATAGTACTGTATTATTTGCTGAAATCCTCATTAGAGACTACCAGTGTATTTAAAATTTACCACCTTAATTGTGCCACACCATATATAGGACTTACTTAAATCGTATCTTCAGTCCAGGGTGAAACTAGGGCCACCAAGATACAGTATTAGAATATTTTCATGCAGTGTGAATTATGGCTCAGATAATGTAAGAATCTATTTTGAATGCAGCAAGGACAGTGTTGAACATTATATTATCATGAATTGTGATATTATTTCAAATATGACTCATCCGACATGGCACTGAGTCCCTGTTTTTGATCGCAGGTTAAATTTCCACAGTAAAATAACTCGAAATTTATACAAGCACTAATACAGCAATAGGGGTTTGTAAATATAACCAGCGAGAAATCGATATTTACTTGCACGTGAAGAGAATTAACTCGAAAATACCACTGCCATTGTTTTTCCACAAAAATTGCATAGTAATATTGGGGGTGCGAAGTTGGGTTGCCACCCTTTTGTTGCTACAAATCTCAGTTCTTAAAACCTTTTTGGCTTACATCTCATACAAATTTGGTTAAATTATAGCCTATCAAGGCTTTCGTGGTTGTAAAATCATTGATACAGCTTTGTTACACAGTTAATCAGCTATCATTTAAAGGCTTTGAGAAATTATTGGGGGGACGGGGTGGGGCAGTTTCCCCCCTTGGCCCTCCCTAGTGTCCGCCACTGGTCACCGATGAAACTAAAGAGTAAAATGCTTATAAATGTAAAAAATCGCCTCCTCTTGTTCACGAAATTTCCCTTATATAAAAGCGTCGCTGACTAGTGAATGATAGTTCGCGGGCGCAAGATATGCTTTCATCTTGCAAAATCGAGGGGCAAATTTTGACGTTTATTAAATATACTTGAGAGCCATGGACAGCCAAGAAATACTGTGAAGGGTTAGATCGATTTAACCAATTGAATCCTGCCACTTACTCAGTTCACGAGCTTAACAGCCGTACAGCTGGACATATTTTTGCCTAGTTTTTCACTTTTGCTGAAGATGAACAAGTCGGTATTTTGCTATAGAACTGTGATATTTTTACTGATTAACTTGTAAAAAACATGCAAGTATCACTAAACGACTTTTATAACGTTTAATAGTTTTTATACAATAGTTAATAAATGTTTTATAAACTCTTAGTGAACATTATCTAAAAGGTTTTTGAAAAATCGCTTTATTAAGGCGCTGTTACACTAAGCAACTTCTCTTGCAACTTGTCTCGCAATTTTGTTGCGACACAAGTGGCACGCGAAATTGCAAGTGTAACGTGCCTCGCAATCATGATGTCCCGCAACATTTAGAAACGAAGTAGGATCACATTCTACTTTTCGCAACGATTGCAGCAACGCTGCAACGCATTTGTGAAGCATTGCACAGTGTACCATACCTTCGTGCAACTTGTCTCGCAATGTTTACTCGCTGATTCGCTTCCTATTGGCTCTTGGCTGGCGATTTGGCGCCAAACGGTAGCACTAGCTCTTTATGTTATTTTGAACCAAGATCATTGCAAGTTGCATGAAATATATTGTTCAGTGTAACATAGCTTGCAGTGCAACGCTGAAATCGTTTTTCCTAACATTGCGAGACAAATTGCGAGACAAGTTACATAGTGTAACAGCGCCTTTACTGTCAGGATTTTTTTTATCCAAGCGATGTTTGTATCATTATAGTTAAATCGCTCCTCGGTGTTACTGATGCTTTGTCACATAAAACTAAAGATTATTCAAAGGTTTTTTCATTACAAATCTTTCAGAATAGCAAAAATTATTCTAAAAAACCGGGACAATCTTTGTTTTGTTTTGATCGTCGAT
This sequence comes from Trachythela sp. YZ-2020, assembly GCA_016169945.1. NCBI lineage: Eukaryota > Metazoa > Cnidaria > Anthozoa > Malacalcyonacea > Clavulariidae > Trachythela > Trachythela sp. YZ-2020. The sequence continues at coordinate 1,893,041 of JADLSH010000114.1, forward strand.
TTTGCGTGGGAAAGTCCACGTACTTGCCACGCGTTTTAGACTCGTCCCGCGATCATCTCACGTATTATTGTAGGGAGCCTCCTTAACTGATCGCGGACACACATGCAAGTTGAACTGTATTCGACTTTCGTGGCATGCGCGCGCGCGACTGATTATTCACGTGACTCGAATCAATCGCCCGCGCTGGCAAAACGACCGTAATGGCAAACGGCCTTTATATTATATCGCAAAACAAATATATAAGTAATTAGATTATCAGACGCAGTGGTCAAACGCCAAAAGAGCCTAACTTATCATCGTTATTAGTAAAGGGATTATAATGAATATAGCGAAAAAGTAAATGTTTCACTGCAAATGTTTCACTGTTTCACACAACACTACTGACACAATATTTGATTAGAATTGTCTAGTGCCTGATCATACAACACACCATTCTAATGCACAATTGTTTTATTTCTGTGTGCGAAGTTTTAGCTAGTTTGAATTATTTTATCATATGTGCCTTGGGCGATGCATACAAAATGCATATATTAAATAATAATCTTGAGAATAACATAACATAATAGAAGGAAAAACGCCAGTGACTCATTGCGACGTCGACTACTAATGTTTTACACACAAAATCCAAAGGTAAAGCAGATAACAACCATCTTATCAATTGTAATGTAGTAACAGAGACAAAATAACGATCATAGTCCCTATAATACAGTGTCTGGAAACGCGCCAAACATGAAAGTTTATAGCCATGTGCGTGGGTTGTTGTTGAGGGTGTACTGAGAGTGCACGTTTTCTTTGCTTTACAAATGTTAATATTCAGCTGCACAGATTCTATTGGCTGCTTCCTTCATTATGCTAAGAGAAGAATGTGTTTACTGAGCGCGAAGGTGCACAAACATGAACAGCAACGTAGAACAAAAGGTTTAGATGCGTTTCCAGACACTGTGTTATAGGGATTATGGTACGATGAATCAGTGATCTCTCACGCAGCCTGATGTAGGTAGGCCATTGCCTTTGGCCTTAATACGATACGGATACTAATTACAGATACGTTTGCTTTATATACGTTTTTAAGTCAGAAATTAGAATAGCGAACGATTGTCGTATTGCGAATTTATTCTTGTTTTCCATAAAATAGAAGCACACGTTCATATTTACGCGAACCGCGTGGCTCCATTGGTGTTTTGACCATGCCGTCGTCTATTTATATAGCTGCTAGATAATTGTAAAAATTGAAGAAGTCTTGCGATTCTATAATTTAAATTATCGAAGAAATCGTTTTGGTATATTATATATTGCGTCGTTTTGCGTTCCCAAATGTATATACATTTTTATACACCCTGCATATACGTGATAATTATTCAGGTTTTCTATTATTTTGAATTTTTTTTAAATGCGTAGTGGTTATATAAAAACACAAAGGAAAGCTTGTTTGTTTGAAAAATAACAATGGATAAAAACTGCATAGATTAATTAATAGATATGCATATTAGGCAATATTAAAACAGCATAAACAGTGGTATATTTTGAAAGTGCTCCTCTGCAAGGAAGGATCCTACAATTACTGTACGGACGAGTGAAGCAGAATCATGTTATAATCGCATTAACTGTATGTCAACATTTGTGTGCTGATTATAATTATGATCATCCCTTCTATAGTTATGGAGCTGAAGATACTGCAGTATGTATGGAAATTGAGTGACCTAATTTTTACACAAGTTTGAGGCAACACAGAAGAACTACTGTAGCTGAGTACAGGATACATTGATTAAACAAGGATAGAGGTACATATAAAAAATGTTTCGACTAATATACTTGATGATTATATATGCTTTTGTAAAAACGTTGAATTGAATATAAAATTAAGCAGGATTTCCAGTATTTTGAATTTTCGTAAAATAGTTGGTGGTTGACGTAACAGGTAAACAAATACCAGAATTAATCAATAGGCCAAGTTGTTCTGAAAAAACGAAAGAAGACTCGTTTGTTTGAAAAAACGTCAATGGAGACTAAATAGATTACAATTTTGCATCTTTAAATTTATATATTAAAAGACGAATTTGTTTATTGTGCCAGTTTGAAAGTAGCATTTTATACATTCATAAAGTGTCGTATCAAACACTGAGGGACACAATATTACGATGTGGGAAAATAATGAAAAGAAAAACAAATATATACCTAAGACTAGCTTCCATGTAAATCTGCAATGATTAGATTTTAGTGGTAAATGGGCATAAAAATGCACTATGACTTGTAAGATCATGATCATTAATTATATTTTCAGCATTTTTTTTATTTTATAGACAGTTTGTACTGAAAGAAGTCGAATGACCTAAATTTTGCTACTCAATGGCAGTGAAACCATTTGCTAAAGAACAATTGAATTTCTTCAAGTTTTCGACACTTGTTCTTGATGAGTTCCCCAAAGTGTTGCGTCAGGTTTTTATCACGATGTGGGACAGCAAGGTTGCTATAAGACCAGGATTCATTGCCTGGGATGACAGTACCAAGGTACGGAACATGCTCCTTACATCTGAAGGTGGTAAAACTGATATACCAACTACGAAATCAATTGAAGAGTGGGACTGCACAGCTTTGTTTAAAGCAACAATCTATGCCAAAACATTTGGCGTTTCAAGCAGCAAGGGATCAACTTTGAATGATTTATATTTGAAGAAAGTTAAACCAGCTCCAGGTTCTTTCCATTCATCAGTTCAAAGTTCGACAGGAAATCAAGATGAGACATACGCCTTGGCAATTGATCAACTGCGATTGTTAAGAAACACACTTTGCCATTCACCCAAACCAGAAATAGTTAAAACTGATTTCGATAATTATGTACAGTTAGTAACCAACGCTTTAACAGCAGTTAATGTTGATACCACCTTTGTTGATGTTATTGGTCAGATGAGCGAGGATGATTTTCCTACAGAGAAAGTTCAAGAATTACACGAATGTCGCGTGAAAGAATTACAAGCCGTCAGTATGTTTCACGAGAATGTGGAGCAGAAATTATCTTCTATTCATACGATGATGAAAAATATAAGTTTGGGAGAAAAGAAAAGTACACCAGGTAAGGGAAAATTTCTTTACTATAATTGCAACGTATAGTGTCGTGCAGTGGCTCATTTTGCTCGTCTTTTCACAGAGATTTCAGTGTGATGGTTCCATAGTAGAGAATCTCAAATTTTATAAGAATCATACAGTATATACAAAAAAACACAAGAATCCCTAAGGAAATAGATTCAAAGCAATAAAATTTTGGGTCTCAGCTTAAAATTCTATTTGGCAACCTGAGAAAAGTACACTGTAAAAAGCGGATTGGTTAAAATCACCAATTTCAGTACATTGGTTCTCTCAGATGCACTTTTTTCAATACTATATATCTGGTAAGAACAATGTTGTTTTAACCAATAAGATATTGGTCAAATTGCATCTGAGACAACCAATTAACAATTATGGAGACAACGAGGCCGAGTTGGCTATTTAACAATTAGACAACGAGACCGAGTTGTCTAATTGTATTAGTATAAACTTACTTGTATATTTCAGGCTACATGTGTGAAATCGGAAAGTTTTTAGCGAAATTTAAGAGCATTCGTGAGCATTTAGGTGGCTTCCTTCGACTTTCGCGGTGGCCACATGTTCATAAAACGGCGAACGGCCGAGTGAAAACTCACTAAAAATATACGGCTTATGAGTTTCAATATTAAAACAATCAAACCCTATAACAGCCATTATATCGAAGGGAAGTTTCAAGTCATATTGGGCTAATAAAAAGAAAGGAAAAAGTGTTGAGAATTATCCGTTGCCCAGATAAAATATAAACAGTAATAAAGTCTTTTACAGTAAATATCAATTTGTATTAAATCTCCCTCACAAGTCACACCACATTCACTCTAATCCATCTCCTCAAATCAGTTTCCAAGCACATGTAAATAACATTCTATGATTGGTTAAAATTAATTGGGTTAGTAGCTACGTAATAATATCAAGTTCAAAGGGTAGTCGCGTTACTAATATATTAGTATATACTGTATAGTACTACAGTTCAACTAAAGGTTATTGTTCGCATTAGTTCCGACACACTCCCCCCATGCATCTTTCCGCTTATAAAATGCATGCACTAAAAAGGAACTAATGCCTTAACGTTTCAATGGTCTGCTTTCTTAGGTTAACACTGTCTCTAAGTTCGCTATCTCTGCTATTCTCTCGGCTGCTTTCTCTGCTGCTGCTCGCTTGTGTCGGAATGGTCTTGCTTTCGGATTCAGATCTTGTTATTTCGTAACAGGTGGCTTGTTACACGACAACTCCAGAGGATATATATGTTGTACAGGTCGCTCCAAATGTCCGTTCGCTGTCTTCAACTGAACTCCTCGAACCACACCATCTCTTCCGGGGTATAATTCTTGCATAACTCCAAGAGTCCATCTCCCACGGTTCTTTTCGTCCGACTTTATAATGACCACCTCCCCGACTGCTACCTGGAACTTATTTCGCTGGTGGCTAAGGTTGTGTCGCTCTCTCAAGGCAGTAACATACTCTCTCGACCATCGCTTCCATAATGAATCTTTACACGCTTTCAGATACTTTGCTCTCTTCCTAAGATTCTCGTCGTCTTCACGCCATGGTTCTGGTTCGGGTATCACGTTCGATCTTTGAGATAGGAATGATGACGGAGTTAAAACTGGTAACTGAATATCATCTTCGACGTAGCTCAGAGGCCTTCGATTTATCTGAACTTCGACATCCAACATAACTTCGCTCAATTCATCCCAGCTGAGGTTAGCTCCACCAACTGCTTTGTACATTGTACAATGGTAATACATCAAGCCCATCAATTATGAAAACAGGCATACCGCAAGGCTCTGGTTTAGGCCCATTGCTATTTTTAATTTACATCAATGATTTACCAAAGTGTCTAAACAGGGCAAAAGCAGACATGTTTGCAGACGATACCCAAATTGCAACAACAAGTGATGATATTAAAGTAATTGAAGAAACATTGAATGGCGATTTAAACAATGTTGCAAATTGGCTATCCGCAAATAAATTAACTTTAAACAACAGTAAAACCGAATATATGATAATTGGTACCAAGAAAAGGCTTAGCCAAGTAACTTTTGATCCGGTTATCAATGTTGGTAATTTAGAAATTAAACGAGTTAAAACGACAAAATCGTTGGGCCTAATGATAGATGAGTCTCTAAGCTGGTCATCGCAGGTCGAACACATTTCAAAAAAGGTCACTTCAGGCCTCGGTATACTCAGACGACTTCGAGATACAATTGAATACAATACCCTAATAACAATATACCAATCCATAATCCAACCTTACTTCGATTATTGTGCTCAAGTGTGGGGTTGTCTAGGGAAAACATTAGCAGATAAACTACAAAAGTTACAGAGCAGGGCGTTTCGAATAATCACACGTGAGAATTACTCGACACGATCAGCTGACATATTAAGTAATCTAGGAGTTCCCAACCTCGAAAAACGAAGGATCCAACAACTTTCAATTTTCATGTATAAGGTAAAAAACAAAATGGTTCCTGATTATTTGTGTGATATGTTTACAAATATTAGTGACGTACACGGCCATAACACAAGACAATCGAGAGCCAATTTGACATTACCTAAACCAAAAACAAACAATATGAAAAATGCATTCTCATATAGAGGGGCGGAAGTCTGGAACTACCTTTCTTCATCACAAAAGTCCTCGGAAACTATTGCTAATTTTAAATCTAACATAAAACGTGCATGTTAATATTAAGTATCATATTCATTTTTCCTTTGTTGTTATCTATAGTTATAATAACCTTCTTGTAAATATCGTAATTCATATTTTTACTAGTGTAAGCACGGCCGGTTGGAAGATCACCTTTTTCTTTTCTTTGTACATAATTATTTTATAAGGTGAAATTGTACCGTGTTGAAATATAGTTCATAATAATAATAATAATAATAATAATAATAATTGCTTGCTTGACGACTCCGATGAGGCGTTCAAACTGACCGCCCCACCAGGGTGCTCGTGACAAATTAAACTGCCATCTAATCTCATAACCTTGTAGGTAGCCCTGGAGTCTCTCGTCGCTTCTAAGGGGTGGAGCTACTTCGAAGCTTTGATAAAGGTTGCACCGTTATCTGAATAGATCTTCCTTGGTTTTCCACGCCGGGCTATGAACCGCTTCAGGCTTGGTATGAACGTTGTAGTTTCGAGATTCGGCAGAAGCTCCAAATGGACTGCTCTGGTGAGACTGCACGAGAACAGGACCAAGTAGGCTTTTGCTTGGCGGCCGGAACCTCGCTTGTAATAGATTGGTCCCGCAAAGTCGACTCCAATCACTTCAAAGGCTGTCTCCCCGAAGACTCGGTCTGGTGGTAGATTTCCAGGTGGTGGTGCATGTAGAGCTGTTGCTTGGAATCGTTTACATCCCCGGCACTCCTTTCTGACTTTCTTCACGACACTTCTTAGCTTGGGGACCCAGTAGATTTCCCTTACGGCTGCCATGGTCAATCCTACTTGCTTCGTTGTTGCACCCGCTGTATCCAAGACGCTTTCGTCTCCTCGATTTCTTCCACTGTAAGGGAACCTTTTCTCTTCTCGCGCTGTCTGCAGTTGTGAATGAACCGATACACCCATGAAGCCACTCGTAGAGCTTTTTTGATAGGCTGCATCTCTCCAACAGATTGTCGAATTCATCTGCACTGGGTCGGTCTTGGGTCACCGCGATCACTTCACGGGCTACTTTCGCTTCGGCTTCGGAGATAATGGTTGGAATTGTCACTAGGTTCTCGGGCCACTTGCTTCGATCTGCAAGCCAATCAGGTCCATTCCACCAAAGAGATATCAGATTTCCCCCTCTGCTTGCTAGGTCGGCGGGATTCTCGCACGTTGGAACATGTCTCCACTGGATCTCGGAATGATGATGGATCTTATTCACACGATTTGAGACAAACTGCTTATATTGTCCATTTCCAAGGATCCAGTGGAGGGCCACTGTACTATCTAACCAGGTATAGACTTCGGGAGTGGGGAGATAATCTAAGGCATTTCTCACGTTGATCAACAGGTTTGATGCCATATGCGCTGAAATCATCTCGAGGCGGGGTACAGTAAGTCCCTGCTTGGCTAGTCGACTCTTAGCCGCAACAAGGCGTTGCGTAACTCCGGATGGCTGGCGTACGACTGAATAGATAGCTGCACCGACACCTTTAGTGCTTGCATCACCAAATGCATGTAACTCTAATGCCGAGACTGGTTCTTGATAGCCAACTATGGAGCGCGGTACGACGACTTCAGACGGAAGGTTTCCTTTCCAGCAGCTCCATCGATCACTTAACGGCTTGCTTAGCTTCACGTCGCATAGAAATTTCTCACTGCAGATATCTCGATAAATTTGCTTCCCTTCCAAAGTCAGTGGAGAAACAAACCCTAAGGGGTCGTACACTTGGGCCAATTTACTTAATACTTCTCTTTTTGTTGGTGGTGCTTCATCAGTTGGGAATACCACAGACAACAGGTCACCGTCCTTATTCCATGGTAATCCAATGATCTTAGATTCACTGGGCTTGGTTCCTAGCTGTTGTTTAGCCAGGGTTCCTTCACTCTCAGACTCGTCAACGACGCTACTCTCTTCAAGCTCAACAATGTTCGAGTTCCACTTGTGAAGTGTAAACTTTGCATCATCAAAAATCTCAGTGGATTTGTTCTTCCTTTCTTTGGCTTGTTCCACTGTTTGGCCGCCACTCAACAGGTCATCGACATACATACATCTTTTCAGCTCAGCCACAATTTCTGGCATCCTGCTCTCCCAGGTTTCCAGGTGTTGCTCTATCACTCCCCCAAGGAGGAATGGGGACGACGTCAGACCGAATAGGGCGCGAGTGAATCGAGAGACTAATGTCTCAGAGTGTTCATCACTCCTCCAGTGGAAACGGAGGGCATCTCGTTCCTGGATCTTTATTCGAATCTGTAAAAAGGCTTTTTCAATATCCCCACACAGGGCTACACGAAAGGAACGATGGCGGACAAGAACGTCCCATAACTTATTCTGGAGAGGCGGCCCCGGATATAAGCATTCTTTCAATGAGGGTGCTTCGGGACTGGCTCTGACTGAGGCATCATAGACGATACGGGTTTTTGTGCTTTGGGCTGTGTTTCGAATCACTGGCTTATGAGGCAAATAGAATTCTCGGCCGGATTGTGGGTCTGGGGCTAGCTCAACCACACCTTGATTCTTTTGGTCCTCGATTATCTGGCTGTACTCAATTGTTATCCCTTCACGGTCCAGTTTCTTTGTTAGGTTGTTGAGGCGTCGAAGGCTTCCTTCTTTATTTGATGGTAAGGGAAGATGATTCCCTCGCCAAGGAAGTCCTGTTTCGTACCATCCCTCGGCGCTCCGCACTAGTTGCTCTTTGAATTCATTGTAAACAGATCCTTGATCATGTTCAGACGTATCGGCAAGTCCAAGCACATCAAGGCGACATAACTCCTCGTAGTCATGCTGTGAAGTCTGCGTCATCAGCATTTGGCTGTGATCAAACTCTTTGCCAGGGGACATGATAAACCATCCCAACCTTGTCAGCTCGGCAATGGGTTCCCCCTCATTTCCAATCCGTGGGCAATTTTCTGTCTTTATTCTGGCATATTCACCCCCTCCTAGGACAACATGCACTGGTAGCTGAGACTTAGTATCATCATCATTTATCTTAGACTAACCGAAAAACTGTATTAGTTAGTTGTAGCAACTGAATGTACTGTTATTTATTCAGTTAATATATTGTCAAATCCACATATATTCACTAACCTGATTGAATATACCATGTTTGGCGTCAAACACTTCACTGTAGTAGTGTCTCAGGTCCTCACCAGCTGTTTCCAACCTCAGCCTTTCATTTTTGCAAGAGCTATCAAGTTCCACTCTTCACAAGTTTATCAAGGTCCACAAATGCTGTGATGCATATGATGCTGCATGACACTTACACCTACCTTAAAGCGCAAGGAATTCAATAACAAAACACAAACGTTGCTCGATCCGTCAGAATTCTTATGCCGCGGCGGTATAGATGCGGCACGTTTAAAAAACTCACGGCCAAATTTACCGACTTCATCTGGACTGCATCTGACCAAAGCAATCTGATTTTACCATCACAAGGTAATCAATTTAATGCACAAACTGTTTCTGATTCTGCATATGTCACACGGCAACGCTGCAACATTAAATGTTATCATATATTTTATATAGTTGAATATATTTTGCATATAGATTATGCGAATTGGCGGTTACATTCCAAGCCAAAGCCAGGTTATTTATTATATTGAATATGAATCACAATACTGCCGCATTAAACATATCGTATGCTGCGTGTCATCAAGATTAATAGATCATTGCTGTATGTTATTACTGTCTTCTATGGCTTTGCAGATATATAGGTCGGGGCTGGAAGGCCCAGATTGTAGTTTTGTGTGTGAATTTGAAGAGATATTACCAAGACATTTTCTTGACGCCCCTGTGGTAAGATTTTCTCTACTGTATTTTGTAATGACTACTCTTTTTACTGTTCCTAACAATCGAATTGGTGGTTGCCCGTTGAAGAATGAGAAAAGAATGGACAATGGAAGAGGAAGTTTGGACTTTCGAACTGATGATGTCTCCCAGCTTTACATTATTTGATGGCATGCGTGCAAGTGGTGTCCACATATGCTGGCGTTGAGGCCTCGAAAACTGTGAAAGGATAGGATGGAAAACTCAAGAAGCATGTCGAGGTCAAATGCCCAGATACACGATATGTCTACCTCATGTTCTACTCTATTGTGTTGATATGCCAATGTCAATGCTTGGCTCTTATAGTGTAACAACATAAAGAGTAAGGACTGAAATATGAAGTGCTAATGAAATCTGTGAATTTAGGTTGCCAACCTATTCTCTACCCTGTGTTGCTTAAATTTCATGATGAAAATTTGTCAAAATTATAGACTAACTAGCATGAATTTGTGTTGTTAAATTATTGTAGTTTTGGAGACAGTTTCAATCTTTAGAAAAACTGCTGTTAGCATTGTATTCATATTTTACAATTTAGCACCAATAAACTTCCGCGAGACATGTGTGATTTGGAAGTTGAACATTGATGTCAGAAACTTCAGTCAAACCAAAAGTTTCTTTAACTCCTGGTTTAACCTCTTCCCCCCAGATACCATCATCGACTGCCCCAATATTTGTCCCTAAAATTAGAACTTGTTCGCCTCAAGTCCCATCCTTTCTTACCCCTTCGTCAATACCTTCAACACCATCAAGACCATCAAGTAGAAGTTCTTTGCCGATGGTCATTACATTCCCATATACACCAGGAACTCAAAATGCTCGAGGCGATGTGGACATTGTGAAATCCCAACATCCCGGGCCTTCGTTGTATATCTCATCGCAGGGCCTTCTCATCACAGTAGACACATCCACGATCCCTTACTTTCCCATGGAATAACTTATCACGCGGTCGTTTCTTCACCGATTCATCAATAGGGTTTCTTCGAGTCCACAACTTTAAGGCTTCGGTCAGCTTGACAAAGTCCCATTCTTCCCACGATGGATCCGTCCGGACCAAATCGCTTCGTATTCCCGACAATTTATCCAAGGTCATCGCAACATTACCATTAATTTGCTGCAGCTTGCCCATGGTCTCGAACGACTGTACGCAATAGGCAAGTTTGTCACTAAATTCATGTACTTTCTTTACATCCACATCAGTAATGTGGGGTAGCTCCAAAATTTGTTTGGTATAAGCTTTCACGATTTCAGACTCTTTCCCATAGCAGTGCTTCGACTCGTGAATGCTTTTCGCACGGTTATACCCCTCATTGGTAAAGGGTAGAGCTTCGACTGTTGGTTTAACTTTCTTGTCCAACAACTCTCTCAGGTAAGAAAACTTTGTCACATTTGATACGCTTGACTTATCGATAGTTTCCCGAAACTGGTTCCAAAACCGTGGCCATTCTTGATATGTCCCTTCAAATTTCGTTATAACTAGTTTGGGTAGTTTCACTTCCAGACCAGAACTTGACCCAGTATCAGGTAATTCACTTTCACTTAGCTTTGTTTGTTGCTCCGTTTTCGCTGCTCCCAACTGCGTTTGATAATGTAACTTAACTTCGAATAATTCCTTCTCAAAATCGAGCTGTACTTTTCTATTTTTATCCGCGGTATCTTTCTCCGTTTGAGTGATCCAATTTTGTAACCGATCCAAATGAATGTCAGCCTCACCGATGGTATTTTCTATCTTTTCACACCACGCCGTAATACTCTCAATGTCCTCGTTATTTGCGATTTTAAGTCCCTCGACTGTTCGTTTAGAGTTATCAGCAATACGCTCCATCCGTTGATAGTTGTTTGTTGAAAGAATATTCTCTGTTTTGCTTTGATTTATCACGAGTTGCTTTAGTTCCGCTTCGAGCGCTTGTTGTTTTCCCTTTAAATTCGCCATAAGATCGCAAATTCTTGCTCTTGTTCGAGCTTGTATCACTACATCCGTGTCGGAGGTGCCACGTGTTGAGAATTATCCGTTGCCCAGATAAAATATAAACAAAAACAACAAGTCTTTTACAGTAAATATCAATTTGTATTAAATCTCCCTCACAAGTCACACCACATTCACTCTAATCCATCTCCTCAAATCAGTTTCCAAGCACATGTAAATAACGTTAGTAGTAATGAGCGCCACTATACGGCACTTTTGACAAGCATGCCACCCGATTCCTTTTACCCCCCTATATTGCGCAATAATCGAGAGTGCCCTATAAATCCCTGACGTCAGCAATAATCCCAAATCCCCTCGATTACGCAATAATCCCAAATCCCCTCGATTACGCAATAATCCCAAATCCCCTCGATTACGCAATAATCCCAAATCCCCTCGATTACGCAATAATCCCAAAATCCTAAAAAACTTCCTAATTCCAAAAATTAGGAAATTTTAAAAATGTTTGAAAAATGTTTGAAAAAATGTTTTGAAAAAATTTGTGAAGCACTTCGTAATGTGTTTGAAAAAATGAGAATATAAGTTAAACATATTACCACATTTAAAAGTTTTTATAATCCTTGTTGGATTATAAAACACATTCTACTTAGTACCCATAAGGTATCGTATCATATGAATCCAAAACTACTCGCTTATTATAATCTAGTGTGAATGTCTTCTCTTGGTACTTATTAACAACCTCCTTGGTTTTAAAGTTTCTTGTGATAGCATTTCTTGATGTTATAATCTTATCTAGTTTTCCAGAAACTATGTCGACCATACTATCTTGGTTGATAAGTTTGCTGGTTTCATGGTTTAATGTGAACCCTTTGACCTTACATACTTCCTTATCCTTATTAGTTTTGTATGCGTAAGACTTAGGACCGGTGGCAACCCATTCGGTTATATAATCCCCATCTAACTTGTCTGTAAGATCACCCAACAAGGCACCAGTTTCTACATTGTTACCACCAGGACGATCTACATACCAAACACTATCGGTATCGAAACCTAACACTTGATCACCAAGCTTGTCTAACACATCGTGCAACATTAATCTACCATGACTGGTAGTGAAACTAGCTATGAAGATGTTAACATCATTACTGTTATCGACGAACTGATCCTTAATGGTATAATTCATTTGTACCATATTGTCGTTGATAAAGTGAGCGTGAATGTTATCTATCGTTGAGTCTAGAACGATTCTGTAATACTCGGCAGGATCATCTTCGTAAGTGGTTTTTGACATATTAATTCGCTGACCAAACTTTCCCCATAAACTATTTAAACATATCTTAGCGATGGCCCTCATTCCCGGATTAAACTTAATTTCACCCAACTTTATACCAGTGCGTTCTTTAAATGCCTTTTTAAAATCGTCCAACGACTTGTACTTTTCCCCTGGTCCTACTTTTGGTGGTTTTGATGACTCAAACTTAATCTTTAAAAACTTTTTTACATAACTTTTGAATAAATCCCTGGAAGTATTTTTAAAGTGCCAAACTTCATAAATTTCATGAACTTTGTAACCTTTTTTAATTGCCCTGTTAAACTCATTTGTGCACCAAGTACCTACAAAACATCGTTCGTTTGTATTATGTTTGCACTTGGTTTGTTGTTGTGTTTCTGCACATGTTTTACATAATGGGAACAACAACTTTTTGGACCCACCACACTTTGTTTTGACAGGTAACACAGGGTGATACAAGCCTTTTGGTGGTTCGACTTTACATTTAATATAACCAAACCAGGTTTTATCAAATGTTTTTGGATTATAGATTTTTTCAGGATGTCCAATGGGGTACTTTTTGAAAAATTGTACGGAAGGATATAAACTAGAATAGTCATTGAACAGACCCTTTTCGTATTCATTGAACTCGTATTTAAGTTTTGTAATATTTGTACGACCCCCAAAGAATGCATCTCTTGGATTTAACTTCATCTTTGCTATTTAACCACTTTTTAAACTTAGGATCTTGTGAAAATTCACACTCGTAGATCTCCACAAGATTGTACCCCGCTTCGCGGATCTTTGTGTTCTTCTCTTGCGTTCGTTTTTGTAACTCACCCATTTTTAACTGATTATTAGGATTAATTATATTTGGATCGTAACATTTTGGACATCCATGCCAAAAACATCCTTGAAATTCATACACTGTGTTAGTATTTTTACAGTAACCATCGACCTTACATACATCCTCCTCTCCATACCTTTCTACCTCTTCTCGACAATCCATCTTTTTACAATCCATCTTATGTTCTCCACCGTTTAAAGCATGTTGGATTAATATATTTTGAGTATCGCTAATATATTTTAACCACTTTATGCTTTTTTCACTATAATTCTCAGACTTTTTAATGTCCTTAAAAACTGCTATTGAGTCTTTTGGCATATGATTACATCTGTAATAAGCCATGCAAACACCCGCAATGGTGATATATTGTAAAGGATCTATATTACATATCTCTAAAAAGTTCTCCCTAAATTTCATCATTGACCTTCTAAGAATGTCGACATCGGATCGACAGTAATCTTTAAGCTCCTTTTTGAAGTCAAATACATAGTTTTCGTTAACCCTATCTTTGTACCATTCTTCAAAGTCTTTTTTATCGTCAGATTTCATCATATTAGGACCATAGTTTTCAATAGGTGGCATAGGTCCTATGTAGTTTTGGTTTCTGGGGGTGTTAAAGTAATGAGGGAAGTAACCCTTTTTAAGCTCATTTAAACCAAATGTTTTTGGAAAATCAGACAACTTTGAAGCCACAAAATTCACACTGTCAATGAATCTTCGTTTATAAACTTCCATGTACATAATTTTTGTACCGTTGAAAATACACTTATCTGGTTTTATGTTATTTTCTACAAAATACTTTAGTATGAACTGTGTATCAAATGCTTTGGCATTTTGTGCAATGAATGTATATCTATCGAACTCTGGTTTACATATAAAATCGCAAAAATCCTTGATGTTATAAAAATAATTCTCTTGACCGTTAAAGTCCCAAACGTGTGCAAAATTAACTATGTGCGTCCCAGTATCTTGGGTTGTCTCTAAGTCATAACACATATATTTTTCTGTATGTGTTTTACAACACAAACACCAGTGGAAAGGTTTCAAATCAGAATCTTTACAAGGCGTTTTTCTTGTACAATAACCACCCTTAACTTCCTTAATTATCATATGACACTTATGTTCTTTTAGATCGCAGTATTCTGAACAGTTACTACAAGTTGAATGACCACAGATGTGGTTCTTAAGATTACCAATAACCCTTTTACACAACTTACACTTTTTTTTTTCCTCACATACTATGTTGGTTTTTCCCTTCTTTGTGGCTCTGTTTCTTTTGTGTTCGTCGAAACAAGCTTGTCCAAAGAAAACCCTGTCACAATCATCGCATGTTATATTAGGCTCATTTTTTTTTATACAACCACTATTATGCTTAAAACATTGGGTGCACTTTTTTGGGCACTTATGTTTGTCTCTATGTTCGAAAGTTTTTTTACATGTAAAACAATAGTGTTTTTTACTTAAAAAACCAGGCATGCTTGTTATCACATCAAAATGGTTATCTGTTTGTAACAAGTAAATTATATTAGTTTCGGTATCGTTAACAGGCCCCACAGAATAGAGTAACTCGTTAAACTTATCTCCATTGAGAACAATAATGTGAATACCAAGATGGTTGGCAAACTTTGTGATATCTTCCAGAGTACAACCATAACCAGTAATTTCAACCCCTGCTTCCTCTGTGAGTTTCAAAGCTTCCACCGTTTGTAGTTTTCTCGACTTATTAAAACCATCTTTGAGTTGAGTTTTGGTCCATAAGTGCTTATTAAGATTCGCCAATGCGGTAACAATCGCTCTCTGTGCGCACAGTGTATCACTGTTGGATATTCTTATTACAGACTTTTTTAAGGCTAAATTGTTACTAGTAACTCTTAGTCGTTTTGAACCCCTAGGTATTTTAATGCTTTGTACTGAGATGGTAAGTTCCTCCAAAGGAACTTCCTTGTATTCCACAAATTTTATGATATCTTTCATAAATCCTGGGGTGATACCTTCTTTTGGTATCGTAACTAGTTTTGTACTTAATGGGTCTTTCCAATCTATATGTGAAATTATTATTCTAATTTTATCACCAGGTTGTAAATTTCTTTCAACAATGGTTTTGTTTAGTGCCGCGGTAAAAATATCAACAGGATCGACATAACCATGAATTTTGACTTCGTAAACATCAAAATATGTGGTGAATTTTGCGTTACTGTTTTCACTAATCTTAATTAGATCAAACATACTAAGACCTCTTTTTTCCTCTCGATGTCTTTTTTCCTCTTCTTCTTTAATCTCTTTTTCCCAAAGATCCAATATTTTTTTTGCATTAATATTAACCTTAGATTGTTTAAAAACCTTGGTTAATTTCTTTCCAGTTTTCGTCTAATTGCTTTGCTTTTCTTTCCACCACGCCACATTTTTGTTTCGTCATCTACAATTTTGTTTTTTGCTTCTTGGGATTTGATCTCTCGTTCCCACTTTTTAGATTCTTTGACTAACCTATTTTGGTTAGTTTTAATCCATTTTCGAGATTCCTTCTGACTTCTTTTGACTTCTTCGCGATTAATTTCGCGTTCCCACTTTGTGGATTCTTGGACTAACCTTTTACGGTTAGCTTTAATCCATCGTTGGGCTTCTTTTTGTTGCTCCTTTGCAACCACTTTTTGGCGAGAGATGAATCTCTTAGCCTGAGTTTCCCGAGAGAAATTAGAACTTGTTTCTTTGTTCATTTATATAATAAAGGGTATCCAACCCAACCAAAAAAAATATTGTTAGTTTTAATCCATCGTTGATTCGGAAATTCGGAAATAAATCTCTTTGCCTGAGAATTTAAATTAGAACTTGTGATTGTTTCATTTTTTTTCAGATTTTATTTCCCGCAAAGGAAATAAAATTTTATGAGAATCGCGTTTTTTAAAGGAGGATTTTGAGATTAATACTAAAAATGGAAATAGTTCAATGTCCTACTAAGTTTGGTGAAATTTTAAGCAACTTGGAAGTTGTAAAACATGAAGATATGTGTTGGTTTGCTGCCATGGATGTTGGAAAGTTTGGTTCAGAGACAAAACCACAAAGATCAATACTACTCCATGTTCGTGCGAAACACTTGAAAAGGTATCATGAGTTCTTGGGGGACAGTTGCTGTCACCCAAGAATTCAACGAGTTCATGACAAACTTTTCATAAGTGAGAGAGGTTTGTTGGAGTATGCCATCAGATTAAACAACCCTCTGTTGGAAGATTTTCAAGATTGGGTCTTGGATGTTTTGGTAAGGGAACTCAAAGGTCCAGAAAGAATCCCATCTCTAACTTATACAACATCTAACTCCTTAAATGAGTTTTTACCTGACGAGGTTATTAAAAGTATAAGAGATAATAATCCATGTATGTGTCGATGTATATGTGCATGTGAAAATAATGCTCGAAAGTTTTTATCTTCTAATCTTGATAAAAAGCGTAATTTACTTAAGGAGCCAAGACATGTAGCGAGAGCTTTACGTGCGGGTGAGACACGAAGAGCGAATTCTAAAAGGAAAAATATTAAAAATGAGGAGTTACAGAATGAGGTGGAGATTTTAAGAAATTATATAAAAGATGCTCTTTTTGAGTGCAATTTACTGACACCTTAGAATTAAAGACAGATTTTATTTCCCGCAAAGGAAATAAAATTTTATTTACACAATGCTTAATAACCATCCAGCTCCTAATCCAACTATCCCAACTGCAACATGTTTGTATTCGTCCATTTCTTTCGAAGGTTGATAATAATCCTCCAAAATAGGTTGTTTCGTAAACATCTTCCCCTCGTGCTCAATTTTTTGTAATTCCGCCAAGGACTTATTTACAGAACTCATATCGCTATCCGCATCCAAAAGTTGTCGTCGCATTGCCGTTATCCTATCCTTTTTAGCAGACTGGTTTTCGTACCATTTGTTTTTCGCAGCTGTTAATTTTTCCATAGCAATGTTGTGTCTTTTAATTTCTGTCTGATATCCTTTGTGATCCAAAAGTCTAAACAGATAACCGGCACCTGTAAATGCCACCGCATTGAATAATCCAGATAATGCAATCGTTGTCGCCATTTTTTATTTTATTCTTTGAAAGGATTTTCAGGTAGCATCTTCTTTGCTTCCAACATCTTAACCACCGAAGTACTAATTCCAAACGCAGCCGCCAATTTCAGTAACCCCTCCATTGTGCTTGGGATACTTAACGAATCTTTCAATAATTTTTTACTAACATATGAGACACCAACTGCCCCAATTACAATTAGTAACGAGTCGTATAACTCTTTTGGTAAATCTTTGAAAACTCCTGCCATTTATTTATTATATACTAATAATAAATGAATAAGGTTAATGAACTTTTACCGGGGTTTGAAAAGATTACTTACTCTCAAATTAGAGGGCCTAAAAAACAAAATGTGTTTACATTAACACCAACGGAAATATCTGAGAACCAAGAACTTTACGTAAACATTCCAAAACTATATGAGAACGTGTGTTTGGTTCCTGGATCATTATATATCGTCGGTTCGTTTAAAAGCAAAAATACCAAATCCTGGTTTTTAAACAACCTAGCTGCTCTTTTACAAAAAAGTCTAGAAATAACTGTCGATGGGCAGGTCGTGTACGACAACATAGGGGAGTCCAACTACGAAGTCTACAAAGCACTTTGGGAAACCGACGAGAAAAGGAAATGTATGATTAGCCAAGGAGTCGCCAACGAAAACACTCGTAAAATAATGAGTGGCGATGACTCGGGTGACAAATCTGTAAAAGTAGATAAATACCTTGGTGAACTTTTCAAAACCAAAGTCCACATTCCATTGGGAAAGATTTTGAACGATCAAGGATTATATGCCTCGTACGGTATGAAATCAAATATTCGTTACAAAATTACAATGCCACCCGCCTCAAAAATTATGAAGGCACAATCTGGTGAAAAAGTTGCAGGTTACACAGTCGAAGACTTGCATCTCGAATACGAAACAATCAACTCGGCTGAAATGTACCAACAAGCATTAAATTCGTACAATATTGGAAGGTCTCTAATTTACGAACAAGTTATGTTGATGAAAAAGGAGACATGGAGCAAGGATTCAACATTGGTGAATTTAAACATAAATGTTCCGCGAAAATCTATGAGAGGAATTGTACTTCTGTTTAAAGATGACTCGGAGAATTCCGAACACTTTGTGTTTCCAAACATATCATCTGTAAAAGTTGCCATCGAAGGAGTCCCAAACTCTTTGTACTCGCAAGGTCTCGAGGAACACAACCTCTTTAAATCTGCTGAAAACTTCTTCCTAAATTACAACACAGACACTTTGGACATAAAAGATTTTTATACCGACAACAAGTTTGCACTTGTGGTGGACATGCGAACGGTTTGTGACAAAACAGCTGCTGGGATAGGGCGAAAAATTCTAAATACACAGGACGGTGTGCTTTTGGAAATTAAGAAAAGGGTCACCACAAAAGATCTGACATGTTATATATACATTATATCTGACGGTGTGATAAACATTGTTGGAAAACAACTACAAAGCATAGAGTTTTAAATTGTGAGATGTTAAAAAAATTTGTAACCAAAATCTTACCAAACATTTTTTCCAAAAAAAAAGTTTTCTAATCCTAAAAGAAGATTAGAAAGCTTACTTTCTTATTCGCAGTCCGAACATACTTCTTCACTGTCGCACGAACATGAATCTTCACATACATGTAAATCATACTCGTTATGATCTAAGGTTTTTAACCCGCAACCCATGCATTTAAACACAATCTCGCCGGTAACATTTGGATGTATGTTTTGAATATGTGTTCTAATTTCATTTAAAGAGCAAATATACATACAACCGCTGCATATGCATTTTTCGTCCTTAAAAACATTAACCACTATGTTAATCATTATCATTTTATATTATACTCGACTAATATATTTTCAATTAATCCAAGTTTACAAGTTTGGGCCCTTTCATTAAATTTTTTGGCGGTTCCTTTGATTCCTTCGGAGGATCTTCTTTTTTACTTGTGCAATAATTCCAAAGACTTCCCATCCCAAAAATAATACTAATAATTTTAAACAGGAACCAATAACTTACTTCGTTACTTTCGTCACTACATGGTTTTGGTTTTGGTTTTGGAAGCTTTCTTTTCTTTGCATTTTTGGACAGCTCGCTTAGTTTTTCACAAGCCTCTTTTCTTTCGGGATCAGTTTCTACAATAGGATCTGTTATTTGTTTGTTCGCGTCCATTTTATTTAGGGTAAAAAGAAAAACCTTGTAAAATAACCTACAAATAGTGTTATTGCTAATAATGCTTGTAATTCCATATTGGGAGTCATTGGGAGAGTTTGGGAGATCTCGGGAGAGTTTGAAACAATCTCGGGAGTGTTTGGGAGAGTTTGGGTCAAATCCTTTAGAACCTCGGGAGAGTTTGAGACAACCTCGGGAGAGTTTGAAACAACCTCGGGAGAGTTTGGGAGAACAGTGGGAGAGTTTGGATTTATGGTGGGAGAGTTTGAGACAACCTCGGGAGAGTTTGGGAGAACAGTGGGAGAGTTTGAAACATCCTCGGGAGAGTTTGGGAGAACAGTGGGAGAGTTTGAAACATCCTTGTTAATATGATCATTGTGTCCAAATGTCATACCTACCCCTGCTACCTTTAAAATGTTGTTGAAACCTGGTATTTTTTGTTTTAAAATTATCATATTGCTGGGAATAAGGATGACACCAGGACTAATTGCAAAATTTAAAATTACATTTGTGTCTTGTATTGCCTTTCTCATGTTGGAAATTGTGACAGTTTGATCGTCTTGTATAATTGTGTCCTCTACTAGTTTTTTAAAAACTTCTTGAGTTTGCAAAGACTTGGCACCCTTTCCTGTGATAGACCATCTTGTACTTGCCTGTGCGCCAAGCACACAATATACATAAGATTCGATACTTTGTTGGAATAACAGTTGTCCTGTTTGTGTTAATCCAGTTGATTCTGTTGCAACAAATAGTTTATAATCGTCCAAACTTTTTATTGTCCTGTCACCGCGTTTTTCGTATCTAATTCCTGTTTGTCCAAACTTACTAATTACTGGTTTCCAATTTCTAACACTTCCCGCAGTTTGTTTTCCTAACCAAGTGCCTATTTGTTCCTGTCCGTGATGAAATTCTGTAGTCCATTCGTACACAACTGGAATATTTTTATTGACTAAATTTTTTATACTTTGATCCAAGTACCTATTCAACTTACCAGGATCTCTAATGAACCTTCGCATGTGATAATACAAATGGTATTTTGCCAAGGAAGAAACTATTGGATTCTCATCCTCGAAATGTTTTGTGCTAATTCCACAAACATATGTTGCAATGTAAGCGGCCAAACAAGCAGCCAAATATGGATTTTCTGTTGGGTCATTAAACGAATCCAAGTTGTTAGTGATAACCAAATCTGGAAATGTGGGTCCAAAACTTCTTGTTTTGTTTACAAAAATGTTCATTGTTTTTGGATTTTTAACAAATTCTTCGTTTTTTGTAAAAAGTTGTTTTTGTCCTTTTATATTCCAAATTCTTGGTTGCCAATCCAATGCCCAACCAAACGCAAAACTCCTGGCTTTTATATCGTACGCTCTGGACAAACATTGTACGAACAAAAAGTGTTGTTCCTTTGTAACTTTTTACAGGTTGGAACATGAACTTACTAATATCTGCATAAGGATATTGTTCTTTAAATTCTTGTTGACTAGGCATTTATTTTAGTTATTAAATAAAATGTCAAAGTTAACTGTGTTCGTGAAAAACGAAACAACTGTAAATTTAGCTGTGTTCCAAAATAACAAAACCAGCTTATATCTTAGATCGGCAACCATATTTTGGGAGTTCCATAATATTTTGAGGTATCAAATTTTACATGGGACTGATAAAATTGTGTTTGAAAAAGGATATTGGACATTCTCAAATATCCAAAAGAAACTTAAAGACGAAGGTATCACCCTTGTTGCAAATCATCGAGATTCTACATGTTCGATAAAACCTGAAAAATCTTTAACCTTAGGTGAGCTTGGTCCTCTGTTAGGTTTCGATCATAACATTATGTTACAAGCAGATACTTGGCTTACTGGTCACATGAATGTTGATGTTAACCATGGATTAAAATATATCAACATAGAATGTAGTATCGTAGACACATACCAAAACTTCGACACCAACAGAAAGCAAAGTAAAATAATAGCTTCGTTACCGATCTCCATAACACAACCATTATTAGACACCTCCTCATTTTACGATAACATTAACGCAAAGACTCCAATTGTCCAAAATTTTAATTCGTTATCGTTTAAACTTACAACAAACATAGACTTTTTTGTAAACATGAATGCCTTGTTAGAATTGGAGTTTGTGTAGTTCCAAAAAATCTTTCAAAACTTTTTACCAAATAAATGAGTTTTGAAACAGAACAAGGTCTTAGGGAATTATATCATTCTCCGGGGACAGGATATCAGTCTGTAGAAAGATTGTACCAAAAAGCAAAAGAGGATGGTTTGGATGTTACTCGTAAGAAAGTTAAAGATTGGATACTGACACAAGGGACTTATACAACAACAAAACAAAAAAGTGGGGTCCATGTCTATCGAAAAACTATTGTAAGTGATCTTGGCGAACAATTACAATTGGATTTGGTTGATATGACCGAGGGGCGAAAGGGTAGTAATGATGGTTACCGCTGGATTTTAACTTCTATTGAAATTTTGTCAAGATATGCTTTTACAGAACCTAGCAAAACGAAAGGTGGTTTGGATGTTTCGCATGCTATGGAAAAAATACTGGGAGAATTTAAAGTTAGATTTGGCAAATATCCAGATGTTGTCCAATACGACGATGGCAACGAATTTAAAAACAAGCATGTCAATGCGTTACTGGACAAACTTGGGATAAAACATTTTACAACTTTAATTAAAAAAGGCGGCAAGGCATTTTTTAACAGAAAGGCAGCTCTCGTGGAGAGATTAAACAGAACATTAAAAACAACGATGTGGAAATATTTTACCGAGCACCAAACAAAAAAGTGGTTGCATATTTTAGAGGATGTGACATTTAATTACAACCATAGTGTGCATAGAAGTATTAAGATGAAACCCACAAATGTTGACGAAAAAAACAAGGACGAAGTTTGGGTAACTTTGTATGGTACCGGAAACGCACCAAAAGAACCTAGGTTTAAAGTTGGGGACACTGTCAGGGTGGAAAAGTATCACACAGGCACCAGGTTTGTAAAAGGTTACACAGTTAATTTTACGGAGGAAACATTTAAAATTACAAAAGTTTATCGTGGGGATCCTGTTATGTATGGAATACAAGATATCGCCACGGGTGAAAATATTCACGGAAGATTTTACGAAAGAGAACTTAGCGAAACTAAATAAATGGACGCACAAGAAGAAGAAATACCATTGGAGCCTTTAAATGAGGAAACTGTGGAATCTACAGAGGATACCGAAGAGACTGCTTTTGTGGAACCTGGAGACGAAAGTATTGTTATCATTGGAGGATTAAATCCAACACGACTTGACGATGATTTAGAGGATAGATTTCAAAATGTTAGAGGAAGAGATCAACGCCGAGATGAGGGTGTTGAAAAAAGACATATCATTCATGATACAAAACAGTTTTTGAAAATTGCACTTGGTATCGTTGCAAACAAGGGGGATGGTCCAAACTCGACAATATTATACGATGAATTAAAAACCACCGTTGGCAAGGATGGAAAAATTAATGGAGCAACATACAAAGGGAGAAAAATACTTCTTTTAAAAAATGGAAAAATGGAGTACTCCACTGTTAAAACCAAAACACCATATGTCGACCAATTTAAGGATTTACTTAAAAAAGTTAGGTTAGAACATCGTGGCAAGCTTCCTTCCGTGGTAGAAGAACATGCGGGGATTTACAACGACGAGCTAAATGACAGTGTGATTAATAATTCGAGGGATAGATTAAATGATACCATCGTAGAAAAGTATGATGATATTAGGGCACAAAGGGAACGCGAACCGGACAAACCAAAATGGGACAGGGAAATACAAGCAATTTTACAAGATGGTATTAACAAGCAACAAGGACTTACTTTCGAAGACAAAATTAAGTTTTTAGACATAGAGGTAAAAACTTGGCGAGAACGAAGCGAAGCGGAACACACAGATCCTAACCTAAAAACTTTGTACGAATCTGTTGCACGCGTGGCAGAATTAGAACAAGATAAAATTAGATTACGAAACAACATAAGGCCAGCTCTCGCAGAGGTTATACAAATTCTACAAGACGAGACAGATAACAGTCCGCTAACAAAGTTTGAAAAATTTAAAAAGTGGAGTAAGAAAAACATGGGTGCTTTGTCTGCCATAAGTATCTCCATTGCGGGTGTGATAACTACAATAATCCTTGCGGGTAGAAAAGCGGTTGTTTCGGGTGCTCGTGGTGTGTTTAAGTTTGCAAAGAGAACTGGAAAAATATTTAGTAAAATGGGACCAATAATTGGGGCTATCGGAAGTTTGATTTCAAAGGTGTTAAGTATGGGAGCAAAAGGATTAATGTGGCTGGGTGACAACCTGTGGATTTTAGCGATAGCATTGTCTTGGTTTTTGTACAACGAATTTCAAAAAAAGGCCTAGTAAAAATTGAGAAAAATTTAGGTAGTATAATAAAAGAAAGAGAATGAGTGTTGTAAAATTTGAAGAGACTGAATCATTTGAAATTCCAAGTTGTTTAACTTGGGGTGTCGAAAAGTCAAAATTTATGAAGGGAGGATATCGAGTCCCAGTTGTCGTAGATGATGAGGAGATATTACAAAAACTTAAAAGTCTGGAAGAAAAACACAGTGTGAAACCTTTTTTGTACGGTGTAAATACAAACACATTATATCTGTCTGTTGGTGGATTAACCACAAAACAAAATAAGGAACTGTTAAACAAAGGTAAGATGATGATCCATGTCAGCTTTGAAATTACTGGTGTGTTTAAAAAGAACAAAGAAGAAAAGTTTCTAAACTTAACATTGAAAAAACTGAGGAAAGTTGGTGAGTTTGTAAGTACCAACATTGCAGAAGACTAAATTTTATAACATTTAATTTTGTATCCTGTTTGGGTACAAAATTTTTTTGGGTTGGGAGATTTTTGTTATACTAAATGGAAAGCAAAGTAAACGAAGTTTCTCAAAAATCTTGCAACACAAGTGTGGGACTTAAAATCTCTAAATTTCTTGAGGATATAATCCCAGATCTCGAAATGTTAAAAATACAATATCCCTGTGAGTGTCATAATGTATCTATAGACGGCCAGCCAGCCTCGAAAAAAGTGACTGTCGATGGCATTTTTTGTTACAAGCAGGAAACCACACTAAATGTCATCGGAGTGTGTTCACTTTGACGGTGAAAGTGGTTGCCCTCCGTAATTATTCTATTTATGTAGCGAAATTGGAAGGTTTTTATAACGACATTTCGATAGATGGGATTCCATTTAAAAGCAGTTTTCGATATCATGGATTTATTGTAATTGGTTCACTGCCTAATTAGCATGTGCAAATTTCTCCTTTTCTTAATTGTCATAACTCAAAGTGACATGCTAATGAGAAACATGGTATTACTGGCACTTGTTAAAATACCTGTGTGGAGGCAAGTTTCATTATAAAGATGGATTTATTAGAACGAGTGGTTACCCAAAGGCTTAAATTCGTAAATTATTGCGTTTTATTTCGAATATTTACCGATTTTGAAGGTCTATGTGTTATAGTGAAACTACGTGTTTGCGCCAACATGCTGTTTTTCAACCATTTACATTCCAAAACTCGACTGGCTCAACAGAAGTATATTGTGTTACACGGGTGGCAACCGGGCGTGTAGTACCGATTCGTATGTAATCTAAACATATGTGATTGTTGCCTGTCTGTAACACAACAAAAACATGTTGTTGTGGCTTCTTTTTGAAAGGTCGTGTTTTGATGTATTTGCGCCATGTTTCTTATTAGCATATCATTTTGAATTATACGAAAGAAGATTATCCAAATTTTACAAATGTTAATTAGATAGTCAGCCAATTAAAATAAAACACTGATATAAAACACAGCATTCGAAAAAAATCCCATCCTTCGAAATGTTTTAGAAAAACCTTCAAATTTTAGCACATAGATAAAAAAATACGGTTGGCAACCACTCTCACCCTCAAAGTAAACACTATCCTGAGACATTTTGCGTATTTTCATGCTTGTAACAAAAAATGCCATCGACAGTGTTTTCTAGACACTTTTTTCAAGCTTGGCCGGTCGTCTACTATATGTACATGCAGAAATGAAAAAATAACCATCCGAAATAGTCTTGCTGAAAAAACTAATATGTTAAAAAACGAAAATTGCAAAAGAAATGGACAACGAGGAGGATTACAAGCTGGTAGAAATTATCGAAAAATGAAAGAAGAACTAGAGGAACTAAAATTAAGAGTAGAGAAGTTGGAAATACAGTTGGCCTCTAAATAGAGAATTTATAAAATATTATATTTTTTGAAAATATAATATCTTGATTATTTCATTCTTCTGTCGGTTCTTCTTCTTCAACTTTGTCAACTTTGTCAACTACCACACTTATGTGATTATAACATATTGTACCTACCGAAATGCCAGCCATTAAATATTTGCTGTAATAGTCATCCGGTGTGTAACTTGGCATTAGATCCTTAATGACAAACATGATGTTTTCGTCACCTAGTATTTTTTCCAAAATTTTTTGTTTTTCGTTAATTTTAATGTACGAATCGCAGAAAGAGTCGCCAATGGACACCGCGAGTAACACAAAATTAATCGCCATCTTTTGTTTACTACTATCGTCTTTGCGTTTGAGGTTTTCTTCCATCAAACTTTTTAACACAGCAGGTGTCGCCCTTCTTTTGTTTTTTAGGAATGCCTTAGTTTGGTTAATGTAACCTTTTTCTGAGAGGTCTATTAATTCCTCACGTAATGTTTCAATATTTTCGTCCGGAAGTGTGTTATCGCACATTTTATTTATGTTTTACAATTTACAAATTTTAACAAAAACAAATAAACATGGATCCAACACAAATTAAAAAATGTTTATGGATTGTAGATGACATGATTCGCACACACAAAATTCTTAACTGTCGAAATTTTATTGCACAGATTAAAAGAACAACAGATAATAAGTTTAGATTCCACCACAAACCATTAGAAAAACTATTAGCTATGTTGCAAGTAGTTTGCGACTACAAAGATCCTGTGGGATTAACACATGGACTAAAAACTCTATGGATTACATTAATACAAGAGGCTGTGTTTGTACACAAAGAGAAAGGGATATGGACTTGTCTTTTAAATATTGAACGAAAGCCCAAATTTTGTCTTAATGATAAAAAATATACCCCGGAAATTTTGAATTATTTTAACAAATATAATGAAAGTAACCATGAGCCTATCACTTATACGACTATTTTAGGTAATATTATTTTTAGTTGCTATTCTAAACAACTAACCCCAAATACCACCTACAAAAGATGGAAAAAATATTGGAAAATATATGACTTTCTAGCATAAACATAATTTTTCTAATCCCAAACAAGGATTAGAAAAAACAAGTAATTTAAGTCTCCTCCAAAGACACACTCGGAACATTACAAACTTTTTCATATCTTTTAATCCTACTTGTAACAAACGCAATCTGGATGTTACCCTCGATACCATCTTTTTCCTTTTTTGACATTTGCACTCCTGTGAGAAATTTTTTTCGAACTTCTGTATTCTCGTTAAACAAATCACCATTTTGTTGGATTAATAGTTTGCTTGGTTTACATCCCATTTTATCATAAAATAAATAAATGGCACTTAAATTTGGATTTTCAAATGACGAACCAAACTACATACACAACATACCAAGACCCCCACGCTTGTTACAATACAACTTCACATACGAGGCAGTATCAAAAACATACAGAAGACCTCGCGCTCTCAGAGTTGGCTTTCCGGTACCTTATATTTTTGGAAAAGGACTTAACGATAATTCTAAACTAACCCTTTTGACACACACATTTGACAATGATGTAAAAATTACCAATCTTACATTAAAATATATAATTCGCGTTATATACGAAAACGGTAGCGTCAAAGAGGTAGATTTAAAAAATATAGACATGAATATCAAAAGAGTTGGATCTACAAGCATATTTGTTTTAGATGAGTCTTTTACAATGGGTGACCTTCTCACAGATTTTTCTAAAATATCTTTGTTATACATAAAATTTAAACAGCTTAACGATGAATCTTACAGTAACGAGTCAAACATAGATCTTATTATGGAGTACTAAAATAAACAATGGCGTTAGCATTTGGTTTTACAAAAGAAAATAGATACACAACAATTGGTGGACAACAAGGGCCTCAAGGATCACAGGGACCCCAAGGACCTGATGGAATACAAGGAGAACGCGGAAATCCTGGACCACAAGGACTAAAAGGGTTTAAAGGTGATATTGGATCAAAAGGACTAACTGGAAACGCAGGCACCCAATGCATGCAAGGAGTCACAGGTCCAAAAGGACTAACCGGAAACACAGGACCCCAAGGACAACAAGGACTTCTTGGTAACACAGGTCCCCAAGGATCAAAGGGGCGCAAAGGTGATGATGGCCCCCATGGTTCCCAAGGTAATGTTGGCCCCCAAGGCCTCCAAGGAGTCACAGGTTCCAAAGGACTAACGGGAAACACAGGTCCCCAAGGACAACAAGGACTAAATGGAAACACTGGCCCAACAGGACCACAAGGACCCTCGGGATCTGGATCAGGAGGATCAGGTCCCCAAGGACCAAAAGGTGACACAGGAAACACAGGCACCCAAGGAATGCAAGGAGTCACAGGTTCCAAAGGGCTAACAGGAAACACTGGACCACAAGGACAACAAGGACTAACCGGAAACACAGGTCCCCAAGGATCAAAAGGACTAAAAGGTGACGATGGCCCTCATGGCCCACATGGGGATGTCGGTCCACAAGGTCTCCAAGGAGTTACAGGATCAAAAGGACTAACTGGAAACACAGGACCCCAAGGACAACAAGGGATAACAGGAAACACTGGCCCCCAAGGTCCCCAAGGACAATCTGGATCTGGATCTGGATCTGGAGGAGCACAAGGTCCGAGAGGCCCAAAAGGTGACACAGGTCAACAAGGCCTCCAAGGAGTCACAGGTCCCAAAGGACTAACCGGAAACACAGGCCCCCAAGGACAACAAGGACTAACTGGAAACACTGGTTCCCAAGGACTTAAAGGTGCCACCGGAAACATAGGACAACAAGGAATCCAAGGAACAAAAGGTTACATGGGACAAAGAGGCCCCCGCGGTCTTACAGGCCCCCAAGGTAGTAACACAGGAACAAAAGGTGACAAAGGCGACAAAGGAGATCTTGGTCTACGAGGTATTGTTGGTCTCACAGGTGACATCGGATATGATGGTCCCCAAGGACCAACAGGTGACAAAGGTAACACTGGACCCCAAGGTCCAAAAGGTGACACAGGAAACACAGGTCCCCAAGGACAAACAGGTGCCGGAGTAAAAGGAGATAAAGGTAATAAAGGTGACACAGGAAACACAGGCTCCCAAGGACCAACGGGTAGCACAGGCCCCCAAGGACCTTCTAATGTATTTTTGGTAAGTTATTTCCACAAAAATGGTAAACACACATACAGAGCCGCAAAAAATAACCTATTTTGTACTAGAAATGACAACAAAATTCTTACGGCAATAATAACCACCCAAGGAGATTACATAGTTAAATTCAAAATGACCTTGAACCCAACTAATTTTGAATCAGGTAGCCCAAATATTACCACGACCCCCACTTGGTATTCGAGTGATGATGGTGACTATGCAGACCTTGAAACTTGTATCTATGTAGAAAATACCATTAAACCATCTTTTAAAGTTGTGACACTGGGTGCGACATATCGTCCCTTTCCACATGAAATTTACATGGAAGGCATTATTACCATTGCAAAAGGAGCGACAGTTGAACTAAAATCTTACACAACTTTCTTTGGTGATGATTATAGTTATCTTGTTTACGAAGTTTTTGATCCCGTCATGATTTTTACCAAAGTCGGTTAAGTTTCCAAAAATTTGAAATTTTTAAAATAAAAAATGAAAACACCATTTAACATGCTTATTGTTGGCGCCACAGAATGTGGAAAAACCCATTACCTATTAAACCTACTAACCAACGAATATAATAAGCACTTCCAATACATATTCCTTATCTGTCCAACTTTCGAATTTAACAAAACTTACCAAGATTGGAAGTACAAAGACTCTCCAGGCTTTTACGCAATACAATGCGACCAGGATCAAGTAGAATCATTCCTAAAATACCTTTCCGATAAATACAAAGGCACTAATTCCCTAATAATATTAGACGACTGTGCGAGCTCCAAATCCGTTAAAAACAGAACTTCCGAGCTCGTCAGACTAGCTTTTTCCGCACGACATTACAATCTAAGCACAATTGTCATCACCCAAAAATT
This sequence comes from Trachythela sp. YZ-2020, assembly GCA_016169945.1. NCBI lineage: Eukaryota > Metazoa > Cnidaria > Anthozoa > Malacalcyonacea > Clavulariidae > Trachythela > Trachythela sp. YZ-2020. Next base: position 1,923,175 of record JADLSH010000114.1, read on the forward strand.
AACAGCCATCGCATCATCTTATCGCGAAAACATAGCAAAGCTAGTAGTCTTCGACACACCAAGTTCCCTCGCATGGAAAACACTCGCGGACGAATTCCTAGACATTCCAAAACAAGACATACAAGAACTTCGAAAATTAATTAAAGAAAACAAATATGCTAGGTTAGAAATTAATCTCAGATTTCCCCGATCGCATAAAATATTTTTGTAAACATTTTTCAAACATTTTTCAAACATTTTGTAAAAAAGGGGGGTTTCGCAAATTTTTTCAAAGGGTTTTTAAAATTTCCTAATTTTTGGAATTATTATAAAAGTTTTTTAGGATTATTATAAATTTTTTCATTTTTTTTTCATTTCAAAATTTCCTAAGGATCCTCAGTTTTCTCAAATTGCTGACGTCAGGATTTTGGGATTATTGCGTAATCGAGGGGATTTGGGATTATTGCGTAATCGAGGGGATTTGGGATTATTGCGTAATCGAGGGGATTTGGGATTATTGCTGACGTCAGGGATTTATAGGGCACTCTGGATTATTGCGCAATATAGGGGGGTAAAAGGAATCGGGTGGCATGCTTGTCAAAAGTGCCGTATAGTGGCGCTCATTACTACTAACGTTCTATGATTGGTTAAAATTAATTGGGTTAGTAGCTACGTAATAATATCAAGTTCAAAGGGTAGTCGCGTTACTAATATATTAGTATATACTGTATAATACTGCAGTTCAACTAAAGTTTATTGTTCGCATTAGTTCCGACAAAAGGCTTAAAAAGACGAAAACGTTAGTGGTTTTTAAATTGTAAACAATATGGCGGGAAAGCTCGAAGCACATATTAAAAACATATCATTTAAACGGAAAAAAGCCTTGAAATTGTATAGCTAAATGGATGAAAACAAATCTTAAATGTAGATAATGCTTTAATAAAGGCCAAGAAAATATAGTTAAATAGTTACAAGCGATTGTGTTTTCAATGATTTTGCTCGAAATATAAGCAAAAATTGTCCATATTCATAAATTCGACAGTCAATTTCATGTTCAAAACCGTAAAACTACGAGTAAACATCAAAATTTTACCTTTTTTGCAAGAAGGTTACTTGTTAGTTTTATTCTAGAATTCAAAGTAGGACATTTTATGAAGTTTTTTCTTAAAAAAATCAAGTTATTCACAAGTTTTTCTCTCGCTCTTCGCTACTAGTAGGCTAATGCTTGGTGGCCCTCTAGTGGAGTAGCCAATCAGAACGCTGGATTTGCATTAGCCTACTAGTAGGCTACTACTAACTCAAATTGGTTATTATTACCAATCTGTTTTTACAGTGTATTTTTGGTTTCGAATGTAATTAGGTAGTACAGAGTTTCCTAATAATAGGAACTTCGAATATCGTATTAAACCAAGAATCAATTCAATTAATAACATATCATTATACTTAGGAACATTACCCAAGCCATATATTCCAAGCTCGACTCCCTTGTTTACTGGCAGAGAAGATAAAGTTAAAGAAATTACAAACCTTATCACTGACCAATCAACACGACTGTTAAACATTTGGGGATCTCCTGGATTTGGGAAAACATCCACAGCTATTGAAGTAGCACGCCACCTCGGGTACCCTGTTTATTTCTTTACATTGCAAGGTATTACCACAGTAGATGAATTTTTATCTAAAATTTTAAGTATTTTTAAGAGTAATTTAGCAGATCTTAGTCTAACACCTATAGACAAACTAGTAAGTATTTTTAGAGAAATTTCTTCCCAAATCTTTCTAATATTTGATAATCTTGATGATCTTCTATCTAGTAAAGGTAGTTCCGCTAAACTAACACGTTTATTTAAAGAATTGTTAGACAGCAATGTTAACATCAATATACTTCTTACAACTAGGGAGCTTTTAGAAAATATGCGCGGTCAAATAATAGGCTTTCAAGACATCCGAATTCGACCTCTTCATCCAGTTTCTTCTGTTGAATTTGTTCGTCAGCTTCTCCCTTTATTTTCTGAAAGTGTTGTTGCAAATGTGGCTAGAATTTCTTCCCATGTTCCTCTGGCAATGAAGCTCGTTGCTTCATTAGTTGAAAATGAGCCTGAAGATAGGGCGAATAAAATACTTGAGGAATTAAGTGTTTCAGGAAATCTTTTAGAGCGGATAGACAGTCCATACGAGAAAAACATGCAAAAGATATTCGAGACTCCTTTTGAGCAGTTGACGTTAAGCGACAAACATGCGCTGATTTCATTATCCGTGTTTACATCCGCTAGAATAGGTAAAGATGCTGCGATTCACGTTGTTTCTGGAGAAATGGGGGTTGCGAAAGCCGTACAGAGCCTTAAAACACTTGTTAAGAAATCGTTAATTGATGAAGATCCCAATGGAGAATATTACTCTATTCACCCTCTCATTTATTCTTTTGTCGTTGATAAAGCAAATGAATGTGATTTTGAGAGTGTTTTCAATTCCTCTATAATTCGCTTTGGCACGTATTACTTGCTTCTTTTTGAAAGGTTAAATGACGATTTCCTTGCCGGAAAGTCGATAGAGAGTCCCCAACTGACAGACACAATGTTACATTTACCGATTGCCATGTATCAATCTATTAGATATAGTTTGGAAAATTCCCAAGATCTTTTTCGCATCTTATCTAAAGCTGAAATATTTCTTTTTCTTGTTTCTCTTTCATTCGGTGTATCACTGAATATTCCCAAACTATACGATTTAGCCATTGAAATATGCACTGCCCAGCAATACAACAATTACGTACGTAAGTTGTATATCAGCAAATATTTTCATAGTATTGCCTCTTCCTTCTTTGTCTCGTATATACATTCAGACATACCTGAGCATATACGCAAAGACGCCATGTTGTTATCGGATGGTAGTGCGGCAAAACTAGGCTGTTATGAAGGAATTTCACTTATTGCCAAAGGAAATATAGAGTCAGGTATTGAATGTATTGAAGAACATCTTGACGGGTTACAAACATGCACTGATCAACAACTTGTAAAATGCTTATGCCTGCAGCTTCTTTCACTTGTTTGCACTGATTTGAAAGAGTACAGCAAATCGAGCAACTTCAGTAGAAAGGCTGTCGAGGTTTGTGAAGACGTTGGCAACTACAATCTCTTTATAATTGGTGATTGTGAGCAAAGTTCCACTGTGACGCAAACGAAAGATAAAGGCGAACAATTAATATTGTTTGTCCATTTGTTATTTATGTGGTCAGAAAAATCTTTAAGTGACGAGACAAAACTGTACTTCTATAATTTTCTTCGTAAATTTCAAAAACAGCTTGAGAGTAACCCGTTTGGTTCAGATTATTTATTTCAAATAATCACGTATGGTGATGTTCTTTTAGCCGTTGCTGGTTTGGATGCAGGACAAGAAGCTCTTTTGGATGAGAAGATCAAGCTTCTTAACCAATCACTGAAGTCTGATGAGAGTTGTTCGTTCCCAGAAAGAACATGTCCAAGTATGTCGGAGATGTCCGCGACTAGGTCTCATTTGCCTGAGCGATTGTTCTATTGCTATGCTATGAAAATGATAATGAGCGACCATACAAAAAAGCAAAGTTTGAATGTTGACACATGTCGTGACGCCCTTGATCTTTCACATACACAGTATGGTAAACAACATCAGAACACCGCGTTCTGTTACCTTCAAATGGGCTTGGCTGAGAATGCTGCCGAGAATTACACTTCTGCTCTCAATGCATTTGATAATGCTATTGAAATTATGATAGCCACTCAGGGTGGGAGCAACAACAATGATGAGAAGCTTGCTGAGGTTTATATTGGGAAAGGAGACACGTATAGATGTATAAATGATTTCGAATCCGCTGTTGCATCTTTCGAAGAAGCACTTGATATTAGAAGGACATTGTTCAATGCAGATAATGAACAAATTGCTCAAAATCTATTTAAGCTCGGGATCTCGCAACGGAATGTTGGTGATTTGTGTTTAGCTCTTGGAACACTTAAACGCGCTCTGCAAATATGGATACAACTGTGTGCTGATAACCCCAGCTCAAAGAGGTATGGGGATATATTGCTATGTTATCTTGTTATTGGAAAAGTGCACTATGGGCTTGGCAACAACACTGAAAGTATAAAATGCCTTAAAGCTGCACTTAAAGTGAGTGCTGATTGGGATGAAGGACGTTCAATTGCACAAAGCTGTATTTATAAGGAACTTATTGATTTGAAGGTAGATGAAGACTTCTACATGGAATTGTTCGACACAAGTTTACCTGTGATCAAGGAAAATGATAAATCGTTCTCAGCTTTGCTGTATTTGACGTTAGGTGCAAACCAACTTGAGTCAGGAAAGCATGATGCTGGTCTAGCGTCCCTTCGAGAAGCTCTTCATATTGACTTAGACGTCACGCTTAGAGAAAATGTTGATATTCGAGAGGGGACAGTGGTCTCGTACATTTCTATGGTGAACGCCTTAGTTAAAATTGGAAAGTCTAAACTGGCGAGAAGGGCAATTGACAGAGCTACGAAAATAGCAGAATCACTTCCTGAAGGTAAACAACATCTTTCGGTATTTTGTTGTTATAGCTTGAAGGGTCGCATTCAGAATGAAATGCGGGATTTTGTTGCAGCAATTGAATCGCTCGAACATGCACTTCTGCAGCTTCCAAAAATTCCTAACGCTGCCTATTACAAATCCGAAGTATTGAAGAGTCGTATAGCGGTTGCTAAAGCTTATTTCTTTGGAAGATCCTATAAGGAGGCGCTCACATCGATTTATGACGCACTGTCTATCATTAAAGATCAGTTTCCTGAGGGAAGCGAAACTGAAGCTGAATTGTATCTCTGGGTGGCCACAATTGCACAAATGATCAAAAACAGAAGTTTAGAAGTGAGTAATTTGCGCTTAGCGTACAAGGTGTATTCAAAAATTCTAGGAGAAACCCATTTCAAGACACAACAATGTTACATTTCATATGCTAGAGCTCTTATCAAGTGACTGTTCATATCCCTTTTTCTGAACACGAACAAAGTATATATACAAATTATCAGAGTTAAGACTATAAACAGTGCTTATTCTGACACAATAATATAGTTCATTTAAAATCAGCAGTGACGTGGTTTCACTGAAAATTTTGCACTTGTTAGTTGTTATCGTATATCCTATTTTTTTCTCCAGAAAATATCCGGCCAGTGATAATCATCAAAACGTGCTCATAAAAACTCTGCAAACCAACATATTGTTTGACCGCAAGTAAAACTGCATTATAGGTTTCAATTTCGACAATGCTGCTTATTCTGTAGACAATTTTTGTTCACATCATGCCGAGGAACATGGGATTAGAACGTTTTGCCATTGTGATTAAAATTATTGATATTCCTCTTTTGAAAATGGTCATCGTGACGTTTGATACTGTTTCCAGCTTACGTTTCAGGAACCTCGTAAGAGAATGTTTATTTCAGAGTCTGATGGGATGTTTTCGGCATTTGGAAATTTTTTCATCAATGACTATTTGAAATTTGAAATTTGAACTTTGAATCGAAATTCGAATTAACCTTTTTCTATGAAAGATTTGCCTGCAAGCGGGTCAGGGTTAGGAAGACGAGACTGGATGTTTGCTAAGATATTTGCTGTGTTGCAACATTGATTAGGATTTCGCAAAATGACAGCAAAGCATTTTGTCTGAAAGTTGATGTTTTTATACTCGTATATTTATTGATATTATCTGTGTTAGGCGGGATCGAACATTTATGTTGCAAAAAAACATGACTTTGAGGCAGGGACTGCCAGTAATATGCTAAGAAAAGGAAGCATGTAATTTTAACTTTAGACAAAGTTATAATTATACTATTTGAAAACATGCTCATCCCATCTAACATAGATAATTTCTCATCCCCTCACCCGAGATCTTAATGAATGCAATGCATTATAGAAGCTCTATAGCTTATTACGAATTGTAGTTTGTTGCCATTTTACTGATACTTTAGTATTATGAGAGAGAGGTCTATATATAACGGTATTCAAACTGTGGCATTTTGATAACCTGAAATTGAAGTCTGGATATAATTTCCAGCAACTGATTCTCGTGTGGCATGTAAAATCATATTTTATTCTCATATAATCAAATAACTAAGGATAATTCTATAAAATATATCAAATTGAATTGAGTACACACGAAATCAAGAATATCTCGGTAGTCTATTGTATAAATATTTACAAGGCAGATTAACATTTTTTAGTATTTGTGTAGTTAGAAAGCATTATAGTAAATCATTTTAATCAAATTCCACCACTGCATTGTTTTTTTAATCAACTACTATACGCCTATTTTCATGCAGGGACGCTGGGACGATAAAAGTGCACAAGGGAATGTTTTCACATAGCAATTTGTCGGACTCTTTTCAAGTTTTCTGAATGTTAAGAACAAAGAAATTGTCAATTGGTGATGTCACCAGATAACGTTTACACCACGCATTTTTTAGTTATCGCGAAAGTAAATGTATAAAATGGTCCGACAAATACTAGTGTGAAAACGAAGCTATAATCTCATTCTTATGAACTAAGCAAAGTTAGTTTTCTTTGTCGAAATTTTCATTTGTAAAATCTAATATAAATAGGAAACTCGTCCTCGTTCATACATTTTTCCATCTCAATTTATGTTGTTACACAACGGGACTGATAGTTCAAATAGCAGTGGTAACGAATTTTGAAATGTGGCACCTTGCCTCGTTCCCGCGTCCCTATACCAATATATAAGAATGATCAAATAATATCATATAGTTTCGTTTACCCTTTATCGATCTTCTAATAAGAGATGACTCAAAACTCGTTCGCACTTACAAGAGATATAAGGAATTGAGAATACTTTTTGTTTCTTTTTCTGTATCTTACTATTCTCACGTAATGTTCATTGTAAGAGCCGTTAAGTGCAAACGAGTTTGGTAGCCAGTAAATTTTGTCGCACGCATCTTACTTTGTCAATATATTATTAAACTTATGTATACTACACCTTTTTCAATTTTTTATTCTGCGTTACACATTGCGATTTGTTGGGCCGATTTCAGACTTAGCTATGATAATGATGAATTTTTTCAAATATTATATGTCGACAGATGTCGTTAGCGCGTCCTTTTTTAAACTATTTTAAATATATTAAAGTGGATCTTAAATCAGCCGGACAAATCGCAATGTGTACACGCACACACTTCCAAATAGGGCTTAGCTTTAAAGACATTTTGCCTAACAATGAAAAATTTTATCCAATTTCTATCAATTTTCCAAAAAGATATTTTCTTGTTAGTCTCCATTTCAGAACAAACTATAGGAAAAATTTACTTTGAATACCAAGCGCGAGACATCTAAGAAATTTTGTTTTCTCAGTTGTGACGTCACAATAGTCACATGCATGTTCAAAACACACGTTCACTCATTTTAAAATCAAGAACAAATGAAAAGATTGTAAAAGGCCTATTTAGTATATCAAACGGGACAAAATACTTATATTTGTTCTTCTTATCTACTGTGGTTGATTTAAGTAATGTTAATACGTGCACGAGTTTTTGTGAAAACTCCATAATTTAAAGTGAAATAACGTTGTAAATATATAATACGATAACTTAATATCTTCATTACTTACACAATATAATGTTAATGATATGAATGTAAAAGCTGAGACAAAATGTAAAACGGTGATGCTACGTAACAAACAAGAAGATGCACATCGGATAAATAACAAATTGACATGTGCTTTAAAACTCGTCAAAAGAGAGAAACAGTTGGACTTAATATATTCCAAGAATTCTTATACAGTTATTAGCAAAATTCACAAATGAAAAATGTGCAGCTGTATTCTATTGCTTGCTTTTAATTAAATACAACTATATTTCAATTTGTACGATATTAAAGTGTTTTGATTTTTTCTATCGGCATAATTTTACCCTTAACTACAGGGCACTCACAGACTGCGTACCTCCGCCATCAACTTAAGTCAAGTGTTCATGCTTATATTACATATGCACTAATTCAGCAATTAATCATATCCAGCCCGCAAAATCAAAACAAACGTTTGTAAATTTCTCGTTCAGCCAAATTAAACCAATATATGATCAATTTGTTCTTGGCCTCAGGGACCGCGGAACTAGAGGGGGAAAACGAAGATGTTGGGGCCGACGCACAACTTGGCTTTACGAGGGAGAGGTGGTTGTGGAGTCATTTTGCCCGACAAAAGGGGTGGTCACCAACCTATGCCACACCCACAAAAAATATACAATAGTATATAACACAAACATGGAAGGGGGGAGGGGACACTGGGGCCATTTTCCAAAATGGAAAATAATATTAGGTATATAAATGGCCTCAGAATGCAGGAAATTTAAATACATTCAGGATATTTCTCAGTCCGTCCCAAAAAACAATAAATATGACTCTGTCTATGCCACTGAGCCATGGTGGTGCCTCTCTACTTTTGAGACCCTTCCGCGGCCTTTGCTTGACCTATATGACCATGAGCTCCACAAATTTCGGTATTAAAATGTTCGATATTATCTATTTATCGTGCTAACAGAGGAACACACAAACAGCTAGACCCAGGTGAACTTCTCCAAACACAGGTTCATACCAAAGTACATCAGTATTGCCACTAAGACCGAACGAAGGTAACTTTTTCATGGACTGGTCCCTATAGCAATTGTGAATCATTGCCACTAAGTGACGAATGAAGTTGATCTGTTAATGGACCGGTCCGTAGCAATACTACATAATCGAAACAAGATTTTGAACCAAGATGACTTGTTCACGGACCGATTCATAGAAAACTAGATCATACCCTACTATACAGTAAGTGCCGTACCAAGTTGACTGGTGTACTGGCCAGTCCATGTTCACAGTACTTTAACGCCACTATATGAGTGCTAACTGCAAACCGAAGTTTACTTCTAACGAACTGGTCGGATTGAAAGTGCATCATCCAAACTAATGCTAAACGAAGCTGACTTGTTCGCAGAACAGTCCATAGCTAAAGTACATCATCGCCAGTTAGTTGACTTGAGAACTGAACAGTCGGTCATCAACGTGAATTATCACCACTATGAGCGGCAAACCTCCAGGGGCACAACTTGACTCTACAAATACACTCTTTCGATAATTACGTCACATCCGCCAATTTGGCCTGGGATCGTCGCTTTCGTGCATCAAGACGAAACGTGATTGGCCCACTCTTCGTGGGGGTGAGGCTCCCAGGCCAAATGACGTAATTATCGAAAGAGCCTATTGGAGGGGGAGGGGGTTGTGGAGTCGTTTTGCCAGACAAAAGGGGTGGTCACTAACCTATGCCACACCCACAAAGAATAACAGAAAATATATAATAGTATATAACACAAACACGCAATTCAATTGACGCAATGGACATTTTAAATAAGTAATTCTTATGAACATTACATTGACATATTGATAACAATAATATTAACACAATGAGCGCAGTCGATAGGCAGCTACAGTTTAATGTTCGAACCGAATATTGAGTTTTCGATCTTGTTTGGCAGGTCAAGTTTTTTGAACCGTATTGATATCAATGTTATCCGTTAAATCCAGGTTGGTTCGTCCGGGATTGACGCACTCCGAGAGGCTGGCAGCTTCCCGAGTTCACCTCACTTTAGCTTCGTTCGGTGAGATCGGGAAATTGTCAGCCTCCCAAGCGTTAATCCCTGACGAACCTCTCTTGAAGTATGTTTGGTATAGGACAAGTTCGAAGCAAAGGTTCATCGCCGCTTGATTTGCTTACAGTACACGTCTGGTCCGGTACTAAACGTACATCCTATATGGTACATCATTCCCACTAATTACCGAGCAAACTTGAAATATTTACTGATTGGGCTGTTGCGAAAGTGCATCCTCGCCATAAATGTCAAACAAAGTCGACTGTTTCACGATCCATTCCGTAGCAAAAGTACATCATCGCCACTAGAAGTTCCGAACGAAATTCACTCAATCACGTTCTCACAAAATGGTCCATGACAAAAGTGCATCATCGCCGCAAAGAGACGAATGAAGTTGACCTGTTCAGGATCGGTTCATAGATATAGGTGTTTAAGACAAGTACATATTGTATCTTCCTTATAGGTTGCATGGCGGTAAAATATAGTTGATTTGCTTTCAGTGGAAAACATTATGTTCGTTTCATATGTATACAGTAAATTTTACTCGTCAGTTGGTAGAGTACTACCATACATATAATACTTATATTTGTTTATTCTAATCATGTTTACATGTATAATGATGTAATATTAATCATTTTTCACATGTGCCCATTAGGCATGAAAGCCTGCTTCTTATTATTTTACTGAGTGCATGTGTTTGAGACTAGACATTGAAGATGACGTTTACACCATGTGTATAGTTCAGTTATCACCAAGGTAAATGTATAAATTGGTCCGACAAATACTAGTGTGAAAACATATATAGCTATAATCTCATTCTTATCAACTAAGCAAAGTCATTTTTTCTTCGTTGAAATTTTCATCTGTCAAATTTAATGTAAATGACTTATACAGTGTGGTTTATATTTTGAGCTCATTTGTATTGGGTTCGGTACATGAAAACTTGGTTATATCCTCACGTTTCCCGCACAGTAAGGTTAGCGAGCTGTATTTGGGGTGAAGATCAGAGAGGAATATTTATATTCGTGTGAGAAACATGAAGATGTTACCAAAATTCAATTATATGAAACAGTTTTTCGTCCTCGTTCACATGCACCGTGAGGTAATATGTTTGAGACTGAAAATAAGAAAATAGGAGAAAACTATGATGTTTAAAATTTCGGAAAACCTGATCTATTGATAGCACTTTTTCATATACAGTTGTTTTCCCATCTCAATTTATATTGTTCCACAACGAAGCTGATAGTTCATATAGCAATAAGAACGAATTGAGAAATGTGGCATCCTTGCCTCGTTCAAGCGTCCCTACCAATGAATATAATGATTAAATGATATAATATAGGTCACGTTTACCCTGTGTTGATCTTCCAATAAGAGATAACTCTAAGCTCGGTCGCAGTTATGATACGAGAAATAATATGGAATTATTCTCACGTATAATGTTTATTGGGAGAACCGTTAAGTGCAAACGAGTTTGGTAGCCATTAAATTTTGTCACATCTTACTTCAGTCTTCAATATATATTATTAAACTTAATTATGTGAAATAGAAAATATAAGTATTTGTAATTTGAAGGAAATTTTCATTACAGCTGTTTTCAAATTGTTTTACGCTACGTTGTACACTGCGATTTGTTGGGGCGATTTCAGATTTAGCTGATAATGATTAATTTTTTCATATATTATGTCGACAGATGTCGTTAGCACGTATCTATTTAACTATTTTAAATATTTCAAAGTGGATCTTAACTCAGCCTGACAAATCGCAATGTGTAAACGCACACACTCCCATTCAATAGGGCTTAGCTTTAAACTAAATTTTACTGAACAAATCAAACAGTTTGTTCATGCAATGTCTAACAATTTTCTAAAAAAGTTCTTGTTAGTCACCATTTCAGAAAAAAAACTATGGGAAAACTACTTTGGATACCAAACTTCTGGCTCATAATAGAACGCACGAGACATCTTAGAAATTTTGTTTTCTCAGTTGTTACGTCACAATAGTCACGTGTATGTTACTTATTTTAAAATTAAGAAATAACGAATAAGAAATTGTAGAAGGATTCTATTTATATTCTATTTATAGTATATGATCAAGTTCTTTCAAACGGGACAAAATACTTACATTTTTTCCGTTCTTACCTATACTGTGGTTGACTTAAGTAATGTTGCTGTGCACACGAGTTTTTGTATCGTAAAAACTGCATAATTTCAAGTGAAATAACGATCTAAATATATAATACAATAACTTAATATCTTCATTACATGCAATATAATGTTAATGATATGAATGTAAAGCTGATCAACAAAATGTAAAACGGTGGTGCTACATGGCAAACGGATACGTAACAAATTGACATGTAGGCCTACTTTAAACTATTCAAAAGTGAGAGACAGTTGGGCTTAATATATAGTCCCAGAATTCACACGGTTATTAGCAAAGTCCACAAATATAGATTTTTACAACTTTAAAGGTGTTTTTTTCTATCGAAATCAATTTACTTTTAAATATCTGTTAAAACAAAATGACATGTCATCGATCGGGCACCAAATTAAAAGGATGTAATGAATGGATCATATGAATCTATTACCTATTTGCGTGTGAATTGCCTTCTTTGTTATCATTTTAATTTGTAATTGTTTTAACACGTCTTGTAGAAATCAATCGGCCTCGTATCCAGATCTCTATAGAGAAGTTGCGCTGAGAACGTGGACGACATGTTGGGAGACTTTTGAGCGTTCAAACGAGCAAAACTCTCATAATCTCATTGGCGGTCAAACGCGAGCGAATGTTTCGACGTTTGACCAAGGCTTAAGTTCCAAACGAAGTTTACTTCTGAATTGACCAGTCCATGACAAAAATTCATCATTCCTACTAAATAGCGAAGTTGACTTGTTCACAGTCCGTTTCATAGCAAAGGTAGTTCATTTGTTGTCACTATAAGTGCCAAAGGAAGTTAACTTCTTAACGGAAACAAACAAACAGATTGGTTCGTTCTTCCCGATTTCATCTCGTTTGCCTCGATGAAGTCGCTACTAAATGCCAAACGAAGTTGGCTGGTTCACGACTCAGTCCATAGCAAAAGTGCATCATCGCCACTAAGTTCCAAACGTAATTGACTCTTTCACATAGACTTCTCCGTGACATAGACAGCAGCTGGGTATTTTGTAGCGTGAGGGTATATAGGGTAGCGTGATGGGTAATTTGCCCCAGTTGGCTCTTTCCATTGCCACTGTCGAGAAAAAGGGGCTTGCTGCTACAGTTGTCTGTGGTCTTTGACCTGAATTAGGTTATGAACTTTCAGAGAAAATAGTCAAACAATGATTCAATATTTTGTTCTATTTAATGACCAGTGCAAAATGCGAACAACAATTTCATTGCTAATTCAGTCAGTTTCTAGTTCAGTCTCCAATTACCCACCTTCATCTGATAACAGTTGTATGCTAGTTGATGGTCTAGGTACCAGGCGCTGAGCGGCAATATGTATTAAAACGACTTTGTAGTTATTTCACCATGTTAAAGTTTGGTAGTTAATAAAAAGGTGTTTTCTTCCCCTCGTTTTAGGCCTTGCAATATTTCTGTTATGTTAATCAAGTGCCAATGCTACATGCATGCGTAGAATGATAATGCTAATTGTGGGCCCCAGTTGCAATTCCACTGTTTGGCAACGTCAATTTGCGCGTATATAAATACGCAATTGTAACATTTTATAATAATATACATAAAAATATTACTCGACTGTGATCGATTGGTTGATTTCAGTGCAGTTAATCCCAAACAGCAGTACAAAAATCTGTAATCACAGTGCAACTTTTTGTAATCACAGTGCAATTTTTTGTAATCACAGTTCAAAAATCACAGAGCTTTGGAACAGCCTTTCTCGGGACGCAAAAGAGGCACAATCTATTTATATTTTTAAAGAAAATATAAATATTACTATGCTAATGTTGGGTCACACCTCCTGTATTCTGTATTTTTGTAATTAGTTAATTTTTTTCTTCTTTTTTTTTCTTGTAAATATTTTGTACATAAAAATGACGCCCCTCATGAAAACCAACGTATATGTTGATGACGCTAGGTCACGAAATAAAGTTTTACATACATACATGCATTACATACATACATACAATATCAACCCAACAAGTCGAAATTGAATTGGAAAAGATCAGTCTTCAGAAAGCAATTGGCCCCGACGACATTCCTAACTGGGTACTGAAATCATCTGCACCACTGCTTGCTGGTCCAATATGTTCCATCTTCAACGCCAGCATTGCACAAGGTCGCATCCCAACACTTTGGAATTTAGCTGATGTTATTTCAGTGCCAAAAATATCTAATCCCAAACCACTTGATAGCGACCTGAGACCTACTTCTCTCACACCGGTGCTGAGTAAATTAGTAAGTCTTTCGCTGGCTTTTTAATCATGTCAAACCATCAATTGACCCGCTCCAGTTTGGAAATATGAATAGTCTTGGAATACGCTTCACCCCTATGGCACTCTTCTCTCCCACAATACATCGCTGACCAAATTGAGAGTATACAAAAACGAGCATTGAAGATCGCTTCCCCCCAGTCTTCTTATGCCGCTCATTAGAGAATGTTGGCCTTCGTACACTTTACCAGCGAAGAGAAAATCAGTGCTTGTCATTTTACAATAACATCCATCAACATTCAGACGACAAGTTAAAAAAGCTTCTTCCCAGCGCTATACCACACAAATACTGTACAAGAAACAAACGCACTTATTCTCTGTACAAGTGCCAAAACTGAACGATATAAGAACAGTTTTATCTCAAAGTGTGTTAGAAATTGGGACCGACCATAGACATTGCCTTGTATTTTATAACATTGTATTTTATAATATAGTAGTTTTTAGTTTTAGCATATTGTACTATTTAATATCAACTCTGTAATATCGCGTTTTTTAAATTATTATGAATTTACATAGTGGTAATTAGAATAAAATCAATCAAAAAAAAAAGTTGCGCTGAGAACGTGGACGACATGTTGGGCGAACGAGAAAAAAGCTGTCCAAGCTCCACCGCGCGCGATCAGCTCGGGAACATCCAGACGAACTGAGGACCTTCGCTCGAAAGGTCGACGTTCTTGTGGAACATTTTATTCTTAGCTTAATTCATGTGATGAACACAGTCATATATTTCTTAAAAAATGCAAAACACTAATCTGGCTATAGGTGTTGGAAATTCGTATGCAACTCTTGTGAGCGGTCAAACGAGCAAAACTCTCATTGGCGGTCAAACGCGAGCGAGCGTTGTACACTAGTAACTCTCATCAACGTTTGACTAGGGCTTAAGTTCCAAACGAAGTTCACTTGTGAACTGACCAGTCCATTGACAAAAATGCATCATTCCCACTAAATAGCGAAGTTGACTTGTTCACAGTCCGTTCCATAGCAAAAGTAGTTCATTTATTGTCACTATAAGTGCCAAAGGAAGTTAACTTCTTAACGGAAACAAACAAACAAACAGATTGGTTCGTCCTTCCCGATTTCATCTCGCTTGCGTCGACGAAGTCGCTACAAAATGCCAAACGAAGTTGGCTGGTTCACGACCCAGTCCATAGCAAAAGTGCATCATCGCCCCTAAGTTCCAAACGTAATTGACTCTTTCACATAGACTTCTCCGTGACATAGACAGCAGCTGGGTATTTTGTAGCGTGATGGGTAATTTGCCCCAGTTGGCTCTTTCCATTGCCACTGTCGAGAAAAAGGGGCTTGCTGCTACAGTTGTCTGTGGTCTTTGACCTGAATTAGGTTATGAACTTTCAGAGAAAATAGTCAAACAATGATTCAATATTTTGTTCTATTTAATTAATGACCAGTGCAAAATGCGAACAACAATTTCATTGTTAATTCGTTCAGTCTCTAATTCAGTCTCCAACCCACCTCCGTCATCTGATAACAGTTGTATGCTAGTTGATGGTCTAGGTACCAGGCGCTGAGCGACATTCTGTATTAATGATGCACACTGGCATAAAAAATACAGGGGCTGGGAAATTAACATTTTGCACCGAAGGGGCTATAAGCTTTTACCACCTCCTAAAATAGATTAGGTCTATGTTCTTCAATAGTTAACAACTATGCGCAGTTATAAGTTGGAACGCCTATTAAAAGTGGAGCAAAGTCTGTACTTTTTTGCCGAAAGAAGTGAGTACACAAGTCCTACCAAGCAATTTGATCCACCAAAACTGATTATGAAATAAAATTTTGCAGCATGTTTGCTGTCCAAGTTTTTCAATTCGACGCCAGAAAGTGCGGGAAATGACCTGCCTAGATGCAATTTTTTTAATTTGTATTTTATGTGCATCTGATAGCGTTGAGGGAAAATGTCAAAAATTTTGGTTTTACTATACCATTCAACATGCACCAAAGTTATTTCCTTAACATTTTATTTGTAGCTGTAATTTTGAAACAGAGGTGAGTGTTAATATAGTTTAGATTGCAAAGTGCGAACATGCAACGCCAGTCCATCAATCCGGCATCTATCGCCTTTATACCGACGTAGCCAAATGCAAATGCCACCCTGATTACTTACGTTTATATTCATATTGTCATGGAGATGCCATATATACCACGTGAGAAAGACGCGTGTTGTTATTGGCTACTATATATTCACAGCCCCCATAACATCGAAACAGAAGTCCTTAGCAGGAAATTTGAATAGAAATTGCATTTTGGACAAGTGGAAACTTGATCACATCCTGAAATAGTGAAATCACATTCTGATGCATGTGATAAACTGATGTGACAGACATGAGACACGTGTTTAAAAAATGTCAAAATCTATGTGAATCCGACGTCTTTTAGCTGTCTTAAAACCAAATGTTTAAATATATAACAAGACTAAAGCTTTCTATATTCAGGAAGAACGATATCGATGGATAATTACGTGAAAAAGCGAAGAGAAAATCGGCCGAATCAAAATACGTATCATGATCATATAATGAATCCTGATCGAGCAGTTGAATTCACTCGAAAATACAGTCATTTGCCGTGGTAAATCTGCTAAATCAATGCTATTCCTGACAACCTTCATATGGTAAGTAGTTCCAAAGTGTCCTAATATCTGTCCTAGTAGATAAAGAGTGATCCTTAACTCTCAAAAATGACGCAAAAGGGAACTTTTGATAATATGGCGACATAGAGTAGATAATTATGAACAATGCACCCTTTATAAGCCCCTTATGAGAGAAATTGCAACTTTAAACAGTCAATGAAACGTTTAAAAACAAAACCAGTTGCCTCTGGGGTGTTCATTCCTGCTACAGGCAACAAAATTCGCCCTAGACTCTTCTGTTTCATTGACAAAATACATGGAAATTTGAATGACAACTGCAATTCAGCATAAACAGCTATATACCACCAGTTAGGCAGTAATTTATACTGAGAAAATAATGAATAATGGAAAATTTCCACACAAATAAAATACATTTTTCAGGTTTATGCACTAATCAATTGAAACCATGCCTCAGTCCTGTGCATATGCAGGGTTTTAACCGGACTTAGTGGGGGAAATACAGAGTTTTAACAAACGTTACCAGCATGCTACCCGCGGTTTTAACACTGACACAAAGGCTGGGATAAAATGCTGGGGAATTAACTCTTGTAGAGCCTTCGATTTAATAAACTGACACAAGTTCACCAGACTTTCTTCTTTGACAGCTCCCTGTAACAGCATGTTTTTATATAAAACATGACTGATCAGACGATTAGATGAAAAGCTAGACATTGTAAAGCTATATGATTGGCCTGGCAAGCTGGGCATTTTAACAAATGGACAGCATTTTAACAAATGGACAACATTTTAAGGCCAGGAAAATCCCCGCATACTCCAGAGGTTGGAGGTGGGGTTACAATTGACTAGTGCATTATAATAAGCTGACACCTCGCTTCCACCGGCCTTAGTAAATTGGTCATTTTCAAATTTTATCTTGGCTAATTAGCTAAGTGCCACACATATTGTTGAATCGATGTTACCACACATACACATCCAACAATACCTTAGGGAAACCTACCTGGCTAAATGGTTTTGCATCATGTGTAGTGCTTTATTCTTCAAGTGTTAAGGTTTGTCCAGAGTTTACTGGACCCAGTCTTTTTGCTTTGTTCTGTCTGTCGCTTTTCCAGAAGAATAATTAAGGTTCAAGTACGTCTGCAAAATGAGGGGAGTAATCAAACAAGATATTGTATTGCACATGATATTGTTTTCATTCCGTCACTGAAGTCCGATGCATTTCTGAACAAAAGTACATGTAAGGTTTGATTTGTTTCTACTAACATACATCGAGGTGATGAACTTTTAAGTGTTCATTTATAGAGGCAAGCAATCTCCTTTCAATATTTTATCTGTTATTTTAAGTCTTCAACATGCCAATCAGCTTTCACACAAATAGTGATGTGCCCCTGTGTTTTGTTTTGAACAGTGAAAAACCTATACAAAAATTGGTCGATTGAGCAGATATTTGTAAACAAATTCATGATATATATGTTGCCCATCAGCATTCATATAAATACAGTGATGTGCTCCTGTGTTTTATTTTGAACATTATGAAAGACGTACATGAAAATAGGTTGATCAAGCAGATTGTAAGCTAATTCATGATATGTATGTTTTAATAAGTTTCAAAAATATGGTTTATAAACCTATAATATCATCCACAGTTATACAGCAAGATTTTTAAACTTTTCTTGTCTTAAAGAGCAGCAAACACAACATTCACATTGTCTTATACTATAAAAATCTGTTTTTCAAAGTTGCTAACCCTATTTCTAAGCACTTTGGGGTCATCCATTTAGTATGTATGCAACTAATGAGGGAAGGGGAGTCACGCCTACATCTATTGTTTATAATTGATGTCATTCCTATAATTTTTTGCATATAAATATAAATGCTGATCAGAGTAAAATGTACTAGGACATCGAAAGAGGTGAGGGAGCTATTAAGTTGAGTGGATTCAAGCTATTAAGTGGCGATTATTGCTCTATAAATAGTTGATATTTTGAGTTTAGACATTAACAATTGATAACAAGGCCCACCCCTTCAGCCATATTATTTGGATGGCCCACCCCCTAATTCCACCAGGCCCACCCCCTAATTCCACCAGGCCAACCCCCCTTTCCCAGATAAAAAATGAATGCTCCCTAAGTTTTCTCATGTCAGCTAGTTCAATGTGGTGGGTGGGGTGGTGTACAAAGCGTCCTAAATTTCCAACAAAACCTTCAGATTTCTGACAACCCCCCCCCCATTTACATCGAAATTTCTGAGAAATTGTCAATTTTCTCTGAGTGTGGGCCAGTTGCCCTCTCCCTCCAAAATTTCCACAACTGCATATGACCACCCTTGAGGGCATTTAATTGATGTATACTGACTGACAAGGCATTTATCGCTGTTCCCACAGTTGCCACATCCAGTTGTGGATAATTTGTTTTTCCATTTTCGAAGTCAAGACCAATTACTTTTCACTATTGTATCATTTTCGTGCAATAACTGTGTATTATCAATATATACAAGTATTTGCACTGGTGGTACTCAAACGTTTTGTAACACCTTCATGATTGTATATAGACAACGTTGATTACACATACACCTTGTGCACTACAGTCAACAACTGCATGAAGCATTGTACAAGTATAACTTAAACAAAACTAAAATGATAATAGTAAGATAAATTTAAACACTCAATGAATTGTTGGAAAGTGGCCTTGTAGTTATTCTAATTTGTTCTCATGCAGCGACTAAAAAAACTTGACAGGTTTCCTTGATTTTCTTGTTTGTTTTAAAATTTTAGCAACTCAAAGCACAGTGCCGAAACAAACACTCAGGTGACTGAGATAATTTTTATAGTTTTTAGATATGAACTCTATAATCGTACAGGCCAAGATATAGAATAACAAGATAAGAAAACTATCTAGCTCGTCACACAAGACTAAAGATGATTTGTTTGTGGAGGTAATTGCAACTAATCTGTATGTCTGACCTCGATTTTCCTTGCTTTGCAATGCATGATCATGACAGAACTGCACTTGACTACACAAGGCTTGATTACACAATAGTGTGAAGTTTGTGCAGTGTACTGTGGTTGCTATTTGGTTAATCGGTTAACTGGCATGAACGGTTATTTTTAAAGATTGATTATTCCGGTTAGACTAACCGAAAAACACTGCTGTGTGTGTTGAAATAAAAATGAACGAAGGTCAAGTTTTGTTAACGTCTCAAATGTATTTCAAAACTAAATTGTACGTGCTAAGCGCTGAAGTCCCTTCTTCAAGAAAAACAAGTTATGCTATAAACGTTACAGTTTCAGAATACTCTATTTTTATTTAAATAAAAAAAGTGAAAACGCGACCGTCGATTAATAGATTCGTTTAGACTATTCGCACAACCCTCATTCCAATCATTGAAAGCCTGGTTGACTAACTGGATAACGCGCGGATCAAAAACTCCAGCGCAAGCACAGCTGAAACCAGAAAAGGTTGATATGCTCGTAATTTTAGTGGAGAACTTATAGAGAAGTGAAAATTTAGTTTAACTCTTAATTAATATAATTCAAATACATGTACTATACAGGACGCATGTTTCTTTTTTGCCATAATCTATTGTTGAAAGTACTCAGTTGAGTCGATTATTTCGTTACGGTTATCGGTTTCAGTTATTTGTCAAAACTGCCTCAGCCTAGTAAACTGCAAAGTGATATTGAAAATTCGCCTACACCACTACCAGTACACTAATGATTGCCAGATAAACCCCTAAATTTGATCTATAAATGAGTAGGTTTCCGAATTTGCAATAATGTTGAATTAGGTATTTACTGTAACTACATTAGCTCAATTACATTTATAGGGAACCAATATTGTGGAACCAATATTGTGGAACCAATATTGAACTTGAGGAACCAATATTGTTTGTCAACGTGAAATGGTTCATGTATTTTGAGGGGTTGAATTTTCCGAAGTTAAAGCCTGTACAATACTTCTTAATGTACTAAAGCAGTTTTTGTACTATATTAGTCTTGCTGAAACAGCATCTGTGGACCTTGATAAACTTGACATGTGAAGAGTGAAACTTGATAGCTCTTGCAAAAATGAAAGGCAGAGGTTGGAAACAGCTGGTGAGGAACTGAGACACTACTACAGTGAAGTGTTTGACGTCAAACATGGTATCTTCAATCAGGTTAGTGAATATATGTGGATTTGACAATATATTAACTGGATAAATAACAGTACATTCAGTTGCTACAACTAACTAATACAGTCCCGTCCTGGAGTAACATGCCAACTACTCGCGAGTGGGCCAAAATATTTGAAAAGCGGCACACTCGTTTCACTCGCATAGTACATTGCAATAGAGTATTTTGAGTATATTAAATCCATTGGAAAAGCCATTTGTGTTGAAAAAACATATTTACATGATCCGTCATTGATGCGAACAAGAGTCGTCATAGACTTGCAACTTTAATAATAGTAATGATTGAACATTGCTGTGTACAGTAATGTTCCATTGCCTGAGAAGGTACTTTAGCAAAACGGTTGCAAATCTGTTACTGTGAAAATTAAAAAAATGAATCTCAAAGAAAGTGTTCCATACTTCCATAGCAATGCTTAACCATTACCTGGTAATGCACCCAGATGCGCCCTACTTTAGTATTTTACTCTGTCAAACACCAGACGATTTTACTCGTCAGTGGTAGGGTACTGCCAGTTAATGGGTTAATTAACAAAATTGTTTTGGTTAGTGCTGTACATGCATGGATATAGCTATGAATTCTAAATGTTATTGTGAGTTGTCAGAATTCTGTCTTTATTTGCCTTATTTCATGAGTTCAGGGACGAATACTCATTAGCACCCATCTATGGATTTCAAAGATTCATGAAATCAATTCGAAAAATTTGATTAAAAAATTTCAACCTCGTGCGAATAGAAGGTGCGACTTTGTGAGCACAGATTTGTACAATTTTGCATTGCATTTACAACTTTTAAACCTAACTGAAAAGAGAAATTGGTTTGACTTGCTGCTTTGAATTGGATTGAATTGCGATTAGTAGATTTATGTATAGTATTGTAGAATTACTAACTACTGTATTAACACATGCCTCTATCCTGAATAATCCTCTGTTTTAATAGCCCCAGGTATACAGTACTTGCTCGTTTATGTTATCGTACCCTTGAATAACAAATATATGATGTTTACATCTTGATTGTTGGATTTCAGTGTAGGTAGTGATAAACAATATGCATGAGCTTGCTTGAAGAATCAAACCATCTGAATTTTCGCTCAAAATAAGAGCTCGTTTCTATAGTTTTTCACGTACAATGTAGTTGGATCCTTGAACAAAGCTCGTGAATGTAAAATATTGCACTAAATGATTACTATGCTGTAAGAAAGTATAACCTACTATAATCATAGGGAAGTATGTACTTTCAATATTCCAGTATGTACTCTAGTACCTGACTATATTAATTCATTTTTCCAGAAATAATGCAATGCGATCAGTATAATCTTCATGCAGGCATGGCTATGCAAGACCTTCAATAGGTTTATACACATATACAGGTGAGCCAAATTAGCTAAATAAATTTATATATGCTTGTGGGTTTTGTTATTGTTTACCTGAAAGAAATGAAATGTAATATTTTACTGCAGTACTCTAAAAATGCTACTAGACCCTATAAACGACATTTACACTGTATCACGTTGGAGATATCATCTATTAAAGTTGTGATATTCTTTCAGAATTTAGGTCGTGATGGAACTACGATGAAATAAGGATTTCTATTTTTCTTCGTCCTGGAATACAATCTGAATCAAATGTGATCGCTTCAATAAATGCACGCTGGGATGCTGTAAAGCTACATGTATAAAGTTTGGGATTGGCAACATTGATAACTGAGGTTTCAGCAACATCGAGGTAACAGATTTTTGCTTCTCTATACTGATATAGTTCACTTGGCAATATTCAAACTATCGTGTCTGTTACTTAGCTGTGGATTGTTTATCGGCCAGCTATTTCACTTTCCCATAGCACAAATGTTCATATGTGCTTTATCCTTTCTTTTTGTGTTTCATTTGATTTTGTTTGTCTAGTCTTGGCTTGTAATATTTCATCATGTCATGTCCTGTACTGTCCCATCTGGTATTTGACTTGTGTTTTGTGTTTGTCTTGTGTTTTGTATATCTTAAATATCATCGTATATGATACGTAGTCTTGCTGTAACATTGCTCATTTTAACTGAAGTGTTATTGCGCATAGCAACAGTCTTTTTTGATTATGCCAAATGCAAAGAAATATAAAATCCTGTGAGCTATACAGTGTCAGTTCCAATTTATTATTGTAACCGCTAAAATTTATTTTATAATAAGGAAATCTTATAAACTTACTCGACTTGCATTTTAAATTGCTTCACAGCATTTTCACATTCGAACATAATACGCCATTGAAGAGTTCCCCCACAAGGGAGAACACTCATCTGGGGAGCGGGGGAGGGTGGGGCTTACTCGGAATTGCAAGCAAACGTATTGAGAGTTATTCAATTGCAATATTTTATCCATACTTAGTTTCAATTGGAAATTACAGTAGTAACCTTAGAAAAGAAATCCTGTTTAGACATTAGTAAAAACTCTTTTAACCTAAAAATTCAACACACATATAATCTGGTGCAAATGTCACGTGCCGAGCACTCTACTTCTTAGACCACCATTCTCGCAACAGAATGGTAGTGAAGAACAATATATTTGGTTAAAGTAGTTTAATTTATAGTACAGGTTTGCGTGACGTTAGCTTACCTTACAATGAGTTATTTACGTAATATGACGTGCGTCTACACCCTAAGAGAACCTACACCCTAATTAACATCAGCGCAACCGAAAATATTCAACCTTATATAGCCTTTATCTTTAGCTTTTACATGTTCATTTGATCAGTAGTCGCCTTACGACATATACTGCATAAATATTCTCTTATATTGTCCAACCAATATATAGCCTTACACTGGGACGAATATAGCCTTACATTGCCCGAAACCTCTCATATTTTCGGAGCAGCGAGCTTCCGTTCACTTTGAAACTTCAGCGGTAGGTACTGTAATGCAAATACATTTTGCAAATGGAAACAAACAGTGAATTTATTGCCATCCTTTCGACCTTCATCACTTTTATCTTTTGTTTCCTTCTTTTCTCTTGCATGTTCTTCATGGTTTCTCTTTTTCGATTGGATTTTCAATTTTATACATTGCCTGGTTGGACACATGGAAAGCAATGTTTTAAAATTTCATTGTTAAAAATTTGGCGGTAAAGGTGGATTTTCCCATGCAGGTGTCGTTCCATTCTCATTGTTCAACATTCTATTCATGAATGATAGACAAATTAAGCCCTTCTGCTACATATTCGTTTTTTGTGTTTGCTCTATTCTA
Organism: Trachythela sp. YZ-2020; assembly: GCA_016169945.1. Taxonomy (NCBI): domain Eukaryota; kingdom Metazoa; phylum Cnidaria; class Anthozoa; order Malacalcyonacea; family Clavulariidae; genus Trachythela; species Trachythela sp. YZ-2020. The sequence continues at coordinate 1,947,219 of JADLSH010000114.1, forward strand.
ATGGGACTTATTCTATTTCTAATGGGTTTTACCAGGAGTTAAAGAAACTTTTGGACGTGGTTTGACTGAAGTTTCTGACATCAAAAATTCTTCAACTTCCAAATCACACATGTCTCGCGGAAGTTATTGGTGCTAAGTTGTAAAATATGAATACAATGCTAATAGCAGTTTTTCTAAAGATTGAAACTGTCTGCAAAACTGCAATAATTTAGCAACACAAATTCATGCTAGTTAGTCTATAATTTTGACAAATTTTCATCATGAAATTTAAGCAACACAGGGGAGAGAATAGGTTGGCATCCTAAATTCACAGATTTCATTGGCACTTCATATTTCAGTCCTTACTCCTTATGTTGTTACACTATAAGAGCCAAGCATTGACATTGGCAATATAAACACAATAGAGTAGAACATCGAGGTAGAGCACAATAGTGTGTCACCAGCCATTCCATCGTTGAACTGACATATCGTGTATCTGGGCATTTGACCTCGACATGCTTCTTGAGTTGGCATCCTTTCTTTTCACAGTTTTCGAGGCCTCAACGCCAGCATATGTGGACACCACTTGCACGCATGCCATCAAATAATGTAAAGCTGGGAGACATCATCAGTTCGAAAGTCTAAACTTCCTGTTCCATTGTCCATTCTTTTCTCATTCTTCAACCACCAATTAGATTGTTAGGAACACTAGCAACAGTAGTCATTACAAAATACAGTAGAGAAAATCTTACCACATGGGCGTCAAGAAAATGTCTTGGTAATATCTCTTCAAATTCACACACAAAACTACAATTTGGGCCTTCCATCTCCGACCAAAATATCTGCAAAGGCATAGAAGACAATATTAACATACAGCAATAACCTATTAATCTTGGTGATACACAGCATACGATATGTTTAATGCGGCAGTATTGTAATTCATATTCAATACAAATAAGCTGGCTTTGTTTTGGTATGTAACCGCCAAATCGCATAATCTATATGCAAAATATATATAACTATAAAATATATGGTACCATTTAATGTTGCAGCGTTGCCGTGTGACATATGCAGAATCAGAAACAGTTTGTGCATTAAATTGATTACCTTGTGATGGTAAAATCAGATTGCTTTGCAGATCAGATGAAGTCGGCAAATTTGGCCGTGAGTTTTTTAAACGCGCCGTATCTATACCGCCGCAGCTCTATACTGCTTGTTGCAATTGCTCTAAATTAGCGCGAACATTTTCGGTCTGACGCTGGGAAAAGCGTAAAGCACTACCACCTAGAAACATCGTAAACGCATTTCGGGTTTGGTCGACATTCCAATCGTTAAAGGTGGCATGGCGATGAAAGATTTATGGCCATATGTTAAATTCTTCTGTGCGGGAACCACAAACATGGGTGGCTGAAGCTTATTCCTTCTAGGGGGACCTCCTACAAGTTGGTCATGTTCTTGTAGCCATTGCGTCATTACATCTAACAACTCAATAAAGTGTTCTGGTGAGATGTGAGTGCGACAAAGCGCATACAGACGTTATATATACAATAGTTCTCTTTAAAGTTGTTGACTTCCTTTTACTGTTTACTATTATTTCCTGGTTGGACGCTTTCCAGCACCGAACAATTTTAAGTCCAATTCGCAAGAACTTAAAATAACTAACCCCCAACAAACATAATAATAATAATAATAAAATTATTTATACAGGTGGCCTAAGTCACATAGTGTGGTTTTCAAAAGGGACCTGTGTAACAAAGAATATAAAACAAAAATTAAAAATACTAACAGAGTTACAATGATCCTATGTAACATTTAACTACTATAGAAACTAAGTTAAAATTTATAAGTCATAATCTGTGTAACATTTTAAGAACATGCCAAAAATCAAGTTAAAAAGTTTAATATAAGCTAAGAAGTAAAATTTTATCCATATGCATAAATCTTAGCCCTGAACTCATTAAAAATTGCCGTCTTAAAAGAGCTTCTTGTACGGATTGTTCTTAGATCTAAGGGTAAAATATTCCAGTCATTAAACAAACCAAAAAGTGCAAACTCCAATCATCCCCCATAGCGGGACAAACGAATCGTTGTTGACAGTTGCTTCTGTTCTTCTCCAGGTCAATAAAATCGCAATTGGTAAAAAAATTCCCCCACAAAAAATCGAAAGGAATTCCCTCGTTGCTATTTTGACCAATTTCGACTGTTAAGAAGAAAATAAGTCGCTGAAACAATGGCCTCTACTATAAATATATTAGATGCAAAACCCCTCTCCAGCAAAATACTACACACATTTCATGAAAAAAATGTTTTTCAAGAGTGTACTCCTACATTACCTACCTACTGCGTATGAGGTCTGAATCGAATCGGTATCCAGCACCCTCTTATTTTAAAATCTACAAACTTACTTTTCAAGTTGGGTATTTTAAAACTCCGTATTTCCCTGCAAAGTCCATTAAAACTAATGGGTGGAGGCCCGGGGTTACAATTGACTATAGTACATCGTTGTTTTCACGTACTGTCAGGATCGCTTTGTTAAACTACATTTACCGAAAACGCATGAGAATAATATAAACACGATATATTTTGCTGAAACCATCTACTTTTCAGTATATATGTATAGCCTTATAATATAGCCTTTATTGCATCAGTTTAACCCCAACTTCTTTTAAAATGTTTTATCGGAGTAAATCCCCTAAGGAAATGATTTGCATACCTATTTTGACATCCATGTCAAATTTATGGAGGCAAATCTCGCAATGTGTTTTACCAGACCTTCTCACCCACTCTTCCAAGCACTCGTGGTGCATATAGCCTGATGTGCCTGTGCACATACAAGGTGCAATTATATTCTCGTTGGCATCTAAACATATGCGGCAACAAGGTGGTTCCACAAACTAAAACAAACAAAGACTTTAAGGTAATAGCATATCAAGGGAGCATGGGTGACAAATGCATGTGGTTATCGCGTTGCCTTTCACCAGTATAGTTAAGCCCAGTTGGACTGGTTTAGTACTCGGATGGGTGACCATCTGGGAGTGGCCTTGTTTTCGAGTTTGGGCCATGTGAGTTGGGGAAAGTTGGCCATGTGTTAGTAGGTTAACATGCCTATCCAGCGTATAATTAGTATTCAAAATGGCGTCGCATGCGCACGGGTGTGCGTACGATAGTAATTAGTATTCAAAATGGCGTCGCGTGCGCACGGGTGTGCGCACGATAGTAATTAGTATTCAAAATGGCGTCGCGTGCGTCATATTGGGAAGTGACGTCATTTTGCGTACGTACGCCTTGTGTACGTACGCATTGTACGTACGTATTGTACGTACGCATTGTATGTACGCATTGTACGTACGCATTGTACGTACGCATTGTACGTACGCGTTGTACGTACGCGTTGTACGTACGCGTTGTACGTACGGTTTGGCGAGACTATAAACATTGGTTTTTTAAGGGTTGTGCGCACTAGGAATGTCTTCAAAAGGGAGATAAGCGGGGTAACACGAAATCGTACTGATTTTAAGAGTAAATTATTGTTGCTCGCTTTGCTTGGCTGGATGCATATATTAACGCACAGATTAACGTATAACTTGTAACAAATTTATTTCTTAAGTATAACAATTAATCACACAAATGCATAAAATTCTTAACTGACATAATATAATATAGTTTTGGCTTTATTGTTCGATAGCCATGGTTTCTTTAGCAAAGTCTCGGACCGTATTAGACCGTTTGACCGAGTTTAATCATCGCTTTCTGCGTCATCGTTTTCCTCATAAAAATCGTAATCCTTTAAAAGTCTTTTTATAAGAAATTTCCTCTTATCAATAGCTGCTTCTAAAGCTTCTCCTGGATCAAAGTCATCGCTTTCCACAAGCGCATCCTTTGTCTTCATTATTTTTCTATGTACGGGATCTTTCTTTAGTTGTTTCATCCACAGGAGACGTTGCATATAAATATTTTCAATTTCCTTCTGGAGTTCAGGAAGAATATTGGTGTAAGCTTTGTCGGTAGCAGATTGCTCATCAAGACCGCTGTTTATAAGGCTCTCTTTCATTTCCTCAAAAGCTGTATTACTTCTTTGCTTTGCTTCTTCTATCATTGGTATCCAAGGATCCTCAGTTTCTGACTCAGACCCATGAGTTGTCGAAACATCGTCTTCGGAATCCATTATCTGACTTTCTGTTTCTGACATCTCTTGTTCGCGTAGTGGACAGTATTCCTTTTCGTGTCTGCGTAGATTATAACCACGGCTAAATTGTTTTCCGCAAAATTTGCAGCTCATTCCGTTACCACTAACTGTCCAGAAATGACTTTCTTTTCAGCAGCACGGCACTTTTATGAGCAGATGCTTCCTTGCGCTCATAGGTGAACCCCCAGGGGACCCCTACAGAACCCCCCAGGGAACCCCGAGAGAACCCCTACAGAACCCCGAGAGAACCCCCACAGAACCCCGAGGGAACCCCCAGGGAACCGCGGGGGGAGATTTAATGATCTTTAAAGCATGCCCACAAACCTATTGTGAGAGCTCCACAGAAGCTCCACAGAAGTTTTACAGAAGCTTCACAGAAGCTTTACAGAAACTCCACAGAAGCTTTAGAGAATTTCCAGACAACTGCTACAAAATCCCACCAAACCCTTCCTCAAAGCAACGATATATATATATATATATAGAACCGTGTTTCTATGTAAACTTGAATCATTTGCCACAGCAGTCATGCAGAGACGATTTCGCCGGACCTGTCCGCTTTGCGGTCGGCCTAATTTGAAGAATATCAGTACACATCTTTTGCAAGTTCACGGCTTATCTTCCGAGAAGAGAAAACCTTATCTTAAGCAAGCCCGGGTGTCGTCATGGCAGCCCTACATCGACAAATCTCCGCATCATTATATGAACATCGACAAGTCTTCTCGTCCGTATATGAACATCGATAGGCCTACAGCAGACGAAAGGCGATCTCCTCGAATTATACAGCCAGCAAAGAAACCAAAAGCTACAACCTCATCTTTAACCACCAAACCCTATCCGGATTTCAACCTCCGCCATAAATTCTCACTTTTGGTCGTGGGTCCGAGTCAAAGTGGAAAAACGTATTTTGTCCAACAAATTTTGGAGCAAAATCGTATCGTGTATGAAGAGCAAAAAAGTATTCGCATTTTTTGGTACTACAACCAGTGGCAAGAATGTTATGACGTCTTGAAAAAGTCTCTCGGAAAAAGCATACGGTTTGAGAGAAGTGTGCCCGAACTGTCTGAGAACATGAGCGAGATTGATACGCGCTACAACAACATCATCATCCTGGACGATTTGATGGCTGAAGCGACAGATAGTATCTCGATTGTTTACCCAAGGCCGCCATCGAAACGCGAGCGTTATCTTATTGCTGCAAAACATGTTTCCAAAGGGGAAATATAATACGGATGTCAGCCGAAATGCCCAATACCTGGCTCTCTTCCGAAGTCCAAGCGATAGGAAACAAATTGGTATTGTTGGAGAACGCATGTTTGGTAGGAACAGAATCCATTTTATGAACGCTTATTACAAAGAGACGGAAAAGCCGTTTGGATACTTATTGGTGGATAACAAGCCTGACACACCAACCGATAAGCAAGTTCTTGGAGACCTATTTGGCGACTGCCATGTTTATCCCTTCACCACCCAAACTAAAGTGACTACACCCACCCCAGTCTCTGGCGTCGAAACCAAGCCTGGAAGAAAACAACCTAAACATCATCGGTATATTACCTGGTCGGATGCAACTATCCCCGAGTGGCTAAAATACACCGACAAAGCCGATCACGTTCGTGTCATTCCCAAAGGATATGCTATCATAGAGATGTATAAATCGTCGCGCAATAGTGTTTATCCTAGCCGTCCGGGTGTCTACAGCAACGGCGAACATTATTGGCCTGTCAAAATAAGGCACCAATCTACAGGCCATATAAAATGGGTGAATCTACACGAAGACGAGGCTACGGTCCGAGCCTTTGTTAAAGAAACCATGGCTATCGAACAATAAAGCCAAAACTATATTATATTATGTCAGTTAAGAATTTTATGCATTTGTGTGATTAATTGTTATACTTAAGAAATAAATTTGTTACAAACGTTAATCTGTGCGTTAATATATGCATCCAGCCAAGCAAAGCGAGCAACAATAATTTACTCTTAAAATCAGTACGATTTCGTGTTACCCCGCTTATCTCCCTTTTGAAGACATTCCTAGTGCGCACAACCCTTAAAAAAACAATGTTTATAGTCTCGCCAAACCGTACGTACAACGCGTACACAGTGAACTCAATTTGGTTACCTGGAACGATAACTGGCGGTGAAAAGTGAAGCCAAAATAACAGTGCCTACGCCATCAAACGTGATTGATTTCACAACGGCCAAAGTTCAAAATAAGTTACGAAAATAGAAAAAAAACTTGAAAAGCTGTTAAAACCTGCAAGATAACTTATTTTATCCCATATTTTTATGGCTTTCATAAACTTTTTGCACAAACTAGCTTATACGGCTTATACGACTGACAAAAAACAAAATATTTTCGCTGTTTGAACAAAAACACTGAGAAAACTAACTTACTTCAGTCACTCAGTGACAAAGATATGTTTTCCTCCTAGTTTTCCTTCTGTAATCTTTTTTAGCCAGTTACAAAGTAGAAACTACTTCGATTTGCAAAAAAAACTAACACAAAAATAGAGTTTACGTACGGACCGCGCAGTAAATAAGTTGTGGGGGACTGAAACTGACGTACGGACCGCGTGAAATTGACTTTTGAGGGACTGAAACTGACGTACGGACCGCGTAAAAGGACTGGGATTTAGGCTTCACTTTTTTCCGCCTGAATGATTGAATGTTATCGTTCCAGATATTAGAAATTTATGGAGTTCACTGCGCGTACATGACGCACGCGACGCCATTTTGAATACTAATTACTATCGTGCGCACACCCGTGCGCACGCGACGCCATTTTGAATACTAATTATACGCTGGATAGGCATGTTAAGCTACTTGTGTTGCTTGAAAATTATAAAACTATTAACTATGGCCTTATCTATAAGATGTAAAAACAATGCTTTCCACCACCTATAGCACTTCCTAGCTACTTTGTTGGCTGTAAGAATTTGATTGGAGTTATTGTATCTAGGAATGGCCTCAGGTTGCATTTCCTCTTTCTCCTTATATACACCTGCCGTCTTTGTTCTCCTTTTAACCTTTTTGTTACCATTAGCACTTACTGTTTGAACTACCGCTCGTTCCCAGGAGCTTAGTAAACCTATTAGACTATAAAAGGGGTAAAATTCACACTTATTTACCATTATCATGATAATTGACATACCTGAGTTTATATACATGTGAATCTATAAGAAATTAGGTGTACGAATGGTGTTCTTTTTGTTTTTGTATATGGAGGTGCTATGCGGTGATAAAATACTTACTATCGAAAATGTATAGCACTTATAAGTTAAAGACGCATTTTCCATTCCCTATTAGCATTAGGGCGTAATAAATGTTTCATATTATTCATATCATGATCGTGATATAGTCGTGACCAAATTATGTTAGACGGTGGGATTTTTTCTGTTCACTTATTGCAGAGTTACATAATTATTGGCGTTCGGCTATCACACCGTTCATTTTGTGGTATTCACGACATTTGCAATAAAAATGTTTTTATAGGCTTAATTGTCGTTTACTTAAATCCGCGCGCAGAAGAATATTGATGAAATGTGAGTAGTAGATTGGGTTGTGAGATATTTCCTGGTGTTTTAGACACATCGAAAATGGTCGACATCTTAATTCTATGTTTCAATGATTGCAAGATGGTTGAAACACAGAATTTAATTTTGTATTTTCAAAGTTACTCTGTTGGCAACCATGATTTTTTTGAATCTAGTTTTACCATTATATAAGAAAGCATAATACTATAATAATTGTTAAATAATTTATTAAGACTAAAAAATAATGTAAAGACTATTAAATAATATACAGACTATATTGTAGGATTACAGTTAGCTTAATTCATAACAGAACAGTTCTACAGTTCGTTTTCAACTATTAACATGTACTCTTTAGTTCAGTCATTAATGCTGAGTTGTTTGTACCTTTGTATGCATTATCGCTTGATTGCAACACAATTTCCTGAAGAAAGGATAAGGCCACAACCATGCCACCTGGGTAGGAAACGTTGAAAACGTAGTATGCGGATATGACATCTATCAGAGCGTTGATCACATCAGTACCTGGGCATTCAACAAACACTTGATTCTCCCAATAATCATTCACTGGTCTAGGCTGTACTGTAGCAACTGGTTGTGCTATGCAAGTTGCTGATTCTTTAATTATTGAAACCTTCAGAAATGTATTGTCTTTGTTATTGTCATGGTTATTTGCTAATGCTCTTTCTGCCTCTAAGATTCTATTGCGGCCAGATTTTTGCTTAATCCAAGAGAGCTAGCTTGTAGCATTACAAAATGTCCAGGCAGTCTCCCAGTCTTCACGTAGTTTTACACAACAGTCAACTGCCGAGTCTTTCCTTATAATAACTCAAATAAAGGTTTCAATAATTAAAAATATATATATTTGCATAGCATGGCTAGTTTCTAATGTCTAGCTTCACCACTGAGAGTGTTTGTGAGAATGTTTTGCAAGTGCCATTTACTGCGGGACATTTAATGTTGTGCAAGTGCTCTGACCCCAGACCTCATACTGTATTCTATGTTGGATGTGTAATCGTATTCTAGTTGTGTTTTACAGCAATATCTACATTGACACTCACAATACTTTTTCATAGCCCTCGTCAACAACGGAGAGTATGGTCCGGGACAAAATGGTCCAGTTTTGTGTACTGTGCGTTGGGTGCCCCGAGGATGTAGAAGTAACTTAACACTGCGGTTCGGTTGCGGTTCGTGCTGTTAGCGGGTGCAGTGTGTGCGGTTAGCGGGTGCGGTTCGTGCGGTAATCACACCCCAAACAGAAAAACCACTGCGTCGTTATTATGCGGAAAACGGACATGTTCCTATATGGATTAATTTGTTTACTAAATTACTACTTTCTCTAATAAACTGTATAACATACACAACTGAGATGAATTTATATTATGAATATAAAGAGAATGAGGTGTTGAGACGAAGTATAAACTCAGATCAACAAACGTGTCACCATGCAATATAAAGCCTACGGGTTTGCCGCATGATATTTGGGTGTTAGTAAACAAGCAACCGCAATGTGATAAGCGACACTTCTATAAATCTATTCAATCGCTCTACTATATTAATTCTACTTTGCCATAAAATATGACACAACGGTTGATAAAATAATAATAATATTTTAATCAACATTAATACCATAAATGGTACATATGATACAACAAATAGATAATAAAGAAATATGGTACAACAAAAATGATACCAAAATGGTACAACAAACAATTTAACACACAGCTACCAGTGATACATTATGCCAATATATAGATATACAAACTTTGATCGATTGCAAGGCATTCCATTCTTAGATTGTAAAAGTACCTTTACTTTGTACCTTACAAACAATCAAAGTTTGTTAAAATATCAAAACAGTACTTAGCTGTTATTGACATTGTCGATTTATCTTTCATCGACATGATGTGTATGAATAGATCCTGATTGCTGAGAAATCGACACGAATGGTTTACTTCGTAGAGGTTATGAAAGAAAGTAGCTCTGAGGTTATTAAATTTTGGATTGTTGCATTGCATTAAATAGTGTTGTTCATTTTCAACCCTAATTTAAATTACAGAATTTACATATTCTTTGATCGTATGGAGTATTAGTATATCGACCAGTTTCAACAGGTAATTTATGGGCTGATAACCTAAGTTTTGTCATTGCTTGACGATGTTTAACATTACTAACTTCAGAGATATATTTTTCGAAGTCTAGAGTTTTTTTGAATTTTTTGAAAGTTCTGAGCTTGCCTTGATTTCCACCTTGTTGAATCTGCTCTTTCCAAAAGTCAGCAAAGTGGTCTTTTAAATTATTTTTTAAATAATGGCAAAAATTTTCCAACTCTCTGAGGTATAATAAAATTTCTCAAATTACTCACTTTTATATCACACAAATTCAACAAATATGTTGTGAAGGACACTGGTTGTAAATTGAGATCCATACAGACATTCCCCGCTTCACCGACAAGAGTATCGTTAAAAGATGTGTTGTTGATACGCAACCAAAATTTTGCTATCATACTGGATATTTGTAAAATCAAAGGCATTCTCCCTAGTTCAGCATAGACGGCTAAATTTGTCGATTTTGAGTGAACTCCCAAAACTCGTTTGCAAAATTTTAAATGCATTTTCTAGATATCATTTGAGATTTTAAAAATCTTTCTTTTAAATTTCTCAAAAGAATCTACCTTACCTAAAAGATACGGTCCCCAAATTTCACAACCGTATAGTAAAATAGGAGCTATCACTGTTGAGAACAGCTTTAGAAGTGCTTTCACTGGGATCTTCTCCACGTTCGAAAAACTTTTAAAAACGCTATGGTAGGCCCGTAACGCTTTACTATGTGAAGATCTTAGAGCTTGTTTAAAATTTCCATTACAATGAATATTGATGCCCAAATAAGGATATGTTTCTACTTGTTCGTCAGGCTACCACTTCGACGGTGACTTTCTCTTCAATGTAGTCACATGATCAGCAAATTGCGCCAAAACGAATTATGACGTATTTAGCAAATAGCCAATCAGAAACGAAATGATATCATACACGATAACTCATTAGTGAAATTCACCAGACCACTGTGTTATAGCGATTATGGGGTAAACTATTATTCGTTATTAACCAGGAATTGTGGTACAAATAACCAGAATAGTGTTAAAAATATTTCACCAGGCAATTTTCACCAGACATTTTTTAGAGTGTATTACAAGTGAACTGACCAGTAAGATCTCCTTTGGTTCTACCGTTTAGGGTTATCAAATTATTACCAATACATAAGTCTATTAGAGATCTCCCATATGAATTTTCATGACTATCTTTTGAATAACGTTTTTCAATTGTAACTGGGATGTTGATTTCATTTGCAGGAAATGAGTCAGTAATAAGATCGTCAAGTGAACCTGCTCTTGCATTGAAATCTCCAGAAATAAGAATATTACCTAACCCTGAAAATTTATAAATTTTTTCTTGAAGACGTTCAAAGTGGTCAACGCCCATTCATATTTCCCGAGAAGAGTTTTGTGGGTGTATATAAGCTGTACATAAGTAAATATCCTGAGTCATATTGAAAAAGGATTTATCTAATTTCCACCAGACAAACTCTTCATCACTATCCTTATCTAAAATTTTAATGCCTTTCCTTAAACAAGACCTGACTAATATAGTTATTCCACCTGAACTTCTACGTGATACTTGGGCTAATTCTTTTCTGCATTTCGAAAAAGAATAAAAACCGGGGATATTAATATCTGTATGGTCATACGGCAGCCATGTTTCTACTAACGAAATTAAATCAAAATTTGTTATTTTTGAGATGAAATCTGTATCATTCAATTTTCCTGACAGACCTTCAATATTCCAAACATCAAATTTTAGGAACTTTTTTGCCATTATTTGAAATTAATTTTGAATGACGCTTTTGAAAGTGTATAGTTAAGCATGATTATGCACAGACCTAGGGTTATAAAAAGGTAATGGATGATACATTACCCTTTGTTGCTGCTGTTGGTTGAGAACACAATTGGATTGGAGCAGATGGTTTAGCATGTTTGTTACATTTTGAAGTTGCTGTTGTATTGCATCTGCAGGAGCACTAATAGTGGGAGTTACTGAGGTTGTTTTGAGTTTCTGCTGAGCCTCTTGTGGTTGGTCTTGCAAAGGAGATCTTCTTACTGGTGCTGTCATCTTGTGATTCTCTACTCGTTGTGTAGGTTTAAACGCAAATCTCATCTCCTTTTTGATGTTCTTCGCTAAATTTGGAATACCCAATTTCTTGTTTAGATGTTTAACATCATGAAAATAGTTGTATTCTCTAAGATTTCCATTGTAAACATGAAACACGTTGGGAATGTCTTTAATTTTCTCATGTATATCATTGTTAGCGTCAGCTACATAGCCATCAATTGACAAGCTTTTTGTACGTTGTCGACAGGCTTGCTACGAGCTTGTTAAGCCAGCAACTTGTCAACAAGATGTGCGATTTTTACATGCGTAGATAAACCTAGTAACTTTTTGTCATATGCGTATCAGTTTAAAAGCCTATAGAAAAGGGTTTATATAGCATGCAGCAACTTCCGAAGTCAACAACGTATTAATCGATAAATATTTTTTTAATTATTATTGTAAGCGCATACCTTTCCGTTTGCAAGTCAGACTTTGTCGCATCTTCCCGTGTATCGTAATTACGTGTATATGTAAGAGAGAGCTGGGCTTATACGGCATTAAACTCCCAAGGTTATAAACATATGATAATAAAGAATCGTAGGATGCGACAGCTCAATAGTGCCGGTTTTGGCACGTAGCTTTACAATCGTAAACCTTGAAAACATTACAGTAAAACAAAGTCGGACCTAGTTTGCTTACTCTGCTCTGCGTATAAAGGAAGTTGTAAAAAAGCAATTAGACGTTTGATAATCCAAGTCAAGTTAAGCTTTAATAGTTAAATAATGGATTTAGCTAAGATTATTTGACCTCACACATTTGTTATGGTAGTCAAATATATCAATATTTCTATTTACGCAAAGTACTTACTCTAGTGTGTCCAATGTGTATCAAATCCATCAATAATCTTTATTGTATTAATAAAAGGCTGTGTCAAACTCGGGTCTCAATCTCAGATCTCTCACTCCGCTTATATATAGCTTTCCGCACAATGTTTGCTTTGTTTTGCTAGCAAATCCCGTTGAAAAATACACCGTGCATCTTCGATCAAGTATACTGACAAATTTTTGTTTCGTAATCTGCATACTGTTTACAAGTTTGGAGTTATCGTCCCACATCTCCGAAATACCAAAATACTCATTAGCGCGCCTGGCAACGCTGGTAAATGCATGCGTTGAGAATAAATACAACTTAAGGTGGTTCCCTGCAGTTATTACTAAAACAAGGGGTGAAAATGTGCTTTCCCTATTGCAACACATATCTTCATGTTTGTGAAATATATAGTTGCTTTTTGGGTAATAACTATTAATATAAGTGTTATGTGTCCAACCTATGGGTTCTAAATATACCACAGTTGCGTTGCTCTGGTAACAACAGCGTATGAACTATAGTAGTCATATCCTATAAATTGGACAAAAAATAAAATTACTTGAATTTCCTTCGGTGAATTTTTTTTTTAATTTTCAAGTAAATTTGGAATACTAAGCGGAACATTATATAAAAATATTAAGGTATGTTGTAGGATAAGTTTTTTAGATATTTGCAAATTTCTGTTCTGAGAAAACTTATCTATAAATTTTTCTAAAATTTGGAAATATTAAAAAATGCGACTTGTAAATTCACTATACAAAAATTTAAAAAAATTCACCGAAGGAAATTAACATTAAAGCCATTAAGCCACGCACAAAACTTACGCGGCCAAACAGAATTTCATTTCGACAAGATCAGCATCTGTGCATGTCCATATCTTTCGCGTGGTGTTCTCGCGCGCCCGTCACCTCGAGTCACTGCTCCCTGGCTGTTTGTTTGAAGTGGTGTGCTATTGCCAGCAAAATTCGCTTTGTTCTCGTCACCCTTGGTTTATTGTATCCAAGATTGTTTGTCGGTGGTCTTGATAGAACTCCAATCAGCCCGTTTCTGCCGAATTTCTCGAAAAGATTTCGTAAATCCGTGTAGCTCAAGCCACTGCCGGCGATTTTCTCGACCATGCTCTTGCTGATTGTTCCACCGTTTTGATCGTACAGTTTGGTTTTGAATGTTTGGACAAGTTCGTGTCGTTTGTCTAGATAAAGACTGTCCTAGTATGCTTCGTCAAATGGGATAGGTTTACAATGGGTTATCAGATCCATTTCCGAAAGATTAAGCCTTGAGGAGAACAGTATTCGACGAAGAGCTTTCACATCCTCGAGCGCGTCGTGGGCATCGAAGTGTTGATCAAACAAAGCCATGTAAACAGCAGACTGGTTTAATGGACAATTATTTCCATTTTGATCTTTCAAAATCGACTGTGTCGCTAAATACTCGAATAATGAAAGACTATCACCAAAGCAAATGCCCAGGGATTGAAATTTCGATATAATACTGCTGTTGCTGTTGTGTAGTATGACTGGGACATCGAATCGCTTGGCATTGTGCCCAACAAGAACTGTACGGACATGGTTTACTGTCAATTTCTGGCATTCACGAACCGAATCTTCCACGTACAGTAGTTGATAAAAAGAGATAAAGCTTCATCACAGGTGAGTGCTAATACAGGATTTGTTTCTTTATATAGTACTCGCTTGCCGTCAACAATATTTATTGAAAGGTTGTTAACTCTAGATGCGTATTTATCGATATCTTTATTTGGCAAAATGTACTCGGTAAATGACGCTAGACCTGATTGATTTATAGCTGCCAACTGACATAGTTCTGCATCTTTGCCTGTCGCATTTGTCTCGGTGTCAAATATAATTATGTTATAGAATACAGCAGCATCGTTGTATGGTATTGCAGAACATTGTGGTCTTGGGGTATAGGGTGGGACAATTTCTTCATAAGAAGCAAGTGTGTGAGCTGGTATGTCAGTGCACAAAAGATCTTCACTTGTGATGTTAGGTAAAGTGAGCCCAATGTTCTTCTCGTAGGTTTTACTCTCCCTCTTTTCATTTGACAAAACACCATGTATTCGCCTGGTGTGAATTTCATTTCTTCGCTTCTTAAATTTCAATGTTTTCTTCCGGTTAGTGTTACTGTCTCTTTTTCTTTTCATTTCATTCACATATGCTACACAGTTAGTACCAGGTTCAATACCCAATGTTCTACAGACATACCCATAACCGACATTGGTTTGTGCCACTGCGCATGCCACACGGAAATCATTACTCTCACTCCCACCATAGAATCGAATTTTGGGGGGTTTTGATCCAACTGTGCTGTTAAATGACTCGTTTCTTTGAGAGTTGGCAATAGGAGCAAGCTTTTCCACCATAACATCGGTATGATACTGACTGAAAATCTCTCCTAGAGCTTTCTTCAATTCAATTCGTCACCATGAAGGTCTTTCCCATAAGGAAGATAAGCGTGCTTGTACATAGCTGGCTCCTGTTTCCATCGACACCATGAGTCACTGCAGTCAGTGTGGATTCCAAAGGCATGGGGTATTATGCACTTTAATGATGCTTGCATTGATTTTGGATCATTCTTGTTTTGGTTGACAGCAACTGAGAAGCATTTCACGAGATAGTCAATTACTTTCGTTGACAATGATGAGCATTCAGGAAATCTTTTCATTTTGGCAAGATTGTGCAGTCTAGTTGTAAGTGATCGTTTGATATGAATTATGTCACTAAATTTCTCTACGGCATAGGGTACTTGTGCATGTATGAAACTTTCAGTTGTTGAGTCATCATCTCCAGTGTAGGTTGAGTACTTAGCATTGTGTTTTGTAATGTTATTAAAAAGTTCAACAGCAGATGTAGGTTCCATAGCTTTTGATGAACCACTGTGATTTTTTCGGCAGTCATGTTTAGGTGGAGTTGTGTTCTGTTTCTTGGCATGGTCGCAAGTCCTACATGTCTTTGTCTTTGTTGCATAATCCATTATTTTGCCTGTGTGTAAGCTCATTACTGCTGCCTGGCCAGTGTTTGAGTTAAAGCCTTTGCCTCGTTTCTGCCAAACCATGTCATAGGAGCATGATATCGGTACAAGATTATTTTCATCTGGTGTTTCCCCAATTTCAATAGCATGTTGTTTTTCTCTTTCTATAGCATCAACACATGTGCATTGGGCTACTGCTTCGACTGCTTTACCAGCTTCTCGCTCTCTGCTTTTGAATGATGAACGACTCATGGTTGGGACATTCATAACCGACAAGATGCCATTCAAATGTGTTTGACCAATTCCAGTGTGAAGACTGGCTAAACCTGCCTTTGTGTTGATGTCATATGCCATTGGACCTGCAAAACCAGACTTGTGAGCAAGTGAGGTTTCAACGATATTGGTTTGACCACAAAACTGACATTGAACATTTAATTTGCAAGCGAGACCATATAACTTTTCATGTTGTACATTGCTCAATGACAGTGGCCCTTGAAAATAATAGAGTATTTTTATAATTATTGTGTATTTTACAGATTTTATTATGTAATTTAGTGATAAAATTATAGTATATGTACAAGCTTAAATAGCTGTTGAGTGAGCCTTGAATATATACACTACATGGTTTTAATATAATTATATAATAACAAACATAGTCTAAAATTATAGTACAGAATATGTGCCGTATTTGAAGACAATAAATTGAATGCTTTCCTTTCCGGCTGCCTTGTTTACCTTTCTTGCAAAGTTTACAACTCTCCAATCCTTGTCTCAGTGCGTTCATGTCAACAACTCGGCTTCCATGGGGTAAATTTTCTTTTATTTCTTGTTTTGCCTAATGCCAAATCATGGAGTTCATCATATTTTATTTGTAAAGAGACCTAGATGATTTTACAGTAAGAAAAACGTGCCAGTATGTGCGTTGCCTACCGTGCTTGCTCTTGTATTTATCGCGATGTCATTCGTCGGTGCTAACTCTTCGTTCTCCTCAACCTCGCTCAATATTTCTTTCTTTCTCCATGCCTGAAGCCCTTCATCTAATATTTCGTTATTTACTCGATTTCTTGCAGATATTTTACCGAATTTTCCGGACGACAGACGATTATTAAATCGTGCTGCCATGTTTGTTTTCTAAATTGTTATCTATCGGCATTTAAAAATCCCGCGCTGTCCCGCTCGCGCGAACTTTTCCCGCAACACGCGAACTTTTCCCGCACACCTGAATCTGTCCCGCATTGCTTTTTCTTTACCAGTCTTATGCCTTAATAAGTGCAGGGAGCCACCTTAAAGCTATCAGTATATCACTGAGAGATTTATGGGTCGAATATTTCTTCAATATGAGATTTTCAACGAGATTTTCCCAGTGGGGACTAGTCTCCGGAAAAGATATGTGTTATTGTATTTGATATCTTCGCTTGAATAGTTAAAAGCAAATCTAGAGGTATGAATTTTGCCATATACATTATCGTTGATTATTCTGAATTGTAACTCGCAGTGATATATAGAACATATCATATGGTGATAGACAATACTCACAATTATATATCCTTACGCTACGTATACGCTAACCCGAATAACAACTTCCGTACAGTATTTGTATTACGTGCGGCAGCCATTCTTAGCCGTGTTTATTGCACTACCTTATGTAATCGTCTGCAATACTATATACCGTATCTACCTCGCATTTTCAAGCTATACAAATTACAGTAAACGGCGGAGATACGTACTCAATCATATATATACGCCGCTACTACGCTTGCTCCCTCAAACAAACATGATATTGTCTGTCAATCTATTTACAAATATTTTAATTGACTGTCTATAATATAATATAACAGGTATATGTCAATATGGTAAGAATTATTGCTTCAAGAGTCAGCTTACATTGCATTGTGAAACAAGCTGCATTACTTTTGCACGTCCGTCTATATCAAAACTTTGCCGAACAGTACTTCTATTGACCCAGACACCATTCGAGAAAAACAACTAGTTATTGGGAGATTTGCTTTTAATTTTTGTGTTTACCTTCAACTAAGCTATTTGTGTGGTAAAATTGTGCAATAATTAGCTATGGTAAAATACTTGCTTCGTTAAAGCACACTATTAAGCTTTACAAACAAATACGACCACTATTTTTTTAGGCTGGTTGCAATATACATGAAATTGTAAAAAATAAAAGAAAACACCAAAATGGCAATGACAAAGTTGGAAATTAAACTGCTAAAATATATCTTATGATATGCTGATTTCTGAATACTAATTTGCCCACGGAAAATTCCGACTTTGCAAGTCGTATTGTTTTCGTGTTCCGCCGTGAGTTGAGGTCAAACCTCAACACGCCCACACAAGCGCGGGCATATATCGTTGTTCTAATCTTTGAGTCCTGAGGACAAGGTGAACCATACAGAAATATACCTTGTTTCGCCAGCTCCAAATATACACTACCTGTCTAAACATGTATATTAGGACAACCTGACAGCTTGATATATATATAACACATATAACATAGTATATATTGAATGCCAATAGACAGGTGTCTCGTAATTATGTCTATTTAAGCCATGCATATCCAACACTCTCCCCTTAACAATTAAAATCGTCTGCCATTTAGACAGAGTAAAATAGGAATGAAATGAAAATAGGGTGAAATGAGCAAATTGTCTTAATGGGTTAAAAAGAGGCATAGGCAACGTGCCAAGGTACATTTTTATAATTTTGATAAATGCTCCCTCAATCTAGAGCTAAAAAGTTCGACCATCACATTCACGTCTCCCAAAGCTCTGTGACGATCCGCAAATTTTTTCCAGCGCAAAAATGCTCATGAAGTCCATCCATACCCAACCTGGGTATATTCAGGTCTTCCAAACCCTCCTCTCGCAGTTGTTCGCACAACACAAATGTGTCCGCAAAGCCCAATTTTGCGTACTTCATGCGGTAGTAATGTGCAACATATCGCTCCACATTCCTCATCAAAATCTTGAAGTCAAATTTGAAACCTCCATGCGCGCACAATACTGGGCGAACTTTCTCTTTTATACCCTTTCTCTTATTTTTGTTATCCATCTTCATTGTCAGGTTGCTAATCCACTTCATCATGCAACGAAACACAACGGGAAAATAATTGAAGAATCATAATGTTGATCTGGGTATTGTCACAGAAACGTGGCTTAAATCTACCATTCCTAATCAGGCAGTATGCCCTGACGGTCTTTCAGTAATACGAAAAGACAGGCTTTATGATAGACAGGGAGGTGGAGTTGCTGTTTTCTGTAGAAATGACTGGCAACTCGAGAGGCTAGAATAATTTTCGAATCCTATTGAATGTTTGTGGACTAAAATAACTACTGATAATTCTGTATTCTATGTAGTGGCACTATATCATCCTCCTTCTTCTGAGTACCTCCCTGATGACCTGCTTGACGTCCTGATTGATTCATGTGAACGCCTACTATCATCAGTGCCCGATGCAAAATTAATTATTGCTGTGAACATAAACCAATTAGAGATAAAGACATTGCTGAATTATCATTCTTTAGCTCAGATTGTGAAGGTTCCAACTCGTGGTCAAAAGATTCTCGATGTGTTTATAACGAATGTGCCCAATTATTGGGAAAAGGCCAAAGCGGTAAAAGGCCTTGTGCGATCTGATCATTTGGCTGTTTTGCTTAAACCTGTGGTAAAGAAAAAAGCCATAAGAAAAACGGTAGAGTTTCGTGACTTGAGACAGCATAATAAGTTAAGGATGTCACAAAAAGTGGAGGATGTTCAATGGGATCAATGGGAGGATGTTCAATGGGATCCTCCTCACCATCACCAGTGGTACAACTTGTCCAAGCGAAATGATATATGCTTTTTATAAATAACAAGATATGGCCAATCTTTGACGAATGTTTTCCAATCATTAAAACTCGAGTATCTAGTAGAGACCCCCCTTTCTTCTCTCCGACAGTTAAACATCTTTTAAAGTTAAGGAAAAATGCTATTCGCGAGAAAGACAGTGAAAGAAATCGTGTACTGCAAGAAAGAGTTAACTGTCTTATCCGCGAGAACCAGCTTAAAGCGGTAAAACAAGAAAATAAGAACCAAAACTGTGGGTCAAAAAGATGGTGGTCATTAGTCAACAATATAACAAAATAGCATTTATCAAAAATTGGCTCAATTTCATCAACAATGCACTGAGGTATGCCATTCTTGTGTTGATATGACTCTTTCTCCCTCTTGTAGCCGCACCAACTGTCGTCACCATCAGAGCAAAGATGATGCTGTGGAAGCCACATGAAATAATGTTGCTTTAATAGCTGTGGCCATTTTGTTAACATCATCCAAGTTCTTTCTTACTGCAAGGCCATAATAGTTTTGTAAAATATCAATTTTCCCATCAGTTAGTCTTCCTTTACCCCCAAATCCTTTGCCGTCACTCAATTTCACACCTTTCTTTGTGCTTTTTAACTTTTGCAGCCGACTTCCCACTCTCTCTTGTACATGCCCAATGCATTCCAGTTTATTTGGGATGCAATCATCTCCATAGGGCTTGCTCTCTGTAATTGCACTATATGTGGACGAGTCGCCATCACCAAGCATGTCCTTGTACCGTAGACCCCTTGTTACATAGGATCTCTCAAAAATTCGCAGTGCTCCAGCTGTTTCCATACTGTTGGCACTTCCAGTGTGGTTGATCTGACAAATGTGATTTATTTTCCACTCTTGATACTTTGGATAATTTACCTTCTTTTGCCACTTTTGACATGCTTGACATTTATCTGACAATATTTCTACATCTAGACATTTTTTTGTATCTAATGAGATGGCGGTTACGACACCATTATGTCACACATGACGTCGCCTTTGCCAAGTTCCTTCGAGGGAAATTCCACATTCACCTGCCTCATTATCGCAAGCCTGTTTAACAGTCATAGCATTATTCGCCATACTGTCAATTGCCAACTGTTTAACAACAGGCAACAGCTTTTTGTTTTGTAGCTTTGTAAAGTTCCGGCTTGTTGGCGGTGGTGGCATGTTCATTACTTTGGCAAATGTTACCATAGCTTTATGTCCCCGACCAATTTCTCTAAATGCCAAGACAGCCCTCACATTAATTTCATATGAATGCCCCTGTTTTTTTATGTATAAAAGCAGTACTTCCATTCACATTCCATACTGTTGCATTGAAGAACTATGTAGTGAGAAAAGCCATTCTTCTTCTTCATATCAACATGGCAGGTCATGTTGTTCCCACATTCAGGGCATCTCAGAATTTCATTAAACACATTAAAAAGGACTCACATGCCAAGTCCATAAATATTGTACCTTCTTTAACTGAGTCCGTGAGAGCAGGATTTTCGCAAAACTTTTTTACTTACATCGCCTATTTTCATCCCAGAAGGCCCAGGGTTTTCGTTGTTACATGGTTCGCAATCTTTGAATTTTTTGGTGTTCTTGCACGGCGGCATTCTTGCCTTTTTTCTCTTTCTATTGCGGTTATTTGCCATATTTTATCGAAAATTGCAAGCAATTTAACAAAATATAACAATATCCAACGTAAAAATTTCACAAAAGTAATTACAAATTCTAAATCTACAATATTTAAACTACCCAAAACACACAAAAAGTTTTTTTGAAAAAATGACCAGACAAAGGGATACGACCACCTTAACTTTTTTTTTTCAATTTTAAAGATAATAAAGTGAAAATATCATTTTCTGAAAGGGAAAGGTGAAGTAAAATGACCTATGCAAAAAAGTTTTCACAAAGTCACTAATTACACTAATTATCCAACATGGCGGCCGCTAATTAGGCCATAATTGCCTAGCGGCGCAAACATCATATCTCATGAACCAATGAAACATCATATCTCATGAGGGCGTTCGTCACTATATTATGTATTTCCACGACGTTAATTGTCCGAGTCAAGTAAATTATTTATGTCAGTTTCGCTTAGTTGTTCGGTTGGTTCAGCATCACTTCTGCCATTGTCATACTCTAAATCCATATCATTATCGTTATCCATATCTGAGGGTTTTTCATGAGTGCGTAATAACTTCGCTCCTTGGTGTCGTTTCTTTTCTTTCTCAGTAGCTTGCAAATCGGACTTCTTCATTCTTTGTTTCTCTTTCACATCACAAGCTTGTTTTGTGTGCAGAACTTCCCCAGTGTCAACAGAGATGGCAAAAACCACACCAGTTAATGAGGTAAAGCCTCTTTTTGCCCATGTACCATCAAATGTGACAGCAACATCAAGGATATCATGAACTGCCTTATCAGGATGTTCAGCAAATACAAGCTGCCGAAGCCTCTGGCCAGCTTGCTTCATTTCTTCCTTTGCTTCTTCTTCAAGGGATCACATTATGTTTTCCACTTGCTTATAGTATGCAGGCTTTGAAATACATGCCAGTCTCCACTGAATGGTACACCGCTCGGCGATTAATATCTTGTGACCTTCCTTGACTAGCTGTGTTGATTGACGTGCTAAAATTACTGGATGCATTACAGGAATTGCACTCCAAATAAAACTCTGACATCAGACCTGCACGTTTATCGGTAACTTCTTCAATAGTCATATTTCTTTCAAAAAGATGAAAATAATTAATAATCTAAAAATGGAACTGGGTATCATCTCAGGAATAAATCATTAAAAGCTACAAACAATAAACAATTAGCAAACTGTAAGGAGTAAATGATGCAAAATACTTCTAAATCATGAAAAATATTTTAGATTTATACATAAAACCTAAACCAGATGGTTAGTGCTTTAAAAGATAAAAAAATATAAAAGGGGAATACCTTCTCCACATACGTGTTGTATGGACGATACAGCTTCAATAGAATGCTACACAACAAACATCAAATCGTAAATAGACAGCATCAAACTTGAGCACACCAATATATTTGTATAAAAATCAAAGAGTCTGACTGATGATAACTAAACAGTTTGAAATTTTTCGAGAGACATCTATTACTGCCGTTGCTATGGTGGTAATGACGTTTCAAGATGGCAATTTGGGTTTAAATTGCTTTGACCGAGAACTTCCGAGGCACCAAAAATTTGTCATACATATTGTGATTTCTATTTGAATACACATAAGTTAAACATGTTATAATTTTCTGAAGAATTTCTGATGACGATAAAACAACGAGGGGTTCCGACAAGCCGGCATTGTGTTTCAAGATGCCAGAACTTGCACTTAACCGCGTGTAATTTGAATATCACTAATTGGAATTGAATAGCGAAAGTCATTGTTGTACATGGGTGAACACATTGTAGTTTTACGATATTGCCCAAACGCGTTTATGCTGAGCTTGTAAGAAACAGGCTTTAACGACAGGACAGGCCTGATTTTGTACGTCTCTAAACGAAAGAGGGATTATATATAAATATCGCACACCAAACAGTATTTGTCATATACACAGCAATGGAGTGCTTTCATGGATTGCCAGCGTCCACGGTTTCTACAAAAAAGGAAAATTTTGGTTTTGCAACAAAAATAAGCTTAAAAGTTATGAATTACTTTGCCCTAATCAAGATCGCTCGTTGTACGAAACGGCTATGATGATGTGGAAAGCGAATGGACCAATTCATCCGGTGTGCGATACCCACCAAGGACCAGCCAGGATGAAAGTCGTCAAATATGTCAATGAACGCAACATTGGAAGGGACCGTAAGAACCCATGTAACTTCGGGGTGACAGACTTGAGCTATCAAAACCCAAGTGCGAGCACGGATTGAGTTGTTGCGTACAGAAAGTCAAAAAGGAAGGGGGAAATCAAGGCCGCCTTTTCTTCTGTCGCCCAAACGGATAGAGAAAAATCGTGTGGCTTTTTTTGAATTGAAATTTGAACTGGAAAACCCGTTCAACCAACATCATTTTCCTCACGTTGAAAGAGTTGGTGTATTGCAGAGCAATCCATCGCTGTACACATACGTGGTTGCTGAAACTGGACTTACCTTTACTAGTGCACGGGAAAGTCTACATGATGCCTATGTTGAATATATTGGGGACTTACCTATTTCTTCACTTACGAAGGCTGTGGAGAAACTGTCACTGATAGACTATGAAGAGACCATCATTAATCTATTTAAAACATTGTTATAATAACCCGAACAGAACAGAACACTTAATATAACCTAGTGAGTGAGTGACATTTTGTGCAAATACTTTATAACATGTAACCTAGTGAGTGAAATTTTGTGTTCAAACATTTTAATATGTGACCATAGTGCAGAGTGAATTATTGTGTAAACTTGCCATAGTGGTGCTATAAATAAATTACAACTGTGTTTCCTTCATTTGAAATAAAGTCACCTCTTCTTCATCATCTCCTACATGCCTCAGCGTACAGAGTTCCGTAGGCATGTGACGGGCAATGCGGTGCCTCTGTTGTGAACGCACACATTGCCAACAACATTATCACTGGCAGAATGGCAACCAGCCAAAACATTTTTTCGTCCCCAGAACGGTGATGGTTAGGGTTAGCGTTAGCGTTGTGCTTTTCGGTTTGCTTGCTACTTGTTTTGGTCCAGGTAGGGTTGTGCTTTTCGGTTTGCTTGTCACTTGTTTTGGTCCAGGTTGGGTTGTGCTTTATGGCATATATTTTTCTTTAGATCCGCTTGGTTTTGTCTTTCTCACCGGTTCCGTACCCACGTTGCAGTCATTCAGTATGACAGTCGTTCCAGCGTTAAGAGTGTAGTTTAATGGGTTGTCCCTCATATCGACTTCCTTGAACCCCTTTAACAACTTTAAGTCCTTTTCCATTAGCTCCGTTATTTTGTTGTTAGTCAGTATCAAAATATCATACTCTCCAATAATGCCTTTCAACCTGTGCGGAAAGTGTGTGAAACCTCCATTCGTGCAATTTATTAACTTGGCTTTTTTAGAACACTAGCAAGACCTCGGGCACGCCAAAACAGCCAAAAAATTCAACAAGAGGAAGACCAATGTAAAACAAAGCATTGTGATCAGTGAAGATCGAAGAATGCCTCAAAAGCGTGCTGTAATAAGACACCCTATTCATTTACCATACAACACTTGTCATGTTAACATGGGAAACTGCTTCGGACAGCCCCAAACACCTAGTATACTGTAGAACTGCGTGAAATTTTCAAACTCATTCGGTGTCTTTGTACCTGTTGCGGTGGACGAGTTTTGATATATAAATCAGAACTCGATGGAAAAGAGGAAGGAAACGCTTATCAACAAAATTTACTACAACCCCATGCACGAAGCTAGTTTTGGTGGTTTAGAAAAACTTTATCGTGCAGCGAGGGCAACAAAAAACAACATAAATATTAGTCGAAATGACGTGCGTGAATGGTTACACTTGCAAGAGACATACACTTTACACAAGCCGTTCTTTCAGAATGATAACTAGATTTTTACGTGTTTTTATTGACTGTTTTAGTAAATATGCCTGAGTTAGGCTCATAAAGAATAAGACAGGCCCAGATAGTCGTTACGCGCGCTTTTCGTGTCATTTTAGAAGAAGGTCGATTGCCCAACTATCTTCATACAGATCAAGGTACATAATTTTTGAATGCACAATTTCGAAATCTCATGCGACAATACAGCGTACAGTTTTTTACCACTAACAGTGAGACCAAAGCTAGTATAGCTGAAAGATTTATAAGAACATTAAAGCAAAAAATATATAGTTATTTCACGGCAAAAAAACACTGTCCGTTGTATTGACGCACTGCAGGATATAGCATATGCGTACAGTCATACTTTTCACCGTTCGATCAAGGAAATACCCGCCAATGTGTCCAGGTAGAATGAATTCCAAGTCAGGCAAACGTTTTATGGAAGGAAATAAGCAAAGGCCAAATTCAAGTTCAATGTAGGTGATCTAGTAAAAATAAGTAAGAGCGGCGTTATTAAAAGGATCTTTTCGGCAAACATGCTACCGATCAGTCTGCGTCGCAGCTTTTAGCTTATGCTCGCGAATGAAATTCTGCATATGTTTCCCAATGGCATTGAAAGGAATATCGGTATTTTTAAAAATGGGGCACATTTCTGCGACTTTTTCTTTTTTTGCAGTCAGGCACCCTTATATCGCATTCATCTACATTGAAAATGTTACCGCTCTCAATATCATTAAGTAATTCGGGAATTGTTAATGTTGTTCTAACATCTAATCGTTGTTCGTAGGTGGCGAGAAACGCTTGCATCTCTTCAGTTTTACGAAAGTTACGATACTCGCATTCCCAAATTTGTACAACCTTAAAACTGCTATCCTTAATATCGTACTTTATGAACAGTCCTTTCAAAAAGAACCTCCATTGGAACCCCACAACGTTCGTTATATATATGGGTATTCATCGTGCACCTATGGCCGTGCCAGTAACAGCCCTGAAATTCAAACACAGTTTTATTTTGCAAGTCAAATCCATCAACCGGATATCTACCTATAAAATTTTCTCTGTGATTATGGGCGCGGACAATATTAAGTCCATCGCGGTGAGCTAAAAAGTCTAACCATTCAGTACTCCACTTAGTGTAGTAGCCCCGCCGTTTGAAATTATTTTCCTTTTTTCGCCTAACAATATAACCGCACAGCATATTTTGGGCTAACGCCCAAAGATACAAAGCGTTTCCATCGCCCCTCCCCCGAAGCTCCTCCCACAATCTTGTTTTTGAAAGTATAGTAGAAATCCTTATCCTGTTCTCGAAATAAACTGAAAAACGTGTAGGGTTCTATCCCAGAAAACCTATATTTCATCACCAAACCAGGTACAGAAATTCCGTCTTTAAATAGATCTAACCCTTTTGCCTGGTAGAACTCGAACATTTTTTCTATGGCTTCAACAAATGGTTCAACGTCAAGATTGTTGTACCAAATCAAGTAGTTGTGAAAACTTTCCATGTTTTACTCGCGCCATATAGCAGAACAGTACTAGAATTTCTGAAAGCGCTAAAAAATGCCTCGTATGGAGGAAGACGGTCAAACTCTAACTTTTCGACATTGTGAAACCACTCGTACGGAAAAACCTTTTTGGGCACTGCAACCGCACGCTTTCAAAAATTCATCATAACTGTATCCCGGCGAACTGTATCCCGGCGCGAGGTAGTTGCAAATATCCACAAATTTTTAAGGCGTTGTTATTATTTTAAACACATATATGCGTTATTTCGTTTCACTACGAAATCAATTCCATTTGTTTCTAGATCTCCCTCTGACTCAACACTTTGGAGTTCCTTAAAGAAACACTTTCGAATAACATTTATATCGTAACGAGACGAATTAAAACCTATGGCGGGTAATTCCAAAAGGCAAAAATCAAAAATCATCCTTGGGTAAATTTCGAATCATCATTTCCAATTGAGAAAATACATCTTCATACTTTTCTCGAAGAAGACTACCAGCTCATGTCACTTATCTCAAATAAATAAGCCGAAAAATCACTAACTAGCTGTTTTTCATCTCCTGCGGTTACGAAACATTTGGCGCTTTCGTAACCAGGAACGTTGCTTGCAACCGAAATCGAAGCAGGTACATGCTCCGAAAGCCATTGAAGCTACCTATCGTCTGACTCGTTAGAAATATCAACTTGAAAACTTTCCACATCCCAGGTAGAAAAATAAGAGTGAAATTTGTCGCTTGGTTCAAATTTAAATTCAAATTCAAAACCTAGATCTTCAAGCTCCTCAAATACCGTCTTTTTTACTCGAAAAGTGCCACTCAGGGATTTATGTTTCACATTGGCATCGCAAGTGCGTTCGTGTCTATCTAATCGGTAAGGTGTGTTAAAAATTTTATCACATTTGGTGGATGCAAAACAGTCACAGTAAGCTTTAATATCTTTAATAAAACTGAAATGATTTTTGTAAAGATTCACGTACATTTGAGGGAAATCCTTCACAGAACGCTGAATACAAAATGCCTGACCGTTCTCGTCAATTGAATACACTTCAATGGACACTTGGAAAAGTTCCTCCGCAATGTACAAATCACTTATATCTTCCCGGTCAAAATCCACCCGAGCCAGGCTGATTTTCTGGAGATACAGCTTGAAAAGTGCGTTTGCTCCCCTTCATGCAAAGCGAAGCACCGAAACAAACAGAGATTGTCGTTATAAGCTTGTCGAATGTCGATCCCTGACTAAACTTATAATCAACTGATTTACGGTTATGTAATGTGGTAATTCTGTACCAGAACGGCAGAACCGATGGGAAAATTAAGCCTAGTGACTGTAACTAAAGTTTGAACTAGTTGAACAAATACCCATTTGCTATCAGGTCGCTGATTTCTCACCCATTCTAAAATATCTAAGGTACGCAGGACCTCTATAAAGTCCCTAAAACTCGCATTATCATGTATTAACATAGGCCTATCAAGCATGGTGGTGTTATTTGAGGCATAGAAAAACTCAGTTCACCAGTTTCTATATTTCGTAAAACAAAACTGTAATTTAAATTGATTTTAAAAGAGTTACGCTGTTGACGGTAAATATTTCTCAGTTCATCAGTTGGCACTGATCAAACGAAAAGTTATCATTTATTCTAAAATTATAAACATCTTGCCTTGGATCGAGGCGGTGTCCAGCGTTGATAGTGGCTTTGTTTCGACGTAGTAGTTCTTCAAGCTGATCGATATCACCATCGTCATTTACATGATCATCATCATCATCTTGTGATGAGTCGTTCTCGCTTCGTTAGGTGGATCGTCAGGTTGTTGCATTGGCTGAGTTGTGGGTTCCAGGTGTAATTGTTCTCCACTGCTCTCCTGCTCGCCAGAAGGACCAGCTCCAGTTTGGTCCACTTTGTGCCGCTTGTTTGTCGTCTGCTCGCGTGTGTCATCTAGAAAATTGAAAAGTACATTTCAGTTCAGTTTAGAAAATCAAAATTACATTTCAGTTCAGTTCAGTCGCAGTTTGAAGAATATTTCACTGACTTACCATTCTCTCTTATTTTGGCGTCCATCGGATGCTGACCAGTGCTCTGGGCGCTTATGCCTTGAAAGACCGGACAAATGGCGGTACACTTTTTGGCATTGTTCACAACGATAACCTAGGGCGATTACAATAAAGTTAATAAAATTTCATGTTATAAAAAAAGGAAAGTAAAGCAACAATAAAAAAAAGCATCTCAAAACAGTAATATATGATAAAATGACTTTGATAATGTTAAACATACATGAAGACGTAAGCAGGGGATTGCTCACGCTTTGTGTATTGATTTGAATATTAAACAAATATTGGATGAGGCTGAGCATGATATCAAGAATTATTCAGACCGAGGTTAATGTTATCTGCCGAAGCAAAGCTGAGGCCGACCGCGCTGGGAGACTTGGGTTCGACAGCGTCCAATAATAGTTTTTTTGATCGAAGACTCGAAGTTCGATCCAAAAATATTGACGCTGATGACGTCACCAGCGGAAGTAACGAGAAAACTCCTGGATATTTAACAGTTATTCTACGAACTCGAGTCGTATGAGCTGATAGCCGACGAGGCGCGATAGCGCCGAGTCGGCTATCAGTAATATACGACGAGAGTGAGTACTTTTCAAGTAAAACTTGAATTTCCTCTTCAGTTAATTGACCAAATCTGCCAGCCATTTTTCTACTTTTCTCTACTAGCAGGATATGTAAGAAATATTATATGAGCTCGAGTCGGATATTGGCTGATAGCCAACGAGGCGCTTCGCCGAGTTGGCTATCAGCCAATATCCGACGAGAGCGAATATAATATTTCACTTATAATATAGCCTTGAGCTGGTAAACCATTCTATAAAATTAAACGAAAAATAAAATATGTTTTCATGTTTTGTTTTGTTTTTATGGCCAAATCAGGCAAATGCAAATTAAAAGCGATTATTTTGCGATACATGTTTACTTTTCGTAATTTCTTTTTAAGTATAAATTTTATACACATTTACATTTGGCTTACCGTCAAAAACCTTCATTCCAAATTTTGTTGCCTTTTTTGTGTTCTTAGGCGTGCTATTTTGAAGCAAAACTCCAATTTCTTCATCATTCATGCTTACAAATCTGGAAGCCATTTTGTTTTTTTCCCTACTAGTAGGATATTGCTCTACTAGTAGATATCACAAAATATCCTGTCTCGGTGGCAAAAGGTTGCTAAGACTGTGACTATTATCAGAAACAATCGACCGGAGAAACCTCTTACAGATGTTCTCGTGATGATTGCGTACAAACGCAAATAGTGACCACTTTTCACAATAAAAATGTAGCACCACTTTTGATTTCAAAATTTTGTTGCCTTCCCAGAATTGAGGTATATCAACCACACCCCGCATCAAAGGCATACTCCCATTGTCCAATTAAGGTCATAAGAGAAAATTCATATCAGCTACACTGTAATAGACTTAGCTATAGCGTTACCAATGTGGCTACAATTGGAATGAAAGGTTAATGATGGCTATTGAATTTTAAATATTTTAAATATTTTTCGCTTCAACTAAGATAGAGAATATGATAAACTTTCTGTATTGTGTAAGCGAAAGATAGGGAAAACGTTTTCGCACTTAAAGACATGTTCTATAGCTGAGTTGCCCCAGAGTATTTGCGGTAGTATTTATTGTTTTCAATTTTCAATAATTTCAATCAATGTTTGTTCATCTTGGTTTCCACAACCGAAGCTTCCACTTGCCCAAACTTTTTCATAAAAAGATGAAAGTCACTTAAATTGATTACAGTACAAGTGGGAACTCTTTCGTCCATGCGCTCTTTCGTCCATGCACACTTACAAAAGATTTCGTGTATACTTATATTCTATGAAAATATATATATTGTCACTGACAGTTTTCAGGAATCGGTTATTTCTCATATTTGCATACTACCATACATAACGGAAATTTTTCATAGTTCTTATGTATGAAGTCCTTGTCTTCATTTTTCATCAGTTACATGAATGTTTAGATCATACCAAATATGGATAAGTAGTTATTTCACTGCCCACGAATGTTGAAAGGAGCAATGTTATAGCTAAATGCGTAAATTGAAACAGAGAATAAGAAATACGAAAGATTACGAAAATATATTTCATCTCATGTTTGTATGTCGTTTATTTGTTATTATATTCTAGAGTATGTCAATATTTATATTATGTTGTTATGTTATGTTGTTATGGTTTAAAGTCCTTGACTATGGATGAAACGTTTCTTAAATGGGTTCAGATGTTGCTATATATTGCTATTATTTTCACAATATATATTTTGTAATATGTGTATTTTCTGTTACCAGTTAAAATTTCCTTTTTCAAATGTGTGTTGTATGTGAGTGTGTCAGTCCTTATATTCCTTTTCGTTGTACATGTACTTTGTTTCTCTCACAGACACGAGTTATTTTCTTTCCATTACATTGCCATTATGTGACTATTCAGTTGAGTTGTAATTATCTGTTCCAAAAATAAGCTTTAAACCAAAGCAAGACATAGACAGTGGTGATGGACACGTGTGAAGTAAAGAATTATTCCATCTGAACGAGTGTGGACTATACGACTGTGGCATGGTAGCCAGAAATATGTGCTGGTCCACTTACAGTTTGTTGCAGAAAATAATCTCTTGGAGTTGTAATAGACGAATGTTATGGTGGACGAACTTTAAGAACAAACACAACTTTACTCAATGATACATTTACTCAACGATGCGATGAAACCTCTGAATATTTAGAAGAACATGGCTGAAATCTCAAAAACTGTGATGCATTGGCAAACTCCAAATGCAAAAAATCTTCATAAGAGTGAAGCTCTTATTACAAACTGAGTGTTATTACAAACTTTCAGTCTTAATTCTATTCCAAAATTTGGACTTGTTTCGCTAATTACACTGACAAAGGGCAAGAATATTAGACAGTTAGACCAAGAAAATGTTATTGGTAGATCTATATGGTAATGAAATTTATCAGTACAAAGATAAAGTACATGTCGTAATAACATGTCGATTTTAATAATTAAATAGACTAATTTATTTGCGTCTATAGAGCACGTTAGTTTATTACGTTCTGTAATTGGTGGGTTTGGTAAAATCATTATGACCTCTCTATTAAGGCCCTTTCTCCAATAAGCCGCCCTCTCCAGTAAGTCCCTTTTCAACTTTCCTGAAGTAAATAGGCCTTCGTGGTTTAAGAAGGCTAGTAGGTTAATCCCCCCCCCCCATATAGGGACGGAAGTTTCCCGCCACATGACGTCATTTGCGTACATACGGAATTAGAAGTAATTAGTATATCGTGTGACGGCATCAAAATTGAGCCGTTTAACGCTCGTAAGTTCGTCCAAGCTGAAACAATGCGTGAAATTTTGGGTACGAAAGTCCAATCTGGACGACAAGAGGAAACGCTAAAGTACTTCCATACGCGTGCGTACAGAGCGTAATAATCAGAGATTTTTTTTAAATTTTGAACAAACTTTTTTATTAAACTTTGAGAATATAACATCTTTATTAAGTATAACTTTAAATAGTTCTCTTATTTAAGGAGGCTCCCTACAGTTTTAATTCTGTAGCACACAAATGTGCTCTAAGGTCCATTATTTGCTCATTTTGCAAGGTATGGTCACGAGACTTGGCCATCAGATTGCCACAATATTGCGGATTACGAAGAACAAAAAATGTTTATAAATATTTACGTTGCCATGGTAACAACGCGATTTAGAGATTGTCGTATTTTTATCTTCTTTCTTAATTTTTTGGATTTTCCTTCGGTAAAGCTTTTTTATTTTTTGTACACGAGCACCTAAAGTACAAAGTATTGAAATATGCGATTTTAAAAAAATTCCTCGGAGCCGAATTTTTTTAAATCTCAAAAAACGTTTTTTTGCAATAAAAAAATTCGGCTTCGAGGAATTTTTTTAAAATCGCATATTTTATGCATTTTGTGATTTCTGTATCGTAAGCAAATTTAAAAAAAAAATTACCGAAGGAAACAGGAGAAAAATGTATTTATAGTTTGTGTGTGACGTCAGAAATATCAGGATTTCATTTTTCACGCGAGACAAGCCCTCGAATACCCACGCGTGTGGACAACGAAATTTTGGCGCAATCGTGATTCGTGAACTCGCGATATAAACTATAAAAGGTTTGTTTATAACAAGGTTTGTTTAAAGGTTTGTTTATCCCCCGCGTGAACAAAATCCCGCGACACAGAATTAAAACTCTAGGGAGCCTCCTTAATAGTGTTTGTATATAGTTCCCTTATTGAGAATGTTTAATGATCCAATAGGAGAGGTAATTGAGAACGGGCCGGTATTCGGAAAGGCTTGAGCTTTCTTTCAGATAGAGTGATATATCGCATTAAGTAAAGCATAATCTAGTCTATATTTTGATCTGTTTTTTAACAAATATGTACGCGATAATTAGGTCAAGCCTAAGCGATTAATTAAACAATAAGAGCTTCACTGCGCATGCGTATAATTGAGGAGAGTTGCACATGTGTATAATTGCATTATCCATGCACCGCAACAGCATTATCCATGCAGCACATGCCGTATAGTAACATATAAGTAGAAACTTTATCAAAACTGAAATGTTATACAGCACTTACGTTGTCGTTGACAGATAGAGTACTTCTTTGTTCGAGTCGATGAGCAAACGCTCAAAGCAGTAAGTTAATGCTTGTGTTCTGTTTGAGCATGTGCTCTGAGTAAAATAAGTGAATGAGCAAGTACTCAATGAGTCCCTTAGAGCAGGTGCTCATCTGCTCATAAGTCCCGCTTGCAAAATCAGGCCAAACGGGCAGAAAGGCCAAACGGGCTATCATTTCCCGCACAAGGAGAAATTGTAATCTTAGAACAAAGCAATTAAAAAACATTATTGATGTTGCCTATGCATGCTGCGCTGTGGAATACCATTCTTGCTTTGTTCTAAGATTTTCAAAAACATGTTGGATACAATTTTTGTGAGATGAGCATTGTGCATGCGCAGTAATCGAGCGCTCTCACAGTTATTTTACATGCTCAAAACACATGCTCGATGGCCATAGGCGTACGAGCCGGGGGGGCTGAGGGGGCTGCAGCCCCCCCAGACTCGGTGAACCGTCAATTTTTCGGGCAAAATTTGGGCACAGAGTCAAACAATGAGACGATAAAAAGACCATAATATGGCATGAACATTTTTATTTCAGAGAAAAATCAAATTATAGCATGATATATTATTGTATAATAAAAGAGTTCGCAGTTTACGGTTTTGCTTAAAAGAGTTCGCAGTTTACGGTTTTGCTTATACTATAATACTAACGAGTAACGACATCACGCAATATGACATCAGAATATTCTAGATTTCAGAGTATTGATATTTGATATGATATATTAATTTTGTTACGCTTGCGTAAGCTCCACGCTTGCGTAATAAGCTTCACGCTTGCATAAGCTTGAACTATAAATAGCATATCAAGTAATTTCTGATTATGGACATTATATAATTACCTAAAATAGCTTTAGACGACTCTATAAAAGCGCGGCTAGCTCTGTAGCTCATACCCACAGCGTTGTTAATTGTTGTTTGGTATTAAGAAGTTTTAGCGTTTTAAGTATTATTAAAAAAACCTAAAATTCCTCGACTAAAATCGAGTCCCCTGAAACAAATCTTTACGAGAAAAAAGATAAACCCTACGAACCCAATGCTCCAGTGGTGTCAAATAGCGACCAGAACGGCCCTCGCCAACCAGTACTGGGCAAGTACAATCCCACCACGTTTGGCAATGATTCTTTCCAGAGAGATTTCCAAGCGGAGTGGTACAAACAGTACCCTTGGCTGAACTATTCGATTGACAATCACGAGGCGTCTTGTTTTGCATGTGAGCGATTTTCGAATGATGATTCTTTTCATTTCACCAACTGGAAGAAAACGGAGCGACTGAAGAAACACCATGTGAGCGTAAACCATGGAGTAGCCATGTCTAAATGGATGAAGCTATAGATCGAACACAAGACGGCAAACATCGGTCATGAAACAACTGCATACCGCTCACAAAGACTATGTTGAAATGAACCGCAAGTATATGAAAGTCATTATGGAATCTTTATTCTACACTGCCCAACAGAATATCGCCCAAAGAGAAACGTGATGATATTGGCAACTTCTCCGACGTAAATCGTGGTAACTTTTTGGAATTGTTACGTGTACGTTGCATCGACATTCCGTGGCTCGAACAAATGTTGAAAACTCACTTAGGAAAGCATACGCAATGGACAGCACTAGGGATTCAAAACGAAATTCTTCAAATATTAGCTGATCTTATACTAGAAAGAATTCAGCAGGATTGCATCGCCAGTGGGCCATTTGGCGTGATCGTGGACGAGACATCCGACATCAGTCGTCATGAGCAAGTCTCCACATGCCTTAGTTTTATCGCCGATGGAGTTAAAAAAGAAGCGTTTGTCGGCTTTTACGAAACGAAAACAACCGACGGCAAAACGCTATACGATCTGATAACGAAGGCGATCTCGGATCTCAACCTGGACTTGACCAATATAGTTGGCAAATGTTTTGACGGTGCAGCTAACATGAGTGGCAAAGAGAAGGGAATAGCCGCCCGGATGAAGGAGTGTTCTCCACTTGCTGTATATGTGCATTGTTACGGTCATTTACTTAACCTAGCATTGCAAGACACGATGTCAGAAGTCGAACCACTACGAAATGCACTCGGAACTATTCAGAGTCTGTACAATTTACTTGAAGCAAGTTCGAAACGGCACGCCATGTTCGGTGATATTGAAGTTGAACGCGATCATCTGATGTTGACTTTTAAATCCCTAAGTGTAACGCGTTGGTCTTGTCGATGGGAAGCGGTCAAGGCTGTCACCGAACAGATCGAGCGAATTGTGAAGGCCCTCATTAAACTGGCCAACGACAAAGACCCAAAAACATATTCCGACAGCAGGGCCCTGCTAAATGCCATGTGCGATTTTGAGTTTGTTCTGGGACTTTGTATACTGAAAGTCATCTTGTCAAACACCAGTGCTCTTAGTACTTATTTACAGGAAGGACGTTGATGTTATTAACGCTCGACGAAACGCAACACTTACTATCAAGACCTTGAAAGGCTGCCGAACCGAGGAAAGCTACGAACTAATTTGGAAACGAGCAAATCAAATCAGTGGTGACGTTAAATCTTGGACCCAGAATACTGTATTTGTTACCTTTCGTGATGCACGTGTACCACGGAAAAGCCTTCCCGACGTGTACAATATCTCGCCGGTGAGTCAGCAACGTCCAACACGGAAGCAATGACACCTATGCAGCACTACAGAGTCAATACCTATTACAACTCTCTTGACCATGTTTTGGCAGAACTGGAAACTCGTTTTCAAGGAAATGACCAGGACGTGCTGTGTGCTTTGGGTGCGGTTATTCTGAGCGAAAAATCATCAGAGTCAGATTTTGAGCTCATTGGTAACTTCTATGGTCTCGACAAAGATCTAATAGAAGTCGATCAGAAACTCTTTAACCATTTCAAACAAAGTAAACCTGAGATTTCTCGCAATCGTGTACAAACAGCTTCCAAGGTTATAGATCTGCTTTACAAAAACGAACTATGTGAAATGGTACCCGAGTTCACGAAAGCCGCTACCATTTTAACAGTAATTCCAGCAACATCTTGTTCGGCCGAAAGTCATTTAGTGGGCTCCGACGATTGAAGACGTACCTACGGAGTACCATGGGCGAGAAGAGGCTTAGCAACATGGCATTGATAAACATTGAAAGGGAGTATGCAAATTGAGTGATAAGAGACGACATGGAAAGAATGATTGACATTTTTGGCAAGCGGAAAGGTCGCAATGCTCATTTCGTTTAACTTGCATGGATAAGTGAAGATCTGTAAGAAACTGCATGAGAGATTCTCAGGCTGCTTGTGAAAAACTTTAAACTTGATAGCTGAATTAGCTCCTGAGTCTTATTGAAGGGAGCATTTATATAGTATCAGAACAGTCAGGAACTTTGAAATAACGAAAATATACTGTACAGACGTTATAGGTCGTTCTAATGCTTGAATCGAAAAGATCTTAAGATATGTTAACATATTGTAAATTTATTTATATTGTTTGTTTGTTTATAAAGACAATCGTCACAGCTCTGTGGAAAACATGTTTTAATTAATGACCGATACATTTTGAAAATTCACGTGATAAGGAACAAAAATTTTTCGGGCAATTAGCCGGAAATTTTCGGGCAACAAGCCTTAGCCCCCCCCAATTGAGATTAGCCCCGTACGCCTATGTCGATGGTCCGATGGCGTAGATGCCATACTTCCAAGGTGCTATATGCTAACATGCAACAAACGATAACAAAGCAAAGAGAGTGGAGACGTTATCATAAACAGTCATTGGTGTATTTATATTTTGAGACACGATATTAGACCCATGAGTCATGTAGTTATAGAAAAATTTATTAAACATATATGTAGTACAAAGTATTATATAGCAGTTTAATCATCGCTTTCTGCATCATCGTCTTCCTCATTAAAACTGTAGTCTTTTAAAAGTCGTTTTATTAGAAACTTTCTCTAATCAACAGCTGCTTCTAAAGCTTCTTCTGGACTGACCAAAGTCATCGTTTTCCACAAACACATCCTTTGTCTTCATTATTTTCCTATGTATTGGATCTTTCTTTAGTTGTTTCATCCACAAAAGGCGTTCCATATAGACACTTTCTAGTTCCTTCTGGAGCTTAGGCAGAATGTTGGAGTAAGCTCTTTCTCTAGCAGATTGCTTATCAAGACCACTGTTTATCAAATTCATCTTCATTTCCTCAAAAGCCATCTTATTCCTTTGCATTGCTTCTTCTACCAAGGGCATCCAAGGATCCTTTTTTCCTCCTCATATTCTGACCCATTTTCTGACGTCATCGAAGTGTTTGACTTTTCAGTTGAAGTTGTCGAAACATTGTCTTCGGAATCCATTGTCTGACTTTCTGTTTCTGACATATCTCTCTCTTGATCCCGTAGTGGACAATACTCCTTTTCGTGTCTACGTAGATTGAAACCACGGTTAAATTGCTTTCCGCAAAATTTGCAACTCATTCCGCTAGCATTTACTGTCCAGAAATGACTTGTTATTGAGCAGCACGGTACTTTTATGAGCACATGCTTCCTTGCGCTCAATGAGCACTCGGTTACTGCTCATGCGCAATGCTCATCTGCTCATCGCACCATTTCGGACCACCCCCTATACACCCTTGGAAGTATGACATCTATGCAATTGGGCCACCGAGCATGTGTTTTGAGCATGTAAAATAACTGTGAGAGCGCTCGGTTACTGCGCATGCACAATGCTCATCTCACAAAAATTGTATCCAACATGTTTTTGAAAATTTTAGAACAAAGCAAGAATGGTATTCCACAGCGCAGCATGTATAGACAACATCAAGAATGTTTTTTAATCGCTTTGTTCTAAGATTACAATTTCTCCATGTGCGAGAAATGATGGCCCGCTTGGCCTTTCTGCCCGTTTGGCCTGATTTTGCAAGCGGGACTTATGAGCAGATGAGCACCTGCTCTAAGGGACTCATTGAGTACTTGCTCATTTTACTCAGAGCACATGCTCAAAAAACTCAGAGCATTAACTTACTGCTTTGAACGTTTTCTCATCGACTCGAACAAAGAAGTACTTTGTTGTAAATCTGTCAACGACAACGTAAGTGCTGTATAACTTTTCAGTTTTGATAAAATTTTCTACTTATATTCTATTATACGGCATGTGCTGCATGAATAATGCTGTTGTGGTGCATGGATAATGCAATTATACGCATGTGCAGCTCTCCTCAATTATACGCATGCGCAGTGAAGTTCTTATTGTTTAATTAATCGCTTAGGCTTGACCTAATTATCGCGTACATATTTGTCAAAAAACAGATCAAAATATAGACTAGATTATGCTTTACTTAATGCGATATATCATCCTATCTGAAAGAAAGCTCAAGCCTTTCCGAATACCGGTCCGTTCTCAATTACCTCTCCTATTGGATCATTAAACATTCTCAATAAGGGAACTATATATATACAAATACTATTAAATAAGAGAACTATTTAAAGTTATACTTAATAAAGATGTTATATTCTCAAAGTTTAATAAAAAAGTTTGTTCAAAATTTTAAAAAAATCTCTGATTATTACGCTCTGTACGCACGCGTACGTACGCAAAATGACGTCACACGAATACGAATTACTTCTAAGTCCGTACGTACGCAAATCGTCATATGGCGGGAAAATTATGATGGATGTACGTTGCTGACGGCACTTCCGTCCCTATATGGGTGGGTTAACCTACTAGTATACATAAATCATGACGGAAGGGCAGTAGTCCATTGTTAATCTTGGCGCTCTGGTTGTGTAGTACGTAAATTCAAATTTGATTAATTTGGAAAATATTTATGCCTTACCTGTAATAGATAGATTAAGCTAACCTCGAAGCTAACTAGAGGATGTAAGATCAGCATAGCGTGCGGTTAATTTTACGTAATGTAATCATAGGTTTATTTACTATATTTTTATTATTTTAAGTGTAATTCAGTTTTCTGGACGAAAACTTAAGAGGAGAAATAGTGTAGCGTGCGTGGTTGAATATTTGTGGTTGCGTTGATAATGTTAATTAGGGCGTAGTTTCTCTTAGGGTGTAGACGCACGTCATATTACGTAAATTACTAATTGTAAGATAAGCTAACGTCACGCAAACCTGTACTATAAATTAACCTACTTTAACCAAATATATTGTTCTTCACTCTGACTCTGGTGTGAGTATGATGGTATAAGAAGTAGAGTGCTCGGCACGTTACACATAGCTAGAGTACATCATCGTCACTCACTAAATTGACTTGCATGAGAACTAAACAGTCCGTAGTTCATTATTGCCATGCACTATGAGTGTCAAACCACCAAGGACATAACTTGACTTTACGCATTGGAGGAGGGGAGGGGGTTGTGGAGTCAGTTTGTCAGACAAAAAGGGTGGTCAGCAACGAATGCCACATCCACAAAAAATAACAAAATATACAATAGTATATTAAATTAACACAAACATGCCATTCAATAGCCGCAACGAGCATTTTTACGTCACAAATTTCTCCTTCGCCCGGGAGCCTCGTTCTCGTGAATCGTGAGCGAATTGTATTTCTTCTTGAATAGTGAAAGCGAGTCTCCCAGGCCGAGCAAGTATTCGTGACGTAATTATTGAAAGGGTGTATTCTTATGAACGTTACATTGGTGATAACAGTACTCAGTAAAAATGAGTACTAATTATGTTTTAAAATCCGCACTGACTGACCACAGTCGATACAGAGTTTACTGATACAGATACACTTCATCGTTCAAACTGAATCTTGAGTTTTTTATCCTCTTTGTCAGCCCAAATATTTAGAACCGTTTGATATCAATGTTATCCGTTAATTAAATCCAGGTTGGTTCGTCCGAGATTGACACAACTCGAGAGGCTGGCAGCTTCCCGATTTCACCTCGCTTGTAGTCGCTTCGTTCGATGAGGTCGGAAAATTGTTAGCCTCCCTCCCGTCAATCATGGACGAACCTCCCTGGAAGTATGTTTGACATTGTTTGTTATAGGACAAGTCCGTAGGAAAGGTGCATCGTCGCCACTAAGACTAAGTGGTGCAAAACGAATTGATTTGCTTACAGGCAGTACACCTCTGGTCCGGTACTAAACGTACATCATTCCCACTAATTGCCGAACAAACTTGACATATTTACTCATTCGTTTGTAGGAAAAGTGCATCCTCGCCATTAAATGACAAACAAAGTCGAGTGCAACATCGCCACTATAAGTTCCGAACGAAATTCACTCTTTCACAAAATGCATATGGTCCATCACAAAAGTGCATCATCGCCGCAAGTGGCGAATGAAGTTGATTTGTTCAGGATCGGTTTATAGATATAGGTGTTTAAGACAAGTACATATTGTATGTTCCTTATAGGTTGCATGGCTCTAAAATATAATTGATTTGCTTCTAGTGGAAAACATGTTCGTTTTGTCTACAACGTATACAGTAATACAATGTATAGACGTCATATAAACTACCACAGATGACGTAATATATACGTGTTTTCTTTTTGCCCGCAACGAAATATTTGCCTGCCCACGAAGCTGGCCTGCGGAGTGTACGCAGGAGTGACATCTGAGTGCAACTGTGAAAGCCTGAATTAAAGGTATATATTTTGATATTTGTCATACAAGATTTCTAAAAATATTGTGCAGAAAACGTGATTATTGATATATTTATATGGACATACGTGAAAGTTAAAAGACATGTAAAGGAATTATCGTACTACAGTAAAATACGTGTATGTTTTCAAGCCAGACTGCTGGATATGAAATCATGTAGCTATATTTGTATCGAGATATTTAAATTTCATGAAAAAGGTAAGAAATTGATAAATCAAATGTTTACAGCAATGAATTTAGCGGAATATTTTAGTGGAATAGATAATTAAGGCAAAACCATGCCTCAAAATACAAGAAATTGTAAATAACAGAGACATACGAATTACGAAATACAAACTTTCCAACACACCAGGGTGCATCTTGATGCATTCCATCGGGTACTGCGCCCTGATTCTATGTAAAATCTACGCGGGAGATTTACATCGGAGTTTTCTATTTTGAGGGACTAAAATCCATGTAGAAATAGCTAATCTTGTGTGTCTTAAATACTGTTAACATCATATTCTTGAAGTTGACAATGAACTCAGGCACAAACTAATACTGAACTGTAGACTGAGTAGTTACACTAATTAGTATCTCTAACCTGTGGTGCCAGTGAAGGTAGTGTCTATTAGAAATACTGTGGGTCTTTTGAATCAATTTACCTGAAAAATACAACATAAACCTTCAACATTTCGAGCGATCGAAGGCCCCTTCGTCTGGACGTTAGTAGCGAGGGTCAGGGAAAAAGAATGTGCTTTTATAGTCAGGGCCGGATTAAGGCAGCGCGGGGCCCGTGGCATTTTTTCATGCGGGGCCCCTTTGGCTTTTTCCTACCGCTCTATAACCTGAAAAAATTAACCTGTTTTAAGTATATATGGTTGAATGACAGTAATGACAGTAACGTATCTGATATTATAACATTCACTATTGGTAATTGGTCTGTCACTTTTTCTTAATAAAGTTTGAGCGCGGGGCCCCTTGAAGGCGCGGGGCCCCTTGAAGGCGCGGGGCCCGTGGCATATGCCGCTTCTGCCATATGGTTAATGCGACCCTGTTTATAGTGTATACAAGTAAATAATAAGCCAATCAGATGGATTTAGTCAAAACAAACTATAAACAAAATATTTATGGAAATCGTATTACAAAATTATGGTTGTTTGTTTGTAGTTTGTTTTGACTAAATCTATATGATTGACTTTTTATTTATCACATGATACACTATAAAAGCACATGTTTTTCCCCCAGTGTATTTGAAGTTGATTACCTTGTGCAAAACCATATAGCCTGCGTGGCCGGCCCTCGTTGGAGAGGAAAAGAGGGCCTGCAAGAAAACCCAGCTTTCATGACTAAACGCCGTTCAATTTTTGAACCTAGAATTTGATTGGTCAACACCAAGAATTAATTGACATGTTTACGCACACAGGAATATAATATTACATTTCTTCGTCTTGATTGACATGTTTATGCACAAGCGAAACATTTCCTTCGGTTTGGGGTTTCCCGTATAGTCCAGCTGCATTTGTATTGGTCAATTTTAATGAGCCTTTATTAGGGCATTTAGTCATGAAAGCTGGGTTTTCTTGCAGGCCCTCTCTCATTTGCTGTTCTTCTTTTCCCCTCCAACGAGGGCCGGCCACGCAGGCTAATAAACCATATTATACGATTATATAGCACTTGAAATCGTTGCTTCAGTCCAGGGTTTGGATTAATGGTTTAGATTATCATCGGATTAGGGGCTTATATTAATGTATTTCTATTATAACCTTTTATTTCAACAATTATGATCCATAATGATATATCAGTGGTGTAACTTAACGCTTGCCTGCTTCTCCGGGGCAAGTGAAAATCATTGCGGCAGGTAGAACTTTCTTCTTGGTTGCCCGATCGGACAAGTTACTTTCTGTTTCAGCTTTACCAGAAAAAGCTGGCCATCTCTAAGTTATTATCCTCAAGTACAGTATTAAATGAGGAATATATAGACCAGTTACCTATTCATTCTGCTAGATAATTTGAAAATGTAAATACATCAACATGCCTCAACGGACATTGTGCCTCGACTTAAATTCCACTTCAGTTCTTAAGGAAAATAAAAGAATGGTGTAGATTTGTGTTATATAATGCAAATTGTAGTTATCCATCAACATATGCTTACTGCAATCATTTGGTTCAAATTGTGTTATTATGTGAACCAAAGCTAGATCTAATGGCAAGTGAATTCTATTCAGGGCAACCATTTCTCATGTCCAATTTGCCCTGATCGCAAGTGGTCGCTAAATGTTTTCCAAAAGACTCACAAAAATGTTATCATGTTTGCCCACTTTTGGAAATAAATCATGGCTAGAAAACAATGCTTCTGCAACAATGTTGCCTAGTTTGCCCAGAGCTTTAATATGTAACTCTGTCATAATTGATTTTTCATTTAATATGCTTTAAACATTACTGGTAATTGGCTGATTAACAATATTAAATCCTCATTAGAGACTACCAGTGTATTTAAAATTTACCACCTTAATTGTGCTACTTAACACCATATACAGTAGAACCTGAGTTTTGCGACCCCTATGTTTTGCGACCACCTGTCATATACGACCGCATTTCCTGGCACGGATGATTTGTAACTAAGAAGTACCTGTAGTGAGCGACCACCTGCCTAACGCGACCAGCGACCACTCTTTTGCGTCCCAAAGCAAGAAATTTACCCGTCATTAGCGACCATTTTTACTTCAAAGCGACTTTTTCATGTTTGTTTACGTTTGAAAATGTTCGGTTTCCGACATATTCTCATGTTTGTTTACGTTTATTAACGTCTTAAAACATTCAGGTTTACGAGAGTTTTACCCGGAAATTGTCAAGGTTTCAAAGCAAACCAATCAACGTTTGCTACTGAGATAATGCAGGCGTTGATTGGCTTGCTTTAAAACCTCCACGATTTCCGGTCAAAACCTCGTAAACCTGAATGTCTGATTTGTAAACGTAAATAAACATGAGAATATATCGGCGACCGAACTTTTTGCAGGATTCGCAATATGAGATTTACTTTTAATACAGCCTTTCTTGCGTTTTCATAAATGGGGTCTTTTGCTCTAACTTCACAAAAAAACACATTCCCAACAAATGACTCATGCATTGTCTCTTACTCTCGAAATTCGTTTCGAAGTTCGTTCCGATGATTTACCATAAACAAGCATTGTAAGTGTTCAATAATTGTAAATCATCGGAACAAACTTTTGAAATGATTTCGTAACTTTGCAACGAACAATTCGAAGTATCGTGACGGTTTTAGCATTTAAAACACTTGTTTGATAATTTTTGAGAAATGATGACGTCAAACCTGTGTTAACGACCACCTGTCATTTACGACCGTTTTTACGAGAACCAAGGGTGGTCGCAAAACTCAGGTTCTACTGTATAGCACTTACTTAAATCCTATCTTCAGTCCAGGGTTGCCAACATTTAACCACCATTTTGTTGCTACAAATCTCAGTTCTTAAAACCTTTTTGGCTTACATTTCATACAAATTTAGTTAAATTATAGCCTATATCAAGGCTTTCGTGGTTGTAAAATCATTGGTACAGCTTTGTTACACAGTTAATCAGCTATCATTCAAAGGCTTTGAGAAATTATTGGGGGGACGGAGTGGGGCAGTTTCCCCCCTTGCCCCCCCCCCCCCCCTAGTGTCGGCCACTGGTCACCGATGAAACTAAAGAGTAAGATGCAAAATCGCCTCCTCTTGTTCACGAAATTTCCCTTATGAAAAAGCGTCGCTGACTGGTGAATGATAGTTCGCGAGCGCAAGATGTGCTTCATCTTGCAAAATCGAGTGGCAAATTTTGACGTTTATTCAATATACTTGAGAGCCATGGACAGCCAAGAAATACTGTGAAGGGTTAGATCGATTTAACCAATTGATTCCTGCCATTTACTCAGTTCACGAGCTTTAACAGCCGTACAGCTGGACATATTTTTTCCTAGTTTTGCACTTTTGCTCGGTATTTTGCTATAGAACTGTGATATTTTT
Organism: Trachythela sp. YZ-2020; assembly: GCA_016169945.1. Classification (NCBI taxonomy): domain Eukaryota; kingdom Metazoa; phylum Cnidaria; class Anthozoa; order Malacalcyonacea; family Clavulariidae; genus Trachythela; species Trachythela sp. YZ-2020. Next base: position 1,992,030 of record JADLSH010000114.1, read on the forward strand.
ACTGTTTAACTTGTAAAAAACATGCAAGTATCACTAAACGACTTTTATAACGTTTAATAGTTTTTATACAATAGTTAATAAATGTTTTATAACTCTTACTCTCTTAGTGAACATTATCTAAAAGGTTTTTGAAAAATTCGCTTTATTAAGGCGCTGTTACACTATGCAACTTATCTTGCAACTTGTCTCGCAGTTTTGTTGCGACACAAGTTGCACGCGAAATTGCAAGGTGTAACATGCCTCGCAATCATGATGCATGTCCCGCAACATTTTGTTGCAAGAAGCGTTGCACGAAGTAGAATCACGTTCTACTATTCGCAACGATTGCAGCAACGCTGCAACGCATTTTTGAAGCATTGCACAGTGTACCATACCTTCGTGCAACTTGTCTCGCAATGTTTACTTGCTGATTGGCTTCCTCTTGGCTCTTGGCTGGCAATTTGGCGCCAAACGGTAGCACTAGCTCTTTATGCTATTTTGAACCAAGATCATTGCAAGTTGCATGAAATATGTTGTTCAGTGTAACATAGCTTGCAGTGCAACGCTGAAATCGTTTTTCCTAACATTGCGAGACAAATTGCAAGACAAGTTGCATAGTGTAACAGCGCCTTTACTGTCAGGATTGTTTTTATCCAAGCGATGTTTGTATCATAGTTAAATCGCTCCTCGGTGTTACTGATGCTTTGTCACATAAAACTAAGGATTATTCAAAGGTTTTTTCATTACAAATCTTTCAGAATAGCAAAAATTATTCTCAAAAACCGGGACAATCTTTTTGTTTTGATCGTCGATTTTGCGTGGGAAAGTCCACGTACTTGCCACGCGTTTTTCACTCGTCCCGCGATCATCTCACGTATTATTGTGGGTCGCCACGAACCTGCAGGGTATATAAAAAAAAAACGCAACCACTTAATATTCTAAGATATTCACTTGCACCATTATTAGTTTAGCTGATTTGTGCAATTAGAAGCATTTTAAATTCCCAGGGGCCTAAAATCTATTGTGCTTGAAAACAAAGTGAATATCTTAGAATATTAAGTGGTTGCGTTTTTTTTTATACACCCTGTATATGAACAGGCTTTGTGATTGGTTGATTATGACAATAGAAGACAATAAACTATAGAAATTATTTTCAAAAGAACGAGTCATAAACACTGATAACTTTTGTTTCAGAAAGCCAATCACAAAATGTGTTCATATTAGGTAGGTACTTACTGATTACTGTAGGGAGCCTCCTTAACTGCTCGCGGACACACATGAAAGTTGAACTGTATTCAACTTTCGCGGCATGCGCGCGCGCGACTGATTATTCACGTGACTCGAATCAATCGCTGGCAAAACGGCCTTAATGGAAAACGGCCTTTATATTATATCGCAAAACAAATATATAAGTAATTAGATTATCAGACGCAGTTGTCAAACGCCAAAAGAGCCGAACTTATCATCGTTATTAGTAAAGGGATTATAATCAATATAGCGAGTCTAGTGCCTGATCATACAACACACCATTCTAATGCACAATTGTTTTATTTCTGTGTGCGAAGTTTTAGCTAGTTTGAATGATTTTATCATATGTGCCTTGGGCGATTCCTACAAAATGCATATATTAAATAATAATCTTGAGAATAACATAACATAATAGAAGGAAAAACGCCAGCGACTCTCTGCGACGTGGACTACTAATGTTTTACACACAAAATTCCAAAGGTAAAGCAGATAACAACCATCCTATCAATTGTAATGTAGTAACAGAGACAAAGTAACAAACTCAAACTGTGTGTGTACGATCATAGTACCTATAATACAGTGTCTGGAAACGTGGCAAACTTGAAAGGTTATAGCCATGTGCGTGGGTTGATGTTGAGGGTGTATTGAGAGTGCGCGTTTTCTTTGCTTTACAAATGTTAATATTCAGCTGCACAGATTCTATTGGCTGCTTCCTTCATTATGCTAAGAGAACAATGTGTTTACTGAGCGCGAAGGTGCACAAACATGAACAAAAACGTAGAACAAAAGCTTTAGATGCGTTTCCAGACACTGTGTTATAGGGACTATGGTACGATGAATCGGTGATCTCTCACGCAGCCTGACGCAGGTAGGCCATTGCCCTATTGCCTTTGGCCTTAATACGATACGAATACTAATCACAGATACGTTTACTTTTTTACGTTTTTAAGTCAGAAATTAGAATAGCGAACGATTGTTGTGTTGCGAATTTATTCTTGTTTTCCATAAAATAGAAGCACACGTTCATATTTACGCGAACCGCGTTGTTACAATGTACGCTCCATTGGTGTTTTGACCATGCCGTCGTCTATTTATATAGCTGCTAGATAATTGTAAAAATTGAAGAAGTCTTGCGATTCTATAATTTAAATTATCGAATAAATCGTTTTGGTATATTATACAGGGTGTCCCCCAAAAAAGTGACACTATAGAAATTATCTCATTGTTCTTAAACCGCTCTTAAACGCGCGTGATTACACACCTGGGAATTTAATGAAATTGTATTTACATTTAAGCATTTTAAAACGTTTTCGCTTCGTCCAAATATTTTAACGCCCGAGTCAAGCAAAACGATTACACTAATAAACGGTTTGCTTTTTATTTTATACACGTAACAACAATTGATTAAATTAATGTGTAAGCTATGGGCCGTGCCCTTCAACATGTCCCCCATTTCTTTCGAGACAAAGAATGGTTCGCCTGTGCATTCCGCACATCACATTTCGAATCATTTCAGGCTGCTGCCGTAAAGCGTTTAATTCCTCGATTATTGCACTGCGGTTACATTCGGTATTAGGGTAAATTGTGTTACAACAAATACTCGTTGCTCTGTAGTCAATTGAACCATTATTGTTACTCCAACTGATCGTATGATTTACATGTAATTTGATTTTTATGGTAATAGGAGTTATTTTTAATTCCAGAAGCAGACGTTTATGCACTTGTGGGTTTAGCATAGTGCTCAGGCATTCAAATTATAACAATAGGATAAGGATAATTTCTATAGTGTCACTTTTTTGGGGGACACCTGTATATATTGCGCCGTTTTGCGTTCCCAAATGTATATACATTTTTATACACCCTGCATATACGTGAAAATTATTCAGGTTTTCTATTATTTTGAATTTTTTTTAAATGCGTAGTGGTTATATAAAAACACAAAGGAAAGCTTGTTTGTTTGAAAAATAACAATGGCTAAAAACTGCATAGATTAATTAATAGATATGCATAGATAATATTAAAACAGCATAAACAGTGGTATATTTTGAAAGTGCTCCTCTGCAAGCAAGGATCCTACTATTACTGTACGGACGAGTGAAGCAGAATCATGTTATAATCGCATTAACTGTATGTCAACATTTGCGTGCTGATTATAATTATGATCATCCCTTCTATAGTTACGGAGCTGAAGATACTGCAGTATGTATGGAAATTGAGTGACCTGATTTTTACACAAGTTTGAAGCAACACAGAAGAACTACTGTAGCTGGGTACAGGATACATTGATTAAACAAGGATAAAGGTACATATAAAAAACATAATAATCGAAACTCCAAATATTATCATTTCTAATTTCAATGTTTCGACTAATATACTTGATGACTATATGCTTTTGTGAAAACGTTGAATTGAATATGAAATTATGCAGGATTTACACTATTTTGAATTTTCTTAAAATAGTTGGTGGTTGACGTAACAGGCGAACAAATACCAGAATTAATCAATAGGTCAAGTTGTTATAGAAAACAACGAAAGAAGACTCGTTTGTTTGAAAAAAGTCAATGGATTAAAAACTGCATAGACTAAATAGATTAACATTTTACGACGCATTTGTTTATTGTACCAGTTTGAAAGTAGCATTGATTATAAATTCATAAAGTGCCGTATCAAACACTGAAGGACACAATATTACGATGCGGGAAAATAATGAAAAGAAAAACAAATATATACCTAAGAAGCTTCAATGTAAATCTGCAATGATTAGATTTTAGTGATAAATGGGTGTAAAAATGCACTATGGCTTGTAAGATCATGATCATTAATGATATTTTCTGCATTTTTTTTTCTTTTATAGACAGTTTGTACTGAAAGAAGTCAAATGACCTCAATTTTGCAACACAATGGCAGTGAAACCATTTTCTAAAGAACAATTGAATTTCTTCAAGTTTTCTACACTTGTTCTTGATGAGTTCCCCAAAGTTTTGCGTCAGATTTTTATCACAATGTGGGACAGCAAAGTTGCTATAAGACCAGGATTCATTGCCTGGGATGACAGTACCAAGGTACGGAACATGCTCCTTACATCTGAAGGTGGTAAAACTGATTTACCAATTAAGAAATCAATTAAAGAGTGGGACTGCACAGCTTTGTTTAAAGCAACAATCTTTGCCAAAACGTTTGGTGTTCCAAGCAGCAAGGGATCGACTTTGAATGATTTGTATTTGAAGAAAGTTAAACCAGCTCCAGGTTCTTTTCATTCATCAGTTCAAAGTTCAACAGGAAATCAAGAAGAGACCTACGCCTTGGCAATTGATCAGCTGCGGTTGTTGAGAAACACACTTTGCCATTCACCCAAACCAGAAATGATTAAAACTGATTTTGATAATTATGTACAGTTAGTAACCAACGCTTTAACAGCAGTTAACATTGATACCGCTTTTGTCAATGTTATTGGTAAAATGAGCGAGGATGATTTTCCTACAGAGAAAGTTCAAGAATTACATGAATGTTGTGTGAAAGAGTTGCAAGCCATCAGTATGTTCCATGAGAATATGGAGCAGGAATTATCTTCTATTAGGGAATGTACAAGTGAAATTCATACAATGATGAAAACTATAAGTTTGGGAGATAAGAGAGATGAAGCAGGTAAGCTGAAAAATTTAATATAATTTTTTCTTTTATTCACAAAAATTAAAAGCCATTTTTAAACACAGAATGCAAAGTATATATTGCCTAGATAGCTAAAATTTTATCTGCTTATAACATTTCCTTTATCGGCCGGATTGATTTCAGAACATACAGTATATATTCTGTTGCATTCTATGTGCATGCTTAACACAAATTCATTTGGATTCTTACCAAGCGGATAACAGCACCCAGTCTTTTCTGAGACCTTCAAATGGTTATAAGCTTTGAGTTTTTTAATAGGGGCCCAACATGTAATTGCTTTGACGTTTTTCCGGAGGCATCGATTTTTGTGCTTTTGTTTAGCATTTCATGCCGCAGAAAAATGGATGGATCCAGCACAAAAAAAACTTGAGAAACAAGACGCTCTATGGAGCGTTAGATCGCTGGGGCTATGTACTGTAAGGGGTAGAGAGCATGGCCAAGCATGCTCCCTGAGATACAGTGAATGTGATAAGCCGATGCCTGAAACTTTATATTGAAAACTTGATTCTTTTCTTGTGCATGTGGTAGTAGATATCATGCAGATCGATTGTGCGTCGCCGCTTGTGCGTCGCCGTTTGTGCAAATTTGTTCCCACAATCAGTATAAGCTAAACGAAACACTCCGCCATCTGACATCCGAGAAATACAATTTTAAAGAGCTGACCATTGCCAGCGATCAATACAACCAGAAAACCGAGTACCAGGCAGTACCATTCTTGGAAAATATATATAACGTGTCCCACTTATCGTATTCGAGTAATACTTTGCACTAAATCGTTACTTAAATATATTTAAAACTTCTTTCTCTTATGAATTTGGGAGCATATCATATCGATTGCACATGCTCAGTTGCATGAATACTTACACAAATGATCCCACAAGCAGTGAGCCAAACTTTTTGTACTATGATTGCGTTTTGTGGCTAACGAAAAATATCCGTGATGTGCAAGAGGGAAATTCTATATAGTCGCTCCTTCCCAACGACTAAAATGCAAAATGCCAAACCATAAACTTTTTCTTTTACCATGCAACGATAGTAGGATATTATCACCGATATCTCCCGCTCCTTTAGATGAGAATGGGTGCTTGGCAGTCGAAGGAAATGAAATGGTCGCCCCATAAAGGGTCGGGTGGGGAGGGAAAGATCACCTCCAACGACTGTCGGGAATAGAGCGAGGAGAGATCTGGGAAACTGTTGTCTAGTAGGCAGTTGCACAGAGAATGACTGAAAACTCTGACTAATTCTTCCTTAAATACGCGGGCGAGAAAGCTGACAATAGTAGGATATTGTCACCGATCTCTCCCGCTCTTTAGATGAGAATGGGTGCCTGGCAGTCTTCGGTCTTTGTTCATGGTATGGACCCCATTGGGGACACCGCGCCACCCTTGCCTTACTCCATACATCCAATACTCATTAACCCACACTCGTTGACTCATTACCATAGAATCCAACTTAATTAGGTATAGAAATTAAAAGAGAAAATACACTTAGAAATTAACTCATTCTTATAAAGTAGAGGGCAGTGCCCTATACAGTGACACTGGCAAACTAGAAGGTGAAAAAGCCATCCTAGGTTGTGTTGTCTAATGGGATTAGTCGTTTCTGAGAGTGTGGAGGAAAAGCAACAAGGAAATGTTTTAACGAATTCAGATCTTGATATTTGAAAGAGATATCATTTGTAGCCTCGCTCTCTGTAGCCAGCAAACTTGAAGGCGAGCCTTGCCGCATAACTTCGGAAAGTTTCATGTAGTACAATGCTGTTTGATCCTGCCTCCATCCGACATGACCCATTACATCAGCAAGGGGTGCGCCAGTGAGAGCAAAGGTAATCGCACCTCCCGCACGGAGGCTATGTAACGTTTCACCTTCGTCGACGTTCGCCTCTTTCAAATATAACTTTAGACGTTGTTGGGCAGTCGAACTAGCGAAAGGTTTATCAATAACATTACCTTGCGCGGTGGTTGGTCTAAACATATATCCCCGAGAAAGGTCAATGGCCAGTTGCTGGCACACGGCTACATACGTCTCAATAGCGGCGACAGGGCAGACTAAAGGATTTGGGTGGCGGCGAATCCCAAACATTTTGGAGGAACCATTCCTTATACATTCAATTTCCCCATACGTGGTTGAATAGCAAACCATCATCGGAAGGAAATCTCAAAATCTCGGAGGTTTTAACATTTCCTAAATCCGACCCCCGATCACTACTAAAAAAGCTTGATCGCTGGCAAGGATATACATATCAGTTGCATGTTCGTGACACGGGGTATAATTTCAGGAATTCTGAAGTCAAGTTCAACTTACCCAAGCCACGTACCAATTTTCTAAAACGAAGCCTGTCTTATAGTGGGGCACTATGGTAGAATAGTTTACCCCAGGATATACGTAGGGTTCCATTATTGTCGCAATTTAAGAAAGCTATAAACGATTATTATAATAACTTATAATATTGACTCCCACACGGCAATCTTTTAAACCAGTTTTGATTTTATTCTACTTATATATAAAATTTATGTACTGAAGATTTTACCGTGGTTAAATAAAATTTTATTGTATTGTATTATTGTATTGTATTGCATTGGACTGGGTGGAGTTTATGTGTCGTGTAGGTGTATGTAGTTTCGGAAAAAAACAATGCTGTCGCCTGCTTCGCAGTTACCCGAGCTTGAAGTTGCTCTGCTGTAATAGCCTTTAAATCATTTTTAAACAGTGTCGCGGAAGCAGGATTTCCCAATGACTAGGCAGTCTCCCATTCTCCTTGACGGCCAGCGGAATGAAAGATGGCTCTCAGTTTACCAATGTATGAATCCACGGTAGTTTGTGCCAAACGCACGGGGCAACCACAAGATTGAACACCATGTTTTCCTAAATACTGACAGCCGTTCAGGTGAACCTGGGTCTTACTCTGCTTATCCTTCCATACTAGAAATCGACAAATGTCTTGTGGCGTTGCTGTAAGTAACGATTTTCTTGCTGGTAGAGCGCCTAAAAACCTTTCAGCTTCAAGGGATCGCTTTTGTTTTTCGTAGGGCGTCGCTAAACGTGAACTGTCTAACTCTTGCAGTCGCTTATCAATATTCTGAAGATTATTTATCGGTGTCACATCGCCTGCATGCAGCGGTATTGAACAACGAGAATAACCACACATCTGGCAATAGCGAAAATTGTAATCATTCGGGTGTCTACACATCGGACATGCTACAATAATTGTATAAAAACAAGACGCTATATAGAGAGCGTTAAGTCGCTGAGGCTATTTAAGGGATGGCGAGGATAGCCAAGCGTGGCAGCGTGCTACCTGGGGTATTAAAATATACTGATGTATTTGGGAGCACATATGGCAAAACTGAGCGACCAATACAGCCATCAAAACCTAGTACCGTATTGGGCAATTCCTTGTAGCAAATCGAATATTCAATTTCTTAAAACCTTCTTTCTCATGTGAATGTGGGAACATATCAGATTGATCGCGCATGCTCGATTATGCCTAAACAAATTCGGTCCAAACTTTTTGTAGTATAAAGACGTTAGTAGTAATGTAAGGGACTATACGGCACTTTTCAAAATTCAAATTCCAAATATGCCATTTTCAAAAGTGCCGTCAAATCCCTCTTTTTCATTTTCCACAAATTTTCAAAATCACAAATTTTCAAATTTCCCAAATTTCATTTTCCACAAATTTTGAAAATTTCCCTCCCCAAAAATTTTCAAAATCACAAATCACAAATTTTCAAAATCACAAATTTTCAAATTTCCCAAATTTCATTTTCCACAAATTTTGAAAATTTCCCTCCCCAAAAATTTTCAAAATCACAAATCACAAATTTTCAAAATTCCAAAAATATTTCCCACCACCTTTCACAAACCTTCCACAAGGTGCCCGCTTCGCTTCGCTTCGCTTCGCTTCGCTTCGCTGTCCTCCTTTTCAAGAGTGAGGGTAAATAAACAACCTCTAATATAAAGTATGGACTGCCTATGTAAAGAGTTTTTACTATTAAAAATTAACAAACCACCTTATAAATGCTGTGACAATCCAATATTTGATGACTATAATGCTGTGATATTTTGTGTTAATTGTGGTGAAGAAAATGGAGAGAGAGTCCCATATAAAATGGGTGGAGGATACTCTGTTATAGGAAGACTACCAAAACCAAAGAAAGTTAAAATTGAGAAAAAAATTTATCCACAAAAATAAAAATATAATATGAGTTACTGTAATATTGGGTTACACTTTTTATGTGTACTAGGTGTGGTTGGAGTGGGCCTAAAACTGGTTATAAATTACATTTAAAAGCAAGTCATAACATTTCGTTGTTAAAAAAACAAGAGCATATTGATAATATCGGCATTTGTGAAACCTGTGGATATGAATCAACCGATATCACAGACATGAGAAAACATATTAAAAAACACACAAAATAACTATTAATTTTTCTAATCCAAAACATGGATTAGAAAGACAAAGATTTAATAACCATAAGGTAATGTGTCGAAATTATCTAAAACAACTCGTTTGTTGTAATCTAATTTAAATTTCTTTTCCTCATACTTATTAACAATTTCTAAAGTTTTACTATTCCTTATGAATGCGGTTCTTGAGGTTGTGATATTTTCTTTTGACTTATTGACTATTTCTAACATACTTTCTTGATTAATTTTCTTTCTATTTTTATCATTTAATGTGAAACCTTTCACCTTACAAACTTTAGTACCACCTTTTGTTCCAAAGGCATATGATTTAGGTCCTGTTGCAACCCATTTTGTGATAACATCACCATCTAACTCATCAGTAAAATCACCCAATAATGAACCAATTGGAACTTTATATCCACCAGGACGATCCACATACCACACACTATCTGTGTCAAACCCTAAAACTTGATCACCTAATTTTTCTAACTCGTTATACAATTTCATTCTTGCGAAACTTGTTGTAAAACTAGCTACGAAAATATTTACATTATTACTATTATCCACGAACTGATCATTAATTGTATAATTTACTCTTGCTACCGACCCCTTTTTGAAAAAATGAATATTAATATTATCGATCGTTGAGTCGAAAATAATTTTATAATATTCAGAGGGATCACTTTCGTAACAAGTTTTTGGCATATTAATTCGCTGACCGAATTTTCCCCATAAACTATTTAAACATATTTTAGCGATAGCTCGCATTCCTGGATTAGACTTAATTTCACCTAGCTCTATTCCTAAAGTTTCCTTTATCACCCTTTTGAACTCGTCTAAATCTTTATATTCACAACCGACCCCAACTTTTGGAGGTTCGGAACTTTCAATTTTTAATTTTAAAAACTTTTGAACATAACTTTTAAATAAGTTATTTGAAGTTTTATCAAAATGCCAAACTTCGTAAATTTTATGAACTTTATAACCCATTTCAACAGCCCTATTAATTTCGTTTGTACACCAGGTTCCAATAAAACTTCGCTCATTTGAATTATGGTTACAAACCTTTTGGTTTTGTGTTTCCGCACAAGTTTTACACAACGGAAACAACAACTTTTTGGACTTACCACACATTGTTTTTACAGGTAACACAGGATGATATAACCCTTTTGGTGGTTCCACTTTACATTTTACATACCCAAACCAATTAGGGTCAAATTCAGTTGGATTAAATATCTTGACGGGATGACCTACAGGATATTTACAAAAAAACTGAACACAAGGATACAGACTAATAATATCAGCATATCTACCATACTCATTTTCTTTAAAATCATATTTAAGTTTGGTGACATTTGTTCTTCCACCAAAAAAGGCATCTCTTGGGTTTAATGGAGTTATAATTTCAAATTCACACTTCATTTTTAAACTTTTTATTTTTTGCTAACTTACATTCATAAATTTCCACAAGATTATAACCAGCTTCTCTAATTTTCTTATTTTTATTTTGAGTTCTTTGTTGCAACTCACCCATACTTAATTGGTTATTTGGATTGACTAAATGAGGGTTATGACAATCTGGACAACCATGCCAAAAACAACCTTGAAACTCATACACAGTATTATTTTCTTTACAAAATCCATCGACTTTTAAAACTGTTGGCGCTATTTCATTTTCATCTTCTTCAAGACCAAGCATTTCTTTTTCTCTTCTCTCCACTTCCTTCCATATTTCATCCTCTTCTGTGTTATTTTTAATTTCATATTCACCACCATTTAATGCATGTTGAATATTTATATTTTGAGTTTTTTCAAGATATTTTAACCATCTGATACTTAACTCGCTGTAATTTTCAGATTTTTTTAAATCTCTAAAAACAGCTATTAAATTTTCTGGCATATGACTACACCTGTAATAAGCCATACAAACACCAGCAATTGTCACATATTGCAAGGGATCTATATTGGCTATTTTTAAAAAATCCTGTCTAAATTTCATCATTGACCTTCTAAGAATGTCAACATCTGAACGACAGTAATCTCTTATTTCGTTTGCGAAGTTAAAAACATATTTTTCATTAATTTTTTTCTTATACCATATATCAAACTTTTCTTTGTCATCCGTCATCATAGAGTCTCCATAATACTTAATATCAGGCATTTTACCAATATAATTTTGGTTTTCAGGAGTGTTGAAAAGATGAGGGAAATAGCCTTTTTTCAATTCTGTTAATCCAAATGTTTTTGGATATTTAGATAACCCTGACGGTATGAAATTTATACTGTCTATAAATCTCAGTCCGTAAATTTCCATATACATAATTTTTGTACCGCTCATAATTGGCTCCTTATCAGGTAATATATTAAGATCTATAAAATTTTTTAATATGAATTGACCATCAAATGATTTTGCGTTATGAGCTATGAATGTATATTTTTTAAATTCAGGTTTACGAATATATTCACAAAAATCCTCAATGTTATAAAAATGTTTCTCACCACCATTGAAATCACAAAGATGAGCGTAATTAACTATATGAGTTCCTGAGGCTTGTGTTGTCTCAAAATCATAAAACATATATTTTTCTGTGAATGTTTGACAACATTTACACCATTTTTTTGGGTTTAAATTATAGTTCACACAAGGTGACCTTCGTGTGCAATACCCTCCCTTAACTTCTTTTTTTAATATATAACACTCGTGTTTTTGAAGGTCACAATACTCCTCGCAGTTGGAACATTCTGAGTAACCACAAACATGATATTCTAAACTATGGTTAATAAGTCTTTTACAAGAGGAACATTTTCTTTCAAGATCACACACAGTTTCAATTTTATCTTTTGATTTTGATCTATTTCTTTTATGCTCGTCAAAACATTCTTGTCCAAAAAATACTCTGTCACAATCTGTACAGGTTATATTTTGTTCATTTTTCTTATAACAAAAGCTATCTTTCTTAAAACATTGTCTACATTTTTGAGGACACTTATGCTTATCTCGCTGCGTGAAAGCCTTTTTACAACTGTGACAATAAAAATCTTTTGCCAAAAAGCCTGTCATGCTGGTTATAACATCGAAATGACCATCTGTGTGTAAAAGGTAAATACAATTTGACTCGTCCTTATTTATGGTGCCAGCTATCCATTTAATTTTATTAAACACATCACCATCCAAAACAGTAATTTGAATTTTAAGATGGTCTGCGAAAAGTTTTATATCTTCAAAAGTTGTTCCAAATCCAGTGACTTCAAACTCGGTGTCATCAATAAGTTTTAATGCCTCTGTTTCTTGAAGTTTTCTAGATTTGTTAAACCCATCTTTAAGTTGTGTTTTTGTCCACTTACTTTTGTTAATATTTGCAACAGCTGTAACAACTGCTTTTTGGAAGCAAATTGTGTCGTCATTAAATATTTTAATTACAGATTTTTTAAACTTTAAATTGTTTGTTGTGACTCGTAATCTTTTTAAACCTCTTGGAATCTTAATACTTTGTATGGAAATAATAAGTTCTTCCAAAGGAACTTTCTTATATTCCACAAACTCAATAAGATCTTTTAAAAAGCCTGGTGTAATTCCATCTTTTGGAATTGAAACAAGTTTTGTACTCATTGGTTTTGTCCATTCTAAATGATTAATTATTACCCTAATTTTATCGCCGGGTAGTAAATTTCTTTCAACGATAGTTCTGTTTATCGCCGCAATAAAAACATCTACAGGATCCACAAAATTAAAAATTTTAACATTATATTCATCAAAATATGTGGTGAATTTCGTGTTTACAACTTCATTAATTTTAGTTAACTCGAAGTTATTTACTCTTTTTCCTCTTTTCTTTTCTTCCACATCAATCTCTTGTTCCCACAAATCTAACATTTTTTTTGCGTCTATATTAACTTTAGACTTTTTAAAAACTTTGTTTAATTTTCTTTCGAGTTTTAATCTATTAGCCTTATTTTTTTTACTTCCCCCATGCCATAATTTTGAGTCCTTATTTTTCTTTTCTTGAGTACTGACCTCTCGCTCCCACTTTTTTGTCTCTTTCAACAATCTTTTTTGGTTAGCTTTAATCCATTTTTTAGCCTCAGTCTCTTGTTTTCTAGCTGCTGCTTTTTGTCTAGAAATAAATCTTTTTGCCTGTGCGGCTCTTGAATCACTCATTTATTACTATATAAATAAAGGGCTATATACCCAACCAAAAAAATATGTTTTTGTCTTTTAATCTTTCTGAGGTCTTGTGTTACTTCGGCGGCTTGTTTTTTGTCTCTTTTTGAATCACTCAAACTTTATTTCCCAAAAGGAAATAAAATTTACTGTATAAATTGTATTTTACAAAAAATATTTTTAAGAGAAACTAAAGAATGGAAATAGTACAACCCCCTATTAAATTCGGTAAAATTTTAAACAACTTAAAAGTTGTAAAACACGATGAGATGTTTTGGTTTGCAGCCATGGATGTTGGAAAGTTTGGTTCAGAGACAAACCCTCAAAGATCAATACGACTCCATGTTCGGGGAAAACACTTGAAAAGATATAATGAGTTTGAGAGGTCGGACCATGGCGTAGAAGGGGTGTCAGTAAATGACACCCCCCTATTAGAAATTAAAGACAAGCTTTTTATAAGTGAAAAAGGTTTGATTGAGTATGCTGTCAGATTAAACCATCCATTGTTAGAAGATTTTCAAGATTGGGTTTTAGACATCTTGGTAAAAGAACTTAAAAGACCAGAAAGAATTTTATCTTTAACTTACACACCGACCGAATCCTTAAATGAAGTTTTACCTAATGAACTTGTAGAAACAATTAGAGATGAAAACCCATGTAAATGTCGCGGAATAAAATGTATGTGTGAAAATGAGCGTAAAATTTTAGCTTTTAATTTACAAAATAAAAGGGATTTACTTAAGGACCCAAAACATATTGATAGAGGTTTACGAGCAGGGGATACACGAAGAGAAAATGATAAACAAAAACTTAGTGAAATTAAAGATATGGAAGACGAGTTGGTTATTAAAATTATTGAAAATAAGAATTTAGTTATTGAAAATGAAGATTTAGTTATTGAAAATGAGAATTTAAAGATTAAGATTGAAGACCTTGAAAAAGAGAATAAAAAGTTACAAAAAAATGAGAAGGTGTTGTTAGATTGTTTAAAAGATGTTTTTAAACAGTACACATAAAATGAGTCGGGTGTAAGGGGTGTCCGTTTCGGCCACCCCTTTGCGGGGGGTCCATAAAATGAGTCGGGTGTAAGGGGTGTCCGTTTCGGCCACCCCTTTGCGGGGGGTCCATAAAATAAGCTAGGTGTAAGTAAGGAGTCGGACCTTAGCGTAGAAGGGGTGACCGCAACGGTCACCCCCTCCTTCACAAATTAATAACAAACTTTATTTCCCAAAAGGAAATAAAATGGATTGTATAACAGTGTATAATAAGGAATTAGATGTTACTTTTATAATGTTAACGCTACCAAAGGATGAGTTTTTATTTTCCGGGGCAGACGCAGCAAAAAGTCTTGGATATGAACCAAACATATTGGCTTTTAAAGATATTAAAAATATGGACAAGTGCAATTTTCCCTGCTCCAACCGTATTTTTATTAATGCATTAGGTTTTTTAGGTCTTATGGTCGATAGTCCAAGACAAGACATAGTAAAAAGATTGAGGAGAGAGTGTTTGCAGTTCGAAGTAATAGATTCTTTTAAAATATGTAAAACGTTAGAATTAATGATTTTAGACATGCCTATAATTTTGGGAAATTTTTGGGAAGGGTTTGGAAAATGAGAAAAACTCAGATTTTATTTCCCAAAAGGAAATAAAATTTTTTAAACCCGCTTACAAAACAAACCTTAAAACAGTTCCAATTCCAAGTCCAGCTAACCCAACTGCGACATGTTTATACTCGTCCATCTCTTTCGACTCTTGATAATAATCTTCCAATATTGGTTCCTTTTTAAAAACTTTTCCTTCGTGCTCAACTTTGTAAAGTTCGTCCAAAGACTTATTAACACTTGCGAGATCACTATTAGCATCCATTAACTCTCTTCTTTTTTGAGATATTTCATCTTTTTTCTTATATTGGTTTTCGTACCATTTGTTTTTTGATGCTGTTAATTTCTCCATTGCAAGGTTGTGTCTTTTAATTTCTGTTTGATAACCTTTTTTGTCTAAAAGTCTAAACAAATATCCAGCTCCTGTAAATGCAACCGCATTAAATATTCCAGACAAAGCAATTGTTGTGGCCATTTTTTATTTAGGCTGCTTCGCATTCTATCCCTTGAAGGGGTTTTCTGGTAGCATCTTCTTTGTTTGCAATACCTTAATAACACTTGTACTGATACCGAACGCTGCTGCCAGTTTCAACAGACCTTCCATTGTACCGGGAACTCCAAGAGAGTCCTTCATTAATTTTTTACTTGCGAACGAGACTGCGACAGCCCCTAACACAATTAATAGTGAGTCATATAACTCTTTTGGTAAATCTTTAAATACTCCTGCCATTTATTATACTATATAATAAATGAATAGTGTTAAAGAACTTTTACCTGGATATGAAAAGATCACTTACTCACAACTTCGTGGTCCAAAAATGAAAAATGTATTTACACTAACACCAACTGTAATTGGTGAGAGCCAAGCTCTATATGTAAACATTCCCAAGTTATATGAAAATATGTGTTTGGTTCCACACTCTGTTTACATCGTTGGATCTTTCAAAAGCAAGAATAACAAATCTTGGTTTTTGAACAACCTCGCAGCCCTTCTACAAAAAAGTTTAGAAATAACTGTAGATGGGCAGGTTGTGTATGATAACATTGGAGAGTCCACTTATGAAGTTTACAAAGACCTTTGGAAAACTGAAGAAAAAAGGAGTTGTATGATTAGCTATGGATTGGCTAACGAAAACACTCGTAAAATAATGAGCGGTGACGACTCTGGAGACAAAACTGTAGTTGCTGATAAGTATTTTGGTGAGCTTTTTCAAACAAAAGTTCATATTCCATTGGGAAAGATTTTGGAAAATCAAGGGCTATATGCTCCATACGGAATGAAGACAAACTTCCGGTACAAAATTACATTCCCACCTGCCTCAGAAATTATGAAGGCACAATCTGGTCAGGCTGTCGCTGGTTACACATTAGAAGATTTACATCTCGAATATGATACAATTGAATCTGCGGAGATGTACAACAAATCTCTAGATTCTTACACCGCAGGAAGATCTGTAATTTACGAACAAGTAGTTTTAATGAAAAAAGAGACCTGGGCAAAGGATACAACTTTGGTAAATTTAAATATAAATATACCAAGAAAATCAATGAAAGCCATTGTCCTCCTGTTTAAGGATGACACAGAGGACTCAGAACATTTTGTATTCCCAAATATAAAAAATGTTAAAGTTGCAATTGAAGGAGTTCCAAATTCATTGTATTCCCAAGGTTTGAACGAACACGATCTGTACAAGTCTGCGGAAGGGTTTTTCCTAGATTATGCAACAGACACATTGTCATTAAAAGATTTTTACACAAACAACAAGTTTTCACTTGTAATTGACATGCGAACTGTGGGTGACAAAAATGCTGCTGGAATTGGAAGAAAGATTTTAAATACCCAAGATGGAGTACTTTTAGAAATTAAGAAGAGAGTCACAACAAAAGATTTGACATGCTATATTTACATCGTATCGGATGGTGTTATAAATGTTGTTGGAAAGCAGCTTCAAGCTATTGAATTTTAAACTGTAAAAAATATTTTTTCAAACTTAAAAAAGTTTGAAAATATTATTAATTAGTCCAAGTTTACAAGATTTGGTTGTTTAACTTCTGGTGGTGCGGGTTTTTCCTCAAGTGGTTTATTTGAACAATATCTCCACAGGCATCCCAAACCAAAAATAACACCAAAAACCTCAAGCAAAAACAAATAATTTATTCCAGAATCTTCTTTCGGTGGTGTAAGTTTTCTTTTCTTTACAGCAGCTTTTTTAGCTTTCGCGGCTTTTGAAAGATCTGCTAGTTTTTCACAAGCAGCTTTTTTCTCTGCGTCTGTTTCTACAACAGGATCTGTTATTCTTTTTTCTGGTTCTGGTACATTTTCATTATCAGCCATTTTATTATAAGAATATAAATTTTTGAGCGTAAGTTGCAAGTAATGTAATCACAAATAATGCTTGTAACTCTACGGTTGACTTTGGTTTACTAACTTGTTCAACATTTGCGACAGGAGTGCGTACAGTTGTTGCAGGAGTGCGCACAGTTGCAACAGGAGTGCGTACAGTTGCGACAGGAGTGCGCACAGTTGTTGCAGGAGTTGAACTAACAGGCGCACTAACGGGATTTTCGTAATTAATATGTTCGTTATGACCAAATGTCATACCTAATCCTGCAATTTTTAAGATGTTATTATAACCCGCGACTTTTTGTTTTAAAATTATCATATCGCTTGGAATGAGAATTACACCAGGACTAATTGCAAAGTTTAAAACTACATTTGTATCTTGTATAGCTTTTCGCATATTAGATATTATTACTGTTTGGTCATCTTGCGTAATTGTGTCCCTAACTAATTTTTTAAAAACTTCTTGCGTTTGTAAAGACTTTGCGCCTTTTCCAACAATTGTCCATCTTGTACTTGCTTGCGCACCAAGTACACAATATACATAAGACTCTACACTTTGTTGGAATAACAGTTGACCTGTTTGCGTTAATCCTGTTGAATCTTTCGCAATGAATAATTTATAATCATCTAAACTTTTTATAGTTCTGTCACTGCGTCTTTCATATTTAATTCCAGATTGTCCAAACTTTCCAATCACAGGTTTCCAATTTCTTACACTTCCAGCAGATTGTTTTCCAAGCCAAGCTCCTATTTGTTCTTGTCCTTGATGAAATTCTTTAGTCCATTCGTACATAACAGGGATATTTTGTGACACTAAGTTTTTTATACTTTGATTTAAATATCTATTCATTTTTCCAGGATCTCTAAGAAATCTTCGCATATGGTAATACAAATGATATCTCGCCAACGAGGAGACAATAGGATTATCTGTGTCAAAATGTTGTGTGCTAATTCCGCAAACATATGTTGATATGTAAGCAGCCATACATGCAGCCAAATATGGATTTTCTGCAGGGTTATTAAATGAATCTAAGTTACTTGTAATTACCAAATCAGGAAAGGTGGGGTCAAAACTTCTTGTTTTATTTACAAAAATTTTCATATCTTTTGGGTTTGTAAAATCTTCATTTTTTTCAAAGTTTTGCACAACACCTTTTGTGTTCCAAATTCTGGGTTGCCAATCTAAAGCCCAACCAAATGGAAAATTACTAGCTTTTATATCGTAAGCTCTTTCATTATGCACAAAACTTGTGCGAACAAAAAGTGTTTTTCCCTTGTAATTTTTCACAGGTTGAAACATAAATTTACTAATATCGGCATTAGGATATAATTTTTTAAACTCTTCTTGAGTTGGCATTTTATTATAAATAAAATGTCGAAACTAAATGTTTATGTAGAAAATAATGAGACGACTGTGGACTTGGCTATTTTTCAAGAAAATAAGTCAAAAGTTTATATTAGATCAGCAACAATATTTTGGGAGTTTAATAATATTGATCGTTATGAGATTTTACATGGAACCAAAAGAGTTGTACTCGAAAAAGGATATTGGACCTTTGATAATATTCAAGAAACTTTTAAAAATGAAGAGATAGAACTTATCTCAAATTATAAAAATTCTACATGTTCCATAAAACCAAAAAATGATTTGACCCTGAATAAAATTGGACCAATGTTGGGTTTTGATACTACTGTACTAACAGCTGGTGTTTGGAAACACAGTACAAAAAAAGTAGATGTTAACCATGGTTTAAAATATATTAACATCGAATGTAATGTTGTAAATACTTTCCAAAATTTTGACACCAAAGGAAGTCAAAGTGAGGTTATTGCTTCGTTACCAATTCCGATAACTGAACATTTACTAGATACTTCTTCATTTTACAACAACATTAATTCGTGGACACCAATTATTCAAAAATTTAATTCTGTGTCATTCAGATTAACATCAAATATAAATTTTCCTGTTGGTATGAGCGCAATGTTAGAATTAGAGTTTGTTTAATAACCCCAAAAATTATAACAAAAATGCTATTTTTCCAAGTGGTTTTTTGATAAGATTAAAATAAATGAGTTTTGAAACTGAACAAGGTCTCAGAAATTTGTACCACAACCCTTCGACAGGTTACCAAAGTATCGAAAGGTTATATCAAAAAGCAAAAGAAGACAAATTAAATGTAACTCGTAAACAAGTTAAAGATTGGCTTTTAACACAAGACACTTACACAACCACAAAACAAAAAAGTGGGACTCATGTGTACCGTAAAACTATTGTGGAAGATTTAGGAGACCAATTACAACTTGATATGGTAGATATGACAAAAGATCGGGCCAGTGCTAACGAAGGGTACAAATGGATTCTAACAAGCATAGAAATATTATCGCGGTTTGCTTTCACAGAACCAAGTAGAACAAAAGGTAGTATTGATGTTGCACACGCTATGGAAAAAATACTAGAAGAATTTAAAACCCGGTTTGGTAAGTACCCAAAAGTAGTTCAATATGACGATGGTCTTGAGTTTAGAAACAAATATGTTGAAGAGTTACTAGGTAAACTAGGAATAGAACATTTTACAACACTTATTAAAAAAGACGGCAAGGCCTTTTTTAACAGAAAGGCAGCTCTTGTGGAAAGATTAAATAGGACTTTAAAAACATCTATGTGGAAATATTTTACAGAACACAAAACAAAAAAGTGGTTACATATTTTGGATGATGTAACATTTAATTACAACCACAGTGTGCACAGTAGTATCAAAATGAAACCTGCAGATGTTAATGGGGAAAATAAGGATGAAGTTTGGGTGACTTTGTATGGTAGCAATAGTGAATTTAAAAAACCTAAATTTAAAGTAGGTGATACTGTCAGGGTTGAAAAATATCATACAGGTACTAGGTTTGTAAAAGGTTACACAATTAATTTCACTGAGGAGACATTTAGGGTAACAAAAGTCTCTCGAAGTAGTCCTGTTATGTATGAAATACAAGATATCGCAACCGGTGAGAATATTTACGGAAGATTTTACGAAAGAGAGCTTAGCGAAGTTAGATAAATAATGGATCCAGATGTAGAAATGAAAAACCAAAATCCTGAAGCGGAAGATCCAGATGATCCAGATGAGACTGATGAAACCGAAGAGCAAGAAACTAATCTTGACGATGATCCTCTTGATGATGACGAACAATATCCTCAAACTACTAATCCAACTCCTAATTTAGATGAAAGTATACCTATTGTGACAGGAAACCCTAATAATGTAAGGGTTGTGTTGGTAAAAAATTTATTTTTAAACTATAAGAATATACATTTAAATGAAAATGATGGACCACACACCCAGTTATTTCTTACAAAATTATCTGTAAGAAAAAATATCTCCACAGGTCGTGTTATAGGGTTAGATTATGGTCTAGGTGACGATAAGGTGGGAATTTATAAAATTAATGGTGTTGGTGAAATTTCAGACAGCGATAATAAAAGTCCAAAATTTAAAAGACTTAAAAAACTGTATGATGCTGAGTTAATTGAAGTCACATTGGAACATGCTAACACCCCAGCCGGGATGGTTGAAAACCATGCTGGTATTGTGGGTAACGAAGAGTTAAATAATGATATAATTAATAATTCTAGGACCATATTAAATAGTAGTATTAGCAATAGTTATGATGATATTAGATTCCAACACGAAAACATTGAAATGGTTAATTTGGACGGCGGGAAATCTGAGTGGGAACGAGAAATACAAGCAGTTTTACAATCAGGCATTCGCAAACAAAATATTGGTTACAAGGATCAAATAGAATTATTAGACATAGAAATAAAAACTTGGCGGGATCGAAGCATAGCAGAACAAAACCCTACCCTAAAAACTTTGTACGAGTCTATTGCAAAGGTTGCAGAGTTAGAACAAGATAACATAAGATTACAAAATAATATAAGACCAGTACTTACAGAAGTTATAGAAATTTTAAAAAATGAGACAGATAACAACCCACTAACAAAGTTTGAAAAGTTTAAAAGGTGGGCTAAAAAGAACTTAGGTGTCACAGCTGCAATAAGTATTGGTATTGCGGGTTTAATAACAGGAATTGTAACATCTACGAGATCAGCTCTCGCGGCCGGCGCTCGTGGTGTCTCAACTTTTGGAAAAGCAGTTGCTAAAATACTTAAGAAGTTTGGACCTGTATTTGCCGCCATCGGTAGTATTATCTCAACTGTTCTAAGTATGGGTGCGAAAGGGCTTATGTGGTTGGGTAACAACATGTGGGTTCTTGCAATAGCATTAGGTTACATTGCATACAATGAAATTAAAACGAGAAAGGTTTAAAGAAAATAATAAAAAATAAAGTGTATAACTAAAGAGAAGAATGGGTATTATTAAATTAGAAGAAACTGAAGTTTTTGAAATACAAAGTTGTTTAACATGGGGTGTTAAAAAGTCAAATAATAATGGATATAAAATTCCTATTGTTATTGACAACGACAAAACATTACAAAGAATTAACTCACTTTCAGAAAAACACAACGCAAAATCTGCTATTTTTGGACAAAACACATTATATTTGTCAGTTGGTGATCTAACAGTGAAACAACGAGATGAATTATTAAATAAGGGAAAACTAATGATTCATGTTGTTTTTGATTGTAATTCCTTGTATGAGAAAAATGATGATGTAAGGTATATAAACTTTAATTTAAAAAGATTAAGAAAAGTAGGTGAGTTTGTAAGCTCAAATATTGCCAAAGATTAAATTTAATTTTGTACCTTTTTTAAGGTACAAAATTACAATATAACTTAAGGTTCGGGTTTTACATTAACTTCTACATTAACTTCTGGTTCATTAACTTCAGGTTCTGGTTCAACAAAACTTACGTGAGTGTATCCTAGTGTTCCTAACGAAATAAAAGCCAGAACATATTTACTGTAATAATCATCTGGTGTGTAACTTGGTAGTATATCCTTAATTACAAACATTATATTTTCGTCACCAAGAATTTTTTCAATAAATTTATTTTTTTCGTTAATTTTAATATAAGAACCACAAAAATTGTCACAAATTGATACTGAGAGTAGCACAAATTGATTCGCCATTTTTTGCTTGTTGATATCATTTTTTTGTTTTAGATATGAATCCATTATTTTTCTCAACATATCAGGGTTAGCTCTTCTTTTGTCTCTCAGAAATTTTTTTGTTTGAAGTATATGACCTTTTTCAGAAAGAGATATTAACTCTTCTCTTAAATTTTCGCAGTCTTCACCAATGTCCATTTTATTTATCAAATATTATTTCATGTGTGCGTGGGTGTCTAAGATTAATTTCTAACCTTGCGTATTTGTTTTCTTTTAAATCTTTTTTTAATTTATCTTGTTCCTGTTTTGAAACATCTAAAAATTCATCAGAAATTGTTTTCCATGCAAGTGCGCTTGGTGAATCAAAAACAACAAGTTTAGCTATATTTTCACGATAGGCTGGCACAATGGCAGTTAATTTTTGCGTAATAACAATTGTACTTAAATTATCATGGCGTCCAGAAAACGCAAGTCTTACAAGTTCTGAAGTTCTGCTTTTAACAAACTTTGTACTTGCACAGTCATCCAATATTATTAATGCATTACTACCTGCGAATTTATCAGAAATATATTTTAGAAAATCTTCGACATGATCTTGTTCGCATTGTATTGCGTAAACACCCGGAGAGTCTTTGTAATCCCAATTTTTATATGTTTCATTAAATTCAAAAGTTGGACAGATGATAAAAATATATTGGAAGTGCTTATTATAATTGTCAACAAGAAAATTTAGTAGGTAATATGTTTTACCACACTCTGTCGCTCCAACAATTAACATGTTAAATGGTGTTTTCATTTTTTATCTAAGAAGAAATTGAGAACTAGTAATAATATATAGAGTAAATATAAATATGATTAACATAATAATTAATGTTTTTGGAAATGACAAATGTATATGCGGTGGGTGTATGTATATTTGTGACATGGATAAAGTTATTGAACATATCCAAGACCAACACGCAAATGTAAATGGTGAGATTATGTATAAATGCATGGATTGTGACCTTAAAACTTTAAATGATAACGAGTTTGAGGATCATGTATGTGGCGATTTATGCTCGTGTGGAAGTGAAGAAGTATGTTCAGATTGCGAGTGACCAGATTGTGGTTAAAAACTGACTATATATTTTCTAATCCTGTAACAAGGATTAGAAATTTTATTTTTTTGTTAATAAGGAATTTATCCAACCTTTGTAAAAACCATGACTGGTTCGAAGACATCGTAAAGAAGGTAAGAGTAGTCGTCACCGAAATAATTTGTATAAGATTTTAGTTCCACTGTCGATCCTTTTGCAATGGTGATAAGACCTTCCATGTAAATTAGGTGTGGTAGTGTTGAATCACTGTATATGGTACCATCTGTTACAACTTTAAACTGAGACTTAATGACATCTTCTATATAGACACATGTTTCAAGGTCTGCATAGTCAGCATCATCTGAAGAAAACCAACTCTTAGTCTTAGTAATGTTTGGACTACCAGATTCGAAAAAAGTAGGTAATAAGGTTAGTTTGTATTTAACTATGTAATCTCCTTGGGTTGTAATTATGGTCTTCATGATTAGGTTGTTATTTCTAGTACAAAAAAGATTATCTTTTGCGGTTATGAGCGAGTGTTTTCCTGGTTTAGAGTGAAAACTTACAGAAGGTGTGAAAGCGCTACCTTTGTCACCTTTTAGACCCCGCTGACCGTGAAAACCTTTATCACCTTTGTCACCCTTTGTACCTTGTGGTCCTTCTGGTCCTACATTACCATCAAGACCCATAACACCTCTGTCACCTTTGTTACCTTTGAGGCCTTTTGCACCGGTTGCACCTCTTTGTCCGGTGGATCCAGAATTTCCCTGGCCTCCCATGCTTCCACGATCTCCTTTTGAGCCAACCATGCCTGTAAACCCTCGTGGGCCAATGTCACCTTTGTCACCTTTATCACCCTGGTCGCCTTTTGAACCATCAGTCCCTCTAATGGCTGGCGGGCCTTGTATGCCTGTATCGCCTTTAATACCATGTAAACCCTGATAACCTCGTGGGCCTTCTAATCCAGTAACCCCTTGTGGTCCTGTGTTACCTGTAAGACCGTGCGGACCTTGGCTTCCTTGTTGGCCTCTTGGTCCAGTATCTCCTTTTGGACCTTTTGCACCAGTATTTCCTTTTATCCCGGTATCACTTCCTTTTGCGCCTTGTGGCCCTGTAGCTCCTGTGTTACCGGTTAAGCCTTTTGGTCCAGTAATCCCATGTTGTCCTTGCGGACCTGTATCACCTTTTGGACCTCTTGGACCTTGTGTTCCACCACCAGATCCAGATCCTCCAGATCCTTGTGGACCTTGTGGTCCAGTGTTTCCTTTTAATCCTTGTTGTCCTTGTGGACCTGTGTTGCCTGTTAAACCTTTTTGACCTGTGACACCTTGTAAACCTTGTGGGCCAATATTTCCTTGATGTCCTAATGAGCCTTGATTTCCTTTTTGTCCTTTTAAACCTTTTGGTCCTGTATTTCCAATAAGTCCTTGTTGTCCTTGTGGACCAGTATTTCCTGTAAGACCTTTTTGACCAGTAACTCCTTGTAAACCTTGTGGACCTGTTGCGCCAGTGTCTCCTTTTTGTCCTTGTGCACCACCACCTGATCCAGATCCTGCAGGACCTTGTGGACCGGTTGCGCCAACATTTCCTTTAAGTCCTTGTTGTCCTTGTGTACCTGTGTTACCTGTAAGACCTTTTGATCCTGTGACACCTTGTAAACCTTGTGTTCCTGTGTCTCCATTAGCTCCTGTGTCGCCAAGATCTCCTTTTAATCCTTTTGCACCTTGTGGACCAGTATTTCCAATAAGTCCTTGTTGTCCTTGTGGGCCAGTATTTCCTGTGAGACCTTTTGATCCTGTGACACCTTGTAAACCCTGAATTCCTGTATTTCCATTAGATCCTTTTGGTCCATCAGAACCTTTTGGCCCATCAGAACCTTTTGGACCAGTTAAGCCTTGTAAGCCTTGAATTCCATCAGGACCTTGGGGCCCTTGAGAACCTTGTTGGCCTCTAATAGTTGTGTATCTATTCTTTTTCAAATAACCAAACGCTAATGCCATTTATTTTAGTAGTCTAACACAATATCAATATTTGACTCGTTACCATAAGTACCATCTGAAATTTTTCTAAACTCTATGTAAAACAATGCTAGGTTAGAAATATCCTCTTTGAAAAAATCATGTATAACGAATTTTTCATTTATTTTAAATATTGTTAGAGATCCAAGTTGTTTTGTACTCATAAGTATATCTATTAACCTTGTAGTAGAGTAGGTTCCATTAGTTTTCACAAAATGTATCAAATATCTTAATTTTAAATTACTCTTAAGTGTTGAGTCAGTGTCAAATGTATGGGTCATAAGGGAAAATGTTGAAAAATTATCAATTCCATAAGTACATACAGCTGGTACTGGAAATCCTGATTTCATTTGAACTGGGCCCCTGTATGTATCAGCTATCGACTCGTATGTAAAATTGTAATGTAGCGCTCGTGGTATTTTTGGTTGTGGTCTGTGTATAAAGTTTGGTTCATTTTCTGAATATCCAAATCTTAATGCCATATTATTTATTTTAGTAATCCACAACAAGATTTAGGATTGACTCGTTACCATAGGAGCCATCGCTAAGCTGTTTAAATTTTATGTAAAACACCGATATTTTTGAAAAATTAGGGTAAAACTTACTTATTGTAAATTCTTCATTTAAAAGAAATATGTTTGAAGGTCCTACTTTTTTAGGTGTCATTTCTATATCTTTTAGAACAACATCGCTACCGACACCGTTAATGTCTAGTATTCGCATTTTATATCTTAATTTAAGATTGGTAAATATGTTATCTATATCAAATATATGCGTCAAAAAGGTTAGTTTAGAATCCTTAGTAATTCCCGGTCCATAAATGTAAGTTATTGGATAACCCGATCTAGTATAAGCAGGTTGTTTGTATGCTTTTGAAATACTATCAAATACAAAGGTGTATTGTAACGAGCGAGGCGTTCTTGGAATGTTATGTATAAAGTTTGGTTCATTTTCTGAATATCCAAATATTAATGACATATTATTTATTTTAATAAAAATGGGTTGTAAACCTAGTAAATTATTAATACAAAGAAATGGAGATTTGTTTAATGAGAATATAGAAGTTAAGAAAAGATTTTTAACAGGAGTTCAAATGTCACGAAAAGGAGACAATGGAATAGAGGGCAACATTCAAATTGGTTATGTTTCGGGTAGAATTAAAAAATATGAAAGAGTTTTAAATATTGGTGAAGAGGTTGTTAATAGCGAAAATGTTACAGTAGTAATTCCTGATGAGTGATTTTTTTTATTTCCTAATTTTTTAAATTAGGAAATTTTATACGGGCGGAGCGCAGCGAACGACCGCGAGCAAAGCGAAGCGAAGCGAAGCGAAGCGAGACGTAACAAATTATTTTATCGATTTGTTTTCGTTATTTTTACAAATAAATCAATCCAAGTCCATAAGGATTCTTTTGTCTCTGCGTCTGTGGAATTTAGTAACTCTGTTATTAACGGTTGGTAACATTCAGGAATTGGGAATAAAGCAAGTAGTCCTTGTATGTCTCTGTCGTGAATATTTTTCTCAACCTCTGGTGTTATTTTTTCATTCATATTTATTAGCAAGGTCTCAGAATCATAGGTTGTTTTTAAAAAAATTTGTAAAACTCTTAACTCCAATTGGTATGGAAAAAGTTTTATAAGTTCTGTGAAAAACTTTTCATATTGGGTTGTGAATATTTTAAGTAATTTTGGGTTAGACATTATTTATTATGTAAGCAAGTAAAACCTTTAAAATAATACTTCCACCTATTGATATTATAAATAATTTTGAACAGTCTGCCAATAATTTTGTAGTGTCTTCCGATAATTTTGTAGTGTCTTCCAATAATTTTTGTTCTTCGGTTTTGGATATTATAAATATTTTTGCAAAGTCTGCCAATAATTTTTGCTCTTCTTCTTCTTCGGTTCTGAAAATGTGACCTGACATTATTTATTTACCCTCACTCTTGAAAAGGAGGACAGCGAAGCGAAGCGAAGCGAAGCGAAGCGGGCACCTTGTGGAAGGTTTGTGAAAGGTGGTGGGAAATATTTTTGGAATTTTGAAAATTTGTGATTTGTGATTTTGAAAATTTTTGGGGAGGGAAATTTTCAAAATTTGTGGAAAATGAAATTTGGGAAATTTGAAAATTTGTGATTTTGAAAATTTGTGATTTGTGATTTTGAAAATTTTTGGGGAGGGAAATTTTCAAAATTTGTGGAAAATGAAATTTGGGAAATTTGAAAATTTGTGATTTTGAAAATTTGTGGAAAATGAAAAAGAGGGATTTGACGGCACTTTTGAAAATGGCATATTTGGAATTTGAATTTTGAAAAGTGCCGTATAGTCCCTTACATTACTACTGACGTTGTTTTGTGACCATGATTGCCGATTACAGACAAATGCAAGCCGAAACCTATAGTCACTGTTGCCTCAGCGACTATTCATCTATCGCTTCCAATAATGACGAGATATCTTCACGGAACTGTCTGAAATAGAAAAGAACTTTAATGTCGATTATTCACGATAAATTGTGAAGCCGCCGCTCGTGGTCTAAAGCCTGCTTTCCACTTCGACCGTATCGTAGCGAAACGTAGCGTATTTCTTTGTTTCCTGAGCACTCGGGTAGAACTAATGAATTAGACACAAAAGAAAATACTACGGTACGTTACGATACGTTTGAACTTTGAAGTGGAAAACAGGCTTAAGCCTGTTTGCATTGACCCGCCAACGCAAACGCTCGAGTTCGATTCTCGATAGGGGAATCTTATTTTCACTATTTAACAGTTTCAGGTCTCAGCGATGAAATCGATGTTTCTATGATGAGAGAATGATATTGTGTGATAAGATTTTAGTTGTCTGGTGGGGAAGGCATTCCTAAAATTTAATTTTCACTTCCAGACGCTCGGCGTCGGCATGTTGAATTATCTGTGTTAACTATACTCTGATTTACATTGCCGACCAATGCAAGCCGAAACCTATAGTCGCTGTTGCCCCAGCGACTAATAATGCATATAGGAAATGTTATAACATAATAATTAGATAATTTTAATGAGTTTTGTAACACACAATTATAACGTTACAGTTCACTGAGGCACAATGTATTCACGTTATTGTTCGAAACCTATAGAGTACATATGGTTTAATTGTTAAACACTAACTTATATCCGAAAGATTCATAAGTCCCAAGGTAGGTCGAAAGAATGATACCCAGACTCGGACGGGACAAGCTACACATCAGGATCGCCTTTACAGGAAAGCCTACGGGAAGACGACGCTTTGGCAAAAAGAAGTGGCCGCCAGTATCTCCTAGGATATACATCCGGGATCAACAAAGTACATGAAATGGAAAAAGAAGAAAGAAATCTTAACAAGTGACCTACTAGAATAATAGGTGGGAAAGTATATGGATTCTGCAACAAACCGGAAGGGTGCACCATTGGGGATTAATTGGGCAAAAACATTAACACCTGCGCAACCTGGAGTAGGGTAAGGTGAAAAGAACGGCATGGGCTTTCTTTTGAAGTCACTCTCAACATTTGATGGCAAAGCAATGAGGTCTACAGAATGACCACATGGACACCAAACAAAGCTTGAACATGTTGCCAGTAAATAGGGGACAGTCGGCTATCAACAGTGGTGAGACGCCGAGAAGGTGCATCCGCAACGTTTAAGCGAGAGGGAACAAAATAGAGGTTGAGTTGAATGTTTGCAGAAAGTATTTCTGCAAAAATTTGTTTTGAGAGCATCAAATAATAGTTTGGAACGTGGTCCTTGTTTCTCCCATGCATGAATTAGAACCATATTATCCGTAAAGACGTCGACCCAAGAGTTGGAAATGGATGCAAAGAACGACTTGAGGACATTGGCCAAGGTTAAAGCCTCCTTGGTAACAATGTCCAAAGAAAGAGATGTGTCAACCCAGTAGTCCGAAACAGAAACTGAAATCGCGTTCGGACTTAAGACACCGCCCCACGCATAGGCGAAGCATCAGTGAATAGCTGAATATGAGAATGAAACTCAGACCTCCAAGGCAGAAAATCATTGCGGAGGGCAGATGATAGTATGCAGGGCCTAGAACTGCGACTGGCTTTGGCAATGGCAAGATTAATTTCATTGGTAAACAGCCTGGCCCCTGGAACAGCGAGAGACATAGAGGTGCATTTTCCTGCTAGTTTTTGCAATGTTACCAGCTCAATGGTATCTTTCTTGAGAATATCATGCACTAAAACTAGAAATTTCTCTTTCTTATGAGCAAGAAGGGTGAAGGCCTGCTTACAGTACAAGAATCTGATTTAAAACCTAAGTACGGGACTTGCTGGGCTGGAATAAAGATACACTTGTTTAAACCTAAAACGTAGTTCAAAAGGATAGCAGTATAACAGACGAGAAAAATAGCTGAAGAGGCCAATTCAAAATCGGAAAGAAGGGGTGCGACGGAAGAGGCAAGGCATAACTGCCCGACATGACGATCATCAATATACAAAGCACAAGGTATAACAACTGAACGAGGATAATGTGATGCAAGAGAACCAGTAGTGTGATATGCATAGGCTGACAATTTCCAGCCAAAAGGATTGCATTACTAACAAAATACCACTGCCCCCATCGAAAAGCAAAATAGGGGCGACTATCCGGAGTTAAGAAAATATGATCACAACCGGACTTATCATCAATGACACATTGAAAGGAATTAATTAACATGGATGTATCGAATAAGATTCGGGAGACGATCCAATTTAAAAGAGCGGTGAACTATCCAAAGGTTTAAAAACCGAAGATCATTACATAACCTTGGTTTGGATGGCTCAACTGTGAGAGGAATAACTAGGTGGGGCGGGGGTTACTTCCGCAACCTTGCCCCAAACACTAATGGCACCTGTAGCGAACCCTTCGATAATAGTAATGGAGATATATTGAGCAAATCGTCTGCAAGATATATTGTTTTTTATTGTTGGTGGGGAAAAGCTCTGTCGTAGTTTTTGCCCTTGTAACCACCCTTGAAATGACGAAAATATTGGAAAACGCTGACACGATATTTGATCCAACCCAAGATTTCTTGAACAGAGGCAGATTCGATTCCAGATCTAATCCGCAACCATTGATCATAATGTCGATGTAATTGACCAGCGACGAAACTGTTTGGGTCAGAGAATACAACTAAACTGGGATCAGTAGTTTTTGCTCCAGACATCACTTCATCGATAAAATCTTTGTGTATATGTTCGTTATAGACCGTCATCTCCTGGGACTGAACAATAGACTCCCCATTCATATCCACCCACTGGACTTTGAGAATTTGCCGATAATGGAGAGTCAGAAAAGAACGGAGATGCAATACAATCAATCCCAGGAGATGACGTCTCTGAACCCCGGTAATCCGAGTAAGGATTAGTACCCCCTCAAGACTGCCATCAAGGGATCATTGTGAAAGACAGAATTTTTAATTTTATTTGAACACGATCATACTAGAACACATTTTAAATTTAATTTTTATTACATCTTGCGGAACGTAGCAAGTATTTGATTACTATAAGCAAATAAGTTAATTACAATACATTCATAGCTACAAATCGGAGATAATCAGGGAAGTGGTTTTGGTCGAGGACGAGGATATGGATCTGGGTATGTCTTGAATAGACATCGATTAGCAAAATGGCCTGGGTATCCACATCGGAAACATCTGGGGCCTTGCGTTGGTCGGGTCTTTGCGTTCTTAGCTGATGGTTTGTTAAGGGACTTCTCAACTTTTGCAATAGATTCTGGTACTTTTGTATACTCTTTATCAGCAAACAAGGTTATAAAGAATGCCTTGACGTCTCGAGGAGGCCTCTGGATGCGGGTTCTAAGCTCTTGCAATGCAGCTTGGTAGAATCCAGCACTCTTATGGTTGGTGTCTTGAGCACAATGACTTAGGGCTTGGGCGAGGGGCAAGGCTTCGTATTTGTCAAAACCCAAGTCACCCTTGGTGACGAGATTGTTAATCTTTTCCGCAATGAAATCAACTGACGGCTTATTCAGTTCTTCTAGGGCTTTGATTCTGGCCTTTAACTGAACAATCTCGTCATTCTAAAGCTGGACAACGGGAAAAATAAAGGGTTAACTAGTTACTGTGACTGGCTAGGATAATGTTTTGTATTATGGGGAAATATGCATGCTGAACTAAACTGAACCTGCCAATATTTATTGGAAAATATTTATATAATGCAGGACCTAACTGTTAACCTGCTATGTAAGGGAAAATACTTATGCAGGACCAAACTGTTAACCTACCATTATTCAGGGGGGAAATATATATGCAGAACCAAACGGTTAACCTGCCATGGGAAAGTATATATATCATCCATATGACCAAGGCGAAAATTTACCCGAGATACAGCTGTTGAAATATACTAAAACGTCAACACATGTTATGTTAAACCGGCAAACACTACCGCTTAATTATCGGTGTCATATTGTCGAAAGTCTTTAGGGCGTGACGAGAAAAATAAAAACGTTATTGAACAGATACAAATAAATGAGAGACTTATATAGAACGTCGGCCCCATACATAGATAGCAAAAATCCTACGAAGATGAACGCGTATACTTTGGAATTCATGCAAACATGGTCGGCGAAAGCGACTGTGAAACGAGCAAGCAGTAAAACAAATAGATAGTATTAAAAACTAAATCAAACTTAATACCTCAAGTTTAGTGGTGTCAATATTCTGCGGTATTTCCGTAGGCTAGCTGTGTTGTAGTCGTTGCAAATATTTCAGGACTCGTTTCAGGAAGCGATTGCACTTTATCCAAAGTGGGCGAAGCGAGACAAGCTCGAGCAAAGCTAGTCGCCCTTTGTGAATTCGAAGGCCTTTGAACCTCTTGTATCGGAATTCCAGTATTTCTTAAATTTTCTTTACCAATCGAAGCAGAAGTTCCCCTTGTGGCAGTCGCACAGAGAGTGACTGATAGCTCTGACTAATGTTCCCTTAAATACGCGGGCGAGACCGCTGACAATAGTGTTGTGCCTTCCATAGCACATATTTTTCTATATGTATAAAGCTAAAAAATCACCTCGGAGATAAATTCATAGCAATTTGGACCCAGCCCCAGCTACTGTAAAATTCTAAGTTGGCAAGCAGTTGAAAGTCTGAGAAGCGTTTGCCGGTGCCTTTATCCGACCATTAACGTTAGTTTCGTTAAGCCACCTGGCCATATTGGTTCTACTCTTTTGCTTCAAATTTTAGTGCGTCTACTTGTAACAATAAACTGGGTTGTAGTATATTCAAGGTTTCACTTTTTGAAGACTTCCCAATTACTCTTATTTACGCTTATGCCTATAAGTAGCTGGATCATATGACAACAATAACACGAGGCATGCATCAGAGATTTCCTAATTACAGTTTTTTTACGATTATAGCCATAAATGATTGATCCACTGAGCTCAGTGGACCAGTGGTTGGATCCAAACACAAGGCATGTAAAGTCGCCATTCGTACAAACAATTTGCTGCTCAATAATTCCAATTCCTAGTGAAAGAAGACCTTCAAAATAAAATAGATATCCTTCAACCCTCGCCCCGGCGGCTCGTGGGCCACTTTTTTTATCACAGTAGACACCTGTATGCTATAACGTAGCTATTTTTATCTATGTAAGCGAGAAAATGGAGAATAGTATATACCGACAATATTTTTGTTTTCCAAATAGTTGGTGTTACAGAGTTTACTATTAAATAAATATCGATTACTTGTGCGTACGATTTCCATTTACGGGTTGTGAAGTATCGCTAAACAAATTTCTGTGATGGTAATATAGTCGCCTTATTACCGAAAAACGTAATAAAACTCTCACTTCGGTGATTTCGCCAAAACCCGGCGGCATGCTTACAATTATGAGCACAAAAACACTAGCCAATCAAAACGCTGATACGATAATTCACCACATGTGAGAAAAATCGTCCGACCAATCAAAACGCTAAGACCATAAATTTCACATGTGAAAAATATCGTCCGCCTTGAGGATACGATTTTTATTTCACCCATCTACTGCACAGAAATCTCTATACTTATATAAAAATAGAAACTTATTAATATAAGTCAGAACCTGTATTCAACCAAATATCAATTTAACTAATAATATATCATTATACCTAGAAACTTTACCCAAGCCATATATTCCAAGCTCTGTTCCCTTCTTTGCTGGCAGAGATGTTGAAGTTGAAGAAATAACAAATCTTATAACAAACCAATCGACACGGCTGTTAAACATCTGGGGATCTCCTGGATTTGGTAAAACATCTACAGCTATTGAAGTAGCGCACCACCTCGGGTACCCTGTTTATTTTTTTAAATTGCAGGGTTATACTACAGTAGATGAATTTTTATCTAAAATTTTAAGTATTTTTAAAAGTAATTTAGCAGATCTTAGTCTAACACCTATAGACAAAATAGTAAGTATTTTTAGAAAAATATTTTCTCCAATTTTTCTTATATTTGATAACCTTGATGATCATCTCGCTAGTGTAGGTAGTTCCGCTAAACTAACACGTTTGTTTGAAGAATTGTTAGACAGTAATGTTAACATCAATCTACTTGTTACAACTAGGGAGCTTTTGGAAAATATGCGCGGTCAAATAACAGGTTTTCAAGACTTCCGAATTCGACCTCTTCATCCAGTTTCGTCTGTTGAATTTGTTCGTCAATTTCTTCCTGTATTTTCTGAAAGTGTTGTTGCAAAGGTGGCTAGAATTTCTTCCCATGTTCCTCTGGCAATGAAGCTCGTTGCTTCATTAGTTGAAAACAACACTGAGGATACGGCGAATAAAATACTTGAGGAATTAAGTGTTTCAGGAAATCTTTTAGAGCGGATAGACAGTCCATACGAGAAAAACATGCAAAAGATATTCGAGACTCCTTTTGAGCAGTTGACGTTAAGTGACAAACATGCGCTGATTTCACTAACCGTATTTACATCTGCTAGAATAGGTAAAGATGCTGCGATTGACGTTGTTTCTGGAGAAATGGGGGTTGCAAAAGCCGTACTGAGCCTTAAAACACTTGTTAAGAAATCGCTAATAGATGAAGATTCCAATGGAGAATATTACTCTATTCACCCTCTTATCTTTTCTTTTGTCGTTGATAAAGCAAAAGAATGTGATTTTGAGAATATTTTCAATTCCGCTAGAATTCGCTTTGGCACGTATTACTTGCTTCTTTTTGAAAGGTTAAATGACGATTTCCTTGCCGGAAAGTCGATAGAGAGTCCCCAACTGACAGATACAATGCTACATGTATCGAATGCCATAGATCAATCTATTACATATAGTTTGGAAAATTCCCAAGATCTTTTTCGCATCTTATCTAAAGCTGAAGTATTTCTTTTTCTTGTTTCTCGTTCCCAAAATATTCCCAAACTATATGATTTAGCTATAGAAAAATGCAGGGCCGAGCAATACAACAATTACGTACGTAAGTTGTATGTCAGCAAATATTTTCATAGTATTGCCTTTTCCCTCTTTGGCTCGAATATACATTCAGACGTACCTAAGCATATAGGTAAAGACGTCATGTTGTTATCGGATGGTAGTGGAGCAAAACTAGGTTGTTACGAAGGAATTTCACTTATTTCTAAAGGAAATATTGAGTCGGGTATTGAATGTATTGAAAAACATCTTGACGGATTACAAACATGCACTGATCAACAACTTGTAAAATGCTTATGCCTGCAGCTTCTTTCACTTTTTTACACTAATTTGAAAGAGTACAGCAAATCGAGCAACTTCAGTAGAAAGGCTATCGAGGTTTGTGAAGAAGTTGGCAATTACAATCTCTTTGTAATTGGTGATTGTGAGCAAAGTTCCACTGTGACGCAAACGAAAGATAAAGGCGAACAATTAATACTGTTTGTCCATTTGTTATCTATGTGGTCAAAAAAATATTTAAGTGACGAGACAAAACTGTACTTCTTTAATCTTGCGAATAAATTACAGCAACAGTTAGAGAATTTTGTTCGTTTTATCTATTTCAAATACTCATGTACGGTGATTTGGTTTCAGCTTATCTTGGTTCTAGTGTTGGACAAGACGTTCTTTTGGATGAAAAGATCCAGTTTCTTAACAAATCACTGAAGTCTGATGAGTGTTTCTCCTTGACAGAAAGAACATTTCCGAGTATGTCGGAGATGTTTGCGACTAAGTCTTGTTTGCCTGAGCGATTGTTCAATTGCTATACTATAAAAATGATAATGAGCGACCATACAAAAAAGCAAAGTTTGAATGTTGACACATGTCGTGACGCCCTTGACCTTTCACATAAAGAGTATGGTAAACAACATCAGAACACCGCGTTCTGTTACTTTCAAATTGGCTTGGCTGAGAATGCTTCTGAGAATTACACTTCTGCTCTTGATGCATTTGATAATGCTATTGAAATTATGACAGCCATTCAGGATGGGAGCGACAACAATGATGAGGTGCTTGCTGAGGTTTATATTGGAAAAGGAGAGACGCATATATGTATAAATGATTTCGCATCCGCTATTGCCTCTTTCGAAGAAGCACTTGATATTAGAAGGACATTGTTCAATGAA
This sequence comes from Trachythela sp. YZ-2020, assembly GCA_016169945.1. NCBI lineage: Eukaryota > Metazoa > Cnidaria > Anthozoa > Malacalcyonacea > Clavulariidae > Trachythela > Trachythela sp. YZ-2020. The sequence continues at coordinate 2,028,154 of JADLSH010000114.1, forward strand.
GATAATGAACAAATTGCTCAAAATCTATTTAAGCTCGGGATGTCGCAAAGGGATGTTGGTGATTTGTCTTTAGCTCTTGGAACACTTAAACGCGCTCTGCAAATATGGATAAAACTGCATGCTGATAACCCCAGCTCTTTGAGGTATAGGTATATATGGCTATGTTATGTTGTTATTGGAAGAGTGCACAACGATCTTGGCAACAACACTGAATGCCTTAAAGCTGCACTTGAAGTGACAACAGATGACGATCAAGAGCGCTCACTTGCACAAAGTTTTATTTGTATAGAACTTATAAATTTGAATGTAGATGAAAACTTGTACGCGGAATTGTTGGATAGTAGTTTACCTGGAATCAAGGAAAATTATAAGTCTTTATTGGCCGTGGGGTATTTGACATTAGGTTCAAAACAACTTGAGTCAGGAAAGTATGATGCTTGTCTAGCGTCGCTTCGAAAAGCTCTTGATATTGAATTAGAGGTAACGCTGGGGGGACATATTTTTATTCAAGAGGAGACAGTTGCCTCGTACGTTGCAATGGTGAACGCCTTAGTTAAAATTGGAAAGTCTAAACTGGCGAGAAGGGCAATTGACAGAGCTACGAAAATAGCAGAATCACTTCCTGAAGGTAAACAACATTTTTGGGTATTTTGTTGTTATAGCTTGAAGGGTCGCATTCAAAATGAAATGCGGGATTATGTTGCAGCAATTGAATCACTCGAACATGCACTTCTGCAACTTCCAAAAATTTCTAACGCAGCCTATTACAAATCCAAAGTATTGGAGAGTCGTATGGCGCTTGCTAAAGCTTATTTCTATGAAAGATCCTATAAGGAGGCGCTCACATCGATTTATGACGCACTGTCTATCATTAAAGATAATTTTCCTGAGGGAAGCGAAACTGAAGCTGCATTCTGTCTCTGTGTGGCGTTAATCGCACAAAAGATGGGAAACAGAAGTTTAGCAGTGAGTAATTTGCGCTTAGCCTACAAGATGTATTCAAAAATTTTGGGAGAAACCCATTTCGCGACACAACAATGTTACATTTCATATGCTAGAGCTCTTATAAATTGACTGTTCATATCCCTCTTTCTAACACGAACAAAGTATATATACAAATTATCAGAGTTAAGACTATAAGCAGTGCTTATTCAGACACAACAATATAGTTCATTTAAACTCTGACGTGTTTCGCTTAAAAGTTTGCACTTGTTATCGTATATCCTGGGTTTTTTTCCCAGAAAATTTCCGGCCAATGATAATCATCAAAACGTGCTCATAAAAACTCTGCAAACCAATTTTGACAATGCTGCTTATTCTAGACAATTTTTGTTCACATCATGCCGAGGAACATGGGATTAGAAAGTTTTGCCATTGTGATTAAAATGATTGATATTCCTCTTTTGAAAATAGTCATCGTGACGTTTGATACTGTTTCCAGCTTACGTTTCAGGCACCTTGTAAGAGCATGTTTATTTCAGAGTCTGATGGGATGTTTTCGGCATTGGGAGTTTTTGTCATCAATGACTATTTGAAAATTGAACTTTGAATCGAAATTCTAATTAACGTTTTTCTATGAAAGACTAGCCTGCAAAAGACAGGCTCTCGCGGGTCAGGGTTAGGAAGACGAGACTGGATGTTTGCTGAGATATTTGCTGAGTTTCAACGTTAATTAGGATTCCGCAAAATGTTAGCAAAACATTTTGTCTGAAAGTTGATGTTTTTATACTCGTATATTAATTGATATTATCTGTGTTAGGCGGGATTGAACATTGATGTTGCAAAAAACATGACCTTCTTGAGGCAGGAACTGCCAGTAATATGCTAAGAAAAGGAAGTATGTAATTTTAACTTTAGACGAAGTCATACTATTTGAGAACATGCTCATCCCATCTAACATAGATAGAACGTTTATATGATAATTTCTCATCCCCCTCACCCGAGATTTTAGTGAATGCAATGCCATATAAAAGCTCTAGAGCTTGTTAAGGGTTGTAGATTGTTGCCATATTGTGTGAGAGAGGTCTATATATAACGGTATTCAAACTGTGACATTTTGATAACCTTGAAATTGAAATCTGGATATAATTTCCAGCAACTGATTCTCGTGTTGCATGTAAAATCATATTTCATTCTCACATAATCAAATAACTAAGGATAATTTTAAAAAATATATCAAATTGAACTGAGTACACACGAAATCAAGAATATCTCGGTAGTTTATTGTAAGAATATTTACAAGGCAGATTAATATTTTTTAGTATTTGTGTAGTTAGAAAGCATTATAGTAAATCATTTTAATCAAATTTCTTCACTCCATTGTTTTTTTAATCAACTACGATACGCCTATTTTCAGGGACGCTGGGACGATAAAAGTGCACGAGGGAATGTTTTCACATAGCGATTTGTCGGAACCATTTCAAGTATTGCTGAATGTTAGGAACAAAAGATTCTCAATTGGTGATATCACCATGCAGATGACTTTTACACCACGCATTTTTCAGTTATCGAAAAAGTAAATGTATAATATGGTCCGACAAATACTATAGCGTGAAAACGAAGCTTTAATCTCATTCTTATGAACTAAGCAAAGTTGGGTTTTTTTGTCGGAATTTTCATTTGTAAAATCTAATGTAACTAGGAAACAGTTTTTCGTCCTCGTTCATAGACCGTGAGGTAGTACTCGAGACTGAAAATCAGAAAATACCAGAAAAATAACGTAGTTTATAGAACACTTTTTCATTGTTTTTTTCCATCTCAATTTATGTTGTTACACAACGGGACTGATAGTTCAAATAGCAATGGTAACGAATTGTGAAATGTGGCATCCTTGCCTCGTTCCAGCGTCTCTACCAATTTATAGCATGATCGAATAATATAATATAGTTTCGTTTACCCTTTATCGATCTTCTAATAAGAGATGACGCTAAGCTCGTTCGCACTTACGAGTTATCTAAGGAATGGAGAATACTTTTTGTTTCTTTTTCTGTATCTTACTATTCTCACGTAATGTTCATTGCAAGAGCCGTTAAGTGAAACGAGTTTGGTAGCCAGAAATTTTCGCATGCATCTTACTTTGTTAATATATTATTAAACTTATGTATACTACACCTTTTTCAATTTTATACTCTGCGTTACACATTGCGATTTGTTGGGGCGATTTCAGATTTAGCTATGATAATGATGAATTTTTTCAAATATATGTCGACAGATGTCGTTAGCGCGTCCTTTTTAAAACTATTTTAAATATATTAAAGTGGATCTTAAATCAGCCGGACAAATCGGAATGTCTAAACGCAGACACTTCCAATAGGGCTTAGCTTTAAATATATTTTGCCTAACAATGAAAAATTTTATCCAATTTCTATCAATTTTCCAAAAAGATATTTTCTTGTTAGTCTCCATTTCAGAACAAAATATAGGAAAAACTTACTTTGAATACCAAGCGCGAGACATCTAAGAAATTTTGTTTTCTTAGTTGTGACGTCACAATAGTCACATGCATGTTCAAAACACACGTTCACTCATTTTAAAATCAAGAACGAACGAATGAAAAGATTGTGAAAGGCCTATTTAGTATATCAAATTCTTTCAAACGGGACAAAATACTTATATTTGTTCTTCTTATCTGCAGTGGTTGATTTAAGTAATGTTGATACGTGCACGAGTTTTTGTGAAAACTCCATAATTTAAAGTGAAATAATGTTGTAAATATATAATACGATAACTTAATATCTTCATTACTTACACAATATAGTGTTAATGATATGAATGTAAAAGCTGAGACAAAATGTAAAACGGTGATGCTACATAACAAACAAGAAGATGCACATCGGATAAATGACAAATTGACATGTGCTTTAAAACTCGTCAAAAGAGAGAAACATTTGGACTTAATATATTCCAAGAATTCTTATACAGTTATCAGCAAAATTCACAAATGAAAAATGTGGAGCTGTATTCTATTGTTTGCTTTTAATTAAATAATTATAACTATATTTCAATTTGTACGATATTAAAGTGTTTTGATTTTTTCTATCCGCATCAATTTACCCTTGTTCTTAATTGGCCTCAGGGGCCGCAGAACCAGGGGGGACCCGTCGGACTCGCCTACAATGCTTGTTCCTTACATTCTACATTCAGGATATTTCTAACCCGTCCAAAAAAGAATAAGTATGACCCTGCCTATGCCACTAATAGGTTCCCCATTTCCGGCGGTGCCCGAAGATCCTTTTGCGGCCTTTGCTTGGCCTAAATTAATATTAGCTCCTCAAATTTTGGTATTAAAATGTTTGATATTTTCTATTTATCGTGCTAACAGAGGAACACACACACAAATAAACCCAGGTGAACTTCTCCAAACACAGGTTCGTACCAAAGTACATCAGTATCGCCACTAAGACCGAACGAAGGTAACTTTTTCATGGATTGGTCCGTAGAGCAATTGTGAATCTTTGCCACTAAGTCCCGAATGAAGTTGATCTGTTCATGGACCGGTTCGTAGCAAAAATACATCATCGAAACAAAATTTTGAACCAAGATGACTTGTTCACGGACCGATCCATAGCAAACTAGATCATACCCCACTATAAGTGCCGAACCAAGTTCAACTGATGATCAGTCCATATTCACAGTATACTTTATCGCCACTATGAATATCAACTTACAAACGAAGTTTTCTTCTAACGAACTGGTCGGATTGAGAGTGCATCATCTCAACTAATGCTAAACGAAGCTGACTTGTTCACAGATCAGTCCATAGCTAGAGAACATCATCGTCACTCACTAAGTTGACTTGCATGAGAACTAAACAGTCCGTAGTTAATTATTGCCATGCACTCTGAGTGGAAAACCACCAGGGACATACCTTGACTTTACGCATTGGAGGGGGGGGGGGGGGTTGTGGAGTCATTTTGTCAGACAAAAGGGGTGGTCAGCAACCAATGCCACACCCACAAAAAATAACAAAATATACAATAGTATATTAAATTAACACAAACATGCAATTCAATAGCCGCAATGAACATTCTAGATAAGTAATACACCCTTTCGATAATTACGTCACAAATCTCTCCTTCGCCCGGGAGCCTCGTTCTCGTGAGCGAATTGTATTTCTTCTTGAATGATGAAAGCGAGGCTCCCAGGCCAAGGACGTATTCATGACGTAATTATTGAAAGGGTGTATTCTTGGAACATTACATTGATCATAACAGTATTAACATAATTAGTACTCATTTTTACTGAGTCCGCACTGAGTGAGCACAGTCGATACAGAGTTTACTGATACAGATACACTTCATCGTTCAAACTGAATCTTAAGTTTTTGATCCTTTTTGTCAGCCCAAATATTTAGAACCGTTTGATATCAATGTTATCCGTTAATTAAATCCAGGTTGGTTCGTCCGAGATTGACACACCTCGAGAGGCTGGCAGCTTCCCGATTTCACCTCGCTTGTAGTCGCTTCGTTCGATGAGGTCGGAAAATTGTCAGCCTCCCTCCCGTCAATCTTGGACGAACCTCCCTGGAAGTATGTTTGACATTGTTTTGTTATAGGACAAGTCCGTAGGAAAGGTGCATCGTCGCCACTAAGACTAAGTGCAAAACTAATTGATTTGCTTACAGTACACGTCTGGTCTGGTACTAAACGTACATCCAATGGTACATCATTCCCACTAATTGCCGAACAAACTTGACATATTTATTGATTGGTCGGTAGCGAAAGTGCATCCTCGCCATTAAATGACAAACAAAGTCGAGTGCAACATCGCCACTATAAGTTCCGAACGAAATTCACTCTTTCACAAAATGCATATGGTCCATCACAAAAGTGCATCATCGCCGCGCATGTGGCGAATGAAGTTGATTTGTTCAGGATCGGTTTATAGATATAGGTGTTTAAGACAAGTACATATTGTATGTTCCTTATAGGTTGCATGGCTCTAAAATATAATTGATTTGCTTCTAGTGGAAAACATGTTCGTTTTGTCTACAACGTATACAGTAATACAATGTATAGACGTCATATAAACTACCACAGATGACGTAATATATACGGGTTTTCTTTTTGCCCGCAACGAAATATTTGCCTGCCCACGAAGCTGGCCTGCGGAGTGTACGCAGGAGTGACATCACTGTTGTTTTGAGATAGTGCAACTGTGAAAGCCTGAATTAAAGGTATATATTTTGATATTTGTCATACAAGATTTCTAAAAATATTGTGCAGAAAACGTGATTATTGATATATTTATATGGATATACGTGAAAGCTAAAAGACATGTGAAGGAATTATCGTACTGCAGTAAAATACGTGTATGTTATCAAGCCAGACTGCTGGATATGAAATCATGTAGCTATTGTATTGAGATATTTAAATTTCATGAGAAAGGTAAGAAATTGATAAATTAAATGTTTACAGTCATGAAGTTAGTGGAATATTTTAGTGGAATAGATAATTAAGGCAAAACCATGCCTCAAAATACAAGAAATTGTAAATAACAGAGACATACGAATTACGAAATACAAACTTTCCAACACACCCCAGGTTGGAAAACTTGCATTCACTCGCAGCTACGTATAATTTAAAGTTCACAGCTCGCATATTAAATTAGCTTTGCTCGCACCTAGAAAAAATCGTTCGCGCTCAAGCCCTCATGGCTCGCACTCGTTTATATTAATTGCAGTCTTGCAGACCGTGGAATTACCATAGTAAAAACATTCATCAAAAAACGAAGTTGTACAGATAATACAGTATAAATGGTATAATGAAAACGAAGTTATCAAACAAAACATTGCTTTTATTCATAATAAAAGATAAACTAACTATATGTGATACACAGAAGAAACTCAATCACACAGTCACATCCTAAAGAAGGTAAGGGTATTTTGCTGGCATGTTCTTAATTCGGTGGATAACTTTGGATTGTTCATTTCTTCTAAAAAAGTTCCTGATTGATCTTGGATCTCGAAGCATTGGGGAACTGTGATTTTCCAGATATTTTCTAGCAATGCCTTCTACCAGGTTGTCTGTATTACTGCCAATGCATGGTACTAACCAATCGATTTTCGTTCTCAACTCCATGATCTTATTGGATTGATGGCATCGCTGACGTTGAGTATCCATTACGGCATAAAAACTTTCGGCTATTGCTTCACTGCCACCAGAAGCAATTGCAATGTCTAGAGACAACATGAATTCAGGATCAAGTTTTGTATAGATGCTCTCAACTGTATATAGCATCTCAACAAGCTTTACTTCATCCAATACAGCTTTTACTTTCTTTCCATCCAGGAGAGTCAAGATGAATGTTTGGCGTATACCAGCCGACTTATCTCTTTCCATTGCAGTGAAGTGCTGTGTTAGGTGTTTTCCAGATGACAACATGCATGCAACACCATACTCCTTAAGATTACCCCAAAACAGATGACAAAGGCACTCTTTAAAACGATGGTACAAGGCATCAGAACAATTTACATCAAGGTAATGCAATTCATCTTTCTTTTGCTGGACATGTGGGAGTGAGATTACATACTTAAACCATGTCTTGAAATCATTTCTTCCCATGGCAAGGTAGCTCGTTTTGTCTTTCAGACAGGTTATTGGTCTCTCGTTCTCGGAGCCAGCACATCTTTTTCCTTCGAGGGCAATCAGCAGCTTCTCAAAGTCAAAGCAATTAGCCAGTAGTCTTGAGACTTCTGCTGTACCATTGTTCAATCTATTCTCTGATGAATTCTTTAAGTCACTAGCAAACTCTTGCAATTCCTCCATTGATTCGTCTAATGTTCTCTCAATCCGCTTGTATAGGCCGCTTCTTCACCATGGTCTGGATGTACCACTCTATCCTTGCTCAGCAAATGCCAACCCTCGAAAAGCTCAACTTCTTGAAACACATAGTTCTTAAGATCTTGCAGATGCTTCTTGTAGCGTGGTGTACCAGTAAGACTTGCTTCTATCGTTTCCATCCAGGAAAGCATTCGCTGACCCCAGAACACAATTTTCCAGTGAAAAAAGTCTACACCTTGCGATAGCACCATCAACTCACGAAGTGGAGTGGTGATGTCTAACAAGCCAAGTAGATCTGCAACAAAATCTTGTCCAAACATCCTGTACTGTAATGGGAAGTCGTCATCAGCATTCGAATGAGTAGTTTGAAAAGATTTCCTTAGGACTGGGAATGCTTTTTCAATTGATTTCCATTGTTCAACTGCGGAGCTCAAGAAACGCTGAGCGGCAAATGGAACAACAACGGTAGCTCGCTTTGAACTGCTCTTGGCACTCAGTTCAAGTTGTGCAAAACCTTTCCCTCTTCCCATCATGTGATTAAATTCGTTGGCTCTTTTGATGAACTTGTTAAAGAATTCTTCGCTGTTTCCAAACTTGCCATCCTTAATGTCAGTTGCAGCTAAATTCAATAAGTGAGTTGCATCCCAAATGACTGCCTGGCAGAACTGTAATTCCTCGGGAATTCTATGCCGCCCTGTTTCTTCCTGTATAATAAACCCGAAATCGTGAGCTTGATATGGGCCGTCAGCAGATGTTCCACAATATCTGGTAAGATCCTCTTCGTTAACCTTCAATTTCAACTTTATCGTATTCAGCAAATTTCTAGCAAGATCTGAGTAACTTCCGCCACTAACTTCGGGGAATTCTCGTGGAGCCTCTTCTTCCGATGGGTTTTCATCGTCCGAACTAGATGAATCAGATGATCCTTCGTCAGATGTAGAGTATACAAGTGGAGCACCAAGAGGATAGGCACGGCGTTTTCCGTTGTACATGAATACAATATATGATGCTTGGCTTGTTCGTCTATTCACAGTTCCTTTATCTAACACGCCAAAGAAATGAGGACACACTTGAGTGCATTTAAGTTCCGTCTTTAGAACATTCGATGTTTGCTCATCAACAAAGTCCTCTGCAGCAACAAGCAATGCTAACATCTGTTTTCTGCTGTGCTGCCGCTGCCCAACATCAACACCACAATCATCTAAAAATGCAACAAGCGTCTCATAGTGTGTTGACGCCGCTTTAAGCTTAACATCCGTCACCATGCACTTAACTAGGTTCTTCGATGTTTCAAGTGCTTTCGTTTCACGCTCTTTCTCTTCATCAAGTTTTTTCATAGCTTGATAGTGCTGTCTTCCATGACTTAATGTTGAGATGCCTAACAAATGCGATCTCAAAACTGATTTCAATGATCTCCAAGAAGAATTTCCGCCCTGAAGGTATAGCTCAGTCTTCTCCTTTTCATTCCATATTCCTGAAATTGGATCCCCATGGCCAAATGGATTCTCTTTCCGAGCAATTTGATAAGGGGACATATTTTTTCCCCTTATCTTTTTGCCTATAAAAGCTTGAAAACAGACTTCACAGCGTATCACACTTTCAGACATAACCTCTTCGTAAAAGAATTCCGATCTTTCGCCACTCATCAAGATCATTAGCAATCTGATGTTTGTCTAAAGTTTTCTTTGGTTTATTTTCCAATTCATCAGCAACTTTCATCTCTTTCATAAGTTTAACCACTTCTGTTGCAATATCTGTTGCTGATGGTAATTCAGATGCAGGTTTATCTCCATGGCTTTGATTTGGCACGTAAATAGAACTCTCGGCTGCGGCTGCATTGTTTCCTTTTTCTGCTTGCAGGTTTGGAGCTATATAAATATTCCTGATGTTGCTTTGGCTCTTGCTGTGGGATTCCGATTCAGACCCTGTTTCTAACGCATTCCTTATGTGGTCATTAGTGGTATCAACCGTGTCATGATCACTGTGCAAAATGTTTACTTCTTGGGTCTTCCCTGTTTCTAAATAATTGTCTGTATCCACTGAGGTAAGCTGTGTTTCCTGTGAGTACAAACTTTCGTGCACATTTTCCACTTCAATGTCAACTCTAGCTCGTTTTGCAGGTGATGGTCGCTTTTTAGCTTTACCGATCAATCTCTTTCTTTCAAGTAATTCCCAGCCTTCTTTAGATGTACTCAACACAGTTGTTATTGTAGCTTCTAAATGTTGCTTTGACTTGCGATGCCGCTCAATATCTGATGGCATTCCATTTGAAATTGTGTAATATTTTCGATCACTCAAGAGGCACTCTTTGCAAAATAACTTTCTTGCAATTGCCGCATTTTTTGATTTCGAATTGGACGATTTGACATTTTGTTTTGCTTTCAGCCACCATGGTACTATATATAATGAAAAGAGGATACTATTATAGTACCAGTGCTGAAAGCTGTCCAGGAAAGTACAGTTGCCAGGATTTTTTTTGACAAGGAGTCTTCACCGGAAATTCTTACACAAAATAAATATATTTTAAAGTCCATTTTTACTGCATATGGTATGTATATTTTGTTGCCTGGCAGTGTTGTCAAATTCTTTCATACAACTAATGTGCAAATTTGTGATAACAAACCTTCGTCGTTAATTAATTTATCATCTTGAACTTAACCGTTTTGTCTATTGTTCTATTATATTTCCTCCATTAGGCCCCTCCTCCAATTAAGCCTCTTCTTCTAATAAGCTCTCTTACTGAGTGAAAAATATGAAGCCTCCTCTTTTAAGCCCTCTTGAAATGATTAGAAAAATAATTGTAGTATATTACTTATATATATATCGAATTCATTTATCTATCATGGAACATTTGGTCTTATAGAAATTTGAAAAATTAAATAAGCCCTTAATTAATCTTCTCCCTCTATAAATAAGCCCCTCTGCTTCTTGATAGCTCAAAATTAATAAAGCCCCCACTTTTTTTCTGATGGGAAATAATCATCGTCAAAGTCTTTAACAAAATACAAACCTGTTGAATCAGTGCTAGTGTTGGTATCGATCTCTTTTTCAACATCAATTACATCAACATCAATTACATCATCATCTTCAGCAGAAACTTCTTCACTCGACATGCTCACATTTTTACACCCATATTAAATTTCGGACAGTCTAGTTTAAAAATAATATTATTAATATATGATTGTATTTAAACTCATACAATCATACATGATACATATACTCTGATCTTCAGACAGATCGGACACTGGTAACATTGTAACAAACTGAGAGTGTTATATTTTTGTACATAGCTATATTTATACTATTCTAATGTCAATTGCATATAAATATATAATTGCACTAGTTACACTTTATACAGTACGTTGTCCAGTTTCCGGACAGTACCTGTATCCGGACAGTTCAATTTCATCGCAAAATTTTTCTTTGTAAACAAAAATAAAAATTAGAACGGTAGGTTCCGATGATTCCCCGATATGTTGCGAAGATTTTGTGGTTTTTTGCGCCTTTTTTGAACTGTTCTTCTTGGTCGACTTTGATCAAATGTGCATAAAATAACAAAGCTCTGGGTTTTTTACTTTTAATACATGTTTCCACATGGATATGGCTACAAATTGTGAAAGTTTCATCCGTCTAGCGATCTTTAAAGGTGAGATAGAGCAAAAAAACTACTTTGTGTCCGGAAACTGGACAACATACTGTATCCCATGTCGATTTGCAAATTGCAATCCATTTCAATCCTCACATAATATTGGCTATTCGAACTTCTGTACAGGTCTATTTCTATTTTTGTATAGGGTTTTATTGCATTTACAAGCATTCTTTTTAGTTATAAGCAAATCTTTTGCTTAAAAATTGTTCAAAACTCTATTAATTTTTTAAGATTTTTTAAATTGATATAAAGTATAGACTAAGTTGAATTATAAAGGCCATTAAGTGTAGTCTGTAGATCACATATCTTGATATCTGACATTAATCACACAAATCACAACTAATACAATGCAAACAATCAAATGATTAATTTAATATTTAAATAGGCTCACCTTTTAATATGCATGCCAAACAAAAAAATACTGCCGTTTGTTCGAAGGCGACGAAAACTCGAAAAGTGAAGTGTGTGTGAAACTCTAAAGCTTGTACTGACATGACGTACTGAACAAGATATTCACTGGATTGGAGCAAAGAGAGCAAAGAGAAAAGAGTAGATGATTGGAGTAACCAGGAAGGCGGGCTCGCATAGCGGAAGTGACGGTAGCTGGTTTAGATGGCCCATATCCAGAGGCCCATATCAATGATATCAATCAACAAATACGAACACATATTCAAGACTTTTTAATTTTATAGAGATTTATGCTTTTTTATATATGTTCTCTGCTATAATATCACACCTAAAAAGAGATCTATCTGAAGTTCTGCCTGACTGTCTCGCACCTAATCACGGATTTATCTGAAGCTTTGTCTCGCAGCTCGCACCTGATCGCAGCTTTGCTCGCAGCTCGCACCTTGTGAAATTTAGTCACTCGCAGCTACGCGTAGGGGAATTCATACATGTTTTCCAACCTGGAACACACCAGGGTGCATCTTGATGCATTCCATCAGGTACGCGCCCTGATTCTATGTAAAATCTACGCAGGAGATACGCCAATATTTACATCGGAGTTTTCTATTTTGAGGGACTAAAATCCATGTAGAAATAGCTAATCTTGTGTGTCTTAAATACTGTTAACATCATATTCTTGAAGTTGACAATGAACTCAGGCACAAACTAATACTGAACTGTAGACTGTAGTTACACTAATTAGTATCTCTAACCTGTGGTGCCAGTGAAGGTAGTGTCTATTAGAAATACTGTGGGTCTTTTGAATCAATCTACCTGAAAAATACAACATGAAGAACTTCAACATTTCGAGCGATTGAGGGCCCCTTCGTCCAGACGTTAGTAGCGTGGGTCTGGGAAAAAGAATGTGCTTTTATAGTATACAAAGTAAATAATAAGCCAATGAGATGGATTTAGTCAAAACAAACTATAAACAAAATATGGAAATTGCATTACAATATTATGTTTGTTTGTTTATAGTTTGTTTTGACTAAATCTATCTGATTGGCTTTTTATTTATCATATGATACACTACAAAAGCACATGCTTTTCCCCCAGTGTATTTGAAGTTGATTACCTTGTGCAAAACCATATTATACGATTATATAGCACTTGAAATCCTTGCTTCAGTCCAGGGTTTGGATTAATGGTTTAGATTATCATCGGATTAGGGGCTTATATTAATGTATTTCTCCATAATGATGTATCAGTGGTGTAACTTAACGCTTGCCCGGGGCAAGTGAAAATCATTGGGGCAGGTAGAACTTTATTCTTAGTGGCCCGATCGGGCAAGTTGCTTTCTGTTTCAGCTTTACCAGAAAAAGCTGGCCATCTCTAAGTTATTATCCTCAAGTACAGTATTAAATGAGGAAGATATAGACTTTTTAACTATTCATTCTGGTAGATAATTTGAAAAAATGTAAATACATCAACATGCCTCGATGGACATTGTGCCTGGACTTAAATTCCACTTTAGTTCTTAAGGAAAATAAAAGAATGGTGTAGATTTGTGTTATATAATGCAAATTGTGGTTATCCATTAACATATCATGCTTTAACTGCAATCATTTGCTTCAAATTGTGTTATTATGTGAACCAAAGCTAGATCTAATGGCAAGTGAATTCTATATTCAGGGCAACCATTTCTCATGTCCAATTTGCCCTGATTGCAAGTTGTCAAAAAAGTTAAGTTACACCACTGTATACTGTAATTGTCTTTAGTGTGAATGATAATAGGTGCCGGGGTTGGGTGTGGGCAAGGTTCATTTTAATTTATTGTCTCTTTGACAATGCCAATGTTGTATGTATGCATGTATAACTCTGTGTCGGATGTATAGTCAGTGGTAACACATTGAGATCTGGTGGTGGACCTGTGCAGTATCAATAACATGCAGTATCAACTACAATGTGTTTTTGTTGTTAATATGTTGTGTTTAATATATTAAAACATCTAAGGTCTGTAAGATGCTAAATGTTTTCCAACAGATTCACAAAAATGTTATCATCAGATGTTTGCCCACTTTTGGAAATAAATCATGGCTAGAAATAAAACAATGCTTCTCCAACAATGTTACCCTGTTTACCCAGAGCTTTAATATGCAACTCTGTCATAATTGATTTTTCATTTAATATGCTTTAAACATTACTGCTGATTAACAATATTATTCGTAATTCCTTAATTTAGACGCTGGGAGTCAGACATGCTTGAATGGGGGCTTATTGGGCATGGGAGCTATAAATAGAAAAGGGTGGTTTATTTAATTTAATTTATTAACTTCGCCACTTAAGTAAGTTACATATGAAATGACATTACTTTAACAAAAACATTACAGATTACAACATATTAAGTTACATACTAAAGAAGTAGTTGTGACAGGGTAACCACAACAGCTAAATGCCAATTACTGCGGACCCGGGTAGACAAAGGAAAAGTAAAAACAATTAAAAGCAACAAGTTATAGGTGCATTCAAACTTCGAGCCTTACAACAATGTACACAAACAGATTTCCATGTCCGAGAGTTTTCAGAATCGTAACAACTAGATAAAGCAGAAGTATAATACTTCCATAATTTAGCCTTAAAAGATGACAAGGAATTGTTCTGTTTACAAATATCATTAGGTCAAATGTTCCAAACTCTAGTGACTCTATTCATATAAGACGTCTGATAAGTTTTTGTACGACAAAACTGTTGTTGGAAAGTTATCTCATCACTAGAGCAGAAGATCTTGTTAATCGACTCTGTAATTTGGACTTGGGTAATCGACTCTGTAATTTGGGCTTTGACTTAATGTAATGGTTTTATGCTATCATTGGTGAGCAGAAGATTTGAATTGCCAGACATGCAGTGAATTTTTTCCTGCTTGTATGGCTGAATTAAGTCATTGCCAAGCAAGGGTGGTTATCTCATAATTATGAAATATTACAGTACTCTAGTAGTCACACAAATGAATTTGGTAGTGTGTGTTCCAGTGAGTATTATGCTTTAAATGACAGAAAGAAGCACTACTATTATTATTATTCAATCAAGTGAGTGCAGGGGGGGTGCGCACCTGGGGGGTGCAGGGGGGGTGCGCACCTGGCCTTGTCCAAGGGGGGTGCAGGAGGGGTGCCAATTTCTGTATCAAATCTAAATTTAGGCAGGGCAAGTATCAAACAAAAATACAATAATTGGGCCTTTGGGGGTCTCTTCCAGTGAGTATTATGCTTTAAATGACAGAAAGAAGCACTACTATTATTATTATTCAATCGAGTGAGATCAGCGATGGATTTACTGGGGGGTGCAGGGGGTGTGCACTGGCCTTGTCCAAGGGGGGTGCAGGCCCAGGGGCGTAACTACTGGGGGAGATTGGGGAGGGGGGGGTAGGGGTGAGACACCCCCAAAGTTTGAAAATGGAAATTTTGTAGGGCAAATTTATCAAATATTTAATAACTTGTCAGACAAAAAAACATTCACGTCAGTTGACGACCAGTCCTCAAAGACCAGTTGGGGCAATTTAAAAAAAATTGCTAATCTAATATACAACGTTTTCTGACCATCTGAGTTCTGTAAAATCTTCCCCCAAAGTGCACGAAATGGTGTTTCAGAGACTCTAGATTCAACATTTTCTGGGGGAGCATGGCCCCATACCCCCCTAGAGCCCTTCTACCTTTTACTACCTGTAGAAGCAGCTTAGTGAAGCAATAGAACTGGAAAGACTTTCTTGGGCTCTCATAAGGTTTTTTGTTTAGGCCAGCCCCTGTACATCAGGAAAAAATACCCCCCCCCCCAATGTTTAGACCTACGTTAGGCTCCTGGTCATGCCCAGGCTTCATGACAAGCGCCCACGTAGCACCCCCCCTACCAGATCAAGCTGGATCCATCCCTGAGTGAGATGCCAACAAAATCTTGATATTTACCCACAACTTAACATGGCAGTACCCTATAGTATATATACATGAACTTGTGGTTAGAGCTCGACAACTGGACTCTGTAGCTCAGTTGGTTAGAGCGCTGCACCAGAATCGCAGGGCCGCAGGTTCAATTCCTGCCAGGAACCTATAGTTGCATTTTTCGCAGCTGTTCGTGGTTAGGTCTAATAAATGTACATAATTTACACTCAATAATTTTCCATCTACAAAACCCTTCAATTATTATTCAATCGAGTGAGATGCCAACAAAATCTTGATATTTACCCTACACAGTTTAACCTATTAGCTTGCAATGCACCTTACTTTAGTATTCTACTCTGTCTATAACGAAAGAGTATTTTACTCTATTGCCAGACAATTTTAATAATCAGTGGTAGGGTACTGCCAGTTAATGGATTAATGTATAGTTATTTTATTTGTCATTATGCCTTCCTATTAAACATAATGGCCAAGTGTTTTCTGCCCAATAATTTTAATTAGCAAACATAAATCTCACTGAGGGTATATTTATAATTCTCAGAGAGAGTGATGCAAGCTTGGGCATTTTACCTAGTGTCCATATGACATAATTTTAAAATTGATAGTGTAGTATTTTCTGGTAAATATATTTATTTGTGCAGTCTGTTATAAATATGAGTGAAGTTTTCATTATAGACACCAATATCTATTTTATCCACTAAAACCCTTTGTTTGGTTACAAATACCTGTACACAATAGATCGATTTACGATAGTACTGTATTATTTGCTGAAATCCTCATCAGAGACTACCGGTGTATTTAAAATTTACCACCTTAATTGTGCCACACCATATATAGCACTTACTTAAATCCTATCTTCAGTCCAGGGTGAAACTAGGGCCACCAAGATACAGTATTAGAATATTTTCATGCAGTGTGAATCATGGCTCAGATAATGTAAGAATCTATTTTGAATGCAGCAAGGACAGTGCTGAACATTATATTATCATGAATTGTGATATTATTTCAAATATGACTCATCCGACATGGCACTGGGTCCGAGATCAATATTTTCGAATCCCTGTTTTTGATCGCAGGTTAAATTTCCACAGTAAAATAACTCGAAATTTATACAAGCACTAATACAGCAATAGGGATTTGTAAATATAACCAGCGAGAAATCGATATTTACTTGCACGTGAAGAGAATTAACTCGAAAATACCACTGCCATTGTTTTCCCACAAAAATTGTATAGTAATATTGGGGGTGCGAAGTTGGGTTGCCAATTTAACCACCCTTTTGTTGCTATAAATCTCAGTTCTTAAAACCTTTTTGGCTTACATTTCATACAAATTTGGTTAAATTATAGCCTATCAAGGCTTTCGTGGTTGTAAAATCATTGATACAGCTTTGTTACACAGTTAATCAGCTATCATTTAAAGGCTTTGAGAAATTATTGGGGAGACGGGGTGGGGCAGTTTCCCCCCTTGCCCCCCCCCCTAGTTTCCGCCACTGGTCGCCGATGAAACTAAAGAGTCAAATGCTTAAAGGTAAAAAATCGCCTCCTCTTGTTCACGAAATTTCCCTTATAAAAAAGCGTCGCTGACTGGTGAATGATAGTTCGCGAGCGCAAGATGTGCTTCATCTTGCAAAATCGAGTGGCAAATTTTGACGTTTATTCAATATACTTGAGAGCCATGGACAGCCAAGAAATACTGTGAAGGTTAGATCGATTTAACCAATAGGCCTTTCCCCTTATAGCACCAGGCGCGCTAAGCATGACGGTAGGAGGATGCAATTTGCTTTCGAATGAAATGGCCGCCGTATGAGCGATCGATTTCGTGCGAGAGGAGAATCGGCGGATTTTTAACGACATTCTGCGTCCATCCATTTCTGTTTTCTTTGGAACATTACGATAGGGTTCGTCACTACAAATGGACGAAATTTCGTGAGGATCTGGGCGTAAATGACGATAAAAATGCGTTGAGAAGCTGACAAGTTGCGAACATGCTTCGCATAAATTTGCTCGCGAAAAATTGACGACATGAACTAAAAACAGGTAAGTTCGCTTTTCAACTTGCGATCGGCTAATTTTTTTTACAAAATAAGCTTAACTGATAGTGTTTCTTATTGGATCTCAGAGATATTTTACTTCTATACTTGTACAAATGTCGTTTTAAGCTTCCTGAAATTGTCATATCTTGTCACGATTTTGTTCGAATTTGCCATTGAAGTGCCTTGGCCTTGCCAAATGTTTTGGGTTTGTTTTGGCGCGAAAATATCTTGAATTTAAATGAATAACACAAACTATCGCAACCAAATATTAAGTTGAAAGTGTTTTTCTTGGTTTACTGCCGTTGTTTGTCCTCTAGTTGAAGCCTGCTTTGGTTCTCATCCTCCATTGTAAATAAAATTCAGTGTTCGTGGATTATAGAATAAATATTTAGGTAAATAAGTTATAGCATAGAAAATAAACATTTAGATAGGCGATTTTTAGGTAAATTAATTTAAAAGTTAGTTTAAAATTAAGTTAAATAGATAAATATCTTGTAAATTCTTGTAATCTGTAAAGTGTCTAGGTGTATATAAATATTTAAATTTTTAAACTATATAATATGGAGAGTGAACCAAGCACTCCGCAGGAGACGAATAATAGCGAAATACCAGTATTAAAAAGATGGACAAGGGATTTACATGGCATTCCAGCATTTACGTATGAGCTGTTAATCAAGCATTTGGGAACTGAACAATCTGGAACAGGTGCTCAGAAACACAAGAAATTGGGTTACCAAATGTTCAAAGACAAATATGTTGAGCAAGTCCAGGTTAAACCACATGTCATTAAAGGGAACATATCATGCTTCTTAGTTAAAGGCACTGTTAAGGCTGCAATGAAAAGCAATACATACACTGTTTATGTCCATTTAAATGAAGCAAATGGGGACGTTGTGTATAGCAACTGTACGTGTACAGCAGGCAAGGGTGGTAAATGTAAACATGTTGTTGCTCTGCTCTTTCAAGTTATTGAATACAAACAATTAGACATGACTGAGATCCCAGATCACCCCACATGCACACAGTTATTACAGCAATGGCATGTACCGAGAAAAGATGAGTCAGATGAAGCTGTTCTTTATGAGAACATTGCGTTTGAAAAGGCTGTGTATGAGAAAGATGTTAAGGCTAAAAAGAGGAAACACAGACAGTCACTCCCCATTTACAACCCTACACCACATTTTTCACAGACAGTACAACAAAATGATATACAAAAGCTTGCCAATTCTTTGACTGAAACAGATGAAAATAGCTACTTGGGCAACTTACTCAAGTCAAATAACTGTCAGCCATGCCCTTTTGAGACCATGCACCTAGATATGCCATCAAAGAAGCGATACTCTGAATCAATGCACCTCAATATAAATAATTCTAGTGTTCGAGATAAAATATTTGAGAGATTACCTTCCACTACAGCTGAAGAATCGGTAACAAATTGTGATGCTATCAATAGTTTAAGCTCCTTAGTCAAAATTACACATGCAGAAGTGCTTCAAATTGAGAAAAACACTAGAGAACAGTCTTCAAGTGATACATGGTTTGATGAACGACAAAAAAGGCTTACATCTTCAAATTTTGGAGCAGTTGTTAAGCGTAGAAAGCAAAGGTTTCCTAAATCAATATTGGCGACTATTCGCAAGTCAAAGCAATCTACCTGTCCCAAACCTTGCCAGTGGGGAAAAGATAAAGAAGAGAAGGCAATTCAAGAGTACTACAAAATTAAACAAAAACAAGGAAAACATGTTGATGTGTGTGCAAGTTGTGGGTTTGTTGTTAATTCAAAGTTTCCATGGTTAGGAGCTAGTCCCGATTTTTTAGTGTTTGACAGCACAGAAGCAACATCATTCGGCATCGGAGAAGTCAAATGCCCATTCTCGAAAAAGAACTTAAGCATTGATGATGCCTGTGAATGGAAAGGTCAACGTTAAAGAAAAACAACAATTATTTTTATCAAATTCATGGGTGTATGGCCACACTTAATGTTAGCTGGTGTGATTTTGTTGTTTTCACAAATGTTGACTTACACGTTGAGAGGATCAATTTTGATAATGACTTCTGGCAAAAAGTTGTTCCAGAGCTGAGTAGTTTTTACTCTGAATACATGTTACCTGAATTATAATTTAGAATAAACAAAATAATTATGTTAACAAGGTGCAATTACTATTTTACTAAAATTCACCCATGACTCAACAGTTTAAACTTGTTTTTCCTTAATGATAGGTGGTAAAAATAGTGTTAAATAGGAGCAAACACTCCAAATGTGTTCCAAGTTCTCGGCCAGTGTCAGGGGAACTACTTGATGCAAAATTCGATAGCTTTTTATTCTTGCAATTGCACGCTCAACATGTACACGAACTGATGCAATTTTTCGTGTTTTTGCCTCATCCTCTACTGATAGCTGAGGTTGTCCATTCAAGAAAGGTGGAATGTTTAAATACACACCATTTGGCATGTCAGCCTCAATGTCGAATCCCCTGTCTGCCATCAATTCATCTCCTGGTTCGAGAAGCTTTAAAATACCACAGTCATGTGTAATCTTCTTATCACTAGTTCGGCCTGCATACAGACTAGAGATAAAACTTGGGTATCCATTGGGTGATACTCCAATTAAGCCCTTTGCTGTATTGTGGTTTTTGTAGCTTGAGAATGTAATGGACTGACTTCTGCATGACGATGGTGTTTCAATGAAAATTTCAGTGCAGTCAATTATAACTCTAGTTTTTGGATATGTTAGCTTAAAACAGTCAGGCATGTTATCATCAACAAAATTTCGACTGGGCCAAATTGGTAGAGCACGAAGGCGTTGGTATAGGAATACAATCCATGTTTTAAAAATTCTAGAGACCTGTGTTGTGGAAATATTAAAGCGATGTGCAATATCTTGCACAAGTAACCCCAAGCGTAATCTTATGAGTACAAGAAATAATTCTTGTTCTGGTGACATAGATCTTGATTCGCCACATTTGGTTTGGGATTCTGAGGTTATAGGAGCTGTATTTGAACCATGGTATAGAAGATGTTCACAGGCTGGGGAAAGGTAGTTATAAAATGCTTTGAAACAAGAATAGTTTGGAAAGCCAGTGTAAAACTTAAAATCACTGTCACTGCTAATAAATCTCTCTAACTGAAACACCCCACATTTTAATTTGGTAACATCTTCATCATATTTTGTATTCAATGCCATGTTTTGTGCCTGCAGTGATGATATTTTATCCTTAAGTTCCTGGACTGTATTTTCTGAGTTGTCATCTTTAGTCAAGCTATCATCAATGACAGAGCTATCTTGACTTGTATTTTCCAAACTAGATTGTTGAGTGATTACTGGAATATTGTCAGCCATTATACGAATAGTGGGGCTTTTTCTCGGTTTACTTGTTGTAGCAGTGGTAAAAATTGTTGGAATGTTGTTGCTGTACGTTTTTGCACCACCCACAAAATGTGATGAGCATACTCTGTGACTGGGACCAGGGTCCCTTATACCTTTCCTTTTCAACAAACGAACCCACTTTTTCCTCAACGGTGGATTTTTCGGAATTTTATGAAATGACATCTCAGGGTTTTTTCTATTATTGTGCTCACATTGTGGTATACAGCAGTATCGTTTACATGTTCTAGTGATTTCAACAGTTTCGCTATTATTCGTCTCCTGCGGAGTGCTTGGTTCACTCTCCATATTATATAGTTTAAAAATTTAAATATTTCTATACACCTAGACACTTTACAGATTACAAGAATTTACAAGATATTTATCTATTTAACTTAATTTTAAACTAACTTTTAAATTAATTTACCTAAAAATCGCCTATCTAAATGTTTATTTTCTATGCTATAAGTTAAAAAAATTGAATTTATTTACCTAAATATTTATTCTATAATCCACGAACACTGAATTTTATTTACAATGGAGGATGAGAACCAAAGCAGGCTTCAACTAGAGGACAAACAACGGCAGTAAACCAAGAAAAACACTTTCAACTTATTATTTGGTTGCGATAGTTTGTGTTACTCATTTAAATTCAAGATATTTTCGCGCCAAAACAAACCCAAAACATTTGGCAAGGCCAAGGCACTTCAATGGCAAATTCGAACAAAATCGTGACAAGATATGACAATTTCAGGAAGCTTAAAACGACATTTGTACAAGTATAGAAGTAAAATATCTCTGAGATCCAATAAGAAACACTATCAGTTAAGCTTATTTTGTAAAAAAAATTAGCCGATCGCAAGTTGAAAAGCGAACTTACCTGTTTTTAGTTCATGTTCGCAACTTGTCAGCTTCTCAACGCATTTTTATCGTCATTTACGCCCAGATCCTCACGAAATTTCGTCCATTTGTAGTGACGAACCCTATCGTAATGTTCCAAAGAAAACAGAAATGGATGGACGCAGAATGTCGTTAAAAATCCGCCGATTCTCCTCTCGCACGAAATCGATCGCTCATACGGCGGCCATTTCATTCGAAAGTAAATTTGCATCCTCCTACCGTCATGCTTAGCGCGCCTGGTGCTATAAGGGGAAAGGCCTATTGATTCCTGCCATTTACTCAGTTCACGGGTTTAACAGCCGTACAGCTGGACATATTTTTTCCTAGTTTTGCACTTTTGCTCGGTATTTTGCTATAGAACTGTGATATTTTAACTGTTCACTAAACGACTTTTATAACGTTTAATAGTTTTTATACAATAGTTAATAAATGTTTTATAAACTCTTGAACTAGTGAACATTGTCTAAAAGGTTTCTGAAAAATCGCTTTACTAAGGCGCTGTTACACTATGCAACTTCTCTTGCAACTTGTCTCGCAATTTTGTTGCGACACAAGTGGCACGCGAAATTGCAAGTGTAACGTGCCTCGCAATCATGATGTCCCGCAACATTTAGAAACGAAGTAGGATCACATTCTACTTTTCGCAACGATTGCAGCAACGCAACGCATTTGTGAAGCATTGCACAGTGTACCATACCTTCGTGCAACTTGTCTCGCAATGTTTACTTGCTGATTGGCTTCCTATTGGCTCTTGGCTGGCAATTTGGCGCCAAACGGTAGCACTAGCTCTTTATGCTATTTTGAACCAAGATCATTGCAAGTTGCATGAAATATATTGTTCAGTGTAACATAGCTTGCAGTGCAACGCTGAAATCGTTTTTCCTAACATTGCGAGACAAGTTGCATAGTAAAACAGCGCCTTTACTGTCAGGATTTTTTTTATCCAAGCGATATTTGTATCATAGTTAAATCTGTTACTGATGCTTTGTCACATAAAATTAAGGATTATTCAAAGGTTTTTTCATTACAAATCTTTCAGAATAGCAAAAATTATTCTCAAAAACCGGGGCAATCTTTTTGTTTTGATCGTCGATTTTGCGTGGGAAAGTCCACGTACTTGCCACGCGTTTTTCACTCTCGTCCCGCGATCATCTCACGTATTATTGTGGGTCGCCACGAACCTATATGAACAGGCTTTGTGATTGGTTGATTATGACAATAGAAGACAATAAACTATAGAAATTATTTTTCAAAAGAACGAGTCATAAACACTGATAACTTTTGTTTCAGAAAGCCAATCACAAAATGTGTTCATATTAGGTAGGTACTTACTGATTATTGTAGGGAGCCTCCTTAACTGCTCGCGGACACACATGAAAGTTGAACTGTATTCAACTTTCGTGGCATGCCCGCGCGCGACTGATTATTCACGTAACTCGAATCAATCGCTGGCAAAACGGCCGTAATGGAAAACGGCCTTTATATTATATCGCGAAACAAATATATAAGTAATTAGATTATGAGACGCAGTTGTCAAACGCCAAAAGAGCCGAACTGATCATCGTTATTAGTAAATGGATTATACTGCTATTTGCAATCAAACGCGCCGCGCGCCGAATTTTCGACGTTGTTTACAATTGTCAACGCTACGTTGATATGCCCCCAACGTAACGTTCATAGCAGTCAACGTAACGTTGACCTAATATCAATGTTACGTATTCGTTTTGTAAATAATGTTTCTAATGCGGGTTTAAGTCGCTTTAACAAATTGTTTACAGTATTTATAAGCAATTTAATTTGTCGCTCGGTTGAATTTTAAACGACGTTTTCGCGACAAACGAATGAAACAATAATTGTAGAAAATCGAGCAAGCTTATCATTCAAAAATTAAAATGCATATTAACGCAACTTTTTACAACATAATTAAAATTTATCTGCAGGAAATTGCTCATGAGCTTGCAGTATTATATATTGACAAGGATCCTGGAGTGCAATGCAGCTTTGTTAAAAATAGCGTTAGATTTTGTAGGTATTGTTAAAAAAATAATATGTGCTTTACCAGAGGTTTTTGCTAGGTAACATTTACTAGCAATCTATATCTAAGACAGTTATAGACAAGTAACAACGTAACAATTCTACACGGCACGTTTGATAATACAAAGAGCAGTAAATACGCTTTTAGAAAACCTAACATTGATGTTCATACCAAGTCATCCGACAACGTAACGTTCATAGCAAGTCAACGTAACGTTCATAGCGAGTCAACGTAACGTTGGGGGCAGATCAACGTAGCGTTGACAATTGTCGGCGCGCGGCGCGTTTGATTGCAAATAGCAGTAATCAATATAGCGAGTCTAGTGCCTGATCATACAACACACCATTCTAATGCACAATTGTTTTATTTCTGTGTGCGAAGTTTTAGCTAGTTTGAATTATTTTATCATATGTGCCTTGGGCGATTCCTACAAAATGCATATATTAAATAATAATCTTGAGAATAACATAACATAATAGAAGGAAAAACGCCAGCGACTCTCTGCGACGTGGACTACTAATGTTTTACACACAAAATTCCAAAGGTAAAGCAGATAACAACCATCCTATCAATTGTAATGTAGTAACAGAGAGAGAGAGAGAGAGAGTAACAAACTGTGTGTGTACGATCATAGTCCCTATAATACAGTGTCTGGAAACGCGGCAAACTTGAAAGGTTATAGCCATGTGCGTGGGTTGATGTTGAGGGTGTATTGAGAGTGCGCGTTTTCTTTGCTTTACAAATGTTAATATTCAGCTGCACAGATTCTATTGGCTGCTTCCTTCATTATGCATGCTAAGAGAACAATGTGTTTACTGAGCGCGATGGTGCACAAACATGAACAAAAACGTAGAACAAAAGGTTTAGATGCGTTTCCAGACACTGTGTTATAGGGACTATGGTACGATGAATCGGTGATCTTTCACGCAGCCTGACGCAGGTAGGCCATTGCCCTATTGCCTTTGGCATTAATACGATACGGAAACTAATCACAGATACGTTTGCTTTTTTACGTTTTAAAGTCAGAAATTAGGATAGCGAACGATTGTTGTGTTGCGAATTTATTCTTGTTTTCCATAAAATAGAAGCACACGTTCATATTTACGCGAACCACGTTGTTACAATGTACGCTCCATTGGTGTTTTGACCATGCCGTCGTCTATTTAATATATAGCTGCTAGATAATTGTAAAAATTGAAGAAGTCTTGCGATTCTATAATTTAAATTATCGAAGAAATCGTTTTTGGTATATTATACAGGGTGTACCAAAAAAGTGACACTATAGAAATTATCTCATTGTTCTTAAACCGCTCTTAAACGCGCGTGATTACACACCTGGGAATTTAATGAAATTGTATTTACATTTAAGCATTTTAAAACGTTTTCGCTTCGTCCAAATATTTTAACGCCCGAGTCAAGCAAAACGATTACACTAATAAACGGTTTGCTTTTTATTTTACACGTAACAACAATTGATTAAATTAATGTTTAAGCTATGGGCCGTGCCCTTCACACAGACTTCTTTCGAGACAAAGAATGGTTCGCCTGTGCATTCCGCGCATCACATTTCGAATCATTTCAGGCTGCTGCCGTAAAGCGTTGAATTCCTCGATTATTGCACTGCGGTTACATTCGGTATTAGGGTAAATTGTGTTACAACAAATACTCGTTGCTCTGTAGTCAATTGAACCATTATTGTTACTCCAACTGATCGTATGATTTACATGTAATTTGATTTTTATGGTAATAGGAGTTATTTTAAATTCCAGAAGCAGAAGTTTATGCACTTGTGGGTTTAGCATAGTGCTCAGGCATTCAAATTATAACAATAGGATAATTTCTATTGTGTCACTTTTTTTTGGGACACCCTGTATATTGCGCCGTTTTGCGTTCCCAAATGTATATACATTTTTATACACCCTGCATATGCGTGATAATACCGAATCATGTTATAATCGCATTAACTGTATGTCAACATTTGTGTGCTGATTATAATTATGATCATCCCTTCTATAGTTACGGAACTGAAGATACTGCAGTATGTATGGAAATTGAGTGACCTGATTTTTACACAAGTTTGAAGCAACACAGAAGCTGGGTACAGGATACATTGATTAAACAAGGATAAAGGTACATATAACAAAACATAATAATCGAAACTCCAAATATTATCATTTCTAATTTCAATGTTTCGACTAATATACTTGATGATTATATATGCTTTTGTGAAAACGTTGAATTGAATATGAAATTATGCTGGATTTCCACTATTTTGAATTTTCTTAAAATAGTTGGTGGTTGACGTAACAGGCGAACAAATACCAGAATTAATCAATAGGTCAAGTTGTTATAGAAAACAACGAAAGAAGACTCGTTTGTTTGAAAAAAGTCAATGGATTAAAAACTGCATAGACTAAATAGATTAAAATTTTACGACGCATTTGTTTATTGTACCAGTTTGAAAGTAGCATTGATTATAAATTCATAAAGTGCCGTATCAAACACTGAAGGACACAATATTACGATGTGGGAAAATAATGAAAGAAAAACAAATATATACCTACACTGTAAGACTAGCTTCAATGTAAATCTGCAATGATTAGATTTTAGTGGTAAATGGGCGTAAAAATGCGCTATGGCTTGTAAGACAATGATCATTAATTATAGAGATGAGTCGATATTAAAAAGAGCTGATTTCCGATACAGATTGTTCAAGAGCCGATACATGCCCACCATCGGCCGATAAATCGTGAAAACCGATGATTGGTTTACTTGATGCTCACGTTTTGTCGAATTGTCATTTTAGTGTTTTACTCGACTTAACTCGCAAATTTCGCAATGATCTATTTTTGAGCACAACAAAAGTACAATACAAACAGAAAATAGGCAAGTATTACCAACACTGCGGATGCTTCCTCTCGCCTGAAATAACGTGTCACGTTTTCGCGTAAAAAATTCATGGATGCGACATCGATTGGTCCGCGAGAAATTATGCTGAGACTGACTGATCAGATAGTGAACGGCAATCGGCCGATGGGAGATTGTGATAAAAAGTAGCTATTAATCGGCTCTGCCGATGTTTTGCCGATGATCGGCTCATCTCTAATTAATTCTATTTTGTGCATATTTTTTTTTCTTTTATAGAGAGTTTGTACTGAAAGAAAATAGATTAAAATTTTACATCTTTAAATTTATATATTAAAAGACGAATTTGTTTGTTGTACCAGTTTGAAAGTATAGCATTGATTATAAATTCATAAAGTGCCGTATCAAACACTAAAGGACACAATATTACGATGTGGGAAAATAATGAAAAGAAAAACAAATATATACCTAAGAAGCTTCAATGTAAATCTGCAATGATTAGATTTTAGTGATAAATGGGTGTAAAAATGCACTATGGCTTGTAAGATCATGATCATTAATTATATTGTCTGCATTTTTTTCTTTTATAGACAGTTTGTAATGAAAGAAGTCAAATGACCTAAATTTTGCAACACAATGGCAGTGAAACCATTTTCTAAAGAACAATTGAATTTCTTCAAGTTTTCTACACTTGTTCTTGATGAGTTCCCCAAAGTTTTGCGTCAGATTTTTATCACGATGTGGGACAGCAAAGTTGCTATAAGACCAGGATTCATTGCCTGGGATGATAGTACCAAGGTACGGAACATGCTCCTTACATCTGAAGGTGGTAAAACTGATTTACCAATTACGAAATCAATTAAAGAGTGGGACTGCACAGCTTTGTTTAAAGCAACAATCTATGCCAAAACATTTGGTGTTCCAAGCAGCAAGGGATCGACTTTGAATGATTTGTATTTGAAGAAAGTTAAACCAGTTCCAGGTTCTTTTCATTTATCAGTTCAAAGTTCAACAGGAAATCAAGATGAGACCTGCGCCTTGGCAATTGATCAACTGCGGTTGTTGAGAAACACACTTTGCCATTCACCCAAACCAGAAATGATTAAAACTGATTTTGACAATTATGTACAGTTAGTAACCAACGCTTTAACAGCAGTTAACATTGATACCGCTTTTGTCAATGTTATTGGTAAAATGAGCGAGGATGATTTTCCTACAGAGAAAGTTCAAGAATTACATGAATGTCGTGTGAAAGAGTTGCAAGCCATCAGTATGTTCCATGAAAATATGGAGAGGGAATTATCTTCTATTAGGGAATGTACAAGTGAAATTCATACAATGATGAAAACTATAAGTTTGGGAGATAAGGGAAATGAAGCAGGTAAGCTGAAAAATTTAATATAATTTTTTCTTTTTTTCACAAAAATTAAAAGCCATTTTTAAACACAGAATGCAAAGTATATATATTGCCTAGATAGCAAAAATTTTAACATTTCCTTTATCCGGATTGATTTTAGAACATACATGAGTATATATTCTGTTGCATTCTATGCGCATGCTTAACACAAGCTCATTTGGATTCTTACCAAGCGGATAACAGCACCGGAGCACCCAGTCTTTTGTGAGACCTTCAAATGGTTATAAGCTTTGAGTTTTTTGACGTTTTTCCGGAGGCATCAATTTTTGTGCTTTTTTAGCATTTCATGCCGCAGAAAAATGGAGCATGACCAAGCATGCTTCCTGAGATACAGTGAATGTGATAAGCCGATGCCTGAAACTATATATTGAAAACTTGATTTTTTTTGTGCATGTGGGAGTAGATATCATGCAGATCGATTGTGCGTCGCCGATTGTGCGTCGCCGCTTGTGCAAATTTGTTCCCACAAGCAGTATAAGCTAAACGAAATACTCCGCCATCTGACATCCGAGAAATACAATTTTAAAGAGCTGACCATTGCCAGCGATCAATACAACCAGAAAACCGAGTACCAGGCAGTACCACTCTTGGAAAATATATATCACGTGTCCCACTTATCGTATTCGAGTAATACTTTGCACTAAATCGTTGCTTAAATATATTTGAAACTTCTTTCTCTTATGAATTTGGGAGCATATCATATCGATTGCACATGCTCAGTTGCATGAATACTTACACAAATGATCCCACAAGCATTGAGCCAAACTTTTTATACTATTATTGCGTTTTGTGGCTAACGAAAAATATCCGTGATGTGCAAGAGGGCAATTCTATATAGTCGCTCCTTCCCAACGACTAAAATGCAAAATGCCAAACCATAACTTTTTATTTTACCATGAAACGATAGTAGGATATTATCACCGATCTCTCCCGCTCCTTTAGATGAGAATGGGTGCTTGGCAGTCGAAGGAAATGAAATGGTCGCCCCATAAAGGGTCGGGTGGGGAGGGAAAGATCACCTCTAACGACTGTCGGGAATAGAGCGAGGTGAGATCAGGGAAACCCTACTCACCAACTGTTCTCTAGTAGACAGTTGCACAGAGAATGACTGAAAGCTCTGACTAATTCTCCCTTAAATACGCGGGCGAGACCGCTGACAATAGTAGGATATTGTCACCGATCTCTCCCGCACTTTAGATGAGAATGGGTGCCTGGTAGTCTTCGGTCTTAGTTCATGGATGGACCCCATTGGGGTCACCGCGCCACCCTTGCCTTACTCCATACATCCAATACTCATTAACCCGCACTCGTTGACTCATTACCATAGAATTCAACTTAATTAGGTATATAAATTAAAAGAGAAAATACACTTAGAAATTAACTCATTCTTATAAAGTAGAGGACAATGCCCTATACAGTTACACTGGCAAACTAGAAGGTGAAAAAGCCATCCTAGGTTGTGTTGTATAATGGGATTAGTCGTTTCTGAGAGTGTGGAAGAAATGCAACAAGAAAATCTTCAACGAATTCAGATCTTGATATTTGAAAGAGATATCGTAAGTAGCCTTACTCTCTGTAGCCAGCAAAAGTGAAGGCGAGCCTTAGCTTGCCGCATAACTTCGGAAAGTTTCATGAAGTACAATGCTGTTTGACCCTGCCTCCATCCGACATGACTCATTATATCAGCAAGGGGTGCGCCAGTGAGACCAAGGTAATGGCACATCCTGCACGGAGGCTATGTAACGTTTCACCTTCATCGACGTTCGCCTCTTTCAAATATAACTTTAGGCGTTGTTGGGCAGTCGAAGGTTTATCAATAACATTACCTTGCGCGGTGGTTGGTCTAAACATATATCCCCGAGAAAGGTCAATGGCCAGTTGCTGGCACACGTCTACGTGTAGGCACGTCTCAGGGCAGAATAAAGGATTTGGGCGGCGGCGAATCCCAAACATTTTGGAGGAACCATTCCTTAGACATTCAGTTTACCCCAGGATATACGTATGCTTCCATTATTGCCCCATTTTTAGAAAGCTATAAACGATTATTATAACAATTAATAATATTGACTCCCACACGGCAATCTTGTAAACCAGTTTTGATTTTATTCTATTTATACATAAAATTTATGTACTGAAGATTTTACCGTGGTTCAATATAATTTTATTGTATTGTATTATTGTATTGTATTGCATTGGACTGGGTGGATAACATCTTGGAGTTTTATGTGCCGTGCAAGCGTATGTAGTTTCGGAAGTTAGTCGAGCTTGAAGTTGCTCTGCTGTAATAGCCTTTAAGGAGGCTCCCTACAGTTTTAATTCTGTAGCACGCAAATGTGCTCTAAGGTCCATTATTTGCTCATTTTGCAAGGTATGGTCACGAGACTTGGCCATCAGATTGCCACAATATTGCGGATTACGAAGAACAAAAAATGTTTCTAAATATTTGCGTTGCCACGGTAACAACGCGATTTAGAGATTGTCGTATTTTTATCTTCTTTCTTAATTTTTTGGATTTTCCTTCCGTAAAACATTTTTATTTTTTGCACACGAGCACCTAAAGTACAAAGTATTGAAATGTGCGATTTTAAAAAAATTCCTCGAAGCCGAATTTTTTTAAATCTCAAAAAAACGTTTTTTTGCAATAAAAAAAATTCGGCTCCGAGGAATTTTTTTAAAATCGTATATTTTATGCATTTTGTGATTTCTGTATCGTATGCAAATTTAAAAAAAAAATTACATTCTCCGAAGGAAACAGGAGAAAAATGTATTTATAGTTTGTGTGTGACGTCAGAAAAATCAGGATTTCATTTTTCACGCTAGACAAGCCTTCGAATACCCACGCGTGTGGACAATGAAATTTTGGCGCAATCGTGATTCGTGAACTCGTGATATAAAAACTATAAAAGGTTTGTTTACAAAACATAAACTTCGTTTGTACTTTGTACAACTTTGTACAGCTACAGATCCCGTGACACATAATTAAAACTGTAGGGAGCCTCCTTAAATCATTTTTAAACAGTGTCGCGGAAGCAGGATTTCCCAATGACTAGGCAGTCTCCCATTCTCCTTGACGACCAGCGGAATGTAAGATGGCTCTCAGTTTACCAATGTATGAATCCACGGTAGTATATGCCAAACGCACGGGGCAACCACAAGATTGAACACCATGTTTTCCTAAATACTGACAGCCGTTCAGGTGAACCTTACCCTGCTTATCCTTCCATACTAGAAATCGACAAATGTCTTGTGGCGTTGCAGTAAGTAACAATTTTCTTCCTGGTAGAGCGCCTAAAAACCTCTCAAAAGAATGATACCCAGACTCGGGCGGGGCAAGCAACACATCAGGATCGCCTTTACAAGCAAGCCTACGGGAAGACGACGCTTTGGCAAAAAGAACTTGCCACCAGTATCTCCTAGGATATACATCCGCGATCAACAAAATACATGAAATGGAAAAGGAAGAAAGAAATCTTAACAAGTGACCTACTATAATAATAGGTGGGAAAGCATATGGATTCTGGAACAAACCGGAAGGGTGCACCATTGGGTATTAGGCAAAAACATCAACACCTGCGCAACCTGGAGTAGGGTAAGGTGAAAAGAACGGCATGGCCTTTCCATTGAGGTCACTCTGACTATTTGATGGCAAAGCCGTGAGGTCTACAGAATGACCACATGGACAACCAAAAAAAGCTTGAACATGTTGCCAGTAAATAAGGGACAGTCGGCTATCAACAGTGGCGCGCCGCCGAGAAGGTGCACCCGCAACGTTTAAGCAAGAGGGAACAAAATAGAGGTTCAGTTGAATGTGTGCAGAAAGTATTTCTGCAAAAATTTGCTTTGAGAGCATCAAATAATGGTTTGGAACGTGATCCCTATTTTTCCCGTCCATGAATTAGAACCATACTTTCCGTAAAGACGTCGACCCAAGAGTTGGAAGTGGATACAAAGAACGACTTGAGGACGTTTGCTAAGGCTAAAGCCTCCTTGGTAACAATGTCCAAAGAAAGAGAAATGTCAACCCAGTAGTCCGAAACAGAAACAGAAATCGCGTTTGGACTTAAGAAACTGCCCCACGCATAGGCTGAAGCATCAATGAATAGCTGAATGTGAGATTGAAACTCAGACCTCCAAGGCAGAAAATCATCCCATTTTTCCAGAAAAGCCAATGCTCTATCTCACTGCGGAGGACAGATGAAAGTTTGCAGGGCCTAGAACTGCGACTAGCTTTGGCAATGGCAAGATTTATTTCATTGGTAAACAGCCTGGCCCCTGGAACAGCGAGAGACATAGAGGTGCATTTTCCTGCTAGTTTTTGCAATGTTACCAGCTCAATGGTGTCTTTCTTGAGAATATCATGCACTAAAACTAGAAATTTCTCTTTCTTATGAGCAAGAAGGGTGAAGGCCTGCTTACAGTACAAGAATCTGATTTAAAACCTAAGTACGGGACTTGCTGGGCTGGAATAAAGATACACTTGTTTAAACCTAAAACGTAGTTCAAAAGGATAGCAGTATAACAGACGAGAAAAATAGCTGAAGAGGCCAATTCAAAATCGGAGAGAAGGGGTGCGACGGAAGAGGCAAGGCATAACTGCCCGACATGACGATCATCAATATACAAAGCACAAGGTATAACAACTGAACGAGGATAATGTGATGCAAGAGAACCAGTAGTGTGATATGCATAGGCTGACAATTTCCAGCCAAAAGGATTGCGTTACTAACAAAATACCACTGCCCCCATCGAAAACCAAAATAGGGACGACTATCCGGAGTTAAGAAAATATGATCATAATTGGACTTATCATCAATGACACATTGAAAGGAATTAACATGGACGTATCGAATAAGATTCGGGAGACGATCCAATTTAAAAGAGCGGTGAACTATCCAAAGGTTTAAAAACCGAAGATCATTACATAACCTTGGTTTGGAATGCTCAACTGTGAGAGGCATAACTACGTGGGGGGGGGGGTTACTTCCCCAACCTTGCCCCAAACACCAATGGCACCTGTACAGAGCCGTTCAATAATAGTATTGGAGATATATTGAGCAAATCGTCTGCAAGATATGTTGTTTTTTATTGTTGGTGGGGAAAAGCACTGTCGTAGTTTTTGCCCTTGTAACCACCCTTGAAATGATGAAAATATTGGAAAACACTGACACGATTTTTTATCCAACCCTAGATTTCTTGAACAGAGGCAGATTCGATTCCAGAGCTAATCCGCAACCATTCATCATAATGTCGATGTAATTGCCCGGCGATGAAACTGTTTGGGTCAGGGAATACAAGTAAACTGGGATCAGTAGTTTTTTCTCCAGACATCACTTCATCGATAAAATCTTGGTGTATATGTTCGTTATAGACCGTCATCTCCTGGGACTGAACAATAGACTCCCACTTCATATTCACCCACTGCACTGCCGATAATGGATCAAAACAGGAAGTTACTTCCCAGTCTGGAATATCAATTCCATTAACCTAGAGATAAATCCAGTGAGAGTCAGAAAAGAACGGAGATGCAATGCAATCAAACCCAGGAGATGACGTCCCTGAACCCCGGTAATCCGAGTAAGGATTAGTATCCCCTCAAGACTGCCATCAAGGGATCATTGTGAAAGACAGAATTTTTATTTTTATTTGAACACGATCATACTAGAACACATTTTAAATTTAATTTTTATTACATCTTGCGGAACGTAGCAAGTATTTGATTACTATAAGCAAATAAGTTAATTACAATACATTCAAAGCTACAAATCGGAGATAATCAGGGAAGTGGTTTTGGTCGAGGACGAGGATATTGATCTGGGTATGTCTTGAATAGACATCGATTAGCAAAATGGCCTGGGTATCCACATCGGAATGGATAGGCTTGCGTTGGTCGTGTCTTTGCGTTCTTAGCTGATGGTTTGTTAAGGGACTTCTCAACTTTTGCAATAGATTCTGGTACTTTTGTATACTCTTTATCAGCAAACAAGGTTATAAAAAATGCCTTGACGTCTCGAGGAGGCCTCTGGATGCGGGTTCTAAGCTCTTGCAATGCAGCTCGGTGTCTTGAGCACAATGACTTAGGGCTTGGGCGAGGGACAAGGCTTCGTATTTGTCAAAATCCAAATCACCCTTGGTGACGAGATTGTTAATCTTTTCCAGCATGGAATCAACTGACGGCTTATTCAGTTATTCTAGGGCTTTGATTCTGGCCTTTAACTGAACAATCTCGTCATTCTAAAGCCGGACAACGGGAAAAATTAAAGGTTAACTAGTTACTGTTGACTGACTAGGGCAATGTTTTACAGTCTGAAGTTAAAAGATATACAATAT
Organism: Trachythela sp. YZ-2020; assembly: GCA_016169945.1. Lineage (NCBI taxonomy): Eukaryota > Metazoa > Cnidaria > Anthozoa > Malacalcyonacea > Clavulariidae > Trachythela > Trachythela sp. YZ-2020. Next base: position 2,062,861 of record JADLSH010000114.1, read on the forward strand.
ACCGTATATATTGTATACTCAAGGGCATATAGCAACAAAAATAAATAAATTTATAGACAGGATCAAACTGTTAACCTGCCATTATTTATGGGGAAATATGCATGCTGAACTAAACTGAACCTGCCAATATTTATTGGAAAATATATATATAATGCAGGACCTAACTGTTGATCTGCTATGTAAGGGAAAATACTTATGCAGGACCAAACTGTTAACCTACCATTATTCATGGGGAAAATATATATGCAGGACCATAGATATAGGAGACGTAGATTGCTGACTCGAGGTCACGGCACGCGCCAACATGAAGAATTGAAAATGGCGGCTGAACCGGTCAAAACATCAAGTAACCTAGTCAACGTACGTCGCTTTCAGCAACGTTCACGAAAAGATACTTCTTTTAATATGTTTATTGCCCTTGTGGACGTATAAACACATCAATTTGACAGGGAAAATATTACAAATTACCTTCGATTCATGCTGATTTAAGTTCGGCGAAATAACATATTTAGGCCGCCAGCTCGTAATACACAAGTTTGTCGCCCTGAATCCACTTTATTTTGTTTAGAAATAATCCAGGAATAACTCTTTCAACTTTCTATTAGACATCATTGCTCCAAAGGGCAAAAATATTGCAAAACGTCAATCCATGAGCTCACTGAAACCAGCCAAATGTTTGTAATTCCAAAGAAAAACCGTCCACAACACTTCTATATTGAATACACTCCACGGTAATGTGAAATTAATGCTGTTATTATCTAGCAAATGTTCCCATTAAGCTTCGTTCATCGAGTCACTTGAGGCGCCATCATACAAACTGGCTGCTCAACCGGTCAAATTTTGTTTCAATTTTGGCGCATTTGTCATGGCGAAAATATATATGCAGGACCAAACTGTTAACCTGCCATTATTTATTGGGAAAATATATATATCATCCATATGACCAAGGCGAAAATTAACCCGAGATACAGCTGTTGAAATAGACAAAAACGTCCACACATGTTATGCTGAACGGGCAAACACTACCGCTTAATTATCGGTGTCATATTGTCGAAGTCTTTAGGGCGTGACGAAAAAAATAAAAACGTTATTGAACAGATACAACAAATAAAGGCTGTAATTTATTGTGTTCAAGCAGAATCTATCAGCAAACAGCAGGTAAAGGCAATAGCCAAATAAATGAGAGACTTATATAGAATGTCGGCCCCATACATAGATAGCAAAAATCCTACGAAGTTGAATGCGTATACTTTGGAATTCATGCAAACTTGGCCGGCGAAAGCGAGTGTGAAACGAGCAAGCAATAAAACAAATAGATAGTATTCAAAACTAAATCAAACTTAATACCTCAAGTTTAGTGGTGTCGATATTCTGCAGAATTTCTGTAGGCTGTGTTGCAGTCGTTGCAGATATTTCAGGACTCTTTTCAGGAAACGATTGCACGTTATCCAAAGTGGGCGAAGCGAGACAAGCTCGAGCAGAGCTAGTCGCCCTTGGTGAATTCGAAGGCCTTTGAACCTATTGTAGCGGAATTCCAGTATTTCTTAAATTTTCTTTACCAATCGAAGCAGAAGTTCCCCTTGTGGCAGTCGCACAGAGAGTGACTGATAACTCTGACTAATGTTCCCTTAAATACGCGGGCGAGACCGCTGACAATAGGGTCGTGCAATAGCTTATTTTGTTAATTTTTTTCATTGTTATACATGATCCTTCCGTAGCACAGATACTTCTATATATATAAAGCTAAAAAATCACCTCGGAGATAAATTCATAGCAATTTGGGCCCAGCCCCAAGGCAAGCAGTTGAGAGTCTTTGAGAGTCTGAGAAAAGTTTGCCGGTGCCTTTATCCGACCATTAACGTTAGTTTCGTTAAGCCACTTGGCCATATATTGGTACTATTCTTTTGCTTAAAGTAAGAGATTTAAATATTTCAAATTCTGGTGCCATGTCTGCAGTAGGGAACGCTTTTTGGCGTCTACTCATACCAATAAACTGGGTTGTAGTATATTCAAGGATTCACTTTTTGAGGACTTCCCAATTACTCTTATTTACGCTTATGCCTATAAGTGGTTAGACCAATTACTCTTATAACACGAGGCATGCATCAGAGATTTCCTAGTTACACTTTTTTTACGATTATAGCCATAAGTGATCGATCCATTGAGCTCAGTGGTTCGATCCAAACACAAGGCATGTAAACTCGCCATTCGTACAAACAATTTGCTGCTCAATAATTCCAATTCCAAGTGAAAGAAGACCTTCAAAATAAGTTTAAATAGATATCCTAGTTTAAATAGGTATCGCGAGAAAACCAGGCGCCTTGGATGACAAAAGCAATAATCGAACAGTTGAGATTACGAGGCGTTCAAATGTAAAGGCCGATTGGACCTCGTATAAGTTAGCTAGGAATAAATGTGTGAACATGATTAAACATGCGAAATGTACATTCTATAGCAATTGTTTTGAAAAAAAACACAAAGGAAATTCAAAGGCGATGTGGAAAACAATCAAATCACTAATTAGTACAAAGAAGTCCGATGCTAGTACGAATTTGGATGATCAGTCATATGAGCATGTAGCGGAAACGTTTAATGATTATTTTACTTCGATTGCAAATGAGTTAAGAAATTTGATGCCTCAACAAACATTTGATATTCATAAATTGGAAAGGTTCGTCTCCTCGAGAAAGCCTGACGGTGTAAAATTTTGTATTCCTCCTATTGATGAGAAATTTCTATTGGAGAGTCTAAATTCCATGAAAGGCTCCAAAGTTGCTGGAGTTGATAAGATTTGTGCGAGAATGGTGAAGATAGCTGCACCAGTTATTGCTCCATCCTTGGCTAAACTAATGAACATTTCTATAAACTCAACAGTGTTCCCTCAGCGGTGGAAAATAGCAAAAGTTACCCCGATCTATAAATCGGGAGATCGTGCCGATATTATACAATTATTGGACGAGGTTGAGCAAAATATCGTGATTTATCAGTGGCGAGCAGATCAATTATTTGCCGATGCCGAAGGCAGAGGCAAATAATTGATCTGCGAGACACTGATAAATCACGATATTTTGCGATAACCGAGTTCAATAATTGTTTTATCATTTACTTAAATATTCGCGAAAAACATTTAGTGCAACTTTGGTCGCCTTCTTCGTGTTGTCAGCATCTTTTTGGTCGAGCAAACAGGTCAAATCGTCTTTCGACAGCTCTGCAAAACGGGCCATGTTTACTAATGATTATAAAATGGCTAAAGAAACCGATATTTTGCAGCTAAGCAGTGCTTGCCGAAAGTGCGCATGCTCAATAAACTGTTTGCACCAGTTATTTGCAGCTGACGTATTATTTACACCAGTTATCTGTAGGTGAATTAGCCAATGACAATTGAGAATATAATTATGTGAATGATAATAGTAATTATCGTCCGATATCCGTGCTCCCAGCGTTATCGAGGATACTCGAGCGGCATGTTCACGCAAACCTCCCGGCAGTCTGGTTTCAGGAAATGTCATAATACAGAAACGGCGCTTATAAGAATTGTAGATCAGCTGCTTCGAAATCTAGATGAAAACCATGTTAGTGGTCTTTTGTTAATTGATTATCGTAAGGCTTTTGACATGGTAGACCACGAAATCCTGATGCAAAAATTAAGGGCGTATGGTTTAAGTGAATCTGCTAGTCGATGGTTTGTTTCGTACTTAGAAGGGAGACGACAAGGTGTGTCGATTGATGGTGAAGTTTCCAATTGGTTAGATGTTCCGCATGTTGTCCCACAGGGAAGCTTTCTTGGCCCTCTATTATTTATAATCTATATCAATGATCTCCCTCTTTATGTTCTAACGGACGATGTTGACTTTGACCTATATGCTGATGATACCACCATAATGACTGCTGCCCCCATTTATTCTATTCGGACCGACCTACAAAACACGTTAAATCGAACCTGGCAAGATGTTGAAACTTGGGCAAATGCAAACAAACTACCATTGAACCAATCGGAAACGAAAACTCTTCTGATAACAGGAAAGCGTTTAGCGAAAAAGATTCCAAACGAAGATACGCAGTTATCCGTTGTCACCAACGAGGGCAATGCCCTTGAACAGGTTGAGACGGTAAAACTCCTCGGACTTGATTTGGACTGTGAACTGTCGTTTTCGTCCCATGTTGATAAGTTATGTCGAAAATTAGCCCAAAGAACAGGCGTTCTAAACAAGATCAAACCATTCCTTCCCGTGAAACAGAGAATTTTGTATTACAACGCTCTGATTCAACCTTTAATGAATTACGTCAGCGTAGTATGCTACACGTGCTGTAAACAAGATTTAGGGAAAGTTTTTCTCTTGCAGAAACGTGCAGCCAGAGTGATCTTGGATGCCGAACCCAGAACTTCTTCTGTGTCATTATTCAATCAACTTGGATGGATACCATTTTACGAAGAAGCAAAGATTTCCTAGTGTTGCATATTATACAGACGTACACGAAATAATGTTCTCGATTATTTAATGGCACCTTGACGCTTAACAGCCAGATTCACTCGAGAGAAAATCGGTATTCTAATCTGAACTATATTTGTTCAAAGTACAACCGTGTGACCGAAGGAGGTAGAACTTTCAATGTGACGGCTGTGAAATTGTGGAATAGTTTGAGTATTGATTTAAAAATAAATCTATCTATCTACCTATCTATCTATCTATCTATCCTTCAACACTCGCCCCGGCCGCTCGTGGGCCACTTTTTTTTTATCACAGTAGACACCTGTATATGCTATAACGTAGCTATTTTTATCCATGTAAGCGAGAAAATGGAGAATAGTATATACCGACAATATTTTTGCTTTCCAAAGTAGTTGGTGTTACAGAGTTTACTATTAGCGAGCTTAAGATCTACAACGCCAACGTCGACGACGCGGCCCTTCTAACAATGAAGTTTTTCGCTTGTAATAAAGCAATGGAAAAACTTGTAGTCCCAAGAGAATTCTCGACGTCGTCTCTGTCTTGTTAACGACGCCAACTAGAGCATTTTTACGTCCTCAGGACGACGGCAAGTCAGAAGGATGAATAGCTGCATTTCGCGTTTGTTTTTAGAGCCTGCCTTGTAGTCGATAACTGCAGTTTAAACGTTTTAAAAGTCATGAATAAAAAGCTGTGAGCTAAAACAAGAACGTTGTTCAATCACGGTCTCTTTATATTCACATATTTATATGGCGTTGTCGACTGCCGCGTCGTCGTAGATCTTAAGCTCGCTATTAAATAAATATAGATTACTTCATGGTTGTTAAGTGCGTACGATTTCTATTTACGATTTGTGAAGTATCGCTAAACAAATGAGTGAGCACAGCGTCGCAACGAGTAAATAATAAACATCGTACAAACCAACCAACCATGAAGTAGAATACTGGGTTTGGTGGATAATCCAAGTGAGTAGATATATACACAATTTAAGACCTAACCAGGAACGGTTGCGAAAAATGCAACACTAGGTTCTCTGGCAGGAATTGAACCCACGGCCCTGCGATTCCGGTGCAGCGCTCTAACCAACTGAGCTACAGAGGCCAGTTGCTGAGCTGTAACCGTAAGTTCTATATATATAGGTGATCGGGTGTGCGGGTTGTGATAAGGTAAACTTCAAAGATTTTTTTGCACTTCACTTGGTTGAACTAGAATACTGGGTTTGGTGGATAATCCAAGTGAGTAGATATATACACAATTTAAGACCTAACCAGGAACGGTTGCGAAAAATGCAACACTAGGTCCTCTGGCAGGGATTGAACCCACGGCCCTGCGATTCCGGTGCACCTATATATACAGAACTTATATATACAGAACTTACGGTTACAGCTCAGCAACTGGCCTCTGTAGCTCAGTTGGTTAGAGCGCTGCACCGGAATCGCACGGCCGTGGGTTCAATTCCTGCCAGAGCACCTAGTGTTGCATTTTTCGCAACCGTTCCTGGTTAGGTCTTAAATTGTGTATATATCTACTCACGATTATCCACCAAACCCAGTATTCTAGTTCAACCAAGTGAAGTGCAAAAAAATCTTTGAAGTCAACCATGAAGTAATTTGTTTATTATACAAGTATAGAGATAAATATGTGACACTGACAGACTCACAGCGAACAACTCCCAAGCCAAGTATATTTAGCGTCAAAAACAGATTTCTTACCGCATATTTCTTCATTTTCTTGCTGAAATTCCAATGAGAGAAGTGTTTCTTAAGTATTTTTAGCCTTAAGTGGTTTCTGTGATGGTAATATAGTCGCCTTATTACCGAAAAACGTAATAAAACTCTCACTTCGGTGATTTCGCCAAAACCCGGCGCCATGCTTACAATTATGAGCAAAAACACTTGCCAATCAAAACGCTGATACGATAATTCACAACAAGTGAGAAAAATTGTCCGACCAATGAAAACGCTAAGACCATTAATCTCACATGTTAAAAATATCGTCCGTCTTGAGGATACGATTTTTATTTCACCCATCTACTGCACGGAAATCTCTATACTTATATAAAAATAGAAACTTATTAAGTCAGAACCTGTATTCAACCAATAATCAATTTAACTAATAACATATCATTATACCTAGAAACCATTACCCAAGCCATATATTCCAAGCTCTGTTCCCTTCTTTGCTGGCAGAGAAGATGAAGTTGAAGAAATAACAAATCTTATCACTGACCAATCGACACGGCTGTTAAACATCTGGGGATCTCCTGGATTTGGTAAAACATCCACAGCTATTGAAGTAGCACACAACCTCGGGTATCCTGTTTATTTTTTTAAATTGCAGGGTTATACTACAGTAGATGAATTTTTATCTAAAATTTTAAGTATTTTTAAAAGTAATTTAGCAGATCTTAGTCTAGCACCTATAGACAAAGTAGTAAGTATTTTTAGAAAAATTTCTTCTTCAATTTTTCTTATGTTTGATAACCTTGATGATCATCTCGCTAGTGTAGGTAGTTCCGCTAAACTAACACATTTGTTTGAAGAATTGTTAGACAGTAATGTTAACATCAATCTACTTGTTACAACTAGGGAGCTTTTAGAAGACACGCGCAATCAAATAACAGGTTTTCAAGACTTCCGAATTCGACCCCTTCGTCCAGATTCGTCTGTTGAACTTGTTCGTCAACTTCTCCCTTCTCTTTCTGAAAGTGTTGTTGCAAAGGTGGCTAGAATTTCTTTCCATGTTCCTCTGGCAATGAAACTCGTTGCTTCGTTAATTGAAAACCACACTGAAGATATGGCGAATAAAATACTTGAGGAATTAAATCTTTCAGGAAATATTTTAGAGCAGATGGACAGTGCATATGAGAAAATCATGCAAAGCTTTTTTGAGAATCTTTTTGAGCGGCTGACAATAAGCGAGAAACATGCGCTGATTTCATTAACTGTGTTTTCTTCAGCTGCAATAAGTAAAGATGCTGCGATTGACGTTGTTTCTGGAAAAATGGGAGTTGCGAAAGCCGCAGGAAGCCTTAAAACACTTGTGAATAAGTCGCTAATTGATGAACATCCCAATGAACAATATTACTCTTTTCACTCTCTCATTTACTCTTTTGTTGTTGATAAAGCAGAACAAAGTGATTTTGAAGATGTCATCAAATCCTGTACAATTCGCTTTTCTACGTATTACTTGCTCCTTTTTGAAAGGTTAAATGACGATTTCCTTGCTGGAAAGTCGATAGAGAGTCCCCTACTGCAAGACACAATGCTACATATATCGATTGCCATGTATCAGTCTATCACAAGTAGTTTGGAAAATTCCCAACATCTTTTTCGGATCTTTTCTAAATCTGAAATGTTTCTATTTCATATCCGTTTTCCCTTCAGTGTATCACATGATATTCCCAAACTATATGATTTAGCCATAGAAATATGCAGATCCCAGCAATACAACTATTACGCATGTAAGTTGTATGTCAGCAAATATTTTCACAATGTTGCCTCTTCCCTTTTTTTCTGGAATATACATTCAGACATACCTGAGCATATACGTGAATACGTCATGTTGTCATCGGATGGTAGTGCAGCAAAACTAGGTTGCTATGAAGGAATTTCACTTATCACCAAAGGAAATATAGGGTCAGGTATTGAGCGTATTAAAATACATCTTGACCGATTTCAAAAGTGCCCTGATCAACAACTTGTAAAATGCTTATGCTTGCAGCTTCTTGCACTTCTTTGCGCTGATTTGAAAGAGTACAGCAAATCAAGCAATTTCAGTAGAAAAGCTATCGAGGTATGTGAAGGAATTGGTAATTACAATCTCTTTTTAATTGGTGATTGTGAGCAAACTTTGCCAGCGACGCAAACGAAAGATAAAGGCGAGCAATTAATATTGTTTGTCTATCTTGTATCTATGTGGTCAAAACAATCTTTAAGTGACGAGACAAAACTATACTTCCTCAATTTTTTGCATAAATTTCAACAACAGCTAGTTGAGAGTAACCCATTTGGTTCAGAATATCTCTTTCAAATAATCATGTATAGTGATTGCTTTTTAGCTATCCTTGGTTTGAGTGCAGGGCAAGAAAATCTTTTGGATGAAAAGATTAAGTTGCTTAAGAAATCAGTGAAGTGTTAAGAAATCAGTGAAGTCTGAAAGAACATTTCCGAGTATGTCGGAGGTGTCTGGGACTTGGTTTCATTCGCCTGATCGATTGTTCACTTGCTATGCTCTAAAAATGGTTAGTGACGATTATATAGAAAACCCAAGTTTGGATGTTGACACATGCCGTAACGCCCTTGATCTTTCACTTAAACGGTATGGTAACAAGCGTGAAATCACCGCGTTCTGTTACCTTAAAATGGGCTTGGCTGAGAGTGATGCCGAAAATTACACTTCTTCTCTTAATGCATTTGACCATGCTCTTGATATTATGACAGCTATTCTTGATGGGAGTAGCAGCAGTATTGCTATTCTCGCCCAGGTTTATATCGGGAAAGGACAAACGTATACACGCCTAGGAAAATTTGAATCCGCTATTGAATCTTTTGAAGAGGCACTTAAAATAAGAAGGCCATTATTTAGTGAAGCGAGTGAAGAAATTGCTGAAATCATGTTTTTCCTAGGGATGTCTCAAATGTATTTGAAGGATTTATTCTCTTGTCTTTCGACACTTGAACAGGGTCTCCAAATTTGGGTAAAATTGCATGCTGAGAAGCCCAGCTCGTACAGGTGTTTCTTTATTGTTGCATGTTATGTTTATATTGGAAAAGTGCACTACGAGCTTGGCAACAGCACTGAAAGTATAAATTGTTTCACAACTGCTCTCAAAATGAGCACGGATTGCGATCGAGAACGTTCATTCGCACAAGGTCGTATTTGTGTGGAACTTCTAGATTTGCAGGTAGATGAAATCTTCTACATGGAATTGTTGAACAGTAGTTTACCCGTGATTAAGGAAAATTGTAAGTCTTTCTTACCTATGCTGTATTTGAAATTAGGTTCCAAACACTTGAGTCTGGAAAATATGAAGCTGGTTTAGCATCCCTTGAAGAAGCTCTTGATATTGAGTTAGACGTGACGCTTAGAGAAAATGTTGATATTCGAGAGAGGACTGTTTCGTGTTACATTGCAATGGTGAACACCTTAATTCATAATATTAAAAACTCTAAATTGGCGAGAAAGGTAATTGATAGATTTACCAAAATAGCAGAATCACTTCCTGAAAGTAGACAACATGTTTGGATATTTCGGTGTTATGCCTTGAAGGGCTCCACTCAATGTGAAATGGGAGAATTTGTTGCAGCAATTGAGTCTTTTCAACATGCACTGCTGCAGTTTCCAAAAATTTCCCACGAAGCCTTTGACAAATCCGAAGTAATTGGGTGCCGTAAGGCGATTGCCATAGCTTATATTCATGAAAGATCATATAAGGATGCGCTGACGTCGACATATGTCGCACTGTCTATCATTAAAGATCTTACTCCTGAAGGAAGCGAAGATGAAGCTGAATTGTATGTCTTCGTGGCCGGAATCGCACAAGAGTTGAAAAACAAGAGTTTAGAATTGAGAAATTTTAGCTTAGCATACAAAATGTATTCAAAAATTCTAGGAGAAACCCATTCGAATACAAAAGAATGTTACTTTGCATATTTTGGAGCTCTAGTAGGTTAATTGCACATGTTCCTGTTTCTGACTCCGATCAAAGTGAACATATACATTATCGGTGTTTATCGGAGTTCATTTAAGTTCAGTGTACGCCTTTCTTCGGGGACGCTGGGACGATAAAAGTGCAAGGGTAACATTTTCACATTGCGATTTATCGGATCCGTTTCAAGTTTTGATGAATGTTAATAGCATAATTATTGTGGTGATTTCACCAAATGATGTTTAACCGCGAATTTTTCAATTAGCGCGAAAGTAAATTTAAGAATGGTCTGACAAATCGTAATGTGAAAACGAAGGCTAATCTCGTTCGTAAAGTACTTTTTTAAAAAAGTTATTTTTTTATCGTCTATTTCAGATAATGAAATGTTGAAATTTTTATTTTTCAAATCTAATGCATGTAAATGCCTATATGCAATCTTTATTTTGAACTCATATGTATTGGTTCAAAATTTATATATCGCGGATATATCCTCATGTTTCGCGCACAGTATAGGGTTAGGATTAGACTGATACAGATCAAAATAGCGATAATAGTGAATTTTTGCAGAAATTATAACAATATAGCGAAATGTGACATCTTTGATTCGTTCCAGCGTCCCTGTTCATAAAATGATTAAATAATAAAGTGTTGGTTACATTTATACCCTTTATCGATCTTCTAATAAGAGATGACTCTATTATGGTCACTCGCACTTACTATATAGATAATAAGGAATTGAGAAGTTTTTTGGCATTTTACTGTTATATTATTAATTTCACGTCATTGTGAGAGCCGTTGCGTAAGTCCAAATGAGTTTTGTAGCCGGTAAATTTTCTCGTATCTTACTTCATCAATATATTATTAAACTTATATGTAAAATAGAAAATATAAGTATTTGTCATTTGAAAGAAATATATAAAATATTTTATTCTGTTATGATACTAGACTTTTTTCAATTTTTCTATGTAATTGTCTTTAAGCTGCATTACACATTGCGATGTGTTTACGATTTGAGATTTAGCTAATATTGATGAATTGTTTTCAAATGTTATGTCGACAGATGTCGTTTAACACGTATATTTTTTTAAACTATTTTAATGAATGAATGAACAACTTTATTTAATGAAGGTTGGTACTAAAACAGCATAAGCTGATAAAATAGTGGCTCTCGTATATTAATGTGGATCATAAATCAGCCGGACAAATCGCAATGTGTAAACGCATGCACTCCCAATAAGGTTTTAATTAGCTTTAAATAAGTTTTACCGAACAAACTGTCCAATGTCTATAACAATTTCCTAAAAAAAAAATTTGTTAGTCGCCATTTCAGACAAAAAACTATATAGCAAAAACTTACTTTGAGTACCAAACTTCTAGCTCATAATAGCACGCGCGACATCTTAGAAATTTTGTTTTCTCAGTTGTGACGTCACATTAGTCACATACATGTTAAAAACACACGTTCACTCATTTTAAAACTAAGGAATAAGGAATGAAAAAAATGGGAAAGTTTTTTGTATCCTTTTAGTTAACAAGTTCTTTCAATTATGACAAAATACTTATCTTTTTTCTTCTCATCTACTGTGGTTCATTTAAGTAATGTTGCTACGTACACGAGTTTTTGTATCGTGAAAACTCCATCATTTCAAATGAAATAACGATGTAAATATATAATACAATAACTTAATATCTTCATTACTTATACAATATAATGTTAATAATATGAATGTGAAAGCTAAGACGAGATGTAAACGGTGGTGCTACATAACAAACAAGAAGATGCATATCGGATACATAACAAATTGACATGTACTTTAAACTGTTCAAAAGAGAGAAACAGTTGGACTTAATATAATCAATAATTCTTATTGTTATTAGTAAAATCTACAAATATACATTTGTACAATATAAAAGGTTCATGTTTTTTTTCTATCATAATCGATTTACTTTTAAATATTTGTTAAAACAGAATGACATGTCATCGGGCACTTAATTAATAGGATGCAATGAACGGATCATGTAAATGTACGTATTCATTATTTCCGTGTAAATTGCCTTCTTCGTTATCAATTTGTAATTGTTTCAACACCCCTTGCGTAATCAACCATCCTCGTGCCCAGACCTCTATATAGAAGTTGCGCTGAGCAGGTGCACAACATGTTGGGGAGGACGAGAATAAAACTTAATGTGCTAAAATCCGCTTTCCCGTGAGCGATCATCTCGAGAACATCCAGACGAAGGAATTTCACTCGAAACGTCGAAGTTTAGGTTGAATTTTTCAGGTTTTTCAGATCCTAAAAACTCGCAGCATATCGTTAATACCTACACTGGAACCATGCGTTCAAGATATCAGAAAACGAGAGTTGCCTGAGAATCGCGACAGAGATATAGTTTAATGTGCGAAACAGGGTCCTAAAAGTTATATAATTTATTAAACAAAGTGTTTACATTTTCTTCTTATTTTGTTAAGCCAGTTCTTAAAAAGTGCAAAACAATATTCTGACTAAACTGCAACTCTCGTGACCGGTCAAACGAACATAACTCCCATCAACTCTTATAAAAAAATACATAGACAGCAGGGTCAAGGACATACCATAGTGTGATGGGGAATTTGCCCCAGTAGGCTCTTTCCTTTGCAACTGAAGAGAACAAAAAGGCTTGCTACACCTGTTCTATGTGCCCTTTGACCAGAATTAAGTTATGAACTTTCAAAGAAAATAGTTGAGCAATTATTCAATATTTTATTCTATTTAACTACCAGTGCAAAATGGGAACAACAATTCCATTGTTAATTCGTTCAGTCTCTAGTTGAGTCTCCAACACAACCTCCATCATCTGGTAACAGTTGTATGCTGGTTGATGGTCTAGGAAAATTTTCTAATTTGTATTTTATGTGCAACTGATAGCTTTGAGGAAAAAATATCGAAAATCTTGGTTTCACTATACCATTCAACATGCACCGATGTTATTTCTTTAACATTTTATTTGTAGCTGTGATTTTGAAACAGAGGTGAGTGTTGATATAGTTTAAATTGCAAAGTGCAAACATGCAACGCAAGTCCATCAACCCGGCATCTATCGCCTTTATACCGACGTAGCCAAATGCAATAGATTAGCTCCTGCGTGTTACTCTCACTGGAAATGCCGTCCTTACTGGCCTCCTTACCGCCAAAGAACTATTGCAAGCAAGAAAATTATGGATTCGTTGCTGCCATTAATGTTTCTTACCTCCAATACATCGAGAACCTGCTATCCAAGACATCGCGAAGGTTATCATTCCAACGACAATTTGATCTCTTCTGGATCCCGAGAATCGGCTTCGTTATCGTCGCAGGATATACAACACGGCATTAAATATGTCAGCATAGCTTCCGAATCTTCTATCTAAGAATCACAATTTCACTGATCTTTGTTATGAATTTCTAGACTTCCAAGAACGTATCCACAACAAATCACAATGTATAATATAATAATAATAAAAACTATAAAACTTCACAAAATCCCGTCTCTCGAATATATAAGGTTCTACACAAACATGAACAACACCCTTCCCATGTCCGGTTTGTCACTTCCTGCAACCCAGTCCCCAACACACTCCCCCATGTATATTCTCGATTGAGATATACCTGCAAATCTTGGACTGGGTGAAATCAGGTGAGTCCTTATGCTCAACAGAACAAATCTATATCAACTTTCCTTAAAATATGGTGAAATATAGGTTATTTAATTAATGTTCGTCCATTAATGTTATTGTTCCTCATTTTCTTTTCTTGCGATTTCTTGAATCCGTAGCGTAGCTTCGTCTGCGGCTTTTCTTCTTCGTCGTGGATTATATTCTTCAGGCGGTGCTGTTCTCGAAGACTTCGGACGTATTCTCGAGTCCACCTGTTCCACATGGCTTGTTTGCATTTGAGGAGAAACTTCTCTCGTTTTCTCAGGTCTTTCTCTGGAATGCGGTGATTTTCTAACTCAGGTATATAGGTTGGGTTCATGTGTAGGATGGAGTTAGGAGTTAGAATGGGTAACTCGACATCGTCTTCCACGTAGATTAGCGGCCGATTGTTGATGGTGATCTCGATATCTAGAACTATTTCTTCTAGCTCCGCCCAACTCAAAGTTCCATTGCCGACAGACTTACGAAATGCAGTCTTTAACACCCCAATCAGACGTTCAAACTGTCCTCCCCACCAAGGGGCACGACTTAGGTTAAATCGCCACTCGATGGAGAGGTTCGCAAGAAGGTTGTTGAGCTTTTCGTCTTCTTTTACTTGTTTTATCCACTTGGCAGTGGCTTGAAATGTAGCAGCGTTATCTGAGTATATCAATTCCGGTCTCCCTCGGCGTGCCATGAATTTCTTGAGGCTGAGAATGAAATCTGAGGCATTTAATGACTTCACTAGATCTAAGTGAACTGCTCTTGTGAGACTGCACGCATATAAGGCGAGGTAAGCCTTTGCTTCCCTTTTGGATTTGAGTGAATACCGGATTGGTCCCGCGAAATCAACACCGAGTACTTGATAAGGTGTAGTTCCTTGCGTTCTGGTGGTGGGTAGGTTTCCGGGTGGTGGTACTTGGCAGGCTTTCGCTTTAAACCGTTTACATCCGTGACATTTTCTCGTAATCTTCTTTGTCAACCGGCGCAATCGAGGTACCCAGTACCGTTCTCGAACTTTTGCCATTGTCATCCCGATCCCTCCGTGGATTGTAGATAAGTGAGCTTGAAATACCACTTTGGCCGTGAATGGATGTACATCAGCCAAGAAGGTGGGATATTCACCTACAATTCTCCCTCGACACTCTAGTACCTGGTCGTTGTTGGGCTGAAGGTTCAGCTGTATTTGGTCAGTTTGGAAATGAGGGTCTCCTTGGGCTTCCTTCTGCACCCGCTGTATCCACCACAGTTGTTGTTGCTTGATTTCGCTTGTCTTGATTGGACCGACTTCTCTTTCACAGCGTTGTTTCTTGCAGTTAGTGATAAAGCGATATATCCACGCCCCGATCCTTAATAACTTGGGTAACTGGTATTTCTCAAGCAGTTCGTCAAAGATGTCTGGCTCAGCAGTTGCAACAGCAAAAATCTCTTTGGTGGCTTTCGCTTCAGCTTTAGTTTCTGTCGTTGCTTCTAGCCACTTGTCTAGTGGCCACTCAGATTGTTTGCTCAACCACGATGGACCGCTCTTCCACAACTCGTTGTTCACGACATTTCCTCCTCGACTTCCTACATCTGCTTGGTTGTCGGTCGTTGGAACGTGATGCCAAGTGATCTCGTCGTGTTGTCGGATCTTGTTGACACGGTTGGCCACGAACTGGTGATACTCGCCTTGGTCGTTAATCCAGTAAAGTGCGACGGTGGAGTCAAGCCAACAATGAAGGGTCGCGTGCTGGTTACTGAATGCTGCTTGAGCATTTGTCACGAGGTCTGCTGCCATATGCCCTGATATCAGCTCGAGTCGAGGAATTGTTAAGTTACGCT
Organism: Trachythela sp. YZ-2020; assembly: GCA_016169945.1. Taxonomy (NCBI): domain Eukaryota; kingdom Metazoa; phylum Cnidaria; class Anthozoa; order Malacalcyonacea; family Clavulariidae; genus Trachythela; species Trachythela sp. YZ-2020. The sequence continues at coordinate 2,078,432 of JADLSH010000114.1, forward strand.
TCGCAATTCTTGACTTAGCACAAACTAGCTCTTGGTTAGTTTCTTCTCCTTGCTTGACCACAGCGTAAACTACTGCGCATACTCCCCGCGAGCTTGCGTCCCCGAATCCATGTAGAGTGATCTCTGATACTGGCTGTTGGTGTGGTACAAGTGATCTAGGAACCGTGAATGTTCACAGGGAATCATTCCAATCTTTCCATCGTTTCGTCAACGGTTGTGGTAAGCTTGCATACCACGGTAGTTTCGCATCGCAAACGTCACGATAAATTAGTTTGCCAACTAATTTTGTTGGCGATACGAGTCCTAGTGGATCATATATCTCGGCCAGCTTCGAAAGGATGCCTCTCTTGGTTGTCGTGCCGTATTCCTTTGTCAGGGCGACGCTTAACGTATCCTGTTGTCTGTTCCAAGGAAGCCCGAGTAACTTCCCTTCTGGTTGTTCGACTCCTCCGAGCTTGCTTTTAGCGTAGGTTGTTTCTTCTGTTTCCGTTTGTGCTTAACAGGTCGGTTCAAGCTCTGGCGTGTTAGAATGCCACTTGTGGATGGTAAACGTTGCGTCTTCGAATACTTCAACGGCGGTTGCTTTCTTTTGCTCGGTTTCCTCGACAGTTGTTCCACCGGTCATTAGATCGTCAACGTATATCCCTTCGCGCAGTTCCTTGACAATCTCTGGGTATCGATCCATCCAATTGTCGAGGTGTTGGTTGATCACTCCCCCAAGGAGGAATGGCGAGCACGTGAGACCGAATACCGCTCTGGTGAACCGATACACTTCAATTTCATTGGTGTTTGGATGTTTCCAATGAAACCGTAACGAGTCCCGTTCATCTTCCATGATCCTGATTTGTATGAATGCTTTTTTCAGATCGGCTGTTAGGAGAATCAGGTGGGTGCATGATTTTACTAAAACATCCCATAATTGGTTTTGTAGTGGGGGCCCTGGATGAAGGCAATCGTTTAGGGAGGGGTGGCTGTTGCTTTCTCTCGCTGATGCATCGTACACTATGCGTAGTTTGGTACTTTCTGCATCTTTCCTGGTCACGCCTTTATGTGGAATGTGGAATGTATCAGCAAGACCAAGGACATCCAATGCGCATAGCTGTTCGTAGTCTGTATTGGCGGATTTGGTCAACAAGATTGGGCTGCCTACCTCTTCACTTCCGGGGGACATGACTGTCCATCCAAGCAGTGTTCTTTCTGCAATCGGTTGACCTGGTAACCCGACCTTTTGCGCTGTTGTAGTCTTAATCATTGCGTAATCACTTGCGCCAAGGACTACATGAATAGGGATTTGTGGACGACTGTCACAATCATCAAGCTTCGCACCTTTAAGATGGCTGTACTTCTCTAATAATTTTGCATACTCTGGGTTTTTGACGGTCATCAGCTCTGGCTTGTCTACTTTCGATAGTTCAACGTTCATGTCGAATTTGCTGTCAAGTGACTTAAGGTTTGCCGAATATATTTCGATTCTGGTTGTCGACGACGTCAGCATCATTTCTATTCTCTTTGTCTTCACTTCCTTGGGTCTTTTCTTCAAGGCATTAATTAACTTTGTTGAGGCGTAGGAACTACCAGCTCCGGTGTCAAGAAGTACATGGGTTTTAATTCCATCAATTTCAACATTTATGATCGGGTATATCACCTCCTGATCTTCTTGTTTTCTGGCGGTCATCAATGCTTCTGGCTTGGGCTCTTTCGGTGCATTCCAAGGTCAAGGTTGAATCACATTCGGATGATCGATGACTTTCTGCGTTGCAATACACACAAACTCGTTTTTGCTTGTATTTCCCTTGTTGTGTTTGGAGATGATACTAGTTTCGTCGCTCTCTCTTCGTTGGATCTTCTGGCCTGGCTTCAACAGGATTACGCCGTGTCCACAATCGGGGTGCTTCGGTAAATTGAATAAAAGTCCACTCTTCCCATTTGGGGTCACTGCGAACTAAATCTCCAGGAATGTTTGGTAACTTCTCAAGTGTCATTAAAACAGTTCCATTTACAGCATCCAGCTTTTTCAGGGTTTCTAGTGACTGTACAGAGTATGCTAGCTTTTCATAAAATTCGTGAATCTTCTTTGGGTTTGTTGACGGTGTGTAGGGAAGATCAAGTATCTCCTTCACATAGGCTTTTACCACTTCACTATCGTTGCCAAATCTGTCTTTCAGAATTGCCACAGCTCTATGGTAGCCTTCAGCAGTATATGGCAAAGCTTCGATTGCTTTCTTGGCTTTCTCACATAATAATTCTCTAAGATAGGAAAATTTAGTTACACTTGATTTATCGATTGTTTCAGAATATTGTCCCCAAAATCGAGGCCAATCAGCATATGTTCCATTGAATTTTGTAATTGTAAGCTTGGCCGGGTAACCTGGCTTCGATGTTTCCACTTACGCTTTTTGCGGATATCTCGCTCGTTGGTGCTTCCACTTTCGTAAATTCTGCTTTCAATTTGATTTTAGCTTTTTCGAGTTTCAGTTCGAATTCCATATGCTCTTTTCGTTTTTGATCTTCACGTTTGATTTAAGGTGGATCGATACAGTTTTCGAAAATTCAGGTGTCCAACACTTTGAAATTTTTAAACTCCGTATTTTTAGGTTTTATTCACCGGGTATCGGGGTTTTCATACATTTTGATCTTTCTACTTTCAAATTTTGTTAGTTTTAGTAACACATAGTTCGTTGCTATAGCAACATACGCGTACGAAATTCACTCCAAAATAGCCTATCGCCTCGTGTAATTGGAAAAGAAGCATGGTTACCCCCAAATTTTTTTCGTGCATTATTTTACCTGCGAGACAGACTAACAATAAGCAAAATATGAAAAAGTTCTGTAATGCCATTTTTTTGAAAAACACAAAAATGTCGTTTTCTTCAATACATTTTTTTTGGCATTACAGAGTTTTTTTATTTTTGGTATAATGAAAGATTTTCGCGCTGCAATAGAGCATGCAAAATTTGAACATAGGTCACCGGACAAAATAATGAGATATAGCGCATGCATTGTTTTTCAAAAATGGAATTTTTTAAAGACGTCAGCAATTGACATGAAAACAGTATATAACACGCGTAATGAGGCGAGATGGCGCGAGCAACTGCCCACGTCAGGTCATTTTGGAAGTTCTTCGAATTCGTTAATACTCCCGCGCGCACAAATGGTCACGCGGGTTTGTACATATAGTATGAAGTTTTGTTTTCGCGACTCTTGAAAAAGGTTTTTGTGATTACTATATCGAGCCACCTTAACCACTGTTCGAGAATTCCTATTTTTTGGTCTGCTTCATCTATCTGACTGTCTACTTCGTCGCTCCACTTGTCAATTTCGCTCGCGTCTTTCTTCGATGTCATTTTCTCGGCTTCGACAGCTCTATGCCATTTGCTCACTTCTTTCAACGATTCTTTCAAAGTTTCGATATTTCTTCGAATTACATGCTCCTTTCCTGCTTTTAAAGCGTATCCGACTTATCTCTAGCTCTCCCAAGTTGAATAAGTTTGGTTTTGAGTGTAATCTCTGCAGTTTCTTCCGTATTTTCGCTTGTCGCCATATCGCTTTAATAGAGAGATTAACGGTGACTATAAAAGGCGGAATGACTCTGCGGAATGGCATGCGGAATGAGTTGCGGAATGAAAAATTACGTCAAGTACGTAGTGTAAATAAACCGCTTTTTCTAATAACGCGGGCTAAATTTTTTTTGTTTTGTTATTGTATGTTCAAATATTAATGTTGAATCACTTGAATGTGATATAAAAATCGTTTGAATGTGATATTAAAATCGTGAGTACTTTAGTATATTAATCTTATAAAGGTGAATTTTAAACAATGCTAAAATAAGCCTCTGGTGTGCTGTTTTAGAACTATATTTTGTTGTTTAAAAGAAACATAACATCATATCATAATCCCCGAGCCGGCGCGAAGCGCCGTGCGAGGGTACTAATTCCGCTCGGATATTTACACCCGGGTATGTGAAAACAGCGGAATCCAAAGTCGTCCACCGCGATGCCATGGACGGTTCAGCAACACCGCGGAAAAACGTCTGCGCATGCGCGAGATTCGAGCTCCAGAACGCGTGTGTTTCGATCTTGAAAATGGCGGTTGGGGAAGTTTTACTCAGGTTTTACTCGGTTTGTGCGTATTTTTGGGGAAGTTTAAGAGCAAATATTTGCGATCGGAAGACAAAAAAGGTTTACTTTGTTTCTGAAAAGGTAGGTTTGTAATTTGAACCTTTTAGAATTGAAATTTATAACGATTGTCTACAATATTTGGCTGTACATATTTACATATATTTACATATTTTGTGTTCGACAGATTCATTCATCACTTTCATGGGAGATACTTCACAAAGGTGACGGTACACAAATTGATTGTCGGGCTGATTCGATCCTTTATCCAAACAAGAAGATCCTCTAAAGTCTCCTCCGGTGCCATCGAAATCGTTGCTCCATTGTTCTGCTGGAAGTCGGCATGGGTGTCCAAGAGGATTATGGCGTTCTCTTGCTTGAGAAAAGTGATGGTCTTCCCATTGATGATAACGAGGGCAGCAGAGTTGTCGCTGGATTCAAAGTAACTAGTGAGCTGATGGGATAGTGCAGATTCGTGGTCAGCATGATCTTCTCTGGCAAAACATACGGTGAGTTCTTCGTTTAAATCAACTTCCCCAATGCTGCAGGCGACGAAGGGTACTGCTTCTAAAACGCCTAGAAACCTACCGCGAGGGATGCAGCTGTCGTAAACGCTGTTTCCGCCAAGTATACATGACACTATAACTGTATTCCAATGTCTTGATAAGAGTTGATCTGGATCAAGTTGAAGTACAGCTTTGTTAATGAAATAAGCCTTAGCTAGTAGCAGTGCAATCAGGGTGCAGGCATTGCTCCCCATACGTCCATTGATAGTACTCTGGGAAACACAAAAGGGGAAATGCCAAACTGTAAAACTACCCATCGCTGTAGAGTTGATTAGAATCCCACTAACTTGTGGAACAGATACACTTGTACCACTTGGCATTGGTCTTTTATCCTGTGATGGTTGAGATGATGGTTGTGACCTACTAAATTTAAGAAGTCGACAGTTACGCCTATTATGTCCACTTTCCTTGCAAAATGTGCACTGTCTTTGCTTTGATGGGGTGAATTCAGTTGGTTGCTGGCAGGGTTTATGGGGGATCCGTGGTTGTGTAATGTCGATATCCAATAATTCTGTTTCAACAAATTCTTTCCATTCAGTGGACTGGTAGTAATTATAGTCTTTGGTGCTTGACATGGTAATGGTTGGCTCTACTTCTTCTTCATCATCAGACTGATCAACTGCATCCTTACTTGTAAGCGATTCTTCAGATTCAGGATCAAGCAAACTGCGATTGAAGCTTTCTGCCAATTCTTCAACTTTCATTGCTAGAGGCACTCTGCATAACTGGCATTGATTTTCATTCTCCTTTAGGCAGGCCACATGGCAAGTATGGAAGCACCCGAGTCGAACAGCATCGCACACAATTTCATTTTTGCACGTGGAGAAGTCGCAGACGGTGTGTTGATCAGGCTGGATCTTCTGGTTATATTTGTCATGTGCGTACGATACGGGTAAGCATTTGCTGTCGATGGTCGTATTGCGAAATGATGGTAGCTGAAACTTTGGCTTGCCTTTTAATCTACCTTTAGAGGTGACTTTGCGAGGAATCTAAAACAATGAAGTTATAATGCTGGTATCATCAAATACACAGTACTGGTATGCTTAAAGGGCAGTAATGTCCATTCAGTTGATGTGCAATTTTGTTTACATTTTGAGCACACTGTATATTCAATGATTCAATGTTTACATTGGAGGGCCATCATTTGGCACATGTGCAGAATGGACTTGACTGCCTAATGTTGGTAATTAACTTACCTGCTTGATCTTATTTAAGTTAGTTGCAATGCATTGGAATTTCTGGATTAGAAATTCTGCAGATTTCCTAGCCAGGAGTGTATGATCTTTCTCACTGCATCCTCTTTGGTACTCTGGGAAAAAGTGGTGTTGGAATGAACTTTCGTGTTGGACATCACTGACTACTTTTGCTCTCTGGGTTATAACATTCGGTGGATCTGAGGGAGAGATGTTACTACGTAGCTTTGAGTGCCATATTTCAACCTTCTTCTCTGTAAAGACAGTGAGCCAATGTTGCTTGGTAGAATAGTACTCTGGGAAAAATTATTTTTGGTGTTGAGTGTCACACAGCATTGACAGTGTTGATTTGTCATAATGTCGACGTTGCCAGCAGATATACAAGATCAAAAATCGGTGCATAATTGTTAGATAGCTATTTAAGTCGCCACTTCGAAACACCACTGTGTAGTGATAGAACACAAGAGGTAAAATCTCGTCTAACAGGTGTAGCATCATGACAAATTCAACATCTTTGCACAGCTTGAACTTCTCCAGGACCATTTCTCTGATTAGCAGCCATCCCAAGAAAGCAGCAGTCGTGACTATAGAGGTTTGAAATGGCTTCGGGGTTGCTGGCAATTCGTTCCTGAACAGATGTTGATACAACTCTGTGAAAAAGAAATGGAACAGTACGACAGCATCCTCTGTGGCATTCAGTATGACATGAAATGCACCTTGTTCAGGTATCATGGAATTCAGTGGGGAGCTGTTATTAGACTGTGCAATGAGCTTCTTTACAAAGTACCAAGTTGGCCAATCGCCAGGAGAAGGCATGACAAACTTCTCTAGATACTGAGTAAGTTTAGGGCAACATTTAAACTCTAGGTCAAGGACAGCTTTGTAGTCACCAGCAGATTTAAGATCTTGTTCCGACTCTGATACAAGAACACATGAGTTGAGTTTACTTAGAGCCCGGTCATTCAATTCATTGTAGACTCTAAACAAAGAGAGAAAGATGACTTGTATTTCATAAATGATTTGGTGCAGTTCTAGCTTGCAGTAGTTGTTCATTTACCCATTAGGTAGCAGTGCACCCCTTATACTTTGGTATTTCGCTCTACCTAACACTATTATATTACTTCAATCGGTCTATTTTCAGATAATTTACTTGTCAAGGGTAAAGTGTTGGGTGTTAATGGTTAACCGTTAATGTGCAAGGCTCTCATCTTTGCAAGAAAAGTAGGGTGCATTGCAACATCATACTGTAGGTTAATTATTGTGCATAGATTGCATAGATCATCAAAATTCACCTGAATTCGCTGATTTGTTTGTTTATCATTTCAGTATTGATATGATGATGGGATGATGGTAGAGATTCCAGGTAAGTAAGAGAGTGGTTTTCTAAAGCTTTTGTCATGACTTCCTGTGCTATTTCAATTTTAATTCCGCCTTTGCAAATGAGGGTATTGTCCTCCTTATGAACCAGGACTATGCTGTGCCTGTCGTCTTGACTTTTCGGTACCGGAATTGCTGGTATATTGTGGATGTCTAGTAGGTTTGAAGCCATGTGGGAAGCAGCACTTAATTTGAGACTAGTTGGGAGTTTGATACTTTGAATATTGTGAAAATCATCAAGCAGGTGCACCATTAATTGTTTGTTCTGTAATAAAAAATTACCTGTCTTAGTCTGGAAAGTTATTATTATTATTTTTATTATTTAATCTTATTTTACAACGGTGACCCTTCAGTGGACTACAACTGGTTTTCAAGGGGCTGTTACTAAGAATTTAAAAGACATTGCACACAATGCTTATTAATTAAATACTACTAAAAATATATAAAAAGATTATTCTATATTAGTTGCAAATGAGGGTATTGTGTGTTTGTTAAGAAGTATTAAGTGTTTGTTAAGAAATTTTGTATGCAAAACTTAACTCCAGCATGCAGTCCTGAATTACGATATTTGTCAAACATTGTTTAGAAGCACCTGTAATGCTTCTTCGACTTTAGTTTGTAGGACAGTATCATGGTTTTTCTCAACTGTTTTTTTTGTGCATGTCTGTCGCTCTTGGTGTCATACTACATCCCAACATGGTTCCAATTGTTTGTCCTGACTTTGACAAGCTGTGACAGGATAAGAAAAGCCCTGCATCTTTTTGTAATGTGCTTGTCTTTTGCGATCTATAATAAATTATAAAAGATACCATTTACATACTGTTCAGTACGTGTGTGAGAATGTCATGCCGGTTAACTGTATATTACTGTCAGCTAGGGTATCATGCTGTATGGTATGATATGAATAAGGCTGATGAACTTTACACTACATCAGCAAATACCCCTTGCCTGAAGTATGAAAGAATGTGCAAGAGTGCCACAGTTCTCTGGAGATTTTTCATGTGTCGTTTCTCTGATATAGGTCTTTTTTGATTGTCTTCCATGCACCGAAGGATTTTGTTAAAAAGGCCTGGAGCATGTCTGTCAGCAAACAATTTCATTGAAGAATGATCATACAGGTTGGAGTTGGATTCAGTCCCATTGTGGTATCTGTACAAAGCCATCTGAAATTGGGCAATCAAGTCTGGGAAGTCATCATCTGTATAAAATAAAGGGAAGTTTTTGACTTTCTTTGTGGAGTGTAATTCAGGTTTGTCCCATTCCAGATCAGTCAGATATTGCAATTTATATTATATGGTTGAGCTCATTTATGCTTTTTATTTTACTCTGTCTAAGACTTGGTGAAGGAATCGACAAAACACTGTCAATTGTTATAAGTGACAGAATCTTATGAAGTCTATCTGGACCTTTGATTTTGTCCAGTATTTTTTCCCATGTTTCTTCATTTAATTTTATTTCTTTACATTCATTCACTAGAACTGGACCAATCGGAGAGCTTTCTTCCACCCAGCCATTGTTGACATTAGGAGATGTATTTTCTTTGCCGCACTTGACAGAAGTCTATGAAGAATAACAGTTGATGAATTCAAATCTAGGGATATATGAAAATCTAGAGTCTTGACCCTTGCCTCTATGAGTAGTGACACTCCCATGTCAAAAAGCTAACTGGATTGAATAAACTTTAGTTGTGTACTGTGCAGTATATTTACCCTTTGCCTTTTTGATGGACCAATGTATGCTGGATGTGATTCAAAGTGATCATCAGCAGTGTTCATACATTTCTTGCAAATCATTGTTCCAGGTTTATAACTTTCTAGGGTTTTTCCTTCTACATCAAACACTTCATAAAACCGTATTGGACATTTCAACAAAATTTTACTGTGGTCCCATGTTATAGGACAAGAACAAAATTTCTCATAGCACGTTTGTTGACGTGGTGTGAACATGCATATGAATTTACACCGCTTTGTGGTATCCCAGCTACCCGAAGTTGACCTTCCGTAAGTCGATGGTATTTAATTGGGTTTTCATGGCTGCATTTTTTCTTTTCTGACCGACTCTTCGCAAAAATACAGGTCTCGTTCAGTGGCATGTTTTACCTATGATAAGTTTTAATGTAAAGAAAATTTATTCTGGAATAATTGCTGCTAAAATTACTGGACTTTGTATTGTAGTCTGTTTTGTTTGTATCGCAATACATTTACGTTATACAGTGTCGGGAGTTTGTCAAGAGTTTTCATAAATAAAAAGTTAGTCGCTAAGCCTCAATAATTTTCGCGTTCACACTATTTAAACTTTAGAATTTACTCTATAGCTTGAGCGGGTTAAGATTCTTAACTTCTTGAGAGTTTGCTTAACTTTTTTGTTTGAACTTCCATATTTAATAATATTTCGCGAAATGTTCGCACTCCTCCCGGCAAAAACAATTTTTTTTTATTGAAATTCAATTTTTTTCACACTTTAACGCTATGAGACATTTAATTAATGTCTAGTCTACCCGTCTACTGAATTATTTTGTTTATTTCACTTACCTTGAATTATTAAATAGCCATGTTTTTGTTTTGAATTTGGCATTTAAACTTCCCGCCATTTTATTTTGTTCTCGCGCATGCGCAGACGTTTTTCCGCGGTGTTCGGTTCAGCCGTTTAGGGTTTTCTACGTTATACGCATGCGCGAGTCAGGTCGAGAGAAACATACGGATAAACATTTAAAGATTTACGGATAAATATTTTGTTAATATATGCATCAAAAATGATTTTTAATACTCGGGCTATTGGAAAAACATACCGATGAATAGAGTCTTCAAAAGAAGATAAACGAGAAACAGTCGAATGGCTGAAAAAAGCACACTTTTGAAGTGTTTTAAACGGGTATAGTGTCTATTTTGCATATTTTAGTTTGTGGATTTGCAAAAGCGTATGTCACTCTGTGAGGTTATTAATATAATATCGATTAAACCTAAAAGGTATTTTAGCAAGTTTAAATTTGAATTTTGAGGAAACAACGTAATGTCAGAAACTATTTTAAAGATAAATTTAAAAAATTATACTGTCAAAAAACAGTTGAAGTTTTCTGAAATTTTTTGACGTTTTTACTGAAATGTCTAAGGTTAAATTTTACAGCAAACCAAAGCTAAAAGAGTACGTAATAACATATCTACTTTATATAGTGGGGCAATTCATAAGTTTATAGCTAAAAGTACAAATATTATATAACTATTTTATCATTTTGTACCAAAAGTAAAAAAATTAAAAAATTGTGTGTTGCTATGGTTACAATGATTGACGGAATACTTCATGTTACAATACATTTTGGGAAATATGTTCCTGAGTTCGAATAGGCGAGGGGATTCTGCATGAGTGTATTTCTAGTATACAATTACTTTATGGTTTCCGTGTTTGGATGGCCTGATCCAAACACGCGGGAATGTTGCGAGAGTTAAGAAAAGCGCGCGAAATCTCGAGCCGAAGGCGAGTGATTTTGCGAGCTTTTCTTAACTCGAACAACATTCCCAAGTGTTTGGATCAGGCCATCCAAACACGGAAACCATAAAGTAATTGTTTTATAAAATAACAACAACACGATAGTCTTGCAAGTTTTATTTAAATAAGCGCAAGTATAAAAGCTAAATTCTCCCAACAGTGCAATGCTAAATTCTCCCAAGTTCGCAAGAAAGCGAACGAAGCTATATAATTTTGTAAACAACAGGTCAATCAACCGTGAAATACTAGAACGTATATTTACAACGAAGTTTTTGTCTTTAAAAGTTTAACAAAATTACAAATGTTGATTAAAGTTCACGTTTACACTGCTGATTAAGCAGTTGTTAAACATTCCGGCGAAATCAGGCAATCCTTGCAACGAGACGGTAGGTGACAAAGAACCAAGGTCAGAAGCAATTGTTGTCGCTTTTGTCACGGTGGTTTGTGAGACTATTCCGACTGCAGGTTTCTTTCTAAGTGGTTTATTAGGCCCCGTATTGTCGCCAAGAGCTCCGGAAAGAACTTCGCTTGAACGCTTCAACTGATGTGACGATGGTCGCTGATTGTAGTGGACAAGAGACTGTTCGCTGCGATGCCCTGAAATTGCCATTATATGGCGATTTGTTAAGCCGGCGTTGGACCACAGTGTTATAGACGTCGCTCTCACGGAGTGGTTAGTGTAAACTTTCGACAGAGATGCTGCTTCGCTGATAGTTTTCATCATATTACCTAGCGTGTTTACACCAAGAGGTTTGTTCTCGTACCAAGTACTGTCAGCCGGACTCCACTTTCGCTTGGGATATTGAAAGAATGCTTCGCAGGAAGGATGCAATTTGGTAATGAATAGCTGCAGAGCTGAGAAGCCGTCGTTTTCTGCATCGGTCTTGTACATCCTTCCCAAATTTTCAAAGCTTTCGTTGTCGTGAATACCGCCAGGATGATTTTTTGAGGCTTCACTGTGAGCCATGGTGACAAATGCTTCCCCGTTTGCATCTTCGGTAAAAACAAAGCTATCCTTCGTCAGCTTTCGTTGTCCTTCTCGTCCTCTGCGACACCAAAACAAAGACACATGAAACCATACGTTTCTAAGGAGACCAAGTGGAGTGGACACATTCAATACGGCGCTATTTTTTAGCTTTGTGAGGTCTTCAGCTTCCAAGACGGGCTTGTGTACAACATTCTCCTTTCCCTGTTTCTTCAAGGATACTATCTTGGCGTTCAGCACGGAGTTTGACATTTTAAATGCTGGGTTGGACGACATGCTCAAACCTCTGTTGTACGGTGGACAGTTCAGGTATCGCTCTAGTCCGTGTTTTAAACCAATTAAAGTTGATTTACTGTAGTCTTCACCTTGCTGGGTTTTTACTTCGGCGTAAAATTGACAAAGACATTTATCAAGAGTTCTGTCGTCCATTTCGTGCAATTCTTGTTGAATGTTTCGCTGTTTCGACCATTCTATAAATACATGTAAGCAAATAAGAATATAGGAATGACAGCGAAATAGTGTACCTAAACAATCACTGTACCTTTAAAAACATTGACAGCGTATGTTGTTTTATACTTCGTATTTTTTGACTGTACATCGCTTAACAGCTCGTCAATATTCTCCTGGGTTACTTCAGCAAACCTTTTACGCGTTTCACTCTTTTCTGCGGTTGCACAAATGCCCTCCAAATCAATTTTGGCAAAAAATTCGTCTTCTGAGTCCGACATGTTTAAAATTCCCGCGAAGGCACTTTAAATTTCCGTGTTTGGATGGCCTGATCCAAACACGGGTTTCGACCAATCAGAGCACGCGTTATATACATGTTATTTTATAATAATATATACTTTGTCTTTGTTTTGCATCACATTTTTGAATTGTAATTATACAATTACTTTATGGTTTCCGTGTTTGGATGGCCTGATCCAAACACGCGGGAATGTTGCGAGAGTTAAGAAAAGCGGCCGAAATCTCGAGCCGAAGGCGAGTGATTTTGCAAGCTTTTCTTAACTCGAGCAACATTCCCAAGTGTTTGGATCAGGCCATCCAAACACGGAAACCATAAAGTAATTGTTTTATAAAATAACAACAACACGATAGTCTTCCGTGTTTGGATGGCCTGATCCAAACACGGGTTTCGACCAATCAGAGCACGCGTTATATACATGTTATTTTATAATTGAATTTGCCTTTTAAACAATAGCTAGTGCATATATAGAAGACTTCGATAGAAAACGTACCTGCTACAAAGGCAAATTCTCCAAGTGTAAGGGTCTAAATTATCAATAAGCCATATATTATCCTTTGTTTGCTCAGAGTTGATCCTAATCTTAACCTAACCCTATTTAAAGATTTACGTTTTTGAAACGACAACCTACTTGAATTTGCTGTATGTACCGTGTTAACTAATTGTCTTAAACAGACTATTCATATCCTTATCTCTATAAAAAATGTGATGCAAAACAAAGTATATATTATTTATATGATATGATGTTATGTTTCTTTTAAACAACAAAATATAGTTCTAATTTCTAAAAAACCAACCAGAGGCCTATTTTAGTATTGTTTAAAATTCACCTTTATAAGATTAATATACTAAAGTACTTACGATTTTAATATCACATTCAAACGATTTTAATATCGCATTCAAACGATAGAGACCTTTAGATTCAGGTTTACCGCAAACGTCTAACCGCCGTTTGACGTTAGCGGTTTGCCGTTTGCGGTTCGAACATTTTTCGACTTAGATTTGAAGTTCTTAGATGAACATTTTTCGACTTAGATTTGAAGTCGACTCAGATGATGTTCTTCGAAGGATCTAAACGAGAAGTGAAATGCGCTTTATAAGTCTTAAAGTCTACCGAAGAATCAAGTGTTGATCGCCGCCATGTTGGATTTCGCTCCTCCAAGCGTATCATGTTCGAGTCAAAATAAAATGCGAAGAATCAACTATTTCGACTTCAAATTCGTCTTTCCTGCTAGAATAATAAGTACTGTGTATGCGCATAGTGTGGATACGTGAAACATGATATAAAAAAAACACAAATAAACCCTGAAGGAAATTACAAACGTGTAGACCCACCTCTTGACGTTCGAAACTCGCGTTGAAAACCTCAAACGTGGCGTCGGGATAGGGTCACGTGACCCGTAGACGTTAGCGCTTCGGCGTAAACCTCGATCTAAATGTCTCTAATAGAGACCTTAAGATTAAGCTTTAAAATTTTTATTTCAAACCTCAAACTGCAGTTTGAGGTTAGACGTCAGAGGTAATAAATTTTGAGGAGATTAAGATTGAAGTACAAACTCTGAGATGTCTTTGAGTATAACTCTGCCATCTTGTCTTGAAAGCTGTGCTTTATACTACTGAGTTTTTTCCAAGCTTAGTTTATTGTTATTTGTTTCAAAATAAGTGCAATTTGAAGCTAAGATGATGTTTTAAACATTTATTCAAGTAAAACTAAAATATAGGTTGATATTTTTGAAAAATATCCTGAGGGATTATTCATACGCGAAAACAATTTCCACACGTTGAAAACCTGAAAATTTACCGCAAATTCGACCGCGGGAGTCTAGTCACGTGATCGCTACCGGTTTGCGGTTTGAGGTATTCGTAAAAATACGTCAATCTTAAGGTCTCTATTATCACATTCATCGCATAACGGCAAACGCGAAACGGCAGAGTCGAATTTTCTTGGCCGAATTTTCGCTTAACTTCTTCGCTCCATATTTTCTTTCTTATCTCAAAAAGATCATCATATATTACAGTTTTAAAATAGCAAGTCCATTTTCCCTTTATTGCCTTATAGCGTAAAAATTTTTTCTCCTGGCGTCTGTCGTTTGACGTACGAACGCGAAGCTTAAACTCTCTAATATAAACAATCTTGTTTACGTACGTTAAAATATATCACAAACTCACGAATATCTCGTCGTCGAGGTGCCACGTGTTATGAATTTCTAGCCTCCCAAGAACGTATCCACAACAAATCACAATGTATAATATAATAATAATAAAAACTATAAAACTTCACAAAATCCCGTCTCTCGATTATATCAGGTTCTACACAAACATGAACAACACCCTTCCCATGTCCGGTTTGTCACTTCCTGCAACCCAGTCCCCAACATCTTGTCGTGTAAAACGTTCATGAGAACCTACTCCACAGTGGTGTGAACTCTCCAATTACCACATTACGCCAGGCCTACTGGATTTTATTCACCCACAAATACGTGCGAAAATTGTCGCTGCGTCAATTACTGTCATAAGGTCACTGGAACTGCATGCATGTGCCCCGACCTTCCTCCACTTTCCAAGTCAAGAACAGCCGAGCCAGAGCACTTATCGACGACCAGAGTCTACTTCATTGCAGCCCTTCACGTACGTGACAACACTGGAGAAATGAAAGTCTACATCTTCCTCTCCACATGCGCTGTGACAAAAGCTGCACACTTAGAGATTGTGACACACCTATCCACAAAGTGTTTTCTGAATGCATGCAGGAGATTCGCAAGTTGCAAGTCGTTGCCACAAAGCATGATCCTACGTAACGCGTCAACCTACAGTACTTATCTGCTGCCGACGAACTCAGAGCCAGTAGCGTACTGAGCGAGGGGTGTAGGGGGTGTTACATTTTTGAAAAATACGGTCGGTAAATTGACCTTCCTCGGTTAAAACGTAGAATTTGAAATTCAGGCTAAGTCTTTGCAGACTGGCAGTTGAAAGCTCGTAGCTTAAATAGACATTAATTGCAAGAGAATGCCTGAACACTTAATATGAATAATCCTGGTTTCGCATCAAACATCTTTAGTTCTGAGTATAGCGTCCTAATCGCAGACGCCTGTGACTTCATCGAGTGAGACTGCTCTAGCTGTGGCAGTAACTAAAATCTTTGCCCGCAACAAAATTTTCCCGCCCGCTAAGGAGATGCCTGCGGATAAGGGTATGTCAAAGGCGATTACATCACTGGTGTTTTGAGGGTTTTCACTTGTTTCCATCTATCAAACTGACGTCGCAATTTTCCCGATTTTCAAATATTTTCATATTCGTTTTTCTTGATTTTTCTTCATCAATTCGGTTAGGGTTAGGTTAGGGTTAGGTTTTGGGTTATGGGTTAGGGTAGGTTTTAGGGTTATGGGTTAGGGTAGGTTTTAGGGTTAGGGTCAGTTACAACTGAACTTACAAAGTTTTTAACTTTACTTCATAGTTGAAAAAATGACGTAACGTCAGTTTGGTAGATGGAAACAAGCGACTTGTTTTGTAATTGAGATAGTGAAAGCTGACTGCGCCTTTTCAGATTGAAACAGAATTTCCATGAAAAATATTGCGCAGACATCAATGTATATGAATTGTAATTCTTAGAATAGTGGTTAGGAACGTCACGATTCATTACTGAGCCAGAGGGTTGTTATAAAGTCGTCGAATTTTGGCAAGTTTATGATCGTATTTTATATTGCGTATATTTGTCAAATTTGGAATGCTCAAATTTCATCGGGAGGTAAGGAAGTGAATAGATTTGACGTTAGTAATACTGAAATTTAGTGGAATATTTTGATTTGACCAGTGCTTTGGCAATGGATAATTGATCTGAAGATATGAGAACAGTGGAAATGACATTTTTAACAATGACTTCTTTGATTCCGAACTTCCTTTGATCTTGAACAACATACCATAACGTACAAATACCATATCATACCATATCATATGACATCCATACCATAGAATAATTACAAATCCAATGTGTAAACCAAATAAATTTTAATTCACATCAGATCTCAATAACGAAATGTTTATATTTGTCCGACACCCACTCTGGAAAGTTTGTATCACACAACCGAGATTGATTTCTCTGTATATTTACTATTACAGTCAAACCGGATGTTCTCTTGCAAGGAACATTGCAATATTGCCACACAATATTGATTTGGAGATTGCTCTAAAGCGAACAAATTGCAACCGAAGCGAACAAATTGCAAATTGAAATTCACAACCAGATGTGCGAACAAAGCCTCTGATTGGCTTCTAGCAAAAGAAGAAACCAATCAAATGCTCTGCGCAGTTAGATTGGAGCTTCCTTTTTGCTATTAGCCAATCAGAGGCTTTGTTTACAAAACAGGTTGTGATTTTCAATTTTGCAATTTGTTCGCATCAGTTCCAAATTGCTCAGAGCAATGTCCAAATCAAAATTGCAATATTGTATGACAATATTGCAATGTTAGCAAGAGAACATCCAGTTTGACTGTAAATTTTCAAAATCTCGGTCGGCCATTTTCCAAACTTTCCAGTCAGGTCTGACACAATTGTTTCCCGTATTACAGTCGTTCGAATAGAAGTGTTCCGAAAAATGTTCATCAATTCATTTCCTCACTTTGACAAATTCTTTCAAAAGTACCTAACTTCCTGTTTGATTGACCAATTAGAATGGCATATTTTTTAGTGAGCAATTCTAACTGTTAAACTCAAACAGGAAGTTAGGAACTTTTGAAGAAAATTGTCAAAGTGAGGAAATGAACTATTGGCACAACTGTAAACATGCTTAACCCATTAACTGGTAGTAACCTACCACTGACAAGTAAAATCATCTGGCATTAGACAGAGTAAAATACTAAAGTAGGGTGCATCTTGGGCATTGCCAGCTAATGGGTTAATATATGATATGACATAAAATTAAGTTTTTAAGCATTCCCTTGGTTGCTGTGGCCGAGTGGTTAAGGCATTGACTATAAGTCAACATTTGTGTGCTGATTATAACTACTATAATGGGGATATATTATCTTATCTCCTCATTAGCTTCATAACAGAGCGACATCTCTGCATGATAGCTGCCCTGGGGTCTGCAACTGGACTAACCAGCAAAGGTCGCAGAAGCATCTCAAAAGTCGGGGGGGGAGCACCACCAAAAGGAGCACCAATATGTGGTATACACAGCATAGTTATTTTTTTTGGGGGGGGGTTAAAAATATCCTGATGGTACAATGTACGGAACAAATATTGTAGGTGGGTTTAACGGGATCACCCCAGGGAAAAATTAAGACAGGTTAAGGTCTCTGCAACACCATTTCCTGCATTCTGAAGCAAAATTCTAAAAGTTATAAGCACATTTTTCCCAAATGGGCACGCTCAAACCAGAAAAAAGGGCAGTTTCATTTCAGAAAAGGGGCACTTATTCCATTTTGAAAAAAACTAGTGGGACACATACCCCCTGTGCCCCTCCCCCGGTTCTGCGGCCTCTGCTAGCCAGCATTGAGTATGAGTCTGGTGTCATGTGTTAAGAAACACAGATGGGATTCAGTAACAGTGATAGTGTAGTATTTGAGTATTTGGAGTAAATATCTGTTTGTACACTCAGTGAGTTATAAAAATAGGTACACTAAGCGTACGAGTATCTGCGCAAGGAGATGTTAATGTTGCTGTGAAAAACTGCATTCACATTTTTCCATTTCTCCTGATCAATTTATGAGAAAATGACCGTTTCATTTTGTACAATATTAATGTGAGAGTTTGCAGATTACTGCTGTTGACTATTGTCTAAAACTGCCTGAAAAATACAATAAGAACTTCGACTTTTCAAGCGAAGGCCCTTCGTCTGGCAGTTAGTAGGAAGTTAACTTCCAGACGAAAGGCCTTCGCTCGAAACGTCGAAGTTCTTATTGTATTTTTCAGGTAGTTTTACACAACAGTCAACCGCCGTATATTTGCTACACTCTACCCACACTGGCACCGCACGTTCGAGATATTTTTGCAGATTACTGCATAACGTTGACACCGACCTAGTCCCCTTAGTTTGCACAGCTTCGGTCTCGACAGTTTTGGAAAGAAATGCCAAGGAAGAAGCGCATCGATTCAAGGAAGAAGCGCCTCGACTATGAAAATGTCATACAATGACCATGTACTATTGTCTATTTTATCCAAATACTTTTAAGAATATAAATAGCAAGGATTTTAACATTTTTATTACCGTGCTAGGGGAGGTTTCTGATCGCCACGGTTTCTGAGCTAGAGGAGAGGGAAACTTCTGCCTACTTCCTCGACTCTCTTTGATATACCGATCATCCAACGTTTTGTATGAATAAAACAGGTTGTATTCGGTAATAACCGATTTTAATTCAGAACGCATGCGCATGAACGTAAAAACGTGCCCGCGTTCGTTCAAAACATTGCGGTTGTTTCGTGCTCTGATCATGATTTTGAGAAAACAACTGTTGCTCTATTTCTTTACGGAGACTCCACGTTGGAGAAATATCTAGTGATCTTCATATCTAGTAAAGTTATCTTTACATAACGACCAACAGAAAATTATTAAACTAGCAGTTACTATCGCAAGGAAAGTGCTGCCTTGATGCACAAACAGCATGGAAAATTCCTGAATATAATTAGTATTAAATATTTAACTTATTGAAATTGTTAATGAAACACTGTATGTATTGATTTATTTTGTTGTCAAAACATTGAGATTACAACACTGTGACTACAACACTATACTATTCTAAATAGTGTATAGTACAGTATTAAGCAACATATCTGAGTGTGCTATTGTTACTGCAACTCTTGGTACCAACATCAAAATATGTTAATAGAAGTCATTGTTTACTTCAAAGTTGTCAATGTGATCTTGAATAATTAATTTGAAATCATAAAATCAATCTCTTAATATTTTTGATGTGCATTTAGCTGGTTGTCTGTTTCATAAGCTATTGATAATGCATTTGCCATGTGCAGTCTGTCAGAATAGTCTTTGACTCTTTGTTTCCATCATTCTGTAGATGTTTCATACATGTATTTAATCAACATTTGGTTTCATCAGTGTTCATCTGTACTGCGCAGTAAATTGTCGAAATACATGATTATACAGCAAACCAACATAATGGTGTCTCTTTCCAAAACAACTTTGAAACACATTGCACAGGATCCGCACCCACATGACATGTTGGAAATAAATAATTCCTCATATAGCAGTTTGCACCCCATAAGAGATGATGTAATATTATATATATCCATATTATTTCAAAACAACCATTTTGTTGAAGTAAATATACATTTCTGTGTAATCCAGCTGTTCAGATGGTGGCAGTCAGTGTAATGATTAACATTAAGCTCAGTAAGAATTCCAAAACCCAAAACTATATAACGAAAAAGAAATATTTAGTATGTGAATTTACCTGTGTAAGGAAAAAGAGGGGGAGGAGATGACTATAAATGAAAGTCTGCAGTATACGAGCATGCATAATAGTTCAACAAAATGTATTACGAAATATAAGATCCAACTTGAGCCGATTCATATTTAATTAGCAATTATTGAACGAGGTTGAGCGTGATATGAAGAATTATCATGCCCGAAGTTTGCCGTTATCAACCGAAGCCGCAGGCTGATGTTGATAACGGCAAACTGAGGGCATGATAATTCTTCATATCACGCGAAAACCGAGTTCAATAATTGTTTTATTATTTATTTAAAAAATTAAAAATATCTTGCGTGCTAGACAGTCAAGAATTACGAAATGCGCGAGGTCAACAAAGAAGTTGCATAATATTCCCCGTCGCTTGCAGCGTCAGTTGCATATTGACGCGTCAATAATTATCATATTGACTCGCTTGACCATATTTGGCAAGCTGTCGCCACGTAAAGAGCCTGGACACGAGGTTTTTGAGTTGATATGACGATTTCACAGTTGGCTGTTAGCCAATCAGAAACCAGGAATTTTTTAAATAAATAATAATAGGTTTTATTGTTCATAATTCGACACAGCACAGAGTGCTACTCCGAGTCGGTATTTAACGCCTGGTATTTATATGGCATAATTTCGCATATTGTATTATTGGTTATGAATATTAAATGGTAAAAAATATTTACTAACAGTATAGCTCATAATTTGTAAAGAAAATACATCAATACGAAATTATGGTTCGATGAACCGATTGTATTTTGTATTTATTATTAATAGGTCTATGTAATGTTTACAACACGAACGGCCGTGTTGTATCGGATATACAAACTCGAGTCAAAGACGAGATTTTGTATATCCGATACAACACGGCCGCTCGTGTTGTAAACATCTTGTGAAACGTCTTGATGAGAACATTCGTATTCTTCAACAATTTAAAATAAATGAATGATATTTGGTGAGAAAATTGAACTTAAAGTTTATGTAAATCAGCATGATTCTGTATCAGACATACAATCACGCTCATGATTTCTTTGTGTTTTCATCATGAATTATTAATGAGTTTCACAAGATTGTTTTACAACATTGTTCAAACCGTCGCAAACCGAGGTTTAAACACAGCGAGTGCGTAAATGCCATAAATATATATAAATGCTGACGGTGACAACGTGAATTACGAGACTTTCGCATTTGTTTACGAACAATTTTGTGGTATGTCTTGACTATAAGACAAAAGGAAATATCGAATGAATAAACCTACCTTTAGAAATGAACTCTTTTCCCCCAAAACGTAAAACAACAATGTATATTTAAGTGGCCTTCTCTTCCCTCATTCGCTCTTCGAGAACTTCGAGTGTTTTCCAGCGATTTTCACCTCGTGTTGGCTGCATATTTTAAAAATCTCCATAGTCGTAACGTCGCTCGCATATTACCGAACGTAGTATTCGGTAATAATCGGATTGCCATCGTAAACTTCTAGTGCATGTTAATCGCATTAATCGCATGTAAATCCCTTACTGCCACGTCATAATATGACGTCACAAATGTGGACATACACAAATTCTCGATACGGTTCAGTATATAGAACTCTTGGCGGGAAATTCAAACATGTTAGGATATCAAGAATAGGGTGCTGCCTCGCGGCAGCAATTAATAAATTTGAACTGTGTTTAGAAAACCGGAAGCGAAGCAAACGAAGGCTCGATTAAGAATTTAAATATATAGAATTCAAATTTTGTAGGATACTCGTGCACTATTTAAATAGGCATACCTTGCTTCCTAATTGAAATGAGATTGATATGAAATGTCAAGTGAATCTGTAAATTCGCGAATCATTTCCACAGAGTTAAAAGTTATCAAAATGTTTATATTACTTACTAAAAATACGTCTTTAACATTAATGATGCTCAAAACAATATAATATATACAAAAAAGTGCTCTGGCAATAGTCTTGCATCGATGTAGGATTTCCATCGTAAATTATAAAAGCATGTCCATGTTTTATACAAAGCTCTCTCCTCAGTAGTCCGCCATCTTATATTATCAATATCAATCCAGTTGTTCATAGAGGTCAAAGAGTAACATACGTCATTTTAAGTTTGCTATCACTGATTTGCTAGAAGCTAACAGACACACAACTAGTACAGTTGTATGCAATAGAACTCTTTGTTTAGTGAAAAATACAAGATAGATAGATTTACTCTGGTATAATTTGCTTTCCAGTATATACTACCAGTACATTTAGAATTGACCACTTCAATTGTGTCACACCATATATAGCACTTATTTAAATTGGTTTAGGGCCACCAAGTTATGGTATTAAAATATTTTCATGCTGTGTGAGTAATCGCTCAGGTAATCCAACTGGGAATAGTTTACACTAAAACTGCTCCCGGCTGATTATGTAGATACTGCTATAGCAGTGGAGATAATGCTCGTATCCCATGTACTATGTCTTTGAGATCAATGATATATACGGAGCAGGAATTCACGTGCTTTGTTCATGTTTTCGTAATTAAACTTTTAGAAATCATCATGTCTTTGTCAGGCTGACAGAAATAGATATCTTGACAATTCCAAAAATCAATCAATTGCACATGAATATGCACCTGGGTTCTCAAACACTGAATTGATTAAATGAAATGGAAGCGGCGGCGTGTCGCATAATTGTTCAAGCAAAATGTAATTCCTTATCACTATGAGTCTTTGACGCGATTCTTTCTTAGTTTACAAATGTTTAGAAGGATGACACCATTACAGTGCGAATATTATAAATGCGAATATTATAAATACAAATATGCTTAAGGTCTAATGAGACACCCCTAAAGTTAACAAGCAGTCAACACGTGTAAACTGATCCGTATAAAGCTAGCATTGGTTTTCGCACAATGATATATCGTAGTTGCTGCGACTGCATGTGTTACTGTTTAACCTTTAACCGTTTTCTTGGTATTTTTCGGATAGAGTCTTTAAAATCTGATCTACATCCTTTAAAAATCACTCTTCGATGCCTATTAAAGGCAGAACGGCTTGACTAAAAGATACGGGAAGCACTGAGTATAAGGACAAGCACCTTCTCGGAGTTACCGTTGTTTTGTATCTTGGCTAAAAGCCGAATGCAAAAATATACTTAATCACTTAACTCCTGAGTAATCACATGTCACGATTCCGTCTAAACTTGAAACCATTCCCGATACCAATGGCGGGTATTACCCAGCAATGCTTTGCCGGCTAAAACTGAAAAACTGAGATTTTTTCTGCCATTTACCCAATACATACACGATATCATATTACGTGCGGGGACTTCAATATATGCCTCCTCGTGTTTTGCCCTGTGGGGGCAATAACTATTTTGAAGGCAGCATGGACAGTGCTGAACCTAGCCAGGGGGAGAAAAGGAAGGTGAGAAATGGAAGGGGGTGGAGGGGAGGGGAAACAAGTTGCCAGACATCCCGTTGTCCCTCACCTTGACAGCCCTCGCACTGGGATATTTGTCATGTACTGTAATGTGGGGATGATAATTGAACTTTTCTCACTTTCATCGAAGGATAAATCCCTACGTCATAGGCGATAAGCTTGCCTCCGTATACGCCACATCTGTCTGTGCTTTTGAAACTGAAGTGATGCAATGTAGAGTATTGACAATTTATGCTGATCAGATTTGGCATTTGCCAGGTCACATTTTTCTTAAAATTGATTGGATAGTTGAATTCTGTCATTCAATCTGGTTGGTTGCTTTGGTACAGAACTTCAATCTGATTGGCTCAAAAATGATGCGACTAAAGCTCAAGATGACGCGAGCAAAGCTCAAAATGACGCGACTTGGGAATTTTAAAATCACATATTGTTTTTGACCAATCAGATTGCAAGAAACACCGTTGATTTGACAATGAATTATATAATAATTGTTGGATTATTTCCATACCAATGTAATTCCTGAAGATGGAATTGCACTTCGAAACGTTGTAATTAATAAAAAGGTTATTTTATAGTCCTATATGGTTTGACTTACTCACACACTGAATTGTTATAATGCGACTTAGAAAGATTCCGTTATACAAGACTTAAACAAAATTCATCACTGTACGAAACATTTTTGGGTAGCACGGGTGGCGGAAGCGGTTAGCGCGCTGCCTCTTACCACTGAGTTAAGCCTGTTTCACAACAGGTCGACGAGTTCACTGTTGGTACTCGCATGAGATCGGCAGTGTGCTCAAATAACTCATGTAAGTTGAGATTCTCTCCTGTGCTTCGAGGGTTTCCTCCGGGTACTCCGGTTTCCTCCCTCTAATACTAACCCTTAGGAACTAACAATGGGGCCACAGTAATTGGCTGACGCTGTTGTGGACTCCCTGCCATTGAGGCGAAGTTGAATAAAAAAATTTTTATCACTGCTCAAATCTCATTTGTCACTGCACATGCAAGTAGGTTATCATTTAACGTTAAAATAATCACTGGTTGATAGAATATTTACGATACCTGTTCATCCCTTCTATAGCTTCGGACCTAAAGATATCTAGTGAAACTGAGTGACCTGATATTTGCACAGGTTTGAAACAGCAAAAGAACTACTTTAGCTGAATTGGGATACTCAAAAACAAGGATACAGGTAAATTCATTTTGATAAAATATGGAGTAATAGAAAGTCGAAATATTTTTATTTTTAAATTCAATTTTTCTACTAATATACATATACGTTATGACTATGTTTTTTATGGGATGTTAAACGTTGAATTAAATATTAAATTATTCAGGTTTTCTATTATTTTGAATTTTCTTAAAATACATATGTAGTGGTTCGATAATAGGCCAAGCTGTTATAAAAAATAAGAAAGGAAAGCTTGTTTGTTTGAAAAATAACAATGGATAAATCTGCTCAGATTAATTAATAGGTATGCATTGGCAATATTAAAACAGCATAAACAGTGGTATATTTTGGAAGTGCTCCTCTGCAAGCAAGTATCCTACTATTACTGTACGGACGAGTGAAGCAGAATCATGTTATAATGGCATTAACTGTATGTCAACATTTGTGTGCTGATTATAATTATGATCATCCCTTCTATAGTTACGGAGCTGAAGATACTGCAGTATGTATGGAAATTGAGTGATCTAATTTTTATACAAGTTTAAAGCAACACAGAAGAACTACTGTAGCTGGGTACAGGGATACAGGATACATTGATTTAACAAGGATAGAGGTATATATAAAAAACATAACAATCGAATGTCCAAATATTATCATTTCTAATTTCAATGTTTCGACTAATATACTTGATGACTATATGCTTTTATGAAAACGTTGAATTGAATTTGAAATTATGCAGGATTTCCACTATTTTGAATTTTCTTAAAATAGTTGGTTGACGTAACAGGTAAATAGGCCAAGTTGTTATAGAAAAAACCGAAAGAAGACTCGTTTATTTGAAAAAAGTCAATGGATTAAAAACTGCATAGACTGAATAGATTAAAATTTTACGAGGTATTTTTGTTTATTGTACCAGTTTGAAAGTAGCATTGATTATAAATTCATAAAGTGTCGTATCAAACACTGAAGGACACAATATTACGATGTGGGAAAATAATGAAAATAAAAAATTTGAAAACAAATATATACCTACACTGTAAGACTAGCTTCCATGTAAATCTCCAGTGATTAGATTTTAGTTGTAAATGGACGTAGAAATGCACTATGGCTTGTAAGATAATGATGATTAATTATATTTTCTGCATTTTTTTTTCTTTTATAGACAGTTTGTACTGAAAGAAGTCAAATGACCTAAATTTTGCAACACAATGGCAGCGAAACCATTTCCTAAAGAACAATAGAATTTCTTCAAGTTTTCTACACTTGTTCTTGATGAGTTCCCCAAAGTGTTGCGTCAGAATTTTATCACCATGTGGGACAGCAAGGTTGCTATAAGACCAGGATTCATTGCCTGGGATGACAGTACCAAGGTACGGAACATGCTCCTTACGTCTGAAGGTGGTAAAACTGATATACCAACTACGAAATCAATTGAAGAGTGGGACTGCACAGCTTTGTTTAAAGCAACAATCTATGCCAAAACATTTGGTGTTCCAAGCAGCAAGGGATCAACTTTGAATTATTTATATTTGAAGAAAGTTAAACCAGCTCCAGGTTGTTTTCATTCATCAGTTCAAAGTTCAAGAGGAAATCAAGACGAGACCTGCGCCTTGGCAATTAATCAGCTGCGATTGTTGAGAAACACACTTTGCCATTCACCCAAACCAGAAATAATTAAAATTGATTTTGATAATTATGTACAGATAATAACCAACGCTTTAACAGCAGTTAATGTTGATACCGCCTTTGTTGATGTTATTGGTCAGATGAACGAGGATGATTTTCCTACAGAGAAAGTTCAAGAATTACATGAATGTCGCGTGAAAGAGTTACAAGCCATCAGTATGTTCCATGAGAATGTGGAGCAGAAATTATCTTCTATTGATGAACGAATAGAAAAAATAGAAGAAACTGTGGAGCAGAAATTATCTTCCATTGATGAACGAACAGAGAAAATAGAGAATGTCGACCAGAAATTATCTTCTATTGATAAACGAACAAATGAAATTCATACGATGATGGGAAGTTCGGGAGAAAAGGGTAATATACCAGGTAACGTGGAAATTTATTTACTCTGCAACGTATAGAGTCGTGCAATAGCTCGTTTTTCTCATTTTCACATAGTTTTCATTGTAGTGGTCTATTTCTCCGTTTTCACATTTGGCATATTTTCTTTATAAAGAAACGCAGATACAAAAATAGGTACGCTAAGTGTACATGTATCTGCGCAAAGGAGTTTATATATAATGGTTGCTGTGAAAAACTGCATAATTTCACATTTTGTGAATGATGAACTGAATAATGAAAATAGCGTAGGTCAATTAAAGTGTTTATGTCATTATGATTTTCGAATAGGGGACAAAAAGTTAGTTACTAAGTTCTCTTACAGTTTTTGGTTTTCTCTTTTCGTTTGCGAAATAACGACTTTAAACATGGCAAAATAGGCTATTTTTGAAAAGAATTCGCAGGCAGGAAAAGGACAGGAAAAGGCCTGGCGCGACACTTGTGTGACGTAGCTTATGGGACGGAAACTTTACTTTTACTGTGTTGTTGTTATTATTTTATCGGGAAGTCAAAACATAACTTTACTGAGCTGAAAAAGGAATTGCTTTGCCATTTTAAAGTGATGACCATATCACAGCCCAGCAGAGATCCAGTATAAGTGTGGACTGTACTGTGTGGCTGAAATTTCGTGGCAATTATTAGCATAACGTACGGCACAAGCGTGACAACTCTGCGTGCGTCAATGGTCTGCTTTAATATAATATAATATAATATTATAGATTATTCGATCTCTAGCCTATAGTCTTCTTTTATTTCTTGTGTTTGAGAAATTTAAATTTTCAAGAATGGAAAACAGCCTTGGTATGGCTTTCCATTATAGCTCTTCAGTGGTGGATTTATCTCACATTTCCAATTCCAGAGAGCCAAAGACCTGTCTCGAAAAGTAAACATTTTCATTTCAAGCGGATTGTATATATTAGAACTGTCGGACAGCACCAATATGTTTGAAAAAATGTGTTAAATACGTTGATCTAAGGTAATAAGAATGCACTTTCCACTTTTCGCAGTGACTTCGTCAACGTCGCGCAATGTAAGGCTGTACAAAACGTACATGATAACTTGTATAGCATGATCCCGACAGATCAGTCTCGTCACGGTGTTCGCAGCTACTATAGAGAAGACACATCATTTCTATGTAAATCATATTACATATACGCAGTCAAAAATAGTTCAAGGACGCTTTAAAATGGCACTTGTTACTATTCCAGACAGTTATAAAGTAATATAATTAAGATACTTGCGGCCGGAGATGATGGTGCGCGGCATAAGTATATTTCAGCCATTTAGAACCATACCGGAGGCGAGTGTTCTACAATCGTTTCGTCTTGTCGTTCACTATACTAAGGAGAAGCTAGAAGCTAATTCTTTTCCTAACCCACCACAGAGGAGGTACGGTCTGCAAACTATTGCCAACGATCTAAGAGTAGGATATGCAAACAAGCAGACAGTTAATATGGCGTTCATTGCAACTAAAACTATGGATGATTTTAATACTTTTGTGAGTGAACTTGATCTTAAATCAAACATTTAATAACACAGGATATTCGTAAAATATTTAGAAAAGCTTACCTTGTTTCCTGATTTAAATTATATTGATATATAGCAGGTCAGGTCAAGTTAATCTGTCAATACTTTTTTGTAAATACAGAGTCAAAAGCCTATGAAAAAATTCCGTTACTTATCAAAATACTGCTTCAACATTCGCCATGTTCAAAATATAACAACCAAATAAAATGTCGTTGGTTTGATGTATAGTTTCCATCGTAAATGTATGAAGCTCGCCTTCTTTAGTCCGCCATCTTGAACATCTACAAGCTAACAGTTACGGGTTACTGATTAACAAGACGATGGCATTATATCTGCTGCGCAAATACAAAAATTACAAGAATCCCTCCAAAATATTGAAAGCAGTTAAGATTTAGTTAAGATCACTGACTAGTGATTCCTGGAGTAAGAGATTAATTAAGAACATGTTATTGTACCTAGAAACATTACCCAAGCCATATATTCCAAGCTCTGTTCCCTTGTTTACTGGAAGAGAAGACGAAGTTGAAGAAATTACAAACCTTATCACTAACCAATCAACACGACTGTTAAACATCTGGGGATCTCCTGGATTTGGGAAGACATCCACAGCTATTGAAGTAGCACACCACCTCAGGTACCCTGCCTATTTTTTTAAATTGCAGGGTAAAACCACAGTAGATGAATTTTTATCTAAAATTTTAAGTATTTTTAAGAGTAACTTAGTAGATCTTAGTCTAACACCTATAGACAAACTAGTGAGTATTTTTAGAGAAGTTTCTTCTCCAATTTTTCTTATATTTGATAACGTTGACGATCTTCTATCTAGTGAAACCTACAGTTCCGCTAAATTAACACGTATATTTGAAGAATTGTTAGATAGTAATGTAAACATCAATATACTAGCTACAACTAGAGAGCTTTTAGAGAATATGCGCGATCAAATAAAAGGTTTTCAAGGCTTCCGAATTCGACCTCTTCGTCCAGTTTCGTCTGCTAAATTTGTTCGTCAACTTCTCCCTTCATTTTCTGAAAATGTTGTTTCTAAGGTGGCAGAAATTTCGTCCCATGTTCCTCTAGCAATGAAACTCGTTGCTTCGTTGGTTAAAAACATGACGGAAGATATGGCGAATAAAATTCTTAAGGAATTAAGTCTTTCAGGAAATCTTTGAGAGCAAATAGACAGTCCATACGAGAATGATATGAAAATGATATTTGAAACTCTTTTTGAGCGGCTGACAGTAAGTGGGAAACATGCGTTGATTTCATTGACTGTGTTTTCATCCGTTGCAATAAATAAAGATGCTGCGATTGACGTTGTTTCTGGAGAAATGGGGTTTGCGAAAGCCGTAGGTTGCCTTAAAACACTTGTGAATAAGTCATTAATTGATGAGTATCGCGATGGAGAATTCTCTATTCACCCTCTCATTTACGTTTTTGTAGGTATTACTTGCTTCTTTTTGAAAGATTAAATGACGATTTTCTTGCTGGAAAGTCGATAGAGAGTCCCCATTGCCAGAGACACTGCAGTATGTAAAGATTATCATGTATCAATCTATTACAAGTAGTTTGGAAAATCCCGAAGATCTTTTTCGAACCTTATCTAAATCTGAGATACTCCTTTTTCTTATTAGTCTTTCATTCGGTGTATCACTAGATATTCCCAAGCTATATGATTTAGCCATAGAAAAATGCATAACCCAGCAATACAATAACTACGCTTATAAGTTATATGTCAGCAAATATTTCCATAGTATTGCCTCTTCTCTCTTCGTCACGTATATACATTCAGATATACCTGAGCATATACGTAAAGACGTCATGTTGTTGTCGGATGGTAGTTCAGCAAAACTAGGTTGCTATGAAGGAATTTCACTTACTTGCAAAGGAAATATAAAGTCCGGCATTGAACGTATTGAAAAACATCTTGACGGATTACAAAAGTGCGCTGATCAACAACTTGTAAAATGCTTATGTCTGCAGCTTCTTGCACTTTATTACACTGATTTGAAAGAATACAACAAATCGAGCAACTTCAGTAGAAAGGCTATCGAGGTTTGTGAAGCAATTGGCAATTACAATCTCTTTTTAATTGGTGATTGTGAGCAAACTGTGACCCGAAAGGAATATAAAGGCGAGCAATTAATATTGTTTGTCTATCTTCTATTCATGTGGTCAAAACAATTTTTAAGTCACGAGACAAACCTGTATTTCTTAAATTTTGTGCATAAATTTCAGCAACAGCTAGAGAATAATCCATTTGGTTCAGATTATATAGTTCCAATAGTCAGTTACGGTGATTGTCTTTTAGCTTTTCTTAGTGTTAGTACAGGACAAGAAGTTCTTTTGGATGAAAAGATCAAATTTCTTAACAAATCAGTGAAGTCTGATGAATGTTGTTCTCATTTGCCCGCGCGATTGCTCCAATGCTATGCATTAAAAATGGTTAGTGACGAAAAAAAACAATGTTTGAATGTTGACACATGCCGTAACGCACTTGATCTTTCACTTAAACAATATGGTAACAAGCATGAAAATACCGCGTTCTTTTATCTTGAAATGGGCTTGGCTGAGAATGTTGCTGGGAATTACACTTCTGCTCTTGAGGCATTTGACCATGCTCTTGAAATTATGACAGCCATTCATGATAGTTGAGTTAGAGGTAACGCTGAGAGAAAATGTTGCTACTCGAGAAACGACGGTTTTTTGCTACATGGAGATCATATTTAAAATTGGAAAGTCTAAATTGGCAAGAAGGGCGATTGACAGGGCTATCAAAATAGCAGAATCTCTTCCTGAATTAGGTACACAACATCTTTGGTTATTTCGTTGTTACACCTGCAAGGGCCGCATTCAAATTGAAATGCGGGATAATGTCCCAGCAATAGAGTCGCTTGAATATGCACTTCTGCAGCTTCCAAAAATTGCTCAGTCAGCCTATGACAATCGTAGTCGTAGGGCGATTGCAACAGCTTATTTCTTTGACGAATCTTATCATGATTCGCTTTCGTCGATGTATGACGCATTGTCTATCATTAAAGATCGTTGTCCAGAGGGAAGCGAAGTTGAAGCTGGATTGTATTTTTCGATGGCCGAAATAGCACGAAGAATGGATAACAAAATTTTAAAAATGAACAATTTGCGATTAGCGTACAAAATGTTTTCAAAAATTCTAGGAAAAAACCATTCCGAGACAGAACAATGCTACATTGCATATGTGAGAGCCCTGATAGCTTAAACACACATATTCCTGTTTCTTACCCCGATCCAGTAATCATAAACTGTATTAATGTCCTGACTATAAACAGTGTTTTGCCAGCTGCAGGGATTGCAATAATTAGTCTATAAGTTTAGCGTTGATGAGGTCAGTCTTCTTTATTCGTAGAAGGTGTTTGCACCTGTATACGTTTCGTTTAGACTTTCTAGATCGCCACCTCAGAGATTTTCTTGTATTACAACCAATGGTAATTATCGAAGCGTACTCATAAATACTTCTTCAAACTAAAATATTATTTTTAAGGCTGCTTTACAACTTTCAATTTCAACAATGCTGCTTATTCCAGATGGAATTTCTAATCATATGCCGAGGAACGTGGAACCAGAATGTTTTGCCATCGTGCTTCAGACGATTAATTTTCTACCTCTTTCTAGC
This sequence comes from Trachythela sp. YZ-2020, assembly GCA_016169945.1. NCBI lineage: Eukaryota > Metazoa > Cnidaria > Anthozoa > Malacalcyonacea > Clavulariidae > Trachythela > Trachythela sp. YZ-2020. Next base: position 2,110,133 of record JADLSH010000114.1, read on the forward strand.
TTACATTTAGTCTTAATTGGAGATTTTCATCCCTAATTGTATGAAAATCGATCTTTGAATTGGAAATTTAATTGATTGATTTTATGACAGACGAAACTGGATGTTTTCCAAGAATTTGCTAGGTTGGGACAATGATTATAGGATTCCGTTGCATAATCCAACCAGTGTGTTAGTTGTACAACTATTGCAATTGAAGTCAGTATATTAATTGATATTATCTGTGTTAGGCGTGATTGAGCATTTAAATTGCAAAAACATGACCTTTAGCAGGAACTGCCGGTAATATGGCAAAATAGAAATTAGGTGATTTTGCAATATTTCTTTAAACGAAGTTACAATTGAGAAAATGCTCATCCCAGCTAGCATAGATAGAATGATTGTATGGTAATTTCTCATTCTATACGTTGCCGAGATCTTAGCAGCCATTTCAATGAGACTCCTTAATTTCTAGAGCTTAGAGCTTTTTAAGAGTTGTAGTTTGTTGCCATTTTGCTGATACTTCAATATTATGCGACAGAGGTCTATACATAGCGGTATTCAAACTGTTGTATTTTGATAACCTGAAATTGAAATCGAAATACATTAGGCAGCAACTGATTCTCGTGCTGCATTTAAAACTACACTGTTAATTTCAAGGAGTTATTTTAACTCCGCCATAGGAGAGTAAAAATTTTGGAGTAAAATCTACATTTCGGTACGCATTCAGAATTTACTCCACTGGGAGTCATTTTAACTCCACTGAAGGAGTAAAACTTACTCCAGCAAAGGAGTAGAAATAATGGAGTAATTTTTACTCCTTAATATTACTCTAGGAGTCGTTTAACTCCTGAATTTTACCAAGTTATTTAACTCCAACATTATGAGATTCTTTCACTGGGAGTAGGTACTAGTTAATATATTTGACATTGATACAAAATTAATTAGCAATAAGTTCCTGCTATTTAATTAGCTGACTAATTATTATTATTATTATTATTATTATTATTAAATCAATTAAATAAAATAAAATTTAGCTGAATGGCGGAATGCTGTATTATGCATTGGCTTTATACATTCTTTACTGTTAAACCGCGAGCGGTAATCGAAGCCAGGTCTGTCGAGAATCGCCAACGTACTTTTCTCGTTATATTCACTCAAAGTCAAAGGTTTTATTTAATTAAATTTTTGGATTGGTTGATATTTTTTCTGCTGAGAAGAATGCTTCCCTCTGTTAACTAAACAAGTGGAAACACTCGTGTCTGCACCAATCAACGCGTTAGGGATGTATCACGTGTTATAGTAATTTGATTCTATATTCACATCATGCGCCAAATTCGATATTTTTAATATTTTGCTACAAAAGTTCAGTTTTACCCAAATTTTCTTTTATATATATTCACGAAAACCGGACAAATTACACGGACTTTGTTGCGAAGGTATGTTTATTGTTATTTGCTATTTTGTGTACGATTATTTACTCGATAGGTGGTTATATTTTCTATTGAAGACTGTATACAAATCACTTCGACGCACTGAGGTCAAAATGAAATCGTCTTGAGTTGTATACAGTAAATTTTCGAGTAATTTCTTCTAGCAGAAGTATATAACTTAGTTTATTGTTTCCCAAATTTTGATTTAGGCAATTGACGGTCTGATTGTGGAGTGCTGCCGCTGCTGTGTAAAGACAAACGCGGTTAAAGTGCCTGAAGGTAAGACGAATATTCCCATGTTTTGTTGCCATTTTAATTTGTATATAAGATTTAGTATTCGTATGGCGAATAGTTAGGTATTCAAATTGTTTTATAACCAGTGATCTACTGGGACTAATCTGTATATGTAATAATTTTTAATAGTAGATGATTTTTGCATAAAATTGAAGTTAATTCATTATATATTTGAGAATATTTTTGTAATAACATGACCTTGCTTTATACATGGAGATAACACTGCATGGTCACGTTGATATGCATACCATATTGACATTCATACCAAATATAATATATGTGTAAAGTATATACATTTATTAGACCTAACCAGGAACAGCGTGAGATGCCAACAAAATCTAGATATTTACCCACAACATGGACCTATAGTTGCATTTTTCGCAGCTGTTCCTGGTTAGGTGTAATAAATTTATATAATTTACACTCAATAATTTTCCATCTACAAAACCCTTCAATTATTATTCTATCAACAAAATCTAGATATTTAGACTCTGTAGCTCAGTTGGCCGCAGATTCATAGTTGCATCATTGAAATCATTGATGAACTTATGTGAGGCTTAATCTTCGCAGCTGCCTTAGCCTGTAAAGCAAGCCCTCATTGAAGCTGAAAGAGTAAACATGGTATTACAGGAGACCCTCGTTCCTCTTTCTGCTCCAAGATGGTGATGTCATATGAACTATATTCAGATCTGTTTCAACTATTCGGTGCATCCCTATTGTCAAAGCCCATGTGTCAGTATAGTTTGTTTAATAAATGTTTGCTGATTCATTAGCTCACAAATCAATATAAGTGCTTGAGATTTTTCAAATCATTTGTGGCTAACCAATAATCTTCTGCTGCTGTTTTATTAACCTTATATTTTTTCTTAGGGATTGTTTTAATGAATTCATACAGTAATATCCTGATGCTGAAGTTGATTGAAGTTTAATACTACCACTATAATCAAGTCAATATCATGGCATCCTACTTCATTGTCAATATTGGAAATGTTATTCATTTGTTGGAGAACATAATATATGGAATACCAAGCAAAGCAAGGAGATGAGTGGCCAACTTGTGGTATACAACTTGTTTAGTACTAAAATTCTACCAATTGACCCACATAACATTATGATAATGCTGTGAACACTACAAGTATGTTATAACCATGATATCATTCGAAGAATGATGTCGAGCCTAACAATGTAAATAACTAGAGCAAATTGCATGCCTGTTGTGTATATCATATTTTGCTGAGAAAATATATTATTTTGACCTTAAAATGTTTTTATTGATTTCTAACTTTAATTAAGAGCCCTTCCTTACTCTAATCTATAGGAGTTATTTTGACTCCCAAATTGGAGTAAAGGGAAAAGGTACAGAATGATTTGTGGAGTAAACTTTACTCCAGTTTTTAACTCCATTTCTGGAGTAATTTACTCCATTCTTAGAGTAGTTTTTACTCCTACTGGATTTAATTTCACTCCACTTATGGAGTACACTTTACTCCAAAATTCGTTTTAAAATACTGGAGTAAAATTTACTCCAGAAAAGGAGGAGTTAAAATAACTCCTTGAAATTAACAGTGTATATCAATGAATTTTTAATCAAATATTATAATAAGTATAATTCTATAATTCTATAAGAATATATATGTCAATAGTTTAGCGTAAGTATATTTCCAAGACAGATTAGTATTTTGTAGTATTTTTGTAGTAAGACTGAAGCATTCTTACGTATGATTAAGTCAGTTTAATGTAATCCCTGCACTGCATTGCCTCTATTTAATTAACTACGTCTATTTTGAGGGACGCTGGAACGATACAAATGCAAGGGGCACGTTTTCACATTGCGATTTGTCGGAACCACTTCAAGTTTTGCTGAATGTTAACGACAAATAAATTGTCAATTGGTGATGTCACCAGAGGAAATATACCGCGTATTTTTCACTGATTATCGGGATAGTAAATCTAAGGACTGTCCGACAAATCGTAGTGTGAAAACGTCTTATAAAGTTAGCAAAGCTATCTTTTATCCGTTGAATTTTTCATTTACCAAATCTAATGTAAATGACTTAATGTGTTTGTTTTGAGTTCGGTACATGGAAATTTCGTTTGTATCCTCATGTTTCGCACACAGAAGTGTTAGAGATAGATTTATGATTGGGGTCGATCAAGATCAAAGAGAAATATATTCGTGCGCCAAACATACGGATGTTACCAAAAATTTAATTATATGAAACAGTTCTTCGCCGTCGTTTATATACCGTGAGGTAATATTTGAGGCTGAGAGTCAGAAAATACGAGAAAGCTGTGATGTTTGAATTTTTACCTTCTAAAATTTTCTACCATTTATGGCAATGAATACTACTGATCATGGAAATGATAATGAATTTTTAAGATTATAACAATACATCGAAATGCGGCATCCTTGCTTCGTTCGAGCGTTCCTACATATTCAAAAAAGGATAAATAATAGAATATAGGTTACGTTTGCCTTTTATATATCAATCCTCCCTATTAGAGATAGCTCTAAGCTCACTCGCACTTACGAAAGATAATAAAGAACGGAGAAAACGGTGTGTCCTTTTTTACCGTTAGTAATATCATATTATTCTCACGTTATGCATGCTCATTGTGAGAGCCATTGCGTAAGTGCAAGTGAGTTTGGAAGCCAGTAAATTTTGTCGCATCTTACCTCATATTATTAATATATTACTAAACTAATACGTTAGTCTTTGTCATTTGAAAGAAATATATATACTACACCTTTTTCCATTTTTTGTAATTGTCTTACCCTCCGTTACACACTGCGATTTGTTGGGCGATTTCAGATTTAGCTAATAATGTTAATGATGACTTTTTTCAAATATTATGTCGACAGAATGATGTCGTTAGCACATATCTTTTAACTACTTTAAATATTTTAAATATATTAAAGTGGATCTTAAATGGGCCGGGCAAAACGCAATGTGTAGATGTTTATCAATTTTCTAAAAAAATTCTTGTTAGTCGCCATTTCAGAAAAAACTATTGGAAAAACTTACTTTGAATACCAAACTTCTAGCTCATAATAGCAAGCTCGAGATATCTTAGAAATTTTGTTTTCTCAGTTGTGACGTCACAAATAGTCACGTGCATGTTAAAAACACACGTTCACTCATTTTAAAATTAAGGAATAACGAATAAAAAAATGGAAAAGGTCTTTATTCTATTTATAGTATATCAAGTTCTTTCAAACGGGACAAAATACTTATATTTTTTCTTTTCATCTACTGTGGTTGATTTAAGTAATGTAAGTTGCTACGTACACGAGCTTTTGTATCGTGAAACGATAATATCAAGTGAAATAACATAATTCCAAGTGAAATAACGTTGTAAATATATGATACGATAACTTAATATCTCTATTACTTACACAATTTAATGCTAATGATAAGAATGTAAAAACTGCATGAGACAAAATGTGAAACGGTGCTGCATGACAAACAAGAAGATGCATATCGGATACATAACAAATTGATATGTACTTTAAATTCTTCAAAAGAGAGTATTTGGGCTTCATATAATCCAAGAATTCATACAGTTATTAAAAAGATCACCTGTATTCTTTTTAATTAAATATAACTATATTACAATTTGTGCGATATTAAAGTGTCTTTTTCTCTATCGGAATCAATTTACTCTTAACTACAGGGCACTCACATTGCATATTATATACCTCTGCCATATATTATACATGCACTAATTCAACATTTAATCCTTTCCAGCGGCCCGCAAAAGCATGGCAGACTTTTGTAAATTTCTCATTCCTCCAAATGAAACCAAGATTTGATCTATTTGTCCTTGGCCTATATTACTTTTAGCGCCACAACTTTTTCGTATTAAGGTGGTCCTATACCAAATTTTAAAAGAAAATCCTATTTTGAAATTATCCATATTATGCATCACTAATGATCCCTTTTTCGTTTTCTGGTGTTAATTTTTGTATTTGTTTGGCCTAAATGGATAAATAGGGGAAAATAGCAGCTTGTTGGAAATTTTGTCCCGTAGCAACCACCATAGCAACGACATGTTATTGGAAAATCGCGAGCATTGTAGCATTTACGAAAAAGTTTTTTCTCCAAATGAGTACCCACCTACCCCTCCCTAGCTATATAGTGATTTTAAACGATTTTATTTCAAATTACACCAAGTACAAGTCGCTTATATTTAGGCGGGAGAGGCGTTATAATGGCGTGAAAGCAAATTGTGTTCATGCTATTTGTATAATTACGGTTCCACTTCAAGGCTATGACTGATTGAGGACATCATGTAAAGTCTGACGAAAGTCGATCTGCCATAACCTGCCAAAGAACCGAAGGGTTAAACATCGGTGTCTTTTTAAAGACGGCAACGGCGGAGGTCACAGCTGGGAACCAAACTTAGGTGTTGAAATAGTACGTGTTAAAGATTTTTGAAAAAATCTAGCATGGCATTTTCATGATATATATATGCCTACCTCTCCCGTTTAGGATGTGTTTGGCTTTGTGATTTCAACCCCGAATTAGTCTTAGTATATTTTGTTAGCATATGAAAATATAGGGGAGCTCCATGCCCAATTTTTCATTTGTGCCATATGAAAATATAGGGGATTTCCATGTCGAATTTTTCGCTTGTGCCATATGAAAATATAGGGGAAGCTCCATGTCGAATTTTTCATTTGTGCGTATAATATAAGTAAATAAAAGGTTTCCCAATATAAGGCGCATACACTTTCAAATATGTTGTTTATTTAAACTTGCATATACAACATTTATACACCGAAACATTTATATACGGCACATTTATATACCGAATATATAAACTATAATCAACTATCTATCACTAAAAATTGTAACACTAATCCACAAATTGTAACAGTGAGCGATTTTCTGTCAGCCACCCATATTCTATAATATTAGAGTAAAAATGAGGAAAAAGTATTAAATTAGGAAAAATAGTTTTCAATGTATAAGACCACCTTAATGTGACGATCATGTTGATAAACCGAACATTGAACTTTAAATGCATTTTTCTTGAATTAGCAAAACTAGGAGTTGAACTAAAATAATTGAGTTATGCTGAATAGTTTTGAAGTGGTGACAGTTTCCATGCGAGTCGTCAAATGCCTTTCCAGTTTTTGACCTATAAAACTGGTGATAATGTTTCAATGTTGATTGTCTTAGTTCAACTCCTAGACAATGTTATTTGTTAGTAAATAAAAGTTATTCCAGAATTTTATCATTAATGCTTATTTAGTTATTGTGTTTATAAAATTGCATGAATTTCACCACAGGGGGTGCTTTATCTCGGTAACCATGGAAACAGTGTCCTGGACCAAAATACTGTTTTGGTCAGAGTATCGAGCCAAACAAGATAGTAACAGATGAGTTTCATACTATTAAAACGTAGGAAAATATTTTTCTTGGTAGAGGACCCCCTTAAGATGTTTGTTATTTTTTATTTATCGTGCTAACAGGGAAACACACGAACAGACAAACCCAGGTGAACTTCTCCAAACACCAGTTCGTACCAAAGTAAATCAGTATATGGCCACTAAGGCTGAACGAACGGAAGTTGAGTTTTTCATGGACACCAGTAGCAATACACCTTTACATAATTACGTCACAAATCTCTCCTTGGCCTCGGAGTCTGATTCTCATGAATCGTGAGCGAATTCCATTTCTTCTTGATTCATGAAAGCGAGGCTCCCAGGTCAAGGAAATATTCGTGACTTAATTATCGGAAGGGTGTATTGTGAAGGCCATTGCCACCAAGTGACCAATGAAGTTGATCTGTTCATGGACCGATCCATAGCAAAGTAGATCATACCCCACAATAAATGCCAAACCAAGTTGACTTGTGAACTCATGATCAGTCCATGTTCACAGTATACTTTATCGCCACTATGAGTGCCAACGGCCAACCGAAGTTCACCTCCAACGAATTGGTCGGATTGAAAGTGCATCATCCCATTTATCCCAACTAACGCTAAACGAAGCTGACTTGTTCAGAGACCAGTTCACAGCTGGAGTACATCATTGCCAATAACTCAGTTGACTTGAGAACTGAGCAATCCGTAATATAAGTGAATTATCGCCATGCAGTATGAGTGGCATAGCACCAGGTCCGTAATTTGACTCTACGCATTGGGGGAGGCGTGGGCGGAGGGAGTAATTTTTCCCGGCAGAAGGGGTGGTCAGCAACCAATACCACACCCACAAAAAAGAACAGATAATATACAACAGTATTAAATTAACTAAAATGTGCAATTCAATGGTAGCGTTTCCAATATAAATCTTTAATATTGTGAGATGATGTCTTATGAACACGTCTTATGAGTCCACTGAGTGAGCACAGTCGATGCAGATACAGTTCATCGTTCAAACCGGATCTTGAGTTTTCGATCTCTTTTTGACCTTTTTGGCTGCCCAAATTTTTAGAACCGGGTTGTTTCGTCCGGGATTGACACACCTCTGGAGGCTGGCATTTTCACGATTTCACCTCGCTTCTAGTCGCTTCGTTCGATGAGGTCGGGAAATTGTCGGCCTCCAGATCGAGTCTTTACACGTCGGGTCGGTACTAAAAGTACATCATTCCCGGCCATTAATTCCCACTAATTGCCGAACAAACTTTACATATTTACTGATTGGGCTGTTGCGAAAGTGCATCCTCCCCATTAAATGTCAAACAAAGTCGACTGTTTCACGATCCATTCCATAGCAAAAGTGCATCTTCGCCACTATAAGTTCCGAACGAAATTCACTCAATCACTTTCTCACAAAATGGTCCATGACAAAAGTGCATCATCGCCGCAAAGAGACGAATGAAGTTGACCTGTTCAAGATCGGTTCATAGATATAGGTGTTTAAGACAAGTACATATTGTATCTTCCTTATTGGTTGCATGGCGATAAAATATAGTTGATTTGCTTTGAACTGGCTGCACCAATAACCAGTCTTTTTAATTCTTCGCTAGCATCAGGTGTTGTCCCAACCTCATGGAAATCAGCAAATATAACCCCTATCCCCAAGGAAATTCCACCAAAAGAGGAAAGTGATCTGCGACCAATCTCACTTACCTCATGTTTATCGAAAACTCTAGAAGAGTTTGTAGCGGAGTGGATCTTACAGGACATTGGAAATAATTTCGATCCTAGCCAGTTTGGAAGCCTCCGTGGGTCATCTACCACCACCTGTCTACTTAGTATGTTCCATACTTGGTTGTCAAGTTTAGACAAACAGGGAAATTCCGTCAGAATTATCCTATTGGACTTTAGTAAAGCCTTTGATCGGATAAATTTAAATATTTTAATTACGAAACTTATCAACATGGGAGTACGACCATCGCTGATTCCGTGGATATGTAGTTTCCTTTCTGATCGTAAACAGAGGGTTAAAATTGGAAAGTCCGTATCTAACTGGGCCGATGTAAAAGCTGGCGTCCCCCAAGGGACCAAACTTGGTCAAACATTCTTCTTGGTAATGGTTAGTGATTTAAAGCTATTTAACATGGAAAGTGAGCTTTGGAAGTACGTAGACGATATAACCTTATCGGAAAACATGTCTGGCGACAGTAACTCCTGTGTTCACTCGGATGTTGATCATGTCTCATCTTGGGCTGGAGTCAATTGTATGAAACTTAATAAAAAAAAATGTAAGGAACTCAGAGTAAGTTTTTTCCGCGATCCATTGGTGGTACCACAGATTTGTATTGAAGGAAGACCAATTGAAATTGTAAAACAAAGTAAGCTTTTGGGTCTCTGCATACAAGACGATTTGAAATGGGATGCCCATGTGGACATGATCGTAAAGAAAGCATCGAAACGGCTATATATTATACGTTCTCTCAAACGTAGCGGAATACCTGCAAAAGATCTGATCACTATATATTTTTCCCTCATTCGTTCTGTCTTGGAATACGGTTGTCCTGTGTGGCACACTGGCCTCCCAATCTTTCTGTCAGAGAAGATTGAACGGATCCAAAAAAGATGTTTTCGGATAATTTACCCACATCTCCATTATAGTGAAGCATTAGAAATCATCGGATGTAACACCTTAGCAGAGAATCGCCAACAACTTTGTATTAAATCTTTTAAGGAATTAAAGACTAATATCAAAGTGTCACATCTCCTGCCCAATTCGCGCCTTGATGAGAACGGTCTAAACCTTCGAAACAGAAATGATCTTACTCTGTATAAATGTAATACAGAACGTTTTAAAAATAGTTTTTTTCCAGCCATGACTGAATTTAACAATCAGTTTTAGATTTTTACGCACTATATCCATTATCTATTTTAATAATTTTAATAATTTTGGTTGATATAAAGTATTTCACCGTTTTGGTGCGTTTTTATATATGATTTTAATAATAATAAGACTAATATTATTGTAAACATAGATTTAAAGTTTTAGATGATTAATTAAAGTAGATTTATAGCAGTCCTAACAATACGTTTCTATTGCTAAATACTGTAAATTAGTAACTCTATAATTCAGTTTTGTAACTGCGAGTGAGTTTCAATAAATCATCAATCAATCAATCAATCAATGTATAATTTTAATATTTCTCTTGTGATCAATACTAACTGAAAACGTCATGGAAGTATAATTGCCTTATATGGATATGGTGGTAGGTACTTCACAAAATATTGGACGGAGGTGGAAATATATTTAGGTGGCCAACATGCATCTCCAACGTTGAAGATGTTCAAAAATGTTGAGGTGTTACATTAACCTGCTTCCAAACTTTCTGCTCCAGAATACTAGGTCCCCTTCTAATTTCTGCCATTGCATAAACACAGCACAATCTCTATTAATCCCATGCAAAGATTTATCTTTTTACAGCAGTTTAATAATATATACTTTATAATGAGATAATCAGCCATAACAACTGATGCAACATATAAATCTTTATTCTAATCTATTATTATCAAGTCGGATAATTAGTTAACCAATAACAATAGGTTGTTCTAAATATTCTTAAAATACTCATTAATAATGTGGCAAATCATGTCAACCATTAAGGAGTTAAATTATAAGCCAATAATAATTGCTCAAAACAGTTATAGGCAATATTAAAGGAAAATACATCTTATTTTTTACATATTTATATTACCATAGTACACTATATATAACACTGTATACAGATCTCAACATTAAATTGTTTATCACAGCCATTTCTACGTACAGTATATATGCAGGAACCACATCACCATAAATCATCTGTTAATCTCCACCTATAGGGGGGGGTAGGCTGGCTACTTATGGGAATGAATAGTGAAAATAGGTGGGGTCTTAACAATTGGCCTGAACACAGTTACCTAAAAAATATTGCTTTGTTGCTCTGTCATAAAGCTCGAGAGGAAATTAATAGAGGATTTACAGGAGGTTCATTTGAGTCTCCAGCATCAGATATATTGGGGTGTCTGCCCCATAGGCATAGGTCGTTGCATAGACTGAGTGAATATCCACATCTCTAATATTTAGGAACATTGCATCTAGGAGCTATGTAGATCAATCCATCAGCTACACTTGATAAACTTATTGCATGTGAAGGCAAGTAGTGTTTGAATTGACTTTGTTGCAACAATATGATACTCTCATTTCGTGGTTTACAAGCTTCAAATGCGTGATAATGAGTAGCAAACTGTATAGTTACATATTTTGTTAAAACAAAATATACTCGACTGCTTGGCCCAACCAGAATAATGTTAGAGATTGAAGCGAACTCGGGTAACTCATCCATCCATCAAGTATGAACAATGGATTTAACCTTGCACACAGTGCCATGAATAGAAACTTTTTTCGCCCTAACAGGAAACAAAAAAATATCTTGTCACACACTGTTGGGAGCTGCTGCAGCATCGCCACAAGCTTGACATTTATATAAATTAACACACTCCACGACAATCTTGTTCGCTCTACTGTAAATGACATTGACTTAAGTAACACAACCATATATTTAATTATCTATAATGATGTCTGTTCCAAGGGTGGGACATTCTGTCAGCTTGGCAAGCAACAACAAAAACATGCTCATAATTATAACCTGCAACACCCTCCTTTCTCTCCCCAAGCCCCCAGCAAGAGGAGGTCATAATATTATGTATAAACATAGTTCTTAAAGGGATTTAAACCTTACAAAGTTTCAAGCGTTTTAGATGTAGTAGAGGATGAAAAGCAGTAATTTTTAAGCGAGATTTACGAGTATATACAAACATGGTATGTAAACATGGTATGTAAACACAATTCTATGCGGTTTGTAAGTCATTTGTACATCGTCAACGGCGATTTGAATAAATTGAGAATATATAACTATAGGACGGGAAAATATTGTACAATGTACACACAGCACACACACAGAATTCATTTTAAAACACATTTATTGCTTAAAATTTCATTAAATTTCGTCTTAAATGTCATCTTGGGAATATTCACTGTCCGAGTCATTTTCGTCGCTACTTTCATCATCCCTTATCCACCTTGTTGGTTTTCTATCCTCATCGTCTATATTGAAACACAGTCTTTTCCTTTTGGTGGATAGTATGTTACTGCGTGAATTTTTTCGTCTCTTATTTCCTCGGCCTGATTGTTGTAGTAGCGTCTTTGCTCCCTGTTCAGCAAAGTCTTTGACAACTTCCCGTCCACGAGACTTTATTGATTTTGATACATTTTTCCCATCGAGTACATCTTGACCAACTTCCGTTGCTGCTTGTAGAGCTCTTTTGCCAACTGTTTTAGCGCCTTATTTGAATAACGGTATTGCAAATCTAGCAAGGCTTCTGAAAATTCCACCGATCCCATATCCCCTCTGCATACGTACACCGCGAAATCCTTCAATACTACCACCACGTTGATTTCTTGTGTAATGTTCAGTTAGTAGCCTTACGTCGGGGATAAGTACAACCCTCATCTTTTTATGTGTCGTGGTCGGCTTCCAATGTTCAACTGATGGGAGAATGCTTCACTTGTGTATTTTATTTGAATCATAAAAGTTGCTTCTATTTGTACGGACATCTAATATTTCATCACAATAACAATGTGAACAACACGCAATCGTATGTGTGAAATCATCTTTGTAAAGTGTACAATCACAAATCATACAGTGACATCCGGTAAAACTCGAATAAAAATCTGTCCATGCACAGATAGGGCATGTACCCAATTGACATATCTGTAAACAATTTTACAATTGTTACATTTTGTATCTTCAGACAAATCCTCAGTATCTTCATCTTGCCGTGCTAATATTGCGAGGACCCGTCCGTTGGTGATAAGACCTTTATCAATTTCCAATTTACTGCTTGCAAGACCTTTGAGAAATATACTCAATCCATAAGGCTCTGGAACATATGGATGAAAAGGCCTCGTGCAATATTTTAGAATGTTTATAATATCAGTTCCACGTATATCCTGTCCTCTGTGGACGATTTCTCCTTTTGTATTCCACTTCAAAATGTCCGTAGATGTGAGAATGGAGTGAAGGATTTCTTCAGCGGCATAACTATTTTCATTGTCAAGATATTGAAGAATGTCTTGAAGTCGCCACTGCTCAGGAGATAGTCTTTTGGTGATATCCATGGTTGGAATGAGGATATGAATTTTATGCTGATCATTTTATACCAATTCTGCAAGTCCTTCTAAGATTGGAGACAGTACCAATCCTAGGAAACCATTTCCACGCTGAACAAGTATCTTCCTTTTGTTTTAACACTTTTATTTTTATTAGTTAGATCAATAATATCGTTTTCAAAAGGTCTAAGTTTGTCCATTGTGTGTTTAGGAAGTGTGAGGTCCGTAAAATTTTCCACGGAACGACATAGAAACCGAATCTGTTCATGAGATGTAGATCTCAACAGAGCTTGTTGTTGAGCTGGATGAGAAATACATAAGAGCTCTACAAACGATCTGTGCTTGGGAAGGTTAGTCATATCTGCTCGTCAGTCAACAACGTAATGAAGACCTTATTGAAAGACGTGCATATATAAGAATAAGGGGATAAGGAAGATAAAGATAAGGAAGTTAAATATAAAGTTAAGGAAGATAAAGATAAGGAAAATAGATATGAGGAAGATAAGGAAGAAAAATATACGAAAGATAAAGATAAAGATAAGGAAAATAATGAAGATAAAGATAAGGAAGATCAAGATAAGGAAGATCAAGATAAGGAAGATAAGGAAGATAAAGATAAGGGAAATAAGGAAGATAAAGATAAGGAAGATAGATATGAGGAAGATAAGGAAGGTGAGAGAGATAAAGATAAGGAAGATAAGGAAGATAAAAATAAGGAAGATAAATATGAGGAAGATAAGGAAGATAAATATGAGGAAGATAAGGAAGATAAATATGAGGAAGATAAGGAAGATAAATATGAGGAAGTAAGGAAGATAAAGATAAGGAAGATAAAGATAAGGGAAATAAGGAAGATAAAGATAAGGAAGATAGATATGAGGAAGATAAGGAAGGTGAGAGAGATAAAGATAAAGAAGATAAGGAAGATAAAGATAAGGAAGATAAAAATAAGGAAGATAAATATGAGGAAGATAATGAAGATAAATATGAGGAAGATAAGGAAGATAAATATGAGGAAGTAAGGAAGATAAATATACGGAAGATAAAGATAAGGAAAATAATGAAGATAAAGATACGGAAGATAAGGAAGATAAAAATAAGGAAAATAAATTGAGTGGATTAACAGATTTATTATCAGGTACACCTTGACGTTCGTGGTGTAAACATGTCGTTTGTATGCGACATATGCCCTAAAGTGTTTTCGACACGTGATAACCTTAAACGCCATACTTCCAACATTCATGGAGACGTTCATATGAACCAGTTAAAATCATAAGAGGATCTACAGTTCTGCAACACCGCTTTACTTGTATCGTAGCAGGATGTACTCAAAGTGGCAAGACTGTATGGATGAAAAGTCTATTGGAGAATGCCCAGAAAACCATAAGTCCACCTCCTCAGTGTATCATCTGGTGTTATGGTCAATGGCAACCATCCCATTTCGATATGATGAGAACGATGCCTGAAATAGAATTCAATGAAGGAATACAAAGCAGATTACCTAGATGTTTCTCAACGCAATTTGATCGTACTAGATGATCTTATGGCACAATCTAGCAAGGACAAACGTATAGCTGATCTTTTCACAAAAGGGAGTCATCACAGAAATTTGTCCGTCATCTACATTGTCCAAAATATATTTCATCAGGGTAAAGAGATTAGTCTCAACGCCAATTATAATCGTGTTGTTTAAGTCACCAAGAGATAAGCAACAAATCTCTATGCTTGCAAGACAAATTCATTTAGGCAGAGTGCGAGAGTTTATGAGTAGTTATAGACCACTTTCATAATTCAGACGAGTTTAAATATTCTTTTATGTGCATATTAATAAGCCTTACCAGCCTCGTTTCTGTGCATTAAAGAACAACGACAATTTAAAAAGGAAGATGTCTAATAAAACATTAGAAACTTGCAGGATAAACTTAAAGAAGATAAACACGAAGAAACGCTCGCAAAACAAAGAGAAAATAGACGAAAAAGATTGGAAGAAGAAACGCCAGAGAAAAAACAGTGTCGGTTGGCGAAACGTAGGGCTGCTTACAAACGAAGGACTGAAGCAAGTACAGGTAAGGAAAGGGAGAAACAAAGAGAAAAAAATAGGGCTTATATCAGAGAGGGAAGGCAGCAAGAAACTAGCAAAAAGCGAGAAGAAAGACTTGAAGGTATGAGACAACGCGGAAGAAGGCTTGCTGAGCAAATGAATGAAAACACAGAACAACGACGGTCAGTAAATCCTGAGCTTGAGGTAAGACTTGACAATGTAGTTGCTAATGGTGAGGTTATAAATAATCGTGATGAATATTTACATGAAGGCAGTTGGCAAAATGCTGATAACCCTTTGCATGAGCAAGAGTTTGTTCAAAATGAAATGCACAGTTAGATCAAGAAAGTTTAGAGCATCGACAATGTACAATTTGTAAAGAAGCCTGGCCGACACGACTGAATTTAACATCAGAAAAATATGTTTGTTACCGGTGTAAAAGAGACAAGAAATCTCCAAAGAATTTCAGTGCTGAGAATGACATGGACCCAGGAATTGTTCCTGAACAGTTAAGAGGTTTGACACAGGTAGAAGAAATGTTAATTTCAAGGGTTTGTCCTATTATGAGAGTGTATAGAAAAAATGGTGGGCAGAGGGGGTGTAAGGAGCATGTACTAAACTTACCTCAAGATATTCAAAGTTTCTTGAATAGGTTGCCGGCGCATGTAGCTGACTTGCCTGTTATGATTGTGCGAAGACATGGTGCTGACGACACACATAGAGATTTTACTGTGCGTCGACACAGAGTTCTTGAGGCTATATTATGGTTAAAGACAAACAATCCATTCTTTAAAGACATAGAAATTGATCCAGATGTTATCCAAAGTTTACCAATATTATTTCCATTAGAAACACTTATAATAGATATTTCCCAAATTTTCGGCCTGGAAATAAAGACTGCTTATTGGATTACATTGTCAGTCTCGAATTCAAGCTATTGTTTCCTGTGCAGTCAAGCACGAATTCGGGAAGTGTCTATAGTGATAAATGTCTGATAATGCAGTTGTGATTTATTGTTATACATTATTGATTATGCATAAAAAAAACACTCACCCTATATGTCCAGCTAATGTTCAGGTACCATAAATTATTGCTATTTTGAGTAGATGTTTGCTCAATGGTTTCCTTTCTTATCCATATTTATTTGTAACCGTGATATGTCCAACGCTGTTTAGATTTATTGAAAATGTTGCAATCAATGTTGCTGAGTGTTGCAATCTATATGATAGCTTCCACAAATATTTTGAAAAATTTCAATTTTCCTTCAAAATTGTCGGTATGAAATTTTCGTAGCAATTTTAAGGTTTCATTGGATCTATAAAGGGATTTTAATATAGTGTGAAATTGAAAAACTGTTAATCTTCGATGGAAAATCAAATAACTTGGGATTTAACGTTTGTAGTGTTGGGATTTATTACATCCTCCTCATTACGCACCAGTCAGTATCGTTTTAGAATACAGAGAGTGGAATTATGTTGTGTATATTTCAATATAGCCTGCGGAGGAGGCTACTAGAGTGGAATGATGTTGTGTATATTTCGGTTATGTATATGACGTCATATATATATAGCTACAACAGATTACGTAATCTATATTTGGCTATAAGCTATAATGCAAAAGCTCACTTCCCTTGTGGTCGTTTGAGCACTCTGGCCCCAAGACACTTCACGCATGTCTGGATGCGCATGTGTCTTAGTATTGTACCCTCATCCATCTGCTGTAAGAGCCACAGCAGTCGAGAACCGTGATACTGACCATCACAGGTTAGTTAATACTGTAGAAAGACATACAAGATGTAGTCCAGCCTATTGTTTGAGGAAGAAAAGATTGGATCTTCCTGCAGAATGTAGATTTGGTTTACCAAAACCATTACAAGATGCAACAGCACTAACTTACGAGGTTGTAGGTAAGAAGAATAAGTCTATAGAGTCTGAATTGCATACCAAACGAAATGACGAACGACTTAATTCGCATAACAGGGTCATGCTTGAAAATTGGCGGGCCAATGTGGATTTGCAGGTAATTGTAGATGAGAAGGAATGTGCAAGATACATGGCCAAGTATGCTGCAAAAGGAGAACCGCGATCAAAATCTGCCTCCGAAATACTAAAAGTGTGTACATATCCTCATTACAGAATGATGACCAAGTATCTTCAGCCATCAAGAAAGCTATGATACAAGTAGCTGGAGATAGAGATATGGAAGCGCAAGAAACAGCACATATCTTACTTAGTCTGCCATTGGTAGGCTGCACATATAGTTTTGTTACTATTTCTTTAGAAAACAGCAGGAAGGTTATTCTTGATGCAGAAAATGAAGGAGACGAGGTACTTCAGAAATCTGTTGTAGAAAATTATGGAGAGCGCACAGGAGTGAGGAGTAGGTATACTGGGTTGTCTCAATTGAATTTGATGCAATATGCGTCGCAGTACACCAAAGTCAGAGGTGAGTTGACTAAACGGGCAAATTCGTACATTGTCAGAACATTTCCAAAAGTTACAGCTAATCCCGGTGGTCCTAAGTTTGGAAAATACTGTAAGTATCAGCTTATAAAGTTTAAGCCATGGGAAGGTAAAGCATCAAATGCTTGGGATAATCAGGATGAGAGTGATGACATGTTTATTAACACTTATCATTTGTTTCTTCAGACTGAATTTGCTGAAGAGAATGTATTTAGGTATTCTGTTGAATCAGAAATGGTTCATGCTGCACATTCTGGTCAAAGCTATGAAAATGATCAGAGTGATGATGAAAGTGAAATTCATCCTAATGACGAGGAGGAAGTTGATGATTGGATGTTGTTGTGCAGAATCAACCAACATTATGATGAAGCGGGTAATGGGATGTCGAGCAGTGAAGCAGTTGAATGGTTTGAGGCGGTAAGATCTGTACCTACAGATTTGCTAAAGGAATCTCCAGGATGGATATATCAACAGAGAAAGGATGCTGAGGAACTTGGTCACCATGGATACCGACAAGATGGTCAACAACATGTTGTTGATCTCGAGACTTTTAATGAAAAACAACGACTGGCTTTTGACATTATCACATCTCAGACTGGTGATAATCCTGTTCATATGATTGTCTGTGGGACAGCTGGAACAGGTAAGACGTACTTAATTAGTGCTATGAAACAAGTATTAGGTGATCAGTGTGTTGTTACAGCAACCACTGGGATTGCAGCCTTTAGTATTAATGGTCAAACGCTACATTCTGCTGCTCAACTTCCTATTCGTGAATATAGGGAATTGCAGGCGATTCTTTGCAGCGACTACAACTGAGACTCGAAGGTAAGAGGTATCTGATCATTGACGAAATGTCAATGATTGGGCACAAAATGCTATCATGGTTGGACAACAGACTACGTGCTGGCACTGGAAAGGAAGACGCCCCTTTTGGTGGTATGTCAATAATTTTAATGGGTGATTTTGGTCAATTACCACCTGTAGGTGATAGGCCAATGTACATTACTGGTAACGGTTCAGTAATAAGTGACCATGGTCACAGTATGTATCTGACATTTGATTCTGTAATAATTTTACAGCAGGTTATGCGTCAGGCTGGTGAACACCCAGAGGCAATTGCATTTAGAGCATTATTGATGAGAATGCGAAATGGTCAAGTTACAGAGGATGACTGGAAACTATTGTTGGACCATTCGACGACCAATATACCAATGGATCAGTTTACCGATGCTATCCGATTGTATTTTGACAAAAAGAGTGTTGCTGAATACAATTATGAAAAGCTATTAGCAATTGGACAACCTATGGCAAAAATTCAAGCGAGACATTCTGGTCATGGGGCAACGCAGCGACATCTGAAGATGCGGGGGGATTAGACGCAGTTCTGTTTTTGTCCACCAAAGCAGATGTAGTGCTGACGTGCAACCTGTGGGCTGAGGTTGGTCTTTGCAATGGCTCTTTTGGAACTATTGAGCAGATTTGGTTTGCAGAAAATATTGGCCCTCCAAACCTGCCAGTCGCAGTATTGGTTCATTTTCCTGCATAATCTGGTCCTGCATTTCTAGACGTCTGTTCGAAATGTACGTCTACCTGTGCCACCAAAAGTGTTTGAATGGATGGCTGATGGAAAGCACTTGTCGAGACAACAAGTTCCATTGAGGTTGAGGTATGTAATGACTATTCATAAATCTCAAGGACAGACACTAACAAAAGCTGTTGTTGATTTAGGTAAAGGAGAAAAAGTCGCTGGGTGCACCTTTGTAGCTACATCCAGGGTAAGATCGATTCATGATATTGTGTTTGAACCAATGACGTTTGACCGCCTTAAAGCAATCGGGAAGAATAAGAATATGAAGTAAAGGCTAGAAGCTGAAGAGCGTCAAAAGGTACTTGCAGAGAAGACTGTGCAGAAGCATAGTAAGCAATGAAAGTTATCATAGTGTCAGCAGTGAATTTGTATGTTACTTAGTGGTGTTTGAATATCTGAGATACTGGGCATATGTTCTGTGGTTCCGAGTGAATTATTTGGCCTGTTACTAGGCACAATGTTGTAGGTGTGACCACTGTGGTGTGACATTGGTCTATGCCTTTATTATTGTGTTTTTGAGGAGGCAATTAGAGATTGGCATTTGTCAAAAGGTGCCTGTTACTAGACACAATATTTATATTGTGTTTTTGAGGTTGGCTGTTGACATTGTGAGTCCTTAACAATAAAATATCACTTAAATATGGAATAATATGTCTTAGATCTATTGAAGATTACAAATTTTAAATAAGATGAAAAGCAATTTGGAAAGGTAAGTTGCTGTCCTATTTTTAAGTTAGCACCCTTTCAAACATCTTTCAGATATATAATTATTTCAAATTTTATCGATTTCATATAGATTTCCACTCCATGAATGCTTCGTATGGTGCTATGGCTATTAAATAATCCACACACAAGATCCCACACAATTTCAAACTCCTGGAAGCACGGGGAAATATCCGAGCGTATATATACTACCGTACTGGACTGTGTCTGTCGTAAGTATTCATTACAAACAAATTGTGCCTGTTTTTAAATATTCCACCTCTTCAATATGCCCCCTCTTTTTAACACCTCGCCCCTGTTCTATAAGAATAAAATAATTAAGCAACCCCTCCACACCTCTCCTTAAAGGTACCAAAAAATAAGCCCTTGGGGTTTATGTAAATGTTTAAGGCTATAATATAACATACCAGGTTCTGTACATAAATGCTAAATGTAACTTTTCTCATTTCAGATGTTCATGCTGAAGACGATAGTGGTATCTTATTACTTGAATGATAATTAAAAACCATGTTGTATAATTCTAAATTTTAGAATAGAATAACAGGTTAATGTTCAGTATAATAACTACAGTATATAATATATATTTGGAATATTATGGTTAATTCAAAACAATATTGGCTAACCACAAACCTAGATTAACTATATTTTCATTTAAATGTAGATTCAAGCCATTCAAGTTTTGTGAGGGAAAACGTCAAAAGTTAGTTTTGATATAAAAATGCATTCAATTAGTGCAATTTCATCTGCAAAGAGATACAACAAATGCTTGTGCATGATATATTAGCTGATACTTTAGGTTTTCATTAACTAAAACTGGGTTGTTCAATATTATTAGTTGAGGAACCTAAAGAAAATACAGATGATGTTGGTACAGTGCGTATAATAGCTTAAAACTGTGGCATGGCTATTAAACTTTGCATTCCATGTTCTTAAATAAACTTAAACCGTTTCTTTTCTGTTTCCTTCAGATCCCATAACTTAGATATATGTTTACTTGTCGTTTTTTAGTGCCTGTTGGAAACAGCTCGCCCACCTTAACACCCCGACCACTCAAGTCAATCTCAGCAACTGGATTCTGTACGTAGAACGCCGCACAAGAATTGCAGGGAATCGCAACTGCTCCTGCATAGGTCCGTAAAAAAATGTATATATATTTCCGTTCGAGTATACCATCTACTAACTTTTTAGTTCAACTTTCCCTTGCAAAAAGGCCTTTCGACATTTCGTATAATTATATATTTTCCTAATTCAGGAAACAACGCAGATCAAAGAGTAAAATACAGGTACTGCTTCTCATCATTACTTAATATACAAGTTATGGAAATTTCCCTATAGAAAACTTTATTATATCTACACCCTACACTCAGAATGAAACTTCTTTATATAAATGCTGTATTGTTTCATTCACACAGGACTGATTTGAACCTTATTTGAATTTAGGACGGTGCTATATAAATGTGACCTTAGTATGCAAACACGTGCAAAGCAAGTAAGTACATTACTAAACTAATCAATATTTTTAAAAATAGCTTTATAAGTTGCATTTGTTGTATACTTATAGACTTTAGTGAAATTCTGAATTAACGTCGCTTGCCTTGCTCGTGTAAAACTACATCAAATGAGTGTTTGAATTGAAAGAGCAAAAATTCATGCCGGCATATATACAATATCCTAGTTGTGTAATATATTAATATTATACAAAACTAAATCAACAGGCAATAGCATATATATTTTCTTTATATAGGAGTGGTATGCTGGTTGTGCAGTGAACGGGAACACACCAACATCAAGTGCTCCCAAAGACTTAAACCAGGTCTCCACATTAAACTTAAATAACTGCACATTTGGGAATTTGAGTGCATAAAATGTATTCCCAAATGGTACAATGGTTTTCACAGTTGAACAGTTTTCCTAATTAATTATTTCCCTAATTAAATAAATCTATACATTTTAATAATTGGATTAATTGTTTACTGATATACCGTAAACTTCCGACTATAAGCCCACCCGAATATAAGCACCTCGGTGTACTGTATAAGCCCATTATATTCACTAACGCTCAAACCATTCCAAATATAAGGACCCCCGAATCTTCTGTGTAACAGCTTCGGAGCTTTTCACAATAAATATTACTAACACAAAATGTAGTCCATGTATTAGCCCCCACCCCCAAATATAAACTCCCCTGTTTATAATGCTTACGAACGAATATAAGCCCAGGAATTATTGTACAAATTATAACACCATGTGTCACAGATTTATATAAACATTTAAGAAAAATAGATTTCTTAATAGAATGTTGCAATAGGGCCTAGGCGAGGGGTTACTGCATGCATGTATTTCTAGTTGCAGTTAATATTGTAGTATGTATGTGGGCGTTTCGCCGGAATTAATATTTTCTGTAAAGTGATTCCTTCGGCGGGATGGTTCGAAGATTGATTGCAGTTAATATTGTAGTATGTATGTGGGCGTTTCGCCGGAATTAATATTTTCTGTAAAGTGATTCCTTCGGCGGGATGGTTCGAAGGTTGATTGCAGTTAATATTGTAGTGTTTATGTGGGCGAGTTTGCGCCAGAATATCTTCTGTAAAGTGATTCCTTCGGCGGGATGGTTCGAAGGTTGATTGCAGTTAATATTGTAGTATGTATGTGGTCGAGTATTTCGCTAGAATTAATATTTTCTGTAAAGTGATTCCTTCGGCGGGATGGTTCGAAGGTTGATTGCAGTTAATATTGTAGTATGTATGTGGTCGAGTATTTCGCTAGAATTAATATTTTCTGTAAAGTGATTCCTTCGGCGGGATGGTTCGAAGGTTGATTGCAGTTAATATAGCCAATTTATAGATCGCAATGTATAAATTTAAGTTAATGAGACAACACATTAACTTGAGGTTTGTTTTACTATACAACAAGTGGGAAAAGCCTGTCAACACCCACTAAATTCACAAGACAATATCTCTGATCAAAGTTCAAAGTATGTCCGGACACGTGCAATACGAATGCAATTTGCTCAGCCAATCGAATGACTCTATTGCCAATCATATTTCAATGACAATGGGTAAAGCGCGCTATATAACGTCAAGCGTGTCACTTTGCCGAATGTTTCAACTGAATAAACACGAAATTTTGCAAGAATAAAAATTTACATAATATGCGAAGTGCTTTGGACGGTGCTATGGAAGGTGCGAGAACTTAGGCGATTCGAATGCTAAATATGTCGATGCGAGACCTCCTTTGGCACAAGAACAAGACCCAACAAGATTAATGCTAACGACGGGCAGAATGGCGAATAACGACGTGCCACGGACAGACGCCAACCAGTCAACAGATCCGACGGCGAACACGACGTGCCACGCGTGCTGAATATAACACAATTGGTTGCCTCGCATGTGGCCCATGCGGGGCGTCGTAAGTATTACCAGCAACTGACTCAAACGAATGTTATATTTCTTTTCAACCAATTTTAGTATATCTCTCAATTGCCATTCGATATCATAGTATTCTGGTATCATATATGTATAAATTATAACATGATATATCTCTGTAATATATCCTATTGTTATATTGAGTCCAAAGTTTAATCCTTGTCTCGAGGCCGGAAAATATTTGTATTTACCGTAAAATTTTACGGCTATAGAAAATAATACCATTATCGTTAAATCGGTTACTAAAAGATATCATGGAAATAATTTGGCAGTTCATTATATTTTATTTTCAGATTGCAATTTCTTTATAATAATACTACATAGTATTACCAACATTGTAGACTATGTTCAGATAATATTTCATATTAGCTCGTGCAAATCTCAACATGCATGTGACTGCTTTCACTGTTGTGTTCAAGCTTGAGTCGATATACTACATACACCACTGTTATCACAGTTTAGGGAACTACAGTTGGTGCCATTTTAATGTTAACCTTTAGAAAACAAATCTCTGATAATCGGGGGTCAAATGAACCTTACATGTGATACACAAATATGTTTACTTGTTAATGTATGTAATTCAATTATTCAATCACATTCTCTGTATACTGAACCTGTTGCTGTTCTGTATACTGAACCTGTTGCTGTTCAAATGTAGAGACCTTTTATCGTATAGCTCCGAGTTACATATACCAGACTGTTACGTCAGATGAATTGAAAAATAAATAATTAAATAAAATAGAAAATAACAAAACAAACATGCCTTGTTAGTCAGCTCTGTCTGTCGTGTTACCAACACTCCAATTGTGAATTTGCGAGATAAAAAGCTTCGTGGGGGAGCTGCTGTATGTCTTGGGCCCCATCCAGGTTTCCTGTACTGCAGGTTTTTCCTGGCCTCCCTGACATCTCAGCTGTAGTATGAGTGATGGTAATGCTCAAATGGAAGTCAACTATCATCAGGCAAAAGCTGTCATCTCTATGGCTACAGCTTTGTGGGAGATGTGTTTCTTCGTCTATGGGGAATACACTTGCAGTGTATTTGTGGGGTTGAAGTGTTCCAAATGGTCAACTTCATTGCCCATAGACTCAAATTATTTCATGGAAATATAATCAGTCGAATCGTAAGGACTGTCCAAGGGGATTATCACCCATTGGTTCAGGTAATGTCGGAGAGGGTCGCAACCTTGATGACAGGGCTCTATCGGGGTTTTTACCCCTAGGGCATTTAGTCTCTCCTAGCGGGTCTCATGTATACCCCCGCGGGATGAAAACATAAGGCTAGAATGAGTCTTTGGGTTGACCAGAGTATAAATATTGGTTCACTTCAGTCTTCACCCCGAACCCGTTCTCCCACAAATTTGGCGTGTGTTTAATTTAATTACCGGTCCATTTTAGTATATAATGTGCTTGGATCATTAATGTAGTATATATTATGTGGGCGAGTATTTCGCCGGAATATTTTCTGTAAATTTATTCCTTCGGCGGGATGGTTCGAAGGTTGATTGCAGTTAATATTGTAGACATGTGTGATGTGGGCGAGTTTTCGCCAGAATATTTTCTGTAGTTAGTTCGAAGGTTGATTGCAGTTAATATTGTAGTGTTTATGTGGGCGAGTGTGCGCCAGAATATTTTCTGTAAAGTGATTCCTTCGACGGGATCGAAGGTTAGTTAGGGCATGTTCATATGATCCCGCTTACCGAGACGTCTCGCCTGCCTATGATCTCGCCTCCTAGTACTTTTACCATAAAAATTTACATCGTGTTCATATAAGAAAGCGGGCTGGCCCGTTTGGCGAGATCTCGCCTGTGAGAGCCGAGATCATAGGTAGGCGGGATGAAAAATATTCCATATGAACACGCCAGCCCGCCTACCGGGATGAAATCGAGAAACCAAATTTCCGATTTTGCCGCTTAATTTGACGATTTTTATGTAGTTTTATGTTTGTTTTAGAATCAAGCATGAACTATGTTGCTAAACCAATGCTTTTTATTGCAAAAAAATAAAAAGCAACAACAAAATCGTTAAAATATTTGTGTTGCGTGCATGAAATGTACATGTTTTGCAACGCTAATTATAGAACAACATTGTAATTTCATCTCGGCAAGAGGGATGAAAAACTCCATATGAACACACGGAAATATTGTAGTGCATATATGTGGGCAAGTTGTCGCCAGAATACTTTGTGTGTAAAATTGACCCTTCGGCACAATGGTTCGTAGGTTAATTACAATCAATGCGGTTGTGTATATGTGGGGACGCATGCATGTGGGCGAGTTTTCACCAGAGTATTTCTCTGTAAAGGGATTTCCTCCGCGGGACAGTTCAACGGTTAATAACAGTCCATATTGTAGTGGAAATGTGGGCGAGTATTCCCCCAGAGTATTTTTTTTCTGTAAAGTTATTCCTTCGCGGCATGGTTTGAAGGTTAATTGCAATCATAGTGTAAATGTGGGCGAGATTTTTCCCCAGAGTATATTTTGATTCTGTACAGTGATTCATTCTCTGGATGGTTTGAACGTTATTTACAGTCCATATTGTAGTGTCAATGTGGTCAGTCAAGTTTTTTCCCTAGAGCCAGTACATTTTCTGTAAAATGATTCCTTCGACGGGATGGTTCGAAAGTAAATTGAAGCACGGGATTGCAGTTAATATTGTAATATGATGCGAGCGAGTTTTCCAAAGAAACTTTTCTGTAAAATGTGGCCCACAGGCCAGTTCACGTTCACTGCCCAGTTATGCTGGTCGTGGTCGGACATCTTATCTCTGACATTTCATGCTGCTTTTATTGTCATCAACCTGGCCCTTTTTTCGATCGAGCTCAGCCGGTGTGAAACGCAGAGGATATTTGGCCGCGCAGACAGTAGCTATAGGCAATCCACACAACAAATACAAGACAATAAAAAAGACTCAATGGAGGAGTCAGGGTATTTTTCCTATGTTGAGATAGTATATGTCAATGTTAGACAGTTAAAGTGTGTACAATAGATGTTTTCATAGAACTACGATTTCAGATGTACCGTGTACGCTTCATATAAGCGATGTTTTGATATTACCTATATGGCAGTCGCGGTGTTAACAGAATGTTTAAGATTATTTTAAAATAAAAAGAAGCAAGCAAACAAAATATTCTTTTGGGGGAGAATTTTAACCTTGGCTGGCGAGTTGTGACAGTTTAGAAATGGGTACCTAAACAAACCCTCTCGGTTTACCGGGCTAAGCTGCCATCTCCTCGCTGGCTTTGGTTGCGGACTTTCCTAGTCTTACTTTTCGTTCGTTTGATATGGTCAATCATCCCAGGTGCAATTTAGCCTTGGGAATGTGATGAACAGTTTCATTCTAGGGTCATTGAGGTAGCGATGTGAAAATATGCTACGATTAAATGGGTTGATTCGCAGGGAAGTCGGCCCACCAATGCCAGCGGGGAGGTGGTGGCCAATGGCCACTTAGCTCTGGATGTAGAACGCATTATACTGTAAAAACTGTGGCAAATGTCCGCGACTTAGTTTTTCGCAACCCAGCCTCTTTTTGGCAAGGCGAATTACTCACGAATGTTGCATATTGTCTTTGCCGAGCAACAGTCATCGACCATATAGCTATAATTATACGTTGTGCGTTCCGTTCGGTAGAGTTCGTTCAAGGGTAGAAACTATGATTCTGATCACCACACAGAATCTGGCACTCCTGTCTGGTCTACCACAAAGTATCCGACACTTTCATCTATTCAGTAAGAGGTATATTTTTGCTTGTGACGAAGCCATTTCCAATCACATTTGGGGAAAGATTTTGATCAAAATGTCTGTGGAATCAGATGCAATCTACACACGGCAATTTGACTATAAGGGGCATCTCGAATTATATGTATATAGTACGGCCGTTATTTGTCGACCTTTCCTGTGGTTAGTTAATTATTTTGCCAGACGACAACGAAGGGTGATATCTGATGTTTTTCATTTACGTCGTCAGCTTCTGAGGCGCGCGTTAGGATATACCTGAAGCAGATGAACGCAGATCATGAAATAGTTTTCGTGCGGGCTGTGTCATCCTAGACTCACTGGAGCTGATTTGGCTGAGATCATGGATCACATCGGCTGGTTCATGATCATACTGCCCTGTAAAACCTTTCACCAGATAGACCACCATATCCTTATGAAGAAAATGGAAGAATTGGCGATCGATCCCATCTTGATTGCTTGAGTGAGAAGTTTCCTGACTGGCAGAAAACAACGAGTAAAGATAGGAAAATGTACTTCTAGCTTTGAACAGGTAAACGGTGGTGTCCTCAAGGCACTGTCTTAGGTCCGATCCTGTTCATGAAAATGATTAATGATTTAAGCACTCGGAAGTGCAAACAAATCCTTGTTTGCTTTTGGAAAACAAACCCAAACTTTTCTCCGATGACCGTTGGCGAACAGTCCATTGGGGCCATTGAGGTGTTAAAGTCAGCAAAATTGCTTGGCGTAATATTTAGTGGTGACTTAAAATGGAACGACCACGTGACTTACATCGTGAAAAAGTCTTCAAAACGTCTTTACATGTTAAGACAGTGGCGTGCTGGCAGGGGGGGCCGTGGGGCCATGCCCCCCCCCCAGCGAAGATTTTTTAGGGGGCGCCAAAACATAAATGGGGCGCCGAAATTGCACAAATCACACAAAAGCGCACACAAAAGCGCTAGTCCGATTGGAATTTTGTCAGATCCGATGAGCCAACGAGAGAAAAAGAGTTTGAGATTGTTAATGATTGATACATTGTCATTTATCTGATAAAACGTATCCGATAAATATTGGTGATATGCCAGGTTTTTTTATGTTGGCTATCGCAATGTCGCATTACTTACTACAGCACTGCCGCAAGCACTGTTCAAACTTCAAAGTGCTAGTACGCGCGCTTAATTTGAGTTCTGTTAGTCCGGAATACCGAATACGACTTATACGAGGATTAAAAATTCGCCAGCTTACCTACAACTACAAGCATTACTGTCCAGTCTGTAATATCTTAAAGGATGTAAATTGTTAATTGTGAAATGTGAAGTGATTTGGCTACGATCACTGGTAAGTTAACCGTCTACTTCATGAATGTTCGCCGTCTACTTTTCTTTGTTCAAAAAAAACAAAGTCCTTCTATGAATTACATATTTATTCAAACTCCTGAATGTGTTGTTTCTAGCGCATTTTTATTTTATACGATGTTTTATAATTCTCAGAATTCCGTCAAATCGCCACCCAAAACGCAAGAAATAGCATTTCAGGGACTCTAAATTTCAAAATTTTCCCGGGGGGGGCATGCCCCCGGACCCCCTAGAGGTCTCACGTCTACGACGCTCAACCATACACATATTACAAGGGGGCGCCAAATTTCCAGCTGGCCTCCCCTGGCGAACACTGTGTTAAGACTTCCCAAGCGAGCTTGCGCTGGCACTAAAACTTTGATTAAAGTGTACGTAACATGCATGAGACCAATCTTGGAGTATTGCGCCCAAATTTAGCATTATAACATCCCTGAACACTTATCGAAAGATATTGAAAGGTCCAGAGTCAAGAGCTTTCAAAAATCATCAGTCCATCACTAGCATACGACGATGCTTTGGCAGTATTCAATATTCCAACCTTGTTTTCAAGACATGAACGTTTATGTTCGGCATTCTTTAAGAATAAGGTTCTTCCTCAGTCCAGTCCACTATCTGAACTTGTTGAAACCGTGAAAAGCCCTATAGTCACAATTTACGTGTTTGGCAGAACGTCAGTTACTTAAGAGGCTGTCTCCGTAAAAACCTCCTGGTCAATATGTGGCTCAAAAATAGATTTCTCTCATACTCTGGTGTTTTGAAGGTCTATCCTTGGGAACAACTAAAATCGATTTCATTTGACTCAAATTTCTGTTAAATTATTTTTGGGGGCGATTGATGTTCGATCGGCTGGTGACCAACTTGAACTCCGAATGAGGCAAAATATCGACACATTTTCACCACTATTTTTTTAAATCAAATTCATACCTAAATTTTAATATTTTTGCACAGAAATATGGACTTATCCTTCTATTTTCGTTGGTGATATGACTTAGATAATTATTCTTTTGTATAAAATAGAAAACAGCGCAGTTATTGACCCTCCTGCAAGGATAACTGATATTGTCTCAAAATATACCAACTTTGAAAGCTATTTCAAAATCGGCACATGACCTTAGCTTTTCTATAAACTACTAACATTAGTCAACACAAATCGCTAATAAAATCTTCCTGCTTTAGCATTTGACAAAAATGACAAGCGCTCGAACTTTGTAAAATTTGAAAATGTGTCGAAATCGAGCATATTTAACGGTAAACCTAATCATTGATATTAACAGATAAAATCACCTTACATTACACGGAATGAAGCTTGATTATGTAAATATATGTCGTTCATCATTATTCTTTGGCTTTGCTCTTGAAAAAAATTGTTTGAGTACAGTTTGACTTCAAGGATAGGGTCATTCAATGCCAGTGTCTTCTGCGCGCATAACTGCCATTATAGGCCTGATTGTCACATACGAGCTTCGCTTTGTTCGCTTTGTTTACCTCCTGTAAGTAAAATGTCTATGTGTCTTGGGGGTTTATTAACAATGTCCAATCAAATTAGAAAACTCAGAATTAGTCATAATACAGAGTTTTCATCTGTTTGTTTGCGTTAAACTGTTAAGTTTTGTTAGAATCTACTAATTAAATCTCTGGGGAAACCCCTGGCCGAAAGAAATGTAAAAGGTTTTTACGGAGACAGCCTCTTAAACGCTTTGTGTGTGCCCTAAATTTTATCCGACAACATTACGATCAGTCCTAGCTAATTAGCATAGTAAGAGTATTCACAACCCTTCTAATGAGATGCGAAGTAAAAATTAATCCATAAATTACCCTGTGACGGTTGACTGAGCACAGACACATGTATCTCATGTATATTACGTTGCAGTGGGTATAAATACTGGGGAAATCCTCTAGTTTTGCTCAGTTTCTTTCCAGCGAACAAGTGAGAAAGGAAAACGACCCACCCACAACCCACTCTTGATTTACGTGGGTCGTAAAACTTCACCACCCTAAGCCATGCTTTTCAAGCTTGGCTTACACCGCTGGATCACTATTATCCCATACTTTAATTTAGCTGAGCATGACTGAGAGAGTTGTGAATAGAATACTATATTGGCGCAATGTATCTAATAGGCCAGTATTTTGTCTATTTTTGAGACCAGTCTTTTACCTTTGTATGCTAGAAATGGAAGAAGTTGTCTCAATTCTAAACCAAAATCCACCTAAAATCGGGGATATAATTGCATGATTGTTATAACGAGGATAAGTGTTATACAGGCTTTGTCATTATGTCAGTTTCTTATACAGGCAGTGTAGGCAGAAGAACAGAAGACAGCACAGTTTCTTTCTGCTCGATAATTTAATTAAGATCGGCATAGAAGAGGCTTAATCAGTTATAATTTTAAATTTTAGGCAGTTTACCAATTTTAGAAAAATATTTCGATTAATATTTAGTGATATTCGACTTGCTGTGATTGTCACGGTTAAGTCAATATTTTACAGTTGCAATCAAGCGAAGTCAATGACAATGTCACATTACAGCTTTATCCTATATTAAGCGAGTATTAAACGTAGCGAGTATTAAAAATGCCGCGACATAATGTTTTTATCTCAGACGCCTGAGTAAATATACTGGGTTTGGTGGATTATCCAAGTGAGTAGATATATACACAATTTAAGACCTAACCAGGAACGGTTGCGAAAAATGCAACACTAGGTCCTCTGGCAGGAATTGAACCCACGGCTCTGCGATTCCGGTGCAGCGCTCTAATAGATACACTTTAGCAAAGGAAAGGTAAAAGACTGGTCTCGAAAATAGAAAAAAATACTGGTCTATTAGATACATTGTGCCATGCAATACAGCGAGTAATTAATTCCATGGGCGCTCGTGTTTTATATTGCAGGCAGTGCAGCACGTAATTTGGCAGACGCGATGACAAATTGTCCCTTACGAGCTCGTTCTAAGAATATAATTTCAAAATCGAAAGTCCAAAGTCCAGTCCAGTGTTTACAATATGCCCTTAAATATCTGAGTTAAAGAGCTGTGGCGAGGCTTCAACTGATAAAGTCGGACAGACGACAACGAACCATTAAAAAGAAAAACGCTTAATACCATTTAAACATTTAAAATATTAGAATATTTCTTGTTTGTAAAAGTTCTTAATACCTCGCTTGGAAATCTTTTCAAACTTTTTCACTGAGTAATTTTGGAAAATGACTCATCATAATTTTTGATACTCATGTTTATCATGTTTATAACTATCATCTATATTCATGCTTATAGGCAATATCAGCATGATAACAACTACTTCAGATTTTAGAATTTAAAAATATATCGGTCATGTGATATCATGAACAATTACTGCTATATATTGGCGTATCCATGCAGGATATTATTTGGGGGGACGAGCGAAGAAGCGAACGCCGCAGGCAAGGCATACTCGTCCGAAATATACCGTATTTCAGATTAATACAAGTTTTACTCTGTGTATACGTTTTGAAAGTCTTCGAATTGGTAACACTGCACCTAGTCTATTTCCATTTGAAATCAGAATTCAAAAGATTATAAAGTACATAAAACACATGATTTTTATGATCTAACAAACTTACCTACTCCCAACAATTCTCTTCGTAATTAAATAAACCTTGAAGAACTGGAGGAGTAATTCGTCTCACATCATTTCAATATTGCGAGTTGCTCACCGTAGTCATGCTTTTACAATTTCTTTCTCGTGTTTGGATTTTTATAACATGCCCCCCCCCACTAAAATTTCTATACCGATTTAGACTTCTCACGAGAATAATCTTGATGACGATGGGCGGTTGGTTACCTTCCCCCCTACATCTTAACTACGCTACTCCTTCTATACTGAAGAAAGAAATGCAAAAATAAATCAACGTATTTTTAATATTTGCAATACAAAACTCCAGCAAATATCGATATCAGTATAAAACGTATGTTCAGTGTTTAAGTGAGAAGTTATTTAAAAGATGTTCCATCATCCCTGACCAGGGCAAATTGCAATGCGCCATTGGGCCCATATCGAAGATGGTTCACCGCTCGTGACATGACAGATGTTTGAATGATGAGCATCGAGATACGATCCACTGTAGCGATCAGATTCCAAAGCTATTACATCAACACCACTCACGTTCACCACTCGCCACCTTCCCCATTCTGACGTTTTTGGTGGGTTCAAAGAATGTGTGAGGTGGATTTCACGTGAATGATGAGCATCCACGTAATGATTACGATAACGAACACTTTCAAGAATGATGGTACCTTCAGGGCCTTCGTGCACTAGAAGTTTTGTCCACACAGCACTTGGCACATCTGTGTAGTCACATGCAGTAACACGAAGCTTGTATGAATGATGGCAGTCTGCGTAGTGTCCATCGTATCTAATGGATTGCAACGTAATAACTCGTCCGATAATTTTATCTCGTTTTATTGCGCCCTCGCTCATGATGATGCCAACAGGTTCAGAGTGTAATGAAGTGCCAATCTCCTTTCAACAAATTATATTTATCGCTCGAGTGATTGCCTAGGCAAGATAACTAGAAAAAGAAAATAATTGTCAAAATATTTGACATTTGTCAGATTGTGGTGGGTGGAGCCATGTGCACGCGCAAGTTGGACCGGAAACATGTCACAAAGGAAAACCTTGGAAAAGGCAGTTTCAAAACTTGTTAATCTGAATATGTATTAACATGCCACCGTTTGTATATTTGAATGACTATTTAGATTATACCTTAAATCTGTTCCTTTTGGTACTGCAGTGAAAGATTATGCATGTTAGCTATTTGATCATTATAAACCAGTTACTTTAGAAAAGTGAGGAAATCATAAGACTGGACATAATCATTGCCATGAACTAGCTATATGGCACAATGACTCATTCATATTGAAACTATAAGAAAGACAGAAATAAGGAACTATATATTAGGGGAGGTGAGATGTAGAGTATCTGCTGATGATGGCAGGCATAAACAGAAAGGAGTTAAATGTAAGAGAGGCGCTCATTAATGCCGAGAGGATGAATCGTGCCAAGTTAGGAAATGAGACGCATTTCTTGCCTTTTGCGGCTATCATTACTACCAGAAATGGGACACAGAGCTCGAATTTTCCTATCATGCTCTGGGATCATAACTCGCCTTAAATCACCATAACTCGCCTTAAATCGCGGCTAAAAATTGGAAAAGTTTCTCCTAAATCGCCTAAACTCGCACTACTAAATCGCATAAACTCTTCAACCAAATTAAAATGCTGAAAATAGTAAATACTATATACAGTGTAAACACATTCCCCAGGAAAGGGATGGGGGTTTTGGCTGTTTATTTCAGACAAGATTAGCAGGGGGGCTTATCCGAGAGGGCATGCTGGAGAGAGGGGGCTTAGCCGAAACACAGGATGGCAAGAATCAGTCTGTTTTAAACATTAGCTTTGCACAGGTCCTTTCCTATTATTATTATATACAAGTGCTGAATTGCAGTAGTGCACAACATTTAATATTTTTTTATTATTATATCGCAAGTTATTGTTTTGGTGAATCTCGCAATCTGATTGGTCGCTGACGAGGCAGGATTTCAGTTCCCGTATTGCCCACGGGCAATACGCAATTTTTATTGCCCTGCGAAGAAAAGCCGAGTTTTAAACAAGAAAATGAGCTAAGAACTCTTTTCAAATACTCGAAAACGGAGAAAATAACAACCACGAATGGAAAAATAGGAAATTGAACCATGGTTAGCATTCTATGATCAAGTTTGGTTTGCTTAAATCGAAAAAAGGTAAAATTTACAAATTTTTTAAACTCTGCAACTGTAGTCGCTGAGAATTGTTTGTGTTTTGAGAATGAGCATACGAAGGTCTAAAAAAATCGCGGAAAAAAAGTATAACTTTAAAACAGCGACACAGTCTTAGGTATTTTTAGATAATTTCGTAGTCTGCTTTTGTTTATTAATTTAAAGTCTGAAGAGTAAACTAAAAATGACTTATCAAATGAGTTGAACTAGCAGCTTGTTTTTCGAGTTGTTTTCTGCTATTTTCGAAAACTGTTATTAAATTATTAAATATCTCTATTTCTGTGTTAATATTTTATAAAAAGGTGGTGTATGTAGTAGTGTTTTACTTAGCCAGATGCATTTGTACGAATGATATTGACATTTTGAAAATGAAGCGGCTTTTGGACCTTGACCTTTTTGCTTTCGCATGACAAATCTGCGAATGTTTTCCACTGTTACAAATAACTATTCAATTAATCAATTGCCATATAATAAACAACTTACTAACCTGGACCGTTCGGGCTGTACGGGAGAATATTAAACCTCGGTCTTGCTGTATTGACCTCGCTATCGCTCGGTCAATACAGCAAGACCTCGGTTTAATATTCTCCCGTACAGCCCTCACTCTCGGTTAGTAAGTAGTTAATATTCAATTTTCGTAAACTCGCGTCCTTATTGGTCAATTTGTACCACGTGTGTGCATTTTATATCAGCACGGCAAGATGGCGCCCGAATTCACGAATGGAAAAGTTTATAAGATTTCGTTTATTTTAACCGAAAACAATCCCAAAACCACGAAGCGGCCAAATTTCTAAAATAATTCCGTATTTAAACGTAAACATGTGTTGTTTATATAGTTTATTTTACGAATTTACGGGAATATAAGTTGTGAATGAGTGGCGAAGCCGGTTGAAAATATATTCGTAATTCGGCAGACAGATTCAAAACAACAACAAGGTTGTTTCTTATATAAAAGCTATTTGTCGTTTTAAAATATTCTAAAAACACTTTTGAATATTATTAAAACTAAACAAGGAACTAGTAAACAGTTAGTTCTACAAAGTTTATAGAATGTTTTTGCTCATAATTCGTAAATAAAAAAATACCGCCAAAGCATTTACTCAAATTGAATATTAAAACGTTTAAAGCACTCTTTGTTCGTGCATTATCGTGATTTACAAGGACTCGTTCACGAACAAGGAACTCGAAGTTTAATACTGCACTCGACTGCGTCTCAACGCAGTCGAGTGCAGTATTAAATATCAAGAGTGTTGAAACTTACATATATTGATAAACCACAGCATGATCCTAGTCAACGTTTACAGTCAGCCCTGTCCGGTTCATATTTTTATGGAAAGGAAATTATAAATTATATTATCCATTGAACATATTGGAAATATTTATCCCATAAATGTCATATCTGGATATCGTCATATCGTCTTATTTCATTTTTCATGAATTCATTTAAATACTTCATGTCAGCCACTGCAAATGTATTATCCAACTCTGGGAAACTTTATATAAACTAAATTTTAATATTAGTGAATTTTTGTAAATACTATACTTTATATATTGAGAGGAATTGAAATAAAACTAATCAATTTTGAGTTTTAGTCATTAAATAAACACATGGAAATAAAATACTATATTTGCAACGTAAATTCAAGCTTATTTGGTAAGTTTAACACATATCTAAATTCGTTTGAATAACTATAATGTATTGCCACATTGGAACATGCATTATCACAATTTTAATCTATTCTGTACCCTTGGATGGTGTTTTCAAAATATTGACGAGGCATTAATGCATTTGGAAATTCTCAAAATATAGGTAACAACCCCATGGGGTGCACTAAACGTTCCGTTCCCATATTCCAGCCACAACCATGATTTTTCAGACTTCCAATTGATTGTGGTTCCAGGCCTGAACTTAGTAATATGTATTAGTATGCAATTCAATTTAAAAGTACATGTTATTATATACTGGTTTATGTTCTTCATTGTATTAATTCCAGCAATTTGGTGGTATAACCTTAAAATTAGTAATACGGCAAAATAACAAGAAAATTAATAATAAGTTTCAACTGGGTCTTGTTTACATGACAGTCTAATCAGACCCCCTGGGGTGTGGGGGGAGTGGTACTATTGCAAAATACATGTACTATGCCACATTTACTGCATGAAATACAGTAGATGAGATGAGAGGAGGTGCACGTGATATGGTGCTTAATAGTGTACTTAGATTGTAAATTGTAGTGGAAGAATCTATACACTTACAAATTTTACCCAGCTCCACACCACAAGGAACGAAACCCTATTCCACAGCTCTCTACCACAGGACTCGCCGTCACCTAATGGAACGTTTCCTTATGGTGTGAAACTGTGTAAAACCTGTAAGTATATAGATTCTTCCAGTACAATTTCGGCACCAAAATCTAAGTACACTATTAAGCACCATCTCACGTGGACCTCTCATCTCATCAACTGTATTTCTTGCAATAAATGTGGCTTGCTCTATATTGGTGAAACTGGTAGATATTTAAGGATAAGGTTTGGTGAGCATCGTCGTGCTGTCGTAAACAATGATGCTAAACAACCTGTTGCCAGAGATTTCAAAACAGGCAATCATAGTGTTTCAGATATGAAAATTCGAGCTCTGTGTCCCATTTCTGGTAGTAGTGATAGCCGGAAAAGGGAAGAAATGCGTCTCATTTCCCAACAGGGCACCATTCATCCTCTCGGCATTAATGAGCGCCTCTCTTACATTTAACTCCTATCTGTTTAGGCAATCCATCGGCAGCAGATCCTCTACATCTCACCTCTTTCAAAAATAGTTCCTTCTGTCTTTCTTGCTTTGTTCGTTGCTCCTTATATGCTAATATATTTTGTGATGTGATTTCCTATTTTGTTTATAGTTTGTTTTGATTAAATCCATCTGATTTGTTTATTTTTTATCACATGATCGCTTTTGTATTAACTATAAAACCACATGTTTTTCCTCGACCCATTCTACCAACGTCCAGACGAAGGGTCTTCGCTCGAAACGTCGAAGTTCTTATTGTATTTTTCAGGTAGTTTTACACAACAGTCAACCGCTGAATATTTGATACACTCTACCACAGATTATAGAGTTGAACCAGATGTCTCACTGGGGATCTTTCCCTAACATTTTCGTGTCCACGATTTTCGCCTCGCGGATCACGAACGATCACGAATTGCGCACGCTAGATGACGTGTGCGACACTTACTGTCAAATGGTGGCGATTGCTGATGCAATGCCACGCCATCCTATTGCTAGGATACACGCTCTTTCTTTGTTTTTTTTGTTCGCTGACTGAAAACAATGTGGCCATAATTTGTGCATTGAAAGCGGCAAGTTTGGCCCAAATAATGTGCAAAAATGTACATAAAGTTTTCAAAATGAAGAATTATTGTTCAAGTATTCTTTTTGCTCAACGTTTTGGACCGTTAATTTACTTTTGAGTAAACAATTTGCCAAAAACGAGGCCTCGAAGTTTCGGCGAGCAAAACTGTGATAAAATCTTGAAAGAAAAATCAATGTTTCAACGTAAAATTCAAACTTTGAGAAATGGAGGTTGGTATATATTGTTTCCTTAGGTAGGTGGAACATAAACAGCAAATAATGTCACTGAAATATTGAAAATAGGAGTGACCGAACATGGTTCATGGAATATTTTTGGCTGCCTGTCTTTTCCTAGGCAACATGAAGGTGATATTTAACCTGAAAGTATATCTGGATAAGACTATATACAAACCTGAATGTTATAAAGATGAAATATTACGTAGGATTGTTGTTTTTAGGCCTTTAAAAGTTTGAACTTTTATCCCGCACGAAACACATACACTCTGTCGCTAATATTTTTACAAAATTGTTTGTAAGAATACAAGTAGCTGTCCAGTAAAGGTTAAGAAAACAAAATAGCACAAATATTCTTCATTTCGATAACTTTTCATGCGTTATGGCATTCTTTACTGCCCTTTTTTGCTCAAAAAGATCAAAATATTGTTTCTTGTCTTCACATACATCCAGTGACTTTTGTCAGTCAGTGGCACAATTATGGCGTGGAAATGGCGTGGATTACACTTACTAGCAAAATGGTAGCCTGCGTAGCAGACGGTCAGCCCGCGGAACTCCTAAAAGGCGGGCAAGGCAGAAGCTGGAAAGACCGTCTGCAAGGTTTGGCAGTGTATTTTATATGTCCGTCCACCAGTGGACGGGAATTGATGATTTGCTGTACTATTTTTACCGCTGTCAATCAATAGGAAATGTGTGTTAATTAATGTAATATATCTAACACGCAATAACAATAGCACAGAGACAAAAGTTTGTAAATTAAAATATTTTAAGGAACGAGACGCCAACTGTTAATTCTGAAACGTTAATGTGAGGTCCAACGGCACTTGTTTCTACAGTATAGGTTTAGGTTTTATCTTGAAAAGAATCCACAGCGTTGTATCGCTATACCGTTCAGCAGGAACGTTAAGTTTTTTATTTAAAATTGCGCTGTTTGTTTACATATGTAATGACATCTATTTTTAGCTGTGATTTTAGTCTATGGTTAGTTACTTCTTGAAAGGGGGCGGAAATCAAATACACTGCCAAACCTTGCAGACGGTCTTTCCCCTCCTCAGTCTTGCCCGTTTTTGCGTGTTTCGCCGCAGGACCGTCTGCCTCGCAGGCTAGCAAAATGGCGGCTTGCGCATGCGTATAAAAAATCTCGGACAGGATTTTGGCTGAGTGAGACATCTGGTTAGATCATTAATCTGTGACTCTACCCACACTGGCACCGCGCGTAAAGGAAAGATTTGTTAAAGCAAAGTTGGTGCGTTCCCCCGCGATGCACTAACAATTCTTATAGCACGTGCTAAGTATGGACTGTATCAGAGGAGGAATGGCGAGTATACCACAATGCATTGCATCTCATTAATATTCACATTTGCGATTTTCAACAAAGTTAGGTGAAAAATTGTTGAAATATATTGCGATTTTTGTCCCTAAAGATCTGATTTTTTGGAAGGTATGTTTTAATAATTGTTTTGTTTAGGTATCTAATTTAGTTATTTTTGACTTGTTTGGTATAGATAATTCTTTTTAGTTATGTTAATTACGCATTGTATTTATGCTTGTTCCGGGTCAGAGGGCACGCCACAAAAGTGACCTTGAAACAATGCTGGAGCTAATTAGCTTTTTTAAACAGAAACGGGGAAAAAATCACGTCATCATATTTAGCAAGCTTTGTTCTTTATATTGGTACTTTAAAACCTTAAATAGTTTGAAAATGGGGTATTTTTCTAACGCAGATGGCGGGAATAGACCGCGTTGTGATCATTATGGCGCGAGGGAATCTTGTGTATGATGCACTATTTTATATTGTATTTAGAAACATACGCTTATATGTTGCTATATATTTTGATTCTCCTGTTTAATACCTGCAATATATATTTAACTGTACTGACTGTATTTTTCTATTTTATTATAGAATTCGGGAAAAAATGGAATCTGACGACAGCGATGTTTATAATATTATTGACATTGTTGATGAGGAAAATGATATTGCCAAGAGGGCATATATTTCTAAAGGATATACGCCGGGAAAACCTGTGATTCATCATCCAGTCGAGCTTTGTTTCAGAGTCCTGGAATGTCACCAAAGGTAAAATTATACAAAGGTTTCATTTATAGCACTTGCTGTATATGTACAGATAAATATAAATACAGTGTGTCAAGTGTCAACTGTTGTTCAACTGAAAGCTATTTCGTATTTAATAATTGAATGTAGAATCGGTTTTATTTGTAGTTTCCTAGTAGAAAGATATCCAGAAAGAGGAAACTTACTCCTACAAAGAAGTCCCCAGTAAAATTTCATCAATGGACCTTTGAGGAAGACAAGGCATTTGTTGAGTTCATAGTGATTGCCAAAACAGATCCAAAATATGGAAAAATGTCTGTTGGAGAGTGGCCAGCATTTGGTAAAAAGAACAGTTTCTGGAACGATGGTGCCAAACATATTAAATGTGGTACTTCTTCTAACATTCTCTTATCAAGTAAGTTAATGCTACTGTTAGATGTCTAATTCATTAATATATATATACAGGGATTTCAGAATTAGTTCAATATAGACTGTTGTGATAATAAATTAGCAGGCGGTAATGTGGATTTTAAGTTGTCTGTTATTGAAATTGTTCTAAAATATGACCGACAGGTCACAGTTGCCAGCGGTAAAGCTCATAGTAACCCAGCGGTAAAGCTCAAAGTAACCCAGCAGCTGCCGGCTTATTTTGAAAGCTGCCCTTAGTATAAAAAGAGTAAGATCAAGGTTGTTTTTTTAATATTATTCAATCATAGATATGATGTTACTTCATTCTTGTTTTCATGCCTTTTATATAGATTGCCGTCTGCAATCACGAGTAACTGTTGTGTACAGGAAAAAGTTTGCAACATTGGAAGATGCTGAAATCCATTATGGTTTGACATTATTTGACAGTTTAGCAGAACTAGTGATTGATAAGAGGCCACCACCACCCTCAGCACCCCCATCACTACCACCCTCAGCACTCCCACCACCCTCGGCACCACCACCACCCTCGGCACCCCTACCTACACCACCCTCTGCACCACCACCAACAACAAGTGATGCCCAACAATTACTTACAGTGGAGAATGTGTTTAAACTTGCTAGTTGTCTACAAAATGGTGATTTAGAAAATTTGTTGAACAAACTGTTCCTGCATTTGGCTTTGGCAAATAATGTAACATCTAACCATAATGTAACACGATGTAATATGATTGAAATAAAGTTTAATTCTGTTACACCTTCCTGAATTTTTTCCACACCTCCAGAGCAAAATTGGAAAATCCATCTATGAGCAAAATATAGACAGGAATTGCTTTCAAATCAGTTATGACTTATGGAGGTCGTCACTTCACATCCCCAATAAAACCCCCAGAGGCTCTGGCACCCAGGTTGTTACTAATTAGGTAGACAATATAATAAATACACACAGTGAATTGTTTATGAAAACAATTTATTTATTTCATAAAATTCAAGTTACAAATCATATCATAATTACAGTAGACCTGAAATAAGAAATGCATAAAATGTTTAAGAAATCTTGCACCATTTTCATTCAACCAAAACACATGGGAAGAATTAGGTTGAGTAAGAGAACGGTGCTTTTAGTACCTTTTATTCTGCCTAGAGAAACCTACTGTCTATCACTTATTTAACTATACTATCTAGAGTCACAAAACTGATCATTTGTACCTCTAGATTTACATGTTAACCTATTTATTTCCTGAAATTATAGATCCTACATATGTACAATTATCTTAATTCCAAGTTAATGAATAATGTGAAAAAACCAACAAATAATCTAAATGTTCAATATAAAACTTTCAAATGTAAAACTTAAACTATGATGAAATACTGTATGTACTAATTAAAAGTATATGCATGATGTCTAAATTCTACAAATGTAACACTGTGCTTATCCTAGTAAATGCTTAGAAAAATATATTATCAATCATGAAACATGACATCATAACCTAAGCAATATATACATGTTCAATACAATGCTGCAACGAAGTATTAGGTTAGGACTTAGCTGTGTATTCAACTAGATCATACTTACTCAGTATTTCATACTTCTCTAACTTTTATGTTCGTGGAATAAAGACTCACCACTATGCCACAACAGCAGCTATAAAAGCAATCACAACACATGTAAAAATCATAAAACCCATAATCTGTAGTACAGCTGTATATATGTATGATTACTTGTCAATTTGTAACGTTTGATAGCACACAGTTGTGGAAGGGAGTGTAACCCAGCAGGGAATTACCTGGACAAAATTTGTCTCCTTCCAGTCTTTCAAATGTGCCTTCCAATAACAACAGGTCTTTGTACAAAGGTTTCCTGCACTTCCACAAAAAGATAAAAACACAATAATTTACAATATTCTAGTAATCTATATCACTGTTATAATAGTTTCTTGGATCATCTCTGTCCCATGGTCCACTTTTCACAATCAGCAATGCTGCACAGTAGAGTAATGTATTTTCCCTGGGAGCATATCTTCTCTTTAAACTTTCGAGAGAAACTGATCGTACTTCGTTTCTATGCATAGCTCGCTTAAGTTTAGGTATTTTTTTCACCGCACAATAACCAATAACATCATTAACATGCCACTTGTTGTTGTGAAAAATTGAAAATTTCAAAGCATTATTGTCTTTAACATTGTCTGGTTCAGATTCCACATTAAATTCTAAATCAAGCTTTGCCGATCTCCTCCACATGCAGCTTGCAAGAGCACCTTGGTATCTTTGTTCATGCCAAGACCCAACAACAAAAAATTTTTCAGCATATAAAATTTCCCTGTTATCATCATCACCACCATCAAGATCACCATCAACTGTACCAGCACCATCAAGATCACCATTAAGATCACCAGCACCATTAAGATCACCAGCACCATCAAGATCACCATCATCACCATCCTCTTCATCAAGACCATCGTCGTCTTCCCTGGAATCATCAGTCTCCTCTGTTACAGAATCTTCCACATCCAAAGTTTGAGTTAATTCTCTGATTTCCTCCATCTCTCTTTCTCTCATGACATCATCATCATTCAACATCCGATGAACTGGAATACCCACCAAGCACACAGGATTTATTGGTTGTAGGGTACAGTTACATCCACTTTCCACTTGTAAGTTTACTGGTGACAACACGTTGTCTAACTATTCATTAACAGTATCCGGATCTCGAGGTTGAACTGCTTGAGAAGGTGGTGTTGGCAGAATGTCAAAATCCCATAAAATAACATTATAAAGACAAGATTTTGTCCTTTTTCATCACGCCGGGGATCATTGAGGTCCGAGAACTACAAGATATGAGAACAATATTGGTAGTGTAGTAAAGACTAAATTGTAGTAAATAGCAACAAAATAAAGCTTCTCTATAAACTTTACAGTAACTGGATTCCCAGCCATAAAAATGCATATAAATTTGAAAATAGACGGCACAAATATTATATTATTGCTAACGTTGGTTCAAGACGTTGGTTATCAGAGTATGAATCATATACAAGCCCAGAAATCTGAAATTAAAAAGCGAAAACGGGCTTTGATGAAGGTGAAGCACTGAAGCCTGAAAGTCAAAGTGAAAGTAACCTATAATTGCTTCGCTAAATATTTGCTTTTATTTTAATACATGACATTATTTTGTAATTTTTAATACGTTTCACGATTAAAACAAATACCTACCCTAAAAATACAACTGGAATGTATCTCTATCTGTACGGGACTACTGCAATCGGCGAACATTTCGTCAACTTTTATGCCATTAACAGTTGCTGGACAAATAGCGATTCTTCTGATGTCCAAACTATCCAAAAAACTGATGTGAATCTCACGACATTCAAACTGAACACACGATAACCCATTGGGAACCATCAGCATAGGCTCCGACGATACACAATGAACAAAAAGAAGCTCATGTCCTTCCAAAACTGAAGCGGCCGCGAATTGGGCTTATAAAATCCGCCATATTTCTCACTCCTGTTGTGTTGATAGCGACAGCCAAGCGAATAATGAGCGCAGCTCGTCCGAAAAATGAATAATATATAATTAACCGCAAAGCATCACGGTATAGTCACCATTCCTCCTCTGGGACTGT
Source organism: Trachythela sp. YZ-2020 (assembly GCA_016169945.1). Lineage (NCBI taxonomy): Eukaryota > Metazoa > Cnidaria > Anthozoa > Malacalcyonacea > Clavulariidae > Trachythela > Trachythela sp. YZ-2020. The sequence continues at coordinate 2,154,181 of JADLSH010000114.1, forward strand.
ATATAGCATTGGTGTGATATAAATCATTGTTGTTGATGTTTTCTATAAGAGAAATATCTTGCACAAAATAATAGGCCTAAATAATTTACTGAACAATTTTTACGTTGCTAAAGTATAAAAGTAGCGATCTAAATCACAAACAAGCGAGATAATTACCTTAGTGTTGCACAATGGCGATGGGAATTATTGTTTATAAATAAGTGAAGCTAACCTGACTTCTAGCTAGGGACGGGTGCAAAATTATTTTGCGATCCAGCTGGATACCACATATACATATGCCGGATAATATAAGGTTCAGGCCTTACAGGTTAAGTACAGTAATAACTCTGAATTTATAACAAATTAGGGGTGTTCATCATTGATGCATACATGGTTGCAAAAGCCTTGTTAGCAAATCACTTTTCTAATTTGGCATACAAGTATATATACCCTGGTTCTGCTTTTGAAAAACTCTCAGCTTCTCTATGGTCATTTCAAGTGAAAATATGATGAACACCCTTACTTTCTATTCATGTCAAATAATGTTTTAAAAAAGAACCATGAAACTTATATATACAATATACGATCTATAATGTTGAATAAATATACTCTCCAGTCAGATATCGAGCAATGAGACTATCTCCCTATCTGGTCAAGGTATGTGACCGGAACGATATCCTGTGAACCCGTATAACTAAATGAGCTAAGCTCTGAAAGAAGCGTGTGGTTTTATTGCTATTGTTTCCATTTACTTCTAAGAGAGGATGAGTAAGTTACAAAAGATAAATACCAACAAACTATTTAAAAAGGTATTATACAAGATTAGTAAAATTACATAGGTGATTATTGAAAATTCTCAACGCTGATTGGTTGCGCTACTTCGGATTAATACGCGATAATCACCTAAAGCGTTTTTAAGCCGCTCTTATGGTAAATATTCAATTAAAATATTTTTGAAATGTGCATTTTTTATTTTTTTCCAAATAATCACCTATGTAATTTACTAAAACAATTATTCGCCTCAGGCTCGGTGAATATCGGTGAATAAAAACCTTGACTTCGTCTCGGTTTCTATTCACCGATATTCATCTCGCCTTCGGCAAATAATTGTTAAATATTACAAACATAAGACAGTCAAGACACAAGGCATCCTATCTTTTGATATGCAGTAATCTGCAAACATGAAAACATTCACAAGCTGTACAGATCAAAGCACAATATAGTTGTAGGTCGTATTCAGGATTAATCCCTACACAATATGGTGTAAAGTTCTTGAAACACTACAGTACTTGCAAATCCCTACTTCCTTCTAATTGAATCACCAATTGTATTACATTTGTCATCAATTAGTAAAGTCATATCCATATTTTAAATGTAATAATCCCTTGGACTAAACTATTATCAAGATCGAGTAGTATAAACATACAAGGATAAAATTGAAAGGGATATCAAGGCAATTGTCTTTCGATCGAAAAAGTTCGAATATCAAAGGATATAAAAAAATATTAATGGCTGACACAACAACTTAATTTTAACACCATAGTGTTGTTGATAACAAGATGGCAAATGGCGAACAATAATATGGTGCTAAAATTTACAAGTAGTCCGTATTCCCTGGTTATCGAATTCGCCTAAGTAAATTAAAATCTTAAAATAATATAGATTTGTACTCACTGGAAACATATTTGCTTGTTGGCACTACCAAAAACGATCAGTTATTTAGTAATTTGCGTTTGAATTTCGAACATTTTCACCCTTCGAAATTTTGAAATCCACCATTTTCCATGAATTTTCCTAGGAAACTTCATGTAGCATACGATATACGAACCAGTTTCAGTCCCTTTACAGGGGGTTGAATTGTGCGGCGTGACAAGTAAAACAGAGATTTTCGCATTGAAAAACAAAGTTATTTTATTTTTGTTATTAAAAATTACTGTTTTTTCATAATGCACATATCGAAAATGTAAAAAAACAATCATGATTTATAATAATATATAGTATAAATTATATAACCCAGTATAAAAGTCTGTTTTCCACTACTCAATATGCAAACTTGTTCCCGCGAAGGGGATTTTTCGTTTTGCCGGCATTACAATTTTATACCGTATTACCACTCCTTTTCTTTTGAGATAAATATGACATAACTGCGACAGTTATGCATGGTCAATCTGAAACGAGAAAACGTACACATTCTCCTGGAAGAATCCAGGAATGTAATGGTGTTCTATCTATAGATTTGCAATGCATTTTGATTTTTGAAAACTTTTAAAAACGTCGCAATGTGTATGGTTATTTGGTTACTATGGTATTAATGTATACCAATGAACCCATTTTTTAATTTCAATTCAGGTGTACTAGTGTATTGTTTCATGTGATGCCGGCATTTATACTCTCGTCCATTGTGTTGTCATGATTTGCATGAATACGCTACGTTTACATCCGAAGGTAACTGCAAATATTCTGCTGACTGGCTATCAGTTTGTATCTGTACTGATCTCATTGTCAGTTTTTTAAATATAAAACCTTGAGAGATTTCTTTCTGCTGTATATGTAGCTCCTAAAGATTGACTATCGATTGGTCATCGATTGGCCAATACCTGCAATCGATATCAATTGATTAATTGACATCGATTGATATCGAGTTTATATTTATGGGTTCAGTTCAGTCTGATTTTAATACATAAATGAAAACATGAAACAATTGTCAAATGCATTTGAACTTACACTTTCGATGTAATATTTGTTTTCCTTCTTGCAAATTATGCACACAGGAGGCAATACATGCTCGTTGTTTGACACAGCAATTGTAGAAGTCGAAGTCTGAAAAGTTGATCGCAAAACCTTTCTTGGAATAGGCTCATTCTCGGGCTCGTCGTTATCGCCTTGCTCCACGAATGTCCGCGCATGTTTCAACTGTTTTTCAGCCCTCTCACATCTTACCTCAGCGCGTTTTAATAATGTTTTATTGGCAAATGTTAAGTAGCACTTGCGATGATAGGCAGACCGCTCGAAACCTTCAAAGCAATCATCTTCTTCGATGCCAATAAGTACTTCAGTTTTTCGAACAGCTACCTCTTTCTGCTGACCATCATGCAAGTCCCAACCATTGCCTTCGACACTCTAAAAATCTTTTAAAGGATATCTCGGTGAAGTTTCTCGTCACTATTTTCACAATGAATTAAGCATGATAATTCTTTGTTCTCCATGTTGAGTCGGCCATGACGATTTGACGATTAGCACAATAATGCCGTTTGGTGTATCTTACATTAAGTTGCCCAGGGAACAATGGCGGATTTCAAAATTTCGGTGAAAATATTCGAAATTCAAACACAAAATACTAAGAAAACTGATCGTTTTTGGAAGTGCCAACAAGCAGATATGTTTTCAGTGAGTACAAATCTATATTACTTTGAGATTTTAATTTACTTAGGGGAAGACGATAGGTAAAATCGTATTGTAAGCACCTTTTTGTGCTTGGGAATAAGGACCAAAGGGTGATTCTGTTGAAAGTATTTTCCAATTTGATTTCTCAACATAACTAAATTATTGTCTTACATTCTGTTCAGTCACCGCCACCGATCAGTCGAGGACATATCTCATACTATTTCAAATAGAGGTGGTTAGGTGATTTCGGACTGTTGGAAGCTTGTCATCAGCGCATTACATTTGCTCTGCTCGCGCATGCATCATAAAGGAGACAAATTTCCAGAGTATTTCATATTTGTGCCTGCAGATTCTTTTCGTCACCCAGCCTGATTCGTCTTATCGAAGCAAGCTATCTTGGGTACCTGGCATCACACAGCTAATTGACACATTTTCTAACTCACGTTTTGTCAATATATAATTAAGACACATATGAAGTATAACATCAAACCCACTCCAGTTGTGGGCTGGAAATATATTGCATATTTATTCTTAGAAACCAAAAATGTTACTCACTTTAGTATCAATAAAAATGTTACCAAGGCAAATCTCAATTTCGCTATATACCGCTGGTACACTACCTCAAGCAGCATTATTTGTCACAATATAAGATTAAACTAATGTTATCATGTCGTATGAACAATTTACAATATATCTCATCTGGTTTAGTCTTTTATCTCGAACATGTCGATGACAAAGTTGTTTGGCAGTTATATAAATACGATCACAAAATAGCCAAATTTTATCCCCATTTGTCATTTATACGATACTGATTTAGGGCGGCGTTATAAATGTATTAAACCAACCTCTCATGCAGGCACTGTCCCAGATATACAAACGTTCACATGAAAAGGCAAAACAGAATAAGAACTCATTCCTTGAATTACTATAAACCTTTCCACTCTTAATACATTAAAGCGTCTATATTACAACCAAAGGAAAGTGATCAGTCTAGCGCAATTGCCAGCTTAATTGTTTTGCGCACTGCATTGTGGTCAATGTCCAATTGTAAGGTTTTTGTTATGTCTCTGAGTTAATATTTTTAAAGCCGTGTACATTCATTTGACACCGCAACCCAATGACAATGTGTTAACGCTACTCCTCAGAAACACTTATTTCTTTGCTAATACTTAGCTTTGCAGTTATTTTATAAAGTAGCACCTTTCTTATCTAAGAAATAATTGTTACAGTAAACAATTAGAGCGGATTGTGCTGTTCTAGCTATTTCGTGATGTGTGTTTAACGGCTCAGGGAGGTCTGCCAAACCTCACAAAATGTGTCACTTAGGCGGTGTATGCATGTACAAGGCTGCCTATTTACCCTAAGCTTCAGAATTATATGGATATTGCTATACCAATTGTACTACCTATGGGTAAACTAGTAATATATTATACGTGAAGCCGCAAAATCGGGTTCGGCTTACATTGCCTTTGAACTTGCTTAATTACTAGCTTGTACGATCATACAAGAGTACAAAAACACTCAACATGCAATGAATCAAAACAGGTTTGCCTGATGTTGGTGATAATTTTACATTAATTTTCAAGAAAATGTTGACAATCAATTTAAGAGGGGACTAAGAGACTAAATTATTTTAGGTACATGGAAAAGTTACACGTGATTTAAAACATAATTGAAAAGTTCTATATAATCACCCTACTTTCGAGTCTGTATACTATATTACCATGCATATTTTATTTTATTTGATATTTCTAGATTATTTAAAACAAGAACTAATTAGAGCAAGAAAATTTATGAAAAATTTATTGACAATTATGTGACACGTACTAGAAACTTGTTGAAATCTCTAGTAGCTGGTTAAAGATAACCAATATCTGAATTTGGTCATTTATATTATCCTGCATATTACCGCAAAAGGAAACCATGCATGCATTACTCACCAGAAGTATATTTAGATATGAATGACACTGTCACAGCTCGTTTCCGTCTTCTTTGACACTGCCTTGCGACGCTGCTTACAGCAACACAAATTTCTTTATAATGATTACAACTGCACACTGACGCTGTATTTATATCCTTTCTTCCAAGACAATACCGCCTCATTCGTCAGCACAAAACATGATATTCGGCACGGACTCAAGCAAAGAAATAGAAGTAATTCAAGCAGCAAGAACGTAAGCAATGTTTTAATAACATGCAATTATAGGTATCTTTGCAGATAAAGCTCTTGAAACATTTCCGATGACGTCAATACTTAGGTAAGAAGTTGCTAGTTTCTCTCTAATTTTCAATAATTACATTATTTGGCTTTGTTATTATTTTTAAGCTATTTTTAACACAATATATAAAAGCTCCGCCCCATTACTAATACACCAAAACTTCCTAAGAAAGTCATCCTTTGCTCTTTAACGTTCCAGCATAAATTCCTAAAATTACTTCTGTGTTCCATTGATTAAGTATATTCTCATATATCTTCTCCAAAATAGAAACATTCTACCAACATAGTTCATACCTGCGGATTACGTTCATTCTGGGATTATCTTTCCTATTTTTACTATAATTTATATTCTTGCCGAACTATTTATGAAATGTGGGTTAACTACAAATAATGCAATTCTCTATTGACTACAGCAACTGTTTAAAAAATAGGTACATAAAGCGTACATGTATCTGCTTATGCGTTTTGCATAATTGTATAATTTAATAGCGTAATTGAATGATGTCAATGCATGAGGTCAATGTCACTCAAATGAGTATTCACGGATGTTTATATTGCTTTTAAAAAACTGTGCATAAAGAGATGAGGGCCTATAGCCCATGGGAGCAATTTTTAAACAATTGTGAAACCTTCAGATTTCAGTCTTTTATACTTGAGAATAAAGGTTGTGTATAGCAGCACTATTTACACACCACATATAAATATTACATACCATCAACTCATTTAGTCCCCCTATAGTCACAACAGTTTGCGAAAGAAATGCCAAACTGTGCTTAGGGACTGGACATAAAGCACTATACAACCCAGGGGCGGAGGGTATTTTGATGGGTATGAAAATGTTACCCACTCATTTGATAGGGCATGAAATATTTTAACAACAGATTGAGGGGGTATGAAATATTTACTAAAAACAAAAAACTACCTCTATTGTGTAGAATTCTAAATTTATTCACAGTCTGAAATGTTATTATTTATCGCGTTATGCTTCTGCAGACACTAGCTACTGTTAATAGTACTATTGGGGCATCTTGAGCACGTAGAAGCCCAAACATTTAGAGAAACTTAATAATAGTATACTATGATTTAAACATTTTCAGAAACCTAAATAATTGTTAGGGTCTGAGTGTCATTCATATTCACCATATTCAGCCACTGAAACGTAATTTTTCATGCTCTTGTCTGGTGGGGTAGGAAATATTTTAGAAATTGTAGGTTTGTGTGGGGTGTCAAATATGTTTAAAAAAATAAGGTTTACCTTCTGCCCCGGGTTGTAGATACTTTATGACCAGTCCCTTATATCTTTATACCAATAAAATATCAAAAGTACACTTAGTATAAGGTGATGTTGACTATCGAAATGACAATTCGATTTGACGATTTTATTTAAATAGTGTTGAGAATAAATATTGCATTATTTTAACACTTTTATGAGTGAAATAGAAGCTCGAATAATGCAGGATATTCGCACAATATTTAAAAAGACTTACCTTGTTGCCTGATTCAAGTGAAATTGATATATAGCAGGTCAAGTAAAGTCAATATTTTGTGTAAATTGACGAATCATTTTCACAGCGTAAAATGTTATCAAACCACTTCCAATACTTACTAAAAATACTCCCTCGACTCTTGCCATATTCAAAATAGTACAGAAAGTTAAAAATATCTTTGGTTTGATGCATAATTTTCACCGTAAAATTTAACATTTTACTCATGTTTACAATTCTCGCCCTTCTCCAGTTGTACATAGAGCAAAGAATAACATTACAATTACGTCATTTTGATCTAGGCTGTCGCTGATTGGCTACAAGCACGGTTAACAAGGCAATAGCAATATATCTGCATTCGCAGATACAAAAATCTAGACAACTATTCCCTACGGCAAAGTATCGTGCTATCCACGAACACATACACTGTTAATTTCAGAGTGTCAGAATAGCACCTAGATAGGTGTTAATTCGACACCTCGTGGTAGTGCTAAATGACAAGTGTTATTCTAGCACCGATTTGGGTGCCAATTTAACACCATAAAATCGTGTTATAATCGTTTTATAGTCTAATTTGTAACAAGTGGCAGTGCTTGTTACAAATAGCAAGGCAGTTGATATATACCGTGGCGAATAGCAAGGCAGTTTATATTTAAGGATTAAAGCGCTCTGTGAGTGCATTATCGGGATTTACAAACACGAGTTCACGAACAAGGAACGAGTTTCATACTGCACAAGACGCAGTCGAGTGCAGTATTAAACTTCGAGTCCCTTGTTCGTGAACGAGTGCTTGTAAATCACGATAATGCACGAACAAAGAGTGCTTTAAACGTTTTAATATTCAATTTGAGTAAACGCTTTGGCGGTATTTTTTATTTATGAATTATGAGCAAAACATTCTATCAACTTTGTTGAACTAACTGTTTACTATAGTTCCTTGTTTAGTTTTGATAATATTCAAAAGTGTTTTTAGAATATTTTAAAACGACAAATAGCTTTTAGGGATGGACCATTAGAAAAGTGATGGGGGTGGGGAAAAACAGAAAAAACCATACAAACAAAAAAGGTTTAAAAATAAAACATGCAACAGAATCGTTTCAAAAAAATTGCAAACAGAACAACAATAAAACTTTAATTTTAAATTTACATGTTCATAAACTAGCTTGCACAAAACTAGAAAATCTGATGTGCTGCAAAACATGAACTTTATAATAAGCCTGGTTTCTATTTGGTCATGACAGTTTCAAGAATGTCAAGGTAGCAGATGTAATACTGTGGATACATCTATTCAGTTATTACCATGGCATATAGCACAAAAAAAAATAGATTTGATAGGCTATTTGGCAATTGGCAAATAGTGAGCATAAATTTGCCATGGCAGCTGTGACCAGATGGAAATGAGGCTCTAATAGTAAAATCAACTTGTTATAACATTTTTGTAAACAACAAAATATTAGTTGGTCACTGTGAAACAAGCAACATACTGATATATTAACTCTTAAAATATATTATATTATATTGATATTATGTCCAACTCAATATATATATAGTTTATGTACTATTAAATATCTTCTGTTGTCTTTATAATACATTATTCTATATTCACAATGCCACTTTCTCTTCTGCATTCATTCACACTACCACTATCCTCTTCTACACTCACAATTGTGGACCGCCAGATTTAGTCTTGACTGACGATGATGATGATGATTTAGTGCATGCAGTTGTTGACAACATCTTGTTGGTTTATAGCAATTTATATTGCCAGAACATCTTATCTTGCAGTGTGTAAGAAACATTTTTTCAAAAAAATATTTTAATACTTGCATAGTTAATATTGGCTAAAAAACATTTGCATACAAGGTAACATATCCTTAAAAAAATTGCATACACAGCTGACAACCTGAAAAAAACCTGCAAACATGAACAAAATACCCCTAATGGTCCATCCCTTATATAAGAAACAACCTTGTTGTTGTTTTGAATCTGTCTGCCGAATTACGAATATATTTAAACGGCTTCGCCACTCATTCACAACTTATATTCCGTAAATTCGTAAAATAAACTAAATAAACATTAGAAATTTCGCCACTTCGTGGTTTTGGGATTGTCTTCGGTTTAAAATAAACGAAATCTTATAAAGTTTTCCATTCGTGAATTCGGGCGCCATCTTGCCGTGCTGATATAAACTATAACGGCACGCGGACGTGCGTTCACTGCGTTGTTGCTATATAAAATGGTACACACACGTGGTACAAATTGACCAATAAGAACGCGAGTTTACGAAAATTGAATATTAAATACCCTTAAAGCGAACAAATTCTGCACTTTTATGATATTCGCGATATTTTGTTTTCAGCTAAAACGTTCGCCTTGACTTGGGACGCACTTTCAAATTTTCCCAATCATAGATAATTATTGCAGTTTGACTGTTATTTTCAGTCAATGATGAAGTAATATATATTTTAATTGTAGCAATAAATGAAACTATCCACTTTTAAAGTGATCTATCCTAACTATATTTGACAAAGAACTAAAGGCTGTCACGATCGAACACAGCCCGAAAAGCTATAGAATCTCTATCGGTTTTGAATCGGTATCGGTCATGACCTGCCCTTGTGAGTTTTAATATCCTGATATATTGTTTCATAGCATACATAATATATATTCATAAATAGAATGGGTTTAAGGGCGAATAATTCTTAGTACAATTTGAAGTTAACTTTATCGGTGCCAAATTGATCAATGAATGTCTTTTGCTCATCACAATTATGCAATGTTGAAAAATGATATTAACCAATGTTTTTTGCCAGCTAACCGCATTCATCTCTCAATATTTGCGTGCAAGAATGCAATAATATTTCAAGTACTTCTAGGTGAATTACAGATAATTGCAGTCATTTTCCAGACGATGGCTCCTCTAAATAATCCAATTTCTATTAAAACAACTCTATTTAAATTAAGAAATATAACACACGAATTTAAAGTTACATATAAAATTTATAAAGACACATCAAAATGATGTTTTTGAACAATCCAATAGCCAAAATCCTTGAATCCGAGAATTTCGACATAATATATGCATATCATAGAGATGTTTCGTCAAATTTTATTCTAGGATGAAATAATGTATACCGACCAACAATATGTTACGCCCTAGATTGTCATAAAGTATAAGCTGATTGAACGCCTTCGATGTTTCTTTTTCAAATTTCTATATAACCGTTTGATATATTGCTACAAAATCTACTTAAACCAATTTGCGAGCATTTCTAATATTTGCATGTGAGAACACATGTCAATTTCTGAAATGTTTTCTAATTAAGATGAATTGCAGTAATTTGGCACTCTATATAATCCCTTTCTATATGTTTAGATCAGTAATAGCATGCAAAAAAGTTCCCGAACTGAATTGCTCTAAGGTATAACTTAACAAAAAGTATGACCTCTATGCATGTGTACGCTAACTGCCCTGCAAAAATGCTGTAATTCTGCGACATTTTATGTGTCCTTTCAACTACAAATGATTATTGCGAAGTTGGAATTTGCAAGGGGGCGTCTTTTATAAATAGTCAATAGAATTCCTATGAATGAATTTCACGATCATGCGCACCAATGGTGCAGTAATGACGCACTTTCAAATTATCTCAGTTATATATATATGCCCATAAATGCATGGTTCGATCATTAATTTTGACAATACGAGGCGTGCGTCGGAGATATCCTAACAACGTTTGTTTACGCTTTTGTTTTGAATTTTAAATTGCACACATTCTTGAAGTAAACTGAACTTGCTTTCAATTTATGTTATGTTACTTTATTATTTATGTATGTTGCAGACATATTTGTATAGCGTGCATGCATGCATATAATTGTCGTGTACAATCCTAGCGGTAAGTGGGTGGCTTATTTTGTATATATACTCTGTCTCTGAAACTGTGGAGTTCGTCAATGAATATAAGAATACAGGGTGTCTCAAAAAAACCGCTACCCTTAGAAATTAGAGGCTTTAGAAAAAGCCTCGATTTTGTACACTTGGGAATTTAAAATTGCTTACTTGCTTCTAATTGCATGCAAATATGCCACACAAAGCGAAATTTCTAAAGCCTCTAATTTCTAAAGGTAGCGATTTTTTGAGACACCCTGTATATAGATATACTAGAAGGGACTCAGACTTGTATAAACGTATAATGCCAAGCGTGTAAATAGTATGTGCATCAGACTGCCCAAACCGGCAAAGATAAAGACATTTTAATTTTAATTTAGTTGTGGAATATTAGCATAGTTACTTATATTTAAAAGCTGCTGCACATTGATTGTTTTCGTCGCCGATATAAAATAAATGTATACAAGCCCTTGTAAATATTATACTAAATGGAGCAAGTCCTTGTGTTTCAATTAAACTTGAATAAGGCTACATTTTCACTTGGGTTCTCAAAGTTTGGAAATATAGCGACGAGTGCCGTTGTGCCTTCAGCGTAGCTGTTTACCCGGCTGTTTAACGTCTTAGCCTATGGAATGAATATAACTGAAACCAGTGCTCAACGAGAGTGTATTATATTTATCATGTCAAACAAGTTCAAATATTTTTAAGTGCACGATAACTCAGTTGATACCTGCGTCAGACCGGTACAAAATTACATCTTTACTTTGTAAAAATTGAAGGAAAATACTAGGAATCCGTAGCGACACAGCAAAACATGATATTAGTGAACATGATAGACAATATTAAAATAATAGTCACAAGGGACCCAGCTACGGTTTATGTCTGTAAACAAGTGTGAAATAATCAAAATAATAAACTTACTTGGAAGGATTTCCACAAACATATAATGCGGGCGCATATGGAATTAATAATATAAATAAAATTAAAATAATATATATTGACCATTTTTTCAAAATTGGTTCATGATATATGGGCTCTGATCTAACGTATATTTTCTCACTCAACATTATAAACGCGTATATATGCGTTTTTGGACGCGTATATAACATTTTAAACGCGTATATATGCGTTTTTGGACGCGTATATATACGCGTTTTTCTGACACGCGTATGTACGCGTACGAAACACGCATGTATATGTGGGTATCAAACACACGTGTATATGCAGGGTATTAAACACGCATATATATGCGTACTATAGACGCGTATATACGTGCTCCAATATTGCTGTATCAGGGGCGGATCCAGAAATTTTCGCACGTTAGTCAAAATTTTAGTTTTCATTATGAGAGGCGGATCTAATATTGTTTCCGTGGGGGGACATAGGGGGAAATAAAAGTTATTTTTAATACTCCCAGGCGATATTTCACAGTACTTTAAATTCCTGACTCTTTGAGAATAACATTACGAAGCACAAATATGGTTTCTTCTCGTATCAAGGTTGATTGCCAAGCCTAGGAAACACATGTATAGATTTGTGATTCCGACATGGATAGTAATGAAAGCCACAAGCTCTTCACAAGCTCGAGAATGCAACCAAATTAACCATGATATATAATAATTACTATTGTATGTGCCAGGCACAACGTTAATGCATATGCCCAAAAATAGAACATTACATTTAAGCCGTGGATGTCAAATGTGCAAAGCCATGAATATTTGAAAATTTGAAATTTGAGATGCACTACAAAAGTTCATATTTCATCATTAAAGCTAAACAATACAAGTCAATAAGTCATACAACTGGCTTAATATTTATACTATCGCCTAATAGTCAATTTGATTCAGGCTATATATATTGTTGAGTTCATTGTTGTCATTTCATTTATATTATCTATTCACACACAAGATACACACTCTGTGGAAGCATACAAGAACCGATCTTTATTTTACATTAAGTGCGTTTATGTTACAAAAGTGTTAAATTACAATTGGTCTGAATAATCATTAATAATGCTATATATGGTATTACAGGAAATTTATCTTATATACAATTACATCCTCTTTCTACCGTTCCATTCTGGTGTGGGAATATGGTGCACTAGTCTCATGCCCTCGGAGAATAGATTTGAATTTCTGACTAGTGAACTCTTAGCCATTGTCACTCCTGACACGCTTAACCCCTCCAAAAGGAGCAGCATCAGCCAAGAATTGCTTTAATGCTTCTAGTGCATCACTCTTACATTTAAGAAAATACACCATAATAATCCCTGATAAGTCATCAACAAATGACAAAGCATACTTAAAGCCATCTTTTCCTACAGGATCAATAGGACCAGCCAAGTCACAATGCACAAAATCTAAGGGGGCAGTTGCTTTTTCATCGGGTGACCTATTTCTAAATTGGCACATCTTACCCTAAGTGCAAACTTTGCACTCTACTTCATCGTAGTTGGAAATATTCATACCCTCTACAACATTTTCCAACTTCTGAACATCACCATAATTACAGTGACCAAGGATTTTATGCCATTCATGCAGAGAATATGCATTATTCTTAGAGGATGAAATACTATTTAAATAATATAACCTACCTTTTTGTTCCAATTCAAACGTTGTGCCATCAGGGCATTTGAGCTATTTCACCTGCCTATTCAAACTAATACTGGCCCCCCTTTCTATGGCAGCATGCACTGAAAAATATTTTGCCCATAGGACGGAACATACAATGCGCTATTTAACATTACTTCACGTGCATTACCATTGACGTCACAAAGTTTAACTTTGGCATTTCCTTTACCTAATACTACGTTGGCTTTACTGCCATCAGCGAGTTCTGTGACATGCGTACTAGGATTAAATTCCTTATCAAAGTCCACAAATTTTGATCTGTCATTTAAAACGTGACTTGTGGCTCCAGTATCTACTAATAAACTAGAATTATTCATATTACTTATTGGTTTATTATTTGCGTCCTTGGATATAAAGGTATGTTCATTTTCCTCACTTGGCGTTGTCTTCTCAGCTGCTGTCTTCGCCGCATCTTTCTTCTTTCGGCAATTCTTTGTCTCGTGGGCTTTACTCTTACAGTTGTTACACCATTTCTCCGATGTCTTCAACCAACACTCCGCCGGCGCTTTTGTGTCCCCTTTTTCCGCATTTAAAACAGTTTCCATCGAACTTTTGCTTCGTCATCATGATATTCTCCCCCGCGTTGGTAGCCTTCTCACCATGTGTCTTTGCGCTTTCCTCGTGGCTTCGCAAGGCGCTCTTGAATTCGGCGAAGGTCATTTGTTTTTCTTTGCACAACTACCGTGGCAAACGTGCTGTATTCGCTCGGTAGGCCTTTTAAAACCATCGCGATTAACAATGCGTCGCTGATAACTTCCTCGGCACCTCGTAACGCTGTTGCGGATGACTCAGCTAGTATAACATAATCGACTATTGTCTGATTCTCTCGTTTCTTTAGCGATGTCAGTTCAGTATAAAGCGCAATTATACGTGGCTTTCCCTTTCCTTGGTAGTGCTGTCTGAGAACTTCTAGCGCTTTCCTACCGTCGTCCCTTGCGTCTCGTATCACTAGCGATAAACTTCTATCGTCCAAACATTGCACGAGTTCGGCAAAGGCATCTGCTTGCTTCGAAGCGTCTGGTGGGTCTTTCTCGCTTGCGTCTCGCACGAACACCTTATACAGCTTTTGTAGCCGCATATAGCCCAGGAACTTCACCTCCCACAATTCATACTTGCTTTCGTTACCGTCGAATAGCAAGCCTCTCCTGGGCCCATAACCTGTTGAGTTCGTTGTAGTCGTCATTATTATATATTTATCAATATATACTACAAAAGATACACACTCTGTGGAAGCATACAAGAACTGATCTTTATTTTACATTAAGTGCGTTTATGTTACAAAAGTGTTAAATTACAATTGGTCTGAATAATCATTAATAATGCTATATATGGTATTACAGGAAATTTATCTTATATACAATTACATCCTATTATAGGCTAAATCAACTTAACAAATCACAACTAATTATATAATAGAATACGAAGAATCATGAGCACAACTTAACAACCACTTTACTTTAAGTGGCAATATTGTTTATGACCTCAGTGATCATTTACCAAATTTCCTGATTATTACAAAAAAATTTGTTAACCAAAATAATATCATCATTTTCAATAGAGATTTTTCTCATTTTGATGGGTAAGCCTTGAATGCAGAGGTTCAATCTGTCGACTGGGAAGGAATGTTGAGTAGTTATTCTGATCCTAATCAAATGTTTGATTCTTTTTAATAAGCTAAACTTTCAGAAATAATTGATGTGCATATTCCTATTAAGAAACGATCTAACCGAGAATTGAAAATAAAATATAAGCCTTGGATAACTCGTGCAATTATGGTCTCTATTTAGGAAAAGAATAAAATCCATAAGAATTACCTGAAAACAAAGTCGGCTTATTATCATGCTAAATTTAAGTTCTACAGCAATAAAATAAATCAGTAAATAAAACTCAGCGAAGGATAACACTATAATGAATAGGTATAAAGAATATGGAAAGGTATAAGACGACTTATTATTCTTAAACCGCAAACTTCATCTAGACCAACTAAACTAATTGTGAGTAATTCTGAAGTACTAGATCATTCTAAGTCTATTGCAAATGCCTTTAATAATTATTTTGCTAATATTGACAATAATCTAACAGGTAATATTCCCAAGGTGAACAAACATCCATCTGATTATTTAACTTCACCTTTATTAAATAGTTTCTATTTTTTTCCTACTACAGAAATTGAAGGAGAAATATCCAGACTAAATATTAAGAAGTCAACTGACCTTTTAGTATACCAACGATTGCTTTAAAATCCCTTAAGAGTGTTCTATCAAAGCCATTGAAACTATCGTTAATTGCACATTTACAACTGGTATTGTTCCAAACAGTCTTAAGATAGCAAATATAGTCCCGGTATTTAAGAAAGGTTTGCAAACCAGTTTAACTAATTACCGCCCTATATCCCTTCTTTTAATTTTTAATAAATTATTGGAAACAATAATGCATAAAAGGGATTAGCTTTCACAGAAAAATATATTTCTAGACTTTAGTAAAGCTTTTGATACTGTTAATCATGAAATCCTTATTCAAAAATTAGAATATTATGGAATTCGAGGAATAGTAAAGGATTGGTTTACCTCCTATTTTAGCAACAGATATTAATTTGTTTCCTTGGGAGATGATAAATCTGAGCTACAACCTTTGGTTGTGGTGTTGCACAAGAATCAGTACTTGCATGGTACATTATTAATTGCTCCTATTGTATATTAACGATCTTAAATGTTGTTCTGAACGGTTGGATTTTTATTTAATTGCTGATGATGCTAATTTATTTTAAGGCATAAAAGTCTGACAGCTCTTGAAACTACTTTAAATAATGAGTTAGTTAATGTGCAAAACTAGTTGTGCTCAAACAAGCTCTTACTAAATATTGAAAAATCAAGTTTGTTGTTTTTCACTCTTCACAACGAAAATTGCCAGCTAACTTTGAAATATCATTTTTAACCAGAAACTAAGGGTCGAGTACTTCATTAAATACTTGGAATCTTGATAGATTCCAATTTACCTTGGAGAAATCTAGTAAATGATATTGCTAAAAAAATTAAGATATATATTGGTATACTTTCTAAAGCTTGATATTACTTAGGTTTGCATATTTTAGTCAAATTATACTATGCCCTGATTTATCCGTTCCTGATTTATGGAATAATTTCATGGGGTAACACATACCCTACTACTCTTCAGAATTTGTTTATTCTTCAAAAGAAAGCCATACCAATAAATAACTTTTTCAAATTTTGATGAATATTTTATCCACTTATTAAGCAATTGAATATTGTCAACGTGCCTGATTTAGTTACTTTTCATAATGTAGTGCTTCTGTATAAGTTTCACAACAAAATTACCTTCTGTTTTTGATACATTTTTCAAGCATGTGAACAAAACACATAGTTATAACACTCGGTTTTCTTCAAAAATATCTTACTCCTTACCAAAAGTAGGAACAAACTATGGAATTTTCAATATTAGGTTTCAAGGCCCAAATTTGGAAATAACACTGCCTCCCAAGTGTCGACGATTCAAAAAATCTCAGAATAGGTTTTCAACTATTTATTCACCAAACATAAAATATAAAGTCTCTCGCTTGTCTCACGTCGCTCGCTTCCCTTACTTAAAATGTGCCCTTTTTTAGGCTAAACTCATTACAATAACAAGACCATATATATATGATCGCATGAAGCACTGTTCGAATAATTGCCATAAATGAACTTCTCAACAAGCAATCAAAATGCACAATAATCAAATAGTTAATAGTGAACGGTAACACAGTAACCGGTGACAAAATATATCAAGTCTGCTTTCATCTTTAGATGCAGGTCAACTATTCTCAATACTCGTAATTATATGCGAAAGTGATTTAGGGATAAATAACACCTAATAAGGAGTTCTGAATAAAAGATAAGTATGCGGATGGAGAACCACATGTATAAGAGGGCGATTCAGCTCGGTTTTAGCTCAGTATCTTCAAGTCAGCAACGAAGTGAGCGTATTTATAGCGAGACGATTTTTTGGTGGCACAAGCAAGGCACGAATTTTCCATAGCAGAGGCTGTTGAAGGCGACGTGCAGTTTCTTCAGGAACAGAATGACCAGGTTTAAGTGCCTCAAGGCCCAGAAGCAGAGCCGCGGCAAGAGCCTCAGGCGGCAGCCGCCGCACCCCCGAATATGGCCGGCAATCCGAATGCAGAGTTGGCGGTATAATATATATATACATATTTTGTGTGTGCATTGTGTACTCGTTTACAGATAATTTGACGTTTTGCTTGTTTTTTTTTACTTTTTAGGCTATAGTTAAACGTATATTGTTCGCATTGCGAAATAGTGTGGTCGTTCTTTTTGAATAGTGTGTGGGTGCAGTGTTCGCTAAAGCGTGTTACTCACTGTTTTAGAGTTTTTCTGAAACGGTTCCTGCGGTTATCGCATGGCTATGAGAGTTTATTTGTGGGGATGAACGATTAAGTTTCCATACTGAAGTTAGCTGGCTATTGCATGTTATTTGCTATTAGCTTGTTCTATAATATCTTGGGTTTATACGTTTGAACTTGCGATGTAGGTTCTGTCTATATTGAGTTTGTTTTAGTATTATTGTATTAATTGCTGGTTTGTTAAAGCGTGTTATCGGTCTTTGTGCTGTTTTTGCGCGTGTTTATGGCTTGAATTTGCATGAACGATGCCTTATTTGTACGCCTATAGTTAAGCTCAAGTTAAAATGTTAGTAAATAATCGTTTTCTTTACGGCTTTACTGCCGCTTTGAGATGCCATTGCATTTTGTTGGACTAGACGTATTGTAGTCGACCTATTTAGGGGTAGGAAAGACTGTCTTGACTGCCATGCGATTGCAAGTATTCTTTTGTGTAGAATCACCTGTGTGCATGGTTACGTTCTGTTAACTGCCGGTTGGACAGTTAAGTTATATGATTTGAAGTCTTCTGTGTGTATAGAACCACCTGTGTGCATGGTTCTGTTAACTGCCAGTAGGACAGTGAAGTTATGTTAATTGAAGTATTTTTCACTTTCAAGCAACGTGTTTCAAGAGGACAACAGATATCCAAGCAAGGATTCTGCTTCAACCTCGACTTCCTCAAATAAACTTAATCAATAGTTGTATGATTGCTGATATATTTTTATCGTTATGTTGTTGTTACTTATATATGCTCTGATTTATATAGACGGCCGGCCAAGTCATCGTATCTTGCAACTTGATGGCAATTTTATGTTAGAAGCTGGCAACAACCATATTCATACTCAGATAGATGTAAGGAACAAGGTTTGAGGTGTTGCCAAGTCGAAATCTTATATTTTGAATGAAAAAATATGATATTTCTAAGCCACCTTCCCGCGAAATCGCGGTAGTTTAACTTCAAACGATTACCGACAATTCTCCTGCTATGAGACAGACTTCTTTGCTCTGATTGGCTAGCGGAATTGTTCCTAAATTGGTCAGCCAATGGGCGAACGTCGAAAATTCCTGACGCTTCCGGTTTTTGCAACATACCAGGTAAACAACATCAAAGTACAAGAAAGAAATATGCTATTTATACGATTTTAATGATATTTAGGTAAGATTTTTCGTGTTAATGCAATCAATATTATCTATACTGATACAGCCCCCGTTTCTCCAACATTTGCTTAATTACTAAGTATCGTGCCAAAATGTTTTGTATTTTGTCCGGTGCTGAATTGTGTCGAGCTAAAATATTTTAAATATTTTATACTGTATCCAATCTTTGTTGAATTTTGTTCAGTCAATGTTTGAAACCATACTCTCACATTGTATATCAGTCTACCAATGGAAGTGTATTTAACGATTTACCTGATTGTCTAACGAACTACAGTAGGACTCGCGTCTGTTTTGATTGTTGTATATTTCATTTGCATATATGTTTGCACTGACCTACTGTATATCAAGGCTAGCCTATATTATTCAATGTCTATCGCTGTAGCCTGTAATTATAAACACAAACGCATTTGACTAAAATGACTTTATTCATTAAGAAACTATTGTATATATATTTTAGTGATAACTGTTAGAAACATATTCGGCTTTTGAATGGAACTAACAATAAAAATGTACTTTGCAATTTGTCAAGTTCTAAATAATGTTCGTGAACAAACTCAAGCATGGAAATTTTTAAAGTTCTGACTTCTAGAATGGCTTACAAGACCTGTTATCATTGGGAATGATATGTTATTTTTAATAAATATCGAACACAGGAATTTGATATCAGTCCGACACAAACAGCTGCAACTTGCTGCTACGCTAAACCAAAGGCTAAAGAATTGAACTGAACAGTGCGGTAAAATCTTGTTGAAATTATAAGAATACTCTCTGATAGTATTCAATAAGTCGAGAAATGAGATAGTATCGATTGAATAAAATAGTCATACTTTTTCCGGTCAGACAGTACAATATTTTGTGCACTATATTATTGTACTGGCTGTATTAAAACTATATTTGACTTCACACGACATAGCCATAGGCAGCGGCGATAATCAAGCAAATGCGGGCAAAGGGTCTAAATCAGTATAACTAAGCAATGAACAATTGGGTATAGATAATATTGATCGCATTACCACGAAAGATTTTGTTAAAAATTGATAGAAGAGATATTGGTCTATAATTAGAGGGTCAGTTTCATCATCCTTTATAAATAGGGATAACTTTTGAATGCTTCAATTTGGCTGGATATTGGCCGCATTCAACCGATTTATTCATTAAATCAGATAAAGGATTAGATAAAATGTGTCGAGCACATTTTAAAATACGAGTTGGGCATGAATATAGGCCATGTGCCTTTTTCATAGGAATTAACATAATTTCTATTTCAATCTCATGCGGCGTGATAGGATTAAATTGGAACGATCCTGGGTTGTTAACTTTTGGCAGATAATATGTGAATGGAATTTGTGAAATTGGCATTTTACTAGCTAAATTGTGACCCACTGATGAAAAATATTTATTGAATATATTTGGAAACTTACTTTCGTCATATATCATTCTATTGCTTGTAGGACATTTTAAAGCCGGGATAGGTCTAATTGACTGTTTCTTCCGGTTGATTAATTCGTTTATACCTTCCCAAGTCTTTTTAGTGTTTGCAAAGTTGTATTCAAAATATCGATGAAAATAGTCTTTTTTACTCTGTCGAGTGAGTGTCAAAATATTGTTTCTATATAATTTATATTTATCTTTATCACCACGGTTAAATAACCTATTCTTAATTTTAATTGATTTCCTGATGCCTTTGGTTATCCATGGTTTTGTTAACTGCTTTGCTTTACTCTTTGAAATTTCCTTAAGAGGAGCGTGCTTTTTGATACTTGTATTTAACTTATTATAAAATCTTGAAAACGACTTGTTTATATCATTTTCGTTCAAATCTACAGCATAATTTAATCCAGAACGAGAAAGATCGTTGATAAAGTTGGTCAGCTCCGAGAACTTTGAGTAGTCTCGAGTTAAGTGTTTGTTAGTAAAATTAGTTTTAAGTTTTGCTATCGAGTGGGTGATATAAAACTGAGAGTAATGATCACTTATGTCCGATACAATATTTCCAGATATAATATTGTTTTCTAATTTGCTTACAAAAATATTATCTATGAGTGTTGCCGAGTCATTATGCACGCGTGTTGGTTTGTCGATAGTAGGCATTAAATTGAAACTTTGCAAAGAAAGAATAAAATTTTGAGCGTGATTACATGTTTCAGAACGAAGAAGATTGATATTAAAATCGCCCATTAGGTAGATGGGTTTACCGGATGCACTAATTTTTTCAATAGTTTCTTCGAAATAGGTTAAAAAACGTTCCGGTGAATTGTGTTGTCTGTAAATAACGCCACATATTATGTTTGCTTTCTTCAGTGATTGAATTTCGATCCAAAGTGCCTGATAAGATTCATTAGAGCTTCTCTCAAGTATTTTATACTTCAAGCTACTATCAATGTACATACCGACTCCTCCAGCAGCTAATGGTGTATGTACAAATTCAAAGTTGTAATTTGGCATTGAAGGATTAAAATCAATAATAGTATCTTGCTTAATTCTAGTTTCTGTAACACCAATTACATCAAAATGATAGGCTAGCTCATTGAGGAGATGTGTTTGTAAATTCTCTAAATTTCTCTTTAAGCTTCTTATGTTATTGTGTAATATGGAAAACGTAGGCCTATTATAGCGGTCATTAGATACCTTAATGGTTTTTTTAAGTTGATTAAAGCTGTGAGGCGAATAATATTTGCATCGCGTTATTTGTGAATAGTAATCAGTATCATTGTTTGATGTTTTCTCATGCATGTTCAAGTTAAAGAGGTTCAAATCATGAATGCTAGTCAGGCAATCAAGGTCTTTTTTTGTCGGTAAGAAAGAATTATTAAAGCTACTGTTTTTAAATAAATTATTAAATTGAGCGGGCCAAAGGTTTGAAAAAGGTAATTCTCTAAGTAGAGCTTTATTAGCTCGGCTTTAACTCGGAAAATGATGAAACAGGCGTCCGCTGACTAACGTTTATCCCATACCTAAATCAACTGAGCTAGAATACGAGTGTTGGGAAATAGAATACTGTTATGGTAATATCTACAAATCTAACTGAATACATTATAGTTACTACAGTATTAAACTTCAATATATATTTCCATTTAGCATCAGGATATTAGTCAAAAATATAAGGTTAATAAAACAGCAGCAGAAGATTATTGGTTCGCCACAAATAAATTGAAAAATCTCAAGCACTTATATTGATTTGTCAGCTAATGAATCAGCAAACATTTATTAAACAAACTATACTGGCACATGGGCTTTGACAATAGGGATGCACCAGATAGTTGAAAGATATCTGACCTGATTATCCGGCCGTATACTGCATATAGTTCATACGACATCTAGTGGCCGAGCCAGCTGTAGCCTGCATAGCAGACCATGTTGGAGCAGAAAGAGGAACGAGGAAGAAGGGTCGCCTGTAATACCCGGCATTCATGTTTACTCTTTCAGCTTCAATGAGGGCTTGCTTTACAGGGTAAGGCAGATGCGAAGATTAAGCCTCACATAAGTTTTCGACATCAATGATTTCACCTCATCGTGAGTGGGAATACACTGAGAAACCTATATTGTAATACGTCCCCAGAGCTAGTAGAAAAAGTAGAAAATGACTCAACAGGTCATATACGCATTGAGAGAGAATTTGAATCTGTGAATCTGCCATTACAGTTCAGAGTTCTGACCACTGATATTCAGAATACACTCGCCAAGAGAAAGGCACAAGTTAAAATTTGTTAAGTTGTTTTCCAGTTTTTGCACGAAAATACTAATTTTTAGTGATATATAACCTATATATAAGACAAAAATTAAATGAAAAACTAACATTGATGAAACTTTAGTCCATATTACTCTTTGTTCTTTTCAAATTCCTCACAGAAAGTCCTGAAAAAACAAAAGTTTGCCGATGTTTTTTGGCGCGAACTTGTTTTTCACTCATCAAATAAGTTGAGATAACTTTGTTATTTATAACAAAATGTTTCGGCCAATTCTCAAATTTACTTATTCTGAAAGATGACTTTCTCTAGTTTCCCAGAGGCATAAAAAAAGCTCGACTTAACAAACAGTACGCTGAAAAATTATATAACTTTCCGATAAAATGATGCAAATTTTTCGTACGGAAAGTCGGATTTTAGTGAATTTCCGCGCAGGGGCCTGGATCATACCTACAAGACGAAGCTTCAAAATTCGAGCCGCAGTTATCGTTCCAGTATATATAGAGTTCACTGGGTTAACCACAGAGGAGGAATGAGGGTCTTCCCGAAATGCAACGCGCCGCAATGCGGCTCATTAGTATTGAAAATATTTATTCTCAACGCAACGTTCGATTAAAAACTGTTGAAATGTATTGCGATTTTTGCTGTGAAGATCTCGTTTTCTCAAAGGTATGTTTTGATAACTTTTTTGTTTAGTAATTTAATAAAAGAATTTTGGAATAATTTTGTATATATATCGCATTTTAGTTATGTTAAATTCCCATTGTATTTATACATGTTTCGGGTCAGTGAACATGAACTTAAAGTGGCATTGAAATATTCATGAGTAAATTATACTTTTTTACGAGGAAACTAAAATAAAATCGTATCAGTGAATTCAGGAATGTTTACTCTTTATAGTGATACTTTAAAACATGAATTTACTCCATAAAACCGAAGAGTTATCGCGGTTTGAAAATGAGCTATTTTTGCTATATTCTATTAACCCTGATGGCGGGAATATACCCGCGTGGAGGTGGTTTTGGCGCGACGAAAACTACTGTATGGATCGCTATTTTCTGTGATAATTTTGAAAATACACATGTGTTGCTACTTATTTTATTTCATTGCTATCTTTATGGTTAGATTTCGTTATATTTGAGTACATTTTATTGTATTTTTTCATTTATAGAGTAAATTTTGCGGTATAATAATGGCAACCAATAATAGCGATGCTGTCATTAGTGAGGAAGAAAATGAAACTGCTAAGCGTGTATATACTATTGGTGATACACCAGAAACCGGCAGATCGAAAAACAAGAAGACTTCAACAACCAGTCGATCTTTGTTTAAGAGTTACACAACATCACCAAAGACAAAGGTATAAATTGTAATTTGTATATTCAACTATATTCAAGTATCATAACAGATCTCTTTGAGCATATAATAATCAAGAAAATTACGTCATATTCTGACGTTTTCTGTCTTGCCAAATACAATTATGCACTGGCCAGTCAATGTAAACTGTAGTGTAGCAGCTCTAATAAGGTTGTTTTCTATTGGTCTCAACACTTATTGGGTAGCGAAGGTACAAAGCGAGAATATTACAGAGCAGAATTATTGTTTCTTTACGTCAGTCAAAAATATTGAATGTTTGGCAGTTCTATGTGAATAAATGTAGCTTTTCAACTTGTTCCAGTCTGCGAGTGCCGCCGAGTACGAGGAACCATTTATAGCCATGTATTGATCTACTAGAAATACACTCATGCAGAATCCCCTCGCCTATTCGAACTCAGGAATTATACTTCCCAAAATTTATTGTAAGTTTGTAACATGAAGTATTCGGTCAATCATTGTAACCATAGCAACATACAATTTTTTTTGCTTTTGGTACAAAATGATAAAAGAGTAATATAAATATTTGTACTTTTAACTATAAAATTATGAATTGCCCCACTATATAAAGTAGATATGTTATTACGTACTCTTTTAGCTTTGGTTGTTGTAAAATTTAACCTTAGACATTTCACAAAAACGTCAAAAAATATTCAGAAACTTCAACTGTTTTTTGACAGTATATTTTTTTAAATTTATCTTTAAAATTAAGTTTTTGACATTACGTTGTTTCTTCAAAATTCAAATTTAAACTTGCTAAAATACCTTTTAGGTTTAATCGATATTTTAATAACCTCACAGAGTGACATACGCTTTTGCAAATCCACAAACTAAAATATGAAAAATAGACACTTACCCGTTTAATAAAACACTTCAAAAGTGTCCTTTTTTCAGCCATTCGACTCCTTCTCGTTTATCTTGTTTTGAAGACTCTTGTTTTTCCAATAGCCCGAGTATTAAAAATCATTTTTGATGAATAACAACGTCTTTATTCGTAAATCTTTTAAAAATGTTATCCGTATGTTTCTCTCGACCTGAATTCGCGCATGCGTATAACGTACAAAACCCTGAACCGTCCATGACATCGCGGCGGACGACTTTGGATTCCACTGTGTTTTCACACTGTACCCAGGTGTAAATATCCGAGCGGAATTAGTACCCTCGCACGGCGCTTCGCGCCGGCTCGGGGATAAAACCTTAAACTATTTGTACTAGTGGATTAGACTGGCTCTTTGGCATATAACTTTGGTTGGTGACTAAGATATTTCACCATGGACTTTATAGTATAGATAGGAATATTTATTAATTATTTCATTACTTTCATTTATAGGTATACCCAGTTTCACCAAGTGACCCAACTCTGATGAACACCATACCACTTTCGAGACAATGCATAGAGTGCTGATTTCAATCAAATCACCACACAAAAACAAAGTTCCCCCTAAACATATCATCAGAAGGTCTAATTAGACGAGTCCCAGATAATCACAACTACTAGACTACTTGCAGTAACCCCTCGCCCCATGCACCCGAACATTGACAGACACTACATTCCAAAACATTACTGTTACTAAGCTTTTTCATCACAAAATCTGCTATGCAAAGGTGGTAGACGAGTCAGATATCTGGGTTCAAAGCAAAATTTTGGCTTGGAAAACTGAATTGGATCTCTGGGCCTCTGGCTTACACCCCTCTTCACGACGCACTCAAAGGCTATCGCCATATGAAATGTTTTACTTGACGTAAACATTATTTCCCTTCATTTTAAATGTGCCATTAAAATTTTGATCATTACTGTAATAGTTTGGAAAAGAAGAGTGGAAGGAAACAATAATATTTTGGGAAATCTATTTTGGGTTCAGAATTTTTGAAAGAATAAAAAATGGAAATTTTGTTTCAAGAAGAGGAAGCACAGTAGCCACGGCAACTCGATTAATAATATAAATTTCTTTTCTGGAGTACAAAACAGTTTACAAAAGCTGCAAAAATAATTAAAGATATTAGTTGTTTTAGCCATAGAAATATGAGATATATGCGGTAGGTATGTTCTTATGCATTCTATAAGCTTCAAATTAATGTTTTAATGGAAACTTCCGTTCACTAAAACGTTTCGAAAAGTTTGTAAAACTAAACTGCCTTTTACTCTATATTTCTTTTCTTTTCTGTACAAACTGTGATAATATTTTTACTTTTAACAATAAAATTACCAATTGCCCAACTATATAAAGTAGGTATGTTATTTTGTTCTTTTTTTGGCTTTGATTTACTGTACAAAACGTTTCGAAATTGTCATAAAACTTCAACTGTTTTTTGAACAGTATTTTTATACTATGAAGTTTTTTAGATAAAATATGTTTTTCTTTTCTATATAACGCATTTGAATTAACACTAAAACAATGTTGTATTGACCACACAGGATGAACTATGCAATTTCAAAACCACAAACTATAGTTGCATGCCAATTGACGGCAAAACTGCAAAAACAAGTATGCAAAATAAACACTTACCCGTTTAATTTAAAACGCTTTAAAACTCGAAAATTCTGTCCTTTCTCGGCTTTTCGACTGCTTTATTTTCTTGTTGACTTTAGTAAATAAAAGTCCTCTAAACAATTTTCACTTCTCTTGTTTTGGAGACTTAATCCCCGAGCCGGCGCGAAGCGCCGTGCGAGGGTACTAATTCCGCGCGGATATTTACACCCGGAAAAAAAGGAAAGCAATGGGAAATCCAAAGTTCATCAAGTTTTGCGGGCGCATGGGTGTGATGGGTGGTCATCTCACTAATCTTTGTTAGAAGTGGATGAGCGAATTATAAAAAAACATGAGTAAGTCATATCAGTAAGTCTTTTTGGGACTTCAGGAAAAGCTGCGGAACAAATTTATCGCTTATACTTTATAAAAAAGGATAAATAGAGATAGATAGTCGAAAAAATATGGCAAGTTTCTTATATTAAATTGTTGATATAGCCGTAAGAATGTTGTTTTATACTTTTATTTACATTGATTTTCATTTTTTTACAATTAAAATATCCTATATTTTATGCTATCAAAAAGTTCCAACTTAGGGGCTGATTACATGGACCGAGTTGTCCCGGCTAACCGAGTTGACCCGCTAAGGCGAGACGAGTTATAAATTGCAATTACATGAGCCGGGCTAGCTCGGCAAACCGGGCTGAAGTGAGCTCATTAAATTGAAAATTTTCAACAATTAAATAAGTTTTGCTAGTTTTAGAAAGAAAATTGTTTACATACTGCAATTAAGGGCTTCTTCACGTATAGGCTGGAGTTAGATGCTGTATTTACAATGAGAAATGCCCATAACATAGTTTTCTTCGGTTTTGTCTGGTAAAATGCAGTCACTTCGCTCTTGAAAACTTTGAATCGCTTACTAAAGCACAAAAACATCATTTTGATACTAATTTGAGTTTCTTGTAATGTTATTTATCAATATTTTTAACAAAATGACCGCGCGTTGACCATATCTCAGCCCGGTTTGCCGAGTTGAAGCGATTACATGGCAATTTTCATCCCGCCTAAGCGAGTAACTCGGCAAGCCACAAGCGGGATCCCGGCTAGGCGGGACAACTTGCTAGCCATGTAATCGTAATGTCGAAATAATAGGGAATACATATACGAAGCGGGTCAACTCGGCAAAGCGAGCCAACTCGCTTAGCCGGGACAACTCGCCCATGTAATTAGGCCCTTAAAAGGAAAGCGAAATCGTTTCACACCAGAGAATTTGTATATTTTCAACTGATTTCATTTCAAAAACTAATTTATAAGTAAAAAGCAGTTTAGTTTTATAAACTTTTGGCAACGCTTTAGTAAACGGAAGGTTGCATTTAAACATTAATTTGAAGCTTATAGAATGCATAAGAACATACCTACACCGTATATCTCAGATTTGTATGGCTAAAACAACTAATATTTTAATTATTTTTGTAGTATTCTGTGCCTGTTGTTTTGTACTCAGAAAATAAGTTTATTTTATCGTGTTGCCATGGCTACTGTGCTTCCTCTTCTTGAAACAAAATTTCCATTTTTTATTCTTTCAAAATATATTTCCCAAAATAATATTGTTTCCTTCCACTCTTCTTTCCAAACTATTAGAGTAATGATCAAAATTTTAATGGCAAATTTAAAATGAAGGAAGCCACAGTGATTACGTCAGGTAAAACATTTCATTTGGCGATAGCCTTTGATTGCGTCGTGAAGAGGGGGTGTGAGCCAAGGATCCAATTCTGTTTTCTATGCCAAAAATTTGTTTTGAACGCAGATATCCGACTCGCCTACAACCTTTGCATGGCAGATTTTTTGATAAAAAAAGATTAGCAGTAGTAATGTTTTGGAATGTAATGTCTGGCAATGTTCAGCTGGGGCAAGGGGTTACTGCAAGCATGTATTTCTAGTATTTTTCTGAATTAATATGTCCCGACTCCAGAGTACAATTTTGAAAACAGTTTTCAACTTTTCATATAAATGCATTATAATTTATAAATTAAATGCCAAAAATAAAATGCTAAAATGGCAGTTATTTTTCTGACGTTTGCATATAAAAACAAAATCGGGAATGGATTTACCAAGGTAGGGTGCAGGGGAGTGCACACCCATTCTATGCTTGGCGAAGGGGGTGCAGGAGGGGTGACAATTCCCATATTAAATTCGAATTTTCAATTTGACAGGGAATTTCCAATAAGAAATAAAATATCAGGCCATTGATGGGCCTTTTTTACTTAATCTGTAAGCATATTATTTTTCAAAAATCTTTTGACAAGTCTGGCTCCCTGTGGGGGTCACCCTGACTCAAATGTCGGTGACTCCCTGCTTCACGACCAGCACCCGCTTTGCACCCCCTCCCACATCCCATGGAGATCAAATCAAGCAGCATCTGTCCCTGGTGTGAACAATGGGGTCATTCATGCTTGAAATAATAACTTAAACTCCATTGAATACGAAATACCCAATTTCAAAATTAACATATTAAATGTGGTTGTAAACATTACTGTTGTGTGAAATTTCAATAAAAGTCATGCTTGAAATTGGGTATTTTGTATTCACGAGGGTTAAGTTATTCTTTCAAGCATGAATGACCCCATTGTTCACACAGCATTAAGCAACCTACCATAGCCATAGCTTTAATTAGTGCCCAGTGTTATTATAAGGGACTCATTTATTTAGACCTATGATATATTTAAGAACTTTCCTTTCGGGTGGTGTTTAGAATCTAGTACTCTTTGATGGATTGTCATATTAATCAGATATGTGAAGAACTTAATGACTCAACCAGTGTTGAGTTGGAGATATTATTGATAGAACAACAGTTGTGAAGAATATGCATTAAGGAAAATTTCCCTAACAATTTCCAGAACCTCGTTCCCAGGCTCTTCCATTTTGTGGAGGAAATAAATAGAAAATCTGCTAGGTTTTAGCAGGTCATATGAACTGCTCCTACCAGGGTCTTTCCTTCATAAGAGTGAAGAGCCTAGGAATGTAATTTCCATAGGCATAGTAGTACAACTGCATTGGTGAAGCTAAACAGCAACTACAATCAATTTCAGAAGTTGTTGGGACACCTGCAGTTTTAGAGCATAGGTCAATCCGGTACACTTGTAACACACATTGATCTCCCTTCCCTCCCCCCCCCAATCAATGTTGGTTTCCCAATTGTAAGACCATACCCCGTCAAATATGATAATATTTTGGACACAACATTGAATAGGGGGCGGGGAGATCGACGTTTGTCAATATAATAGGTATTTGGGGCGTCTGTCCCAACACATTTGAAAATGATTGTCTGAACACTATACCCCAAATTTTTATTGTATATTTCAAAATAACAGGCAAAGAATGCTTTAAGGGCGATGTGTTTATTTCTATATTGTGCATAGCAGATGTAATACAACTTTTCTACCGGTCTAGTTCGTGTGAAATTGGAAAAGTTAATAATTAACAGAATATATTGGCGTTTGGGTATAGCATCTTTAATTCCCTAAGGTTTATTGTGTTTTAGCTGTTATCAATTACGCCCAAAACTATTGAATTATTTAATGTGGTCTGGTAGTCAACCCAGACTATTTTGGTTTAATTATCTTACATTTAGGGATAGTTTATCGCATAGCAATAGACTTCCGGTTATTATTCGTGTACGAGCAATGGATCAGCCAACTGCCAAATTGGGTACTCAAACCAAGCAAGCGCTTAGTTGACCATGAGTAGTTAATGCGACACTGTACATCTATCTAGAGCAGAATTCTCAGATAGAATTGTCTCCCCATGGCTCTCGTACCGCCCATGAAGGATCACTCAGATGGAGTAAATTTGGAGGTACCTACGAAAAGGAGGTGGTCACTTGGACATAGCTATAACTTCGAGCACTACGTTTATGTTGCAAGTTATCATAAAGTTCGTGGATAGTAAATAGGATTGTAGACAGCCATTATACATTGCTTTGGGCACCAAACAACGCGTCACGGGTGGTCGGACTGATATGGTCATCACCATGGTGATGCAAGTCAGCTGGTGCCTTTTGGATATATTTCTTGTACAATTTATTCGCATCCTAGAAAATCAACAGAAAGAAATGAGAGCATGTAATTCATGTTTTTCTAAACTTATTATCAACAATTCTACCTCCGCTCTTGGGTCAAACCAACGTTAATTGTATGCGCAAGCTATGCCAATAAGCTCTTCCGCAATAGACGATTGCCATCAAAGTAGCATCGGTTGACACATCGGTTGACACTATAAAAATGAAATAACGAGCCATTGAAATGCTTTTAAAACAGAACAAGGCTGAGAATAATATGTTGAGAATATCTAACAATGTGTTTGCTAGTCATTAAAGAGTTTAAATGTGATTAAGCCAAATTTTGGAGCGGTTGACACTTTTTTATATAAATATATCTGATATACTAAAGTGATTTTTAGAGTTGAGTGTCAATCGATACACTTTACACAATTTTACATACTTTTTGGCAAAGAACAAGCAGTAATATATCAATACAGGCTCCCTAAACACTTTCTTTTTGTAGTTACTGTGGAAAAATTGAATATGCCGTATCAACTCAAAGCTAAATTGATGAAAATGTTGTACGATTTACAGTGTCAACCGTGTGTCAACCGAACACGTGTTTCAAGCGTCTTATATTACATACATGTTTCACGTCCTAAATAATAGATCTATATTTAATCACAGCCTCAGTGCGCCTCGGCATACATAGTAAATGATCATAATGAATAAAAGTATCTTCTACTGGTATTTGGAGTATAGATTTACGCGATTGTCTTTACACTCCAGCCACGTTTCTTGATATATTTCTTATTAGCAATTGCTTGATGGACTATATATAGCTGCTATTTTAGTCTGTGGGAAAATTCCTAGCCATTTTAGTAATTTTGCGAATATAATACTTGTTCCCATACTTAAGAAAGTAACAAGTGCCTGCGTTTCGTCAGATATATCTTTTCGTCAAAGACCATGTTAGTATACAGTGTAACAAAACAACGGCAGACGCTATAAAGTTATAATACAGACACATTGTACAATCAGTCGTCAAATATGCACGGCTCATACGCAATGCCCATCAATTTTCCCGTGCATTTTACTGAGCAATAATCGACATCGCTAATTTTTCAGATAAATTTGCATATCACGCTTGCATAGACCAGTTTCAATAATATATCTCTTTAATCACTCCCCTCCCAGTACATCGCATTTTATAACTCCATATTGTATAAAATACTATTCTATCGCGTTATATTTAAAATGTATTCACCGAAGAACGCATAGGAAACGAGATATTATATGCCAATGCAATTCGCTAAATATGTTACGCTAAATGCTATTTGAATTTCATGAAAATAACTTTGAAAAATACTCTTTGACTGAAGGACGTTATAGACGCCTTTCAGACAATCAATTTCAGAAGTTGTTGGGACACCTGCAGTTTTAGAGCATAGGTCAATCCGGTACACTTGTAACACACATTGGTCTCCCTTCCCTCCCCCCCCCCTCCCCAATCAATGTTGGTTTCCCAATTGTAAGACCATACCCCGTCAAATATGATAATATTTTGGACACAACATTGAATAGGGGGCGGGGAGATCGACGTTTGTCAATATAATAGGTATTTGGGGCGTCTGTCCCAACACATTTGAAAATGATTGTAGTTGTCATGCTATACAAATTATTAATTTGATATAATTTGTCTTTTGTTTATGTAAGGCCATAGGGTACAAAGGGCACAACTTTTAGCATATCATGAGTATGACCAGTTGGTATGCATCACCACTAAAGATTATCCTATTATTGCCACAGCCATTATGTAACATACTCACGAGGGCAAAACTTAAGCCTGTATGAGCGACGCCTTCCAAACTAAAACTAAAAAATCAATTTCTGTGATTTATAAAGTTCTACGTAAGAACACCTCCATTCAGACTTCTTTGTTGATTTTGAACAAATCAATACAAAACACAACGCTGTTACAGCGGTATCAAGCACATTAATACACATTTTTTTTACCTTTAATGCATTGCATCATAGGTTTTTTGGTATACATTTCTACAAGAGACCACCACAACAAAAAGATGGTTTAACCCAGCATACCCAAACGTAAATATGCATACCATATTTACAGTAGGGAGGGATATTATGTTAAGGTGGTACACCACAACAAATTATTATTTTCTTAAAAATGGCTATTTCAATAATTTTTGCCCAGAACTATTCCTCTGATCAAATGATGACCAATGACACAGTTTTCAAAATTATGATTGCCATGGTTACCAATATAATTACCCTCAGCAGTCAAAGAATGGTGTCTCGATAAAAACGATTACAAGACAACCAAACATGACAAATCTTCAAAAATGGTAAAAATAGAAACCAATATATGACGTGTATGCTGTGAACTAGGATCTTTCAAATATATTGAGTTTTAGTTATTTTTTTCTGAAGGATTTGATGTCGCATATATTTTTATGTCGTTTCGGTCAGAAAAATAATGATTGTACATCACAGATTTAGCCAATTTCCAAAATCCTAGTTCACAGGATAGATAAGGTATACACAAAGCTTCACTGAAAATTTGAAGTCATTTGGTTCATTACTTTAGGGGATATCGTTTTTAGCGTACTGCTAATTAGGTCAAAATTGAAAATTGAATAAAAGCTACTTATATTATAAGCACAAATGAAAAATTGGACATGGAGCTCCCCTATATTTTCATATGTTAACAAAATATACGTTCTAATTCGGGGTCGAAGTCACATAGCCAAACATATCCTAAACGGGAGAGGTAGGCATATATATCATGAAAATGCCATGCTAGATTTTTTCAAAAATCTTTAACACGTACTATTTCAACACCTAAGTTTGGTTCCCAGCTGTGACCTCCGCCGTTGCCGTCTTTAAAAAGACACCAATGTTTAACCCTTCGGTTCTTTGAAAGGTTATGGCAGATCGACTTTCGTCGGACTTTACAGGATGTCCTCAAGTGGAACCGTAATTATACAAAATATATAGCGTGAACACAATTTACTTTCACGCCATTATAACGCCTCTCCCGCCTAAATATAACCTACTTGTACTTGGTGTAATTTGAAATAAAATCGTTTAAATTCACTATATAGCTAGGGGGGGGGTAGGTGGATGTCGTTGCTATGGTGGTTACTACGGGATAAAATTTCAAACAAGCTGCTATTTTCCCCTATTTACCCATTTTCCGCCAAACAAATAGAAAAATTAACACCAGAAAACGAAAAATGGATCATTAACGATGCATAATATGGCTAATTTCAAAAATAGGATTTTCCTTTAAAATTTTGTAGTGTACCCCCTTAAATTGATTAAATATTTTTATATTTCAATAAAATACAAATGTCTTTATTTATGTTTTATAACACTCGTTACCGACTATAAAACGGGCTATTGAGGCGAAACAAAGTTGGCAAGGAGCAATGAGAGTGAATCATGAATTGTGTTTGTAGCCATATATCACATAATTATGCAAAAGACAAAACATTCGGCAAAAGTCAATGAAACGTATGTCTTTACGGCGTCGAAAATTTCAAAGACAAACACAGAGTGGCCTTTCTGTGTGGTCTCACTAGTGGTCCGAATGTTTACATACACTTTATATATTATGACAGTTCCTTTTATTTTCTCATTTCGCATTAGACTTCCAAAAGATCTAGAGCGACTTGACAAGTGAACTGCTATATCTAAAATCCGCATAATTTTTACAAATAATTCGTTCCATGACTCGTTCCAATAATTCGTTCCATGACCCCTCCAAAACCTCCAGACCGTTGTACATTGTAATAAACACTAGACAAGTAATCGTCCATGCTCAACTATCACACATAGAATGAAAGAACATCTCAAATTATAAACTGTTCTATTCTTGGTCTTCGGTGTTTTGAGTACTGTTAACTTCTCCTTCACTTCGAATATTAGTAGTCTCTCTCTCACTTTGAACACAACTAGTCTCCCTGTCATTTTCATTAGGCTCGTAGTTTTTGATAGTGTTACTATTGATAGTGTTACTCCAATATCGGAAGAAAAGGGGTCCACACTACGTTCTTGGACTTCAAAAGCATTCGACCTTGTCGACCATAGAATTCTACTAATAAAATTAGCGGAAATGAACGTATTGAAGGCCTTCTGGTCATGGGTGAAGTGCTTCCTTACAGAGCGGACTCAACATGTGAATTTACATGGTGTTATATCTTCAAGCGCCCCCTGTCCAGCTGGTGTCCCGCAAGGCTCCGTTATTTCTCCAACACTGTTCAATATTCATATTAACGATTTGGAAAACACGTTAACAAACAACCTTACAAACACGCACAAGTATGCAGACGACAGCACTCTTGATGAGGTCGTTGCAAACGGAGCCCTTTCAAACATGCAGGAATCGACTAATCAAGTGATAAATTGGGCCAATGATAATAAAATGATCGTGAATCCCAAAAAAACTAACGACATGTGGATCAGTTTTTCCCAATCCTCTCCTGAACCCCCACCCATACAAACGGATGGAATTGAAATAGAAAGAGTAAACTCCTTCAAACTTCTCGGTGTATGGGTGCAAAATGATTTAAAGTGGAATACCCTTGTTTGTAAAATAACAAAAAGAGCAAATAAGCTATTATTCCTTCTTAGAGAGTGCAGGAAATCCTTCCTACCACCGAGATTGGTTTATTAACATATACGTCGAAGATCCGGCCAATACTTGAATACGCCTCTCCAGTTTGGGGTGGATTCCCTATATATCTTGAAGCAGAAATTGAACGTGTTCAACAAAGAAGCTTGAGAATCCTAGGATTGGAGAAAGATACCCTCCCTACACTAAAAGAAAGAAGGGACAAGGCAACATGCAACGAGATGAAAAGGATCGTGGAAGTCCCAAACAACCCATGTAATCGTTTCCTATCTGGTAATAAGAATCACACTTACGAACTGAGAAGGACCAGAGACAGCACTCCAAGACAGCTCTCAAAAACACACAGGCATAGTACGTCTTTTATCCCAAGGGCGTGTAGATTAACCAACTCATGAAATTAGATCATTGTATATATGTATATAAAAATTTCTTAAACTTTCTAATTTTTACATTTTCATAGGTTATACATGTATTTTAGTATAATATTTTTAACTTGTAAATCCATTGTATTTCTATATGCCAAAGATGGATAATTAATAAAATTATTGAATTATTGAATTGTATCCCATCTGCAAATGTCCTCCAGATTAAGATCATTTCGACCAAAACTTATACCTATTCTAAACATTTTCTGTCGGTTATGATTCTTATTGATCTTTGGATGTTGCGCCTTGTTGGGAAAGTTACCCATGTTTTGCATAGCTAGATGTGTATACAATGACTTCTACTTTAGTCTGAAGACACCAGACTTGAACCGGTGGTATTTGATAATACGAAAAGGGTGGGAGTGTTTTGTCATAGCACCTAATCGGATCGTATGAAACGTCCTCAACTTACGAGAAACTGTTAAACAGTCTCTGACACTCATCGTGTAAAGACCTACTCAATCTACCTATTGTATTTTTTTAAATGTCTCCTTACAAACATGGACCACAAAGCAATCCTGATGCTTTTCATATTGACAATAAAGAAATGTTTCTTTATCAACGTCAGCAACTTATTGAAGATAAACTTCTAAAGTGCTACGCTGAAGAGATCGCGTCAGTAATATCTCGTATTGTTGTTCAGAATTGTCTTGGATGTAGTATTGTCCACCTTTCTCAAAGGCAACACCAGTGCCTTTACATGGATGGTTACGAACAACTATTCGTGTATTTTGACCAAGCATATTCAGAGATTTCTGAAACAAGAGTTATAAAAGTCTTTGTGGAACGCTTGAACGATATTAAACCGAGTGTAAACGCTCTTGAGTTACTAAGGTATACGTGTGATGATTGGAAAACATTATTTTTGAGGAGAAGAAACAGTTGCTAAAGCAAGAAACTCTTACGTTCCTGTAACTTACTAATGTGTTTGCAATTATATGATGTGGTATATATATATATACACTAATATCCATATGGAAGTGTTTTATAGTCATCTATAATTACTCGTTTATTATAAACTATCCGATAGTCCTTCTTCATTCGCTTAGTTAAAATATCTTTAGTTTTTGTATCGCGTGTTATTCTAAATGGAATATCTACTGAAACACATCCGCTCACATTGCATTTTGCATGGAGAAAAACTAGTGCGCGAATCACGTCAATGTTAACTCTTGTTAAAGCGGAACAGTTCAGGGTAATCCCACGTATTTTGGTCTCCAATAATTCTTAGGACCTCCTGAAATGAATGTAGTGATGTGATCCCTTTTCAATTCATCCGTTAATTCGCCCAGATAAGGACCTATCGGAGGCTCTGGATCATCGGGTTTGCTCACGAAGATGATCGAATCAGTGTCATAGTATAGCACTCTCTCTTGCAACTGATCCAACACATCGTACAGTTTAAGACGTGCGTAGGCGGTGGTGAAGGCGGTGATGACCACGTTTGTCTTTGAGTTAGGCGCAATGAAGTTCTCATTGTTTTCATAATGGATCTCGATCACTTCGTCACTTACGAAATTCGCATCGAGAACATTGATTTCATCCGAGGTCAGGTAGTCGAGAAACGTTTGCACATCCATTACCTAAGGGAAATCAGCCGTAAGTATCTGATCATATCGTACCTAGAAAATTGTTACGGGGGGCACTATGGGTTTAGAATACATACCCCAAAATGAGTTCAGCATCAGCTCACCAGTACACGCAATCCAGGATTATGTTCAATTTTGCTTCGATCCAAATGTATCCCTTCAACTACAAGGTACTCGTCCACATACCGCTGTTTTGTTCCTCGGTGACGCAGTCCTTCGAGTACCCACTTGATTCTTGTTTTATTTTGAGGAAGGTGTTCACATAATCTTTAAACAGCTCGTCAGAGGTTTCGGAAAATGCCACACTTCGTGGAGTTGTAGGATTTGATAACCTTTCTCTAGGGCTTTCTCCAACTCTACGTGGCACCAGGTTCCCTGAATGGCTCTCTCGTTATCGGAATGGGTACAGGTATTTTGGTTGCGCGTATCTGCACAGGTTTTGCAAATAGGAAACATCAACTTACCCTGGGTACGATAAGGGAGGACGGGGTGGAAAAGACCTCGAGGCGGAAGAACCGTACATTTGATCAACCCAAAGTAGTTGAAAATGTCTTCGTCAAAATTCTCGGTGATGATATGGGCGTGGCCGATAACTGTCCGCGTCATCTTATTGGCCCAGGGATATAATGACGTGAAATCTACGTATCTGTAAGGAAAAATGACGTCATAATCTAAAATCCATGACGTCATAATCTAAAATTTATGACGTCATAATCTGCAATCTAGATCTAAAATTTATGCTGCGCTATCAACGTACCTTATTTTCTCGTCCTCCTCACATTTGTGGAACAGTTTGGCCGCGTTGGTTCGTCCACCAAAGAAAGCATCCCGAGGTTCCAAAGGATCGACCAGGTCGTAAGTATCAAAGTACCGTTTCATGTCTTCGTCTTGTTCCAGTTCTCGCTTTATATCGCATTCCCAGATCTCAACAACATGATAACCATGATCTTCGAGGTACAGGATCTTTTCGACAGTGCTTTGTTGGAGTTCTTGCATGGTTTTACCATTCACGGTATTCACGGTGTCCCGTGCATAACATTTCATACACCCTATAAAAAATAGACATTAATATTCGTTTTGCTTCTATCTGGGACGTCTATTTAAGAAATGAGAGCTTACCGTGCCAAAAACAGCCATTAATCTCATAGACTGTGTTGGTTTCTTCATGATAAGCATCGAGCAAATACTTATCGACACGCTTTTCTCCTGCATTACGAGCATGCTGAATGTAGAGGTCTTCCTTTTCAGCCTTATACGAGAGCCATTTTAAAGCCAAGAGGGATTGCTTGTTTTTGGGACGATACCGTGCAGGGGAATGATGGCAATGGTATCTTTTTGGAAGAAATTCGTTCGGAATACAAGATTGCAATAGTGAGACATTTCTCAAACGGGTCGATATCTGTAACGTCACGAAACAGTTCGCGAAATTCAAGACAGCAGCGACGAAGGATATCGACATGAGATCGACAGTAAGATAAAATTTCTTGTTGGAAATCGAACACGTAGTCGTTCTGTTTCAACTCGCTATGCCATTCCAAGAATTTTCTTTCTCCTCAGGATTCATTCCATCAGGATGGTAAAATGGACTTGGAGGTAGGGGTCCAACATAGTTCTCGTTCTCCTTTTTGTTGAACAGATGAGGGAAATAACCTTTTGCAAGTTCGTCCAGTCCAAATGTTTTGGGAAAATCAGCGAGTCTCATAGGTATGAAGCTTAATGAATCGATGAATTTAATGTTGAACATTGGCACTGATAACGTGAGAACCGCGCATGATGACTTCGGGGATAACACCGTTCTCGTGTAAATATTGAAGAATAAAATAACTGTCATAGCCTTGGAAATTATGAGCCAAGACGATACATCCTCTGTGTTCCTCTGTGAATAACCATTCGCAAAACTCGTTTCGCGTATTGTCTCCTTCGAACACCCACTCGTCACCGGCTTCGTTTTGCACAACGCACAAATTTGGTTCATGGTTACCGTTCTCCTGGCGACACTCAAAATCGAAAAATAATAGCTGGTTGTAACCGCTTTGAGATGTGTCGTCATTGGCTTCATTATCCGACAAGTCTTCGTTGTCGACCGTACTCTTTTCCTTCACGGGTTGCATGTAACATTGATGGTTCTCGGCGTGGACGTATTTATCACATGTCGAGCAGCGAACAAGTCCGCAGTTATGCAATTCAGACCTCAATCTCCCCCTAATTACAGTGTGGCATTGATCACACTTCACCAAAGATAAACAAATAGATTTAGCGTTTCCTAAGTTTTGTTTGTGTCTATTGAAACAGGCCTCGCTTTTGAAATTCCGCTTACAATCCGCACAGCCAATCCACGAAATAATTGGACAGTTTGGAGAATAACACAATTTACAGGAGTCAGGGCACGAATGATCAATCTTTTTATCATACCCTTTCTTGCACGTATGGCAATACTTTTTTCGAGCAAAAAATGCCGGCATACTAGTGATCACATCGTAATGGTTATTGTGCAAATATAAATAAATATTTTTCTCTTTGTCAGGACCGGAATAAATGATTGAATTTTTGTGTTCTTTTGAAACAATGTTAATTTGGTACTCAGTCAAATGTGTTTGGAATTGTTTCACTTCATCTAAACAACAGCGTGCAACTGGCACCCAACAACGCTCGTGTAGTTCATAAGCTAAACGTTTTTGTAATGGCCCACGGGAGTCCTTTATAGAAATATATTGGCTATCGTTTTCAATTTTTGCGATTGCAACACCTAACGCCGGGCTAAACATGTATCGTCTGTGTTTTTAATGCGAATAATTGAATTCTTTCTCGCCAAATGTTTCTCCAAATTAATCTCACTACGTTTTGTGCCTGTCCCGCCAGTGGGCATTTCGACATGAACCAAATTAACCCCAACAGAATGATTTAAACGAAACTGGCGATTAGACTGTATTACACGCTCGAACTCGGCTAAAACTCGTTCAGTTGTCAGTCTCCCCCGGGGCATAAATGGTAATGAAATGGGGGTTTCAAGTTGAGGCGAACGCAAAACAAAACGGACTTGATCGTGCAGTGGAACACCTTCGGTCAAAGTTTCAATCAAGCTTTCAAAGATTTCGT
This sequence comes from Trachythela sp. YZ-2020, assembly GCA_016169945.1. NCBI lineage: Eukaryota > Metazoa > Cnidaria > Anthozoa > Malacalcyonacea > Clavulariidae > Trachythela > Trachythela sp. YZ-2020. Next base: position 2,194,647 of record JADLSH010000114.1, read on the forward strand.
GAAGGCGCGTATTGTATTCCGATAACTCCAAATGGGCAAACGTATTCGTGAACGGAACGGCATAGTCAGTAGCAACAGTTTGATACTTTCTCACCTTCAATTGCTTTACATTTGTAACAGTAAAAAAGTTATTATCTCTAACCTCATCACTAGTACCAGCGTCGTTATCCACCTCCTCGTGGGCTCTCTTCTCTCCTCTACCCGTCTGCAGAAGTCCACTATCGTCATTCCAGTCTTGTTCGAACAGCGCTTTCTGCTCAGCTGTCCAGTTCGTCGTCATGTTCTCAATTACGGTATCACTACCAAAAGGCATCGACTGTAATGGTTCGTTATCATTCCAAATGTCCACAAAACGCTGTCGTTCCGTCGGAGACCAGTTGTCACAAAGGGATACATCCAAACCCATATCTCTGCTCTCCGGTCCCCATTCAAGGACTCGCTGGATGAGTTTCATACGTCTTTCAAAAATTTGCTGATATTCCAAAAAGGTAATATCAGACCCCAGTTCTGTCTCCCACTCAGCGAGTTGGGCCAGCGTTTCACAGTTTTCAATTCGGCTATCCATATCGTTTTGAAGATAATCTTGCTCACTTAACAGTACTACAGCTCGAAATGCAATATGATTGAAACTGCAAAAGCTGCTCTTTTTATGGGCTTCACCAGACATGCGTAGTAAAGTAAAGCTCGCATTAGGTAAGCATTAGGTAAGCATTTAACCTTGAAAGACACCCCGGATAGTGCATGTTCAGGCTCGCCCACACACACACTCATTAACTCATAACTAAATCTATCGCGAAAAGCGCACGTTACACGCCGCTAACAATGAGTTCGCATACGTAAGCATCCACCTACAACAATGCACGTGCAGACTCACCCACGCACTCATAACTAAATCTACCGTAATAGATGCACGTTACGGAAATGTTTACTTAGACTCATGCTGCTAAGTCGGAAATCATTATTTTATATTCCAATTAGCTGTCAAAAATTATTCAAATCCTTTGTATCTCACAGCTAAGTATGCTACTAATAAAACTTATGCAGTAAAAAATTACTATTGGCTTGATAGATGTGTGATTATCGAATAATTTCATACGACAGGTATTGATATTCAGCGAAATGCGATCAATGCGTATTATAAATGTTTGATCTGTCCATGTGTTGGGAGTATTGACTCGAAGCGAAATGTAATCAGTGCATACTATACATATGTAAACATGAAACGAATGTTTCGTTTAATTCTTTTGGTATATTTGGTAGCTCTTAAAAGAGCCGTTTTTTGTGTATTGTACGCATCTCAACCAGCTCGATGTTTTATAAAACTTAGGCAGTGGGAAATCACTATTGGCTTGATAAATGCGTGATTATCAATGTATTTCATGTGGGGGTATCAATTTTCGTGTTTTATGGTCATGTATAGTACACTTGAAACGCACACTAAATATAACTAAGCATGTCATTACGTCATCTTGATTAAAACCGGATACACGTAGTTGAACGTGCATACTTAATAATTCATGTGGGCGGGTATTTAATTCATGAACGTACATCTTTAATTCCAAATGTGGGCGGGTAATTAATTCATGAACTTACATCATTAATTCCGAATGTGGGCGAGTATTTCCGGTTATTACGTCATTGGCGGTATGACGTCATTGTCGGCATCCCTTTGTACGCTGGATGGGCGGGTTACCTACTATCAAACACACACAACTTGACGCAGACCATTGACTCATTGCGTTATCTTCCTCAGCGATATACAAAGTTGCTCTATTACTTTAGTCATGATGCCAAGGTGAACCATAAATAAATATCAATATTTTTCCAGCTTCACAATCACATATAATTAGGTTATCTATAAAATACATTGAAAGTAAGGTACATAAGTAAATACAAAATTCAGATTAACTTAAAATATTTGCATCATTCTAATGAATGCAATTAAACATGTGTCTGCTAATAATACATAATTATGATATTCTCTTTCATTAGGCAGGACATAACTGACTTAACTAATATTTGACGAGATCACAGTTGTATAAAAATAATCAATTCTCACACAATAATAAATATTCTTGCAATGAGTACCATATCAAAATACACCCCTAGTGACACCTAGTGAGGTTATAATTAGAATACAATTAGCTATTGCTTATGTACAGTTAGCCTCCTGAGATTCCAAAACTCCCTTAGGCATGATGCACAGGTCTATGTAAATGCTTTCTTCACCCTACTCTCCTGGGCAGCACACTTTGGAAGAACAAGCAGGGTACAGCTGAGTTAGGAAGAGTCCACAAAAATCATCGAGAGCAGTGGTCAGTAAAAGTCAGCTTTAGTGCCACCCCCCCCCCCCCCACAAATATGGACATCATATATTGTTGGTTTGTGCCGAAAAGCATGGAGGAAAGGTTATCCCCGAGCCGGCGCGAAGCGCCGTGCGAGGGTACTAATTCCGCTTGGTGATTTACACCCGGGTATGTGAAAACATTGTGGAATGCAAAGTCGTCCGCCATTTTGTTTTGTCATGGACGGAACCGGACCACAGATGAAATATATACAGATGTGTAACTTCAGGTAAAAAGTTGTTCCACGGCCGCCATGTTCCTAGCAAGCGTGCGACAAAGCCGAGAAAGGCGAGAATTCGTCTTTTCTCACTTCTTCATTGCTTTCAACCAGCTCAAACATTTAACAATGATGCTCTTAACTGTTTTATCCAAAAATTTCGATCTAAAAAGGCCACGAAAGAAAAAAAACGTTCGTGTTTTTCACGCCGCCATGTTCCTAGCAAGCGCCATTTGGGGAAATTTGAGGACACAAATTCCTATGAAGTTACACTTCTGGTATATCCTTAATCTGTGACCGGACGGGACTCGACCTTTTCGTAAGTTATGCGCATGCGCAAGTTCAAGCCGAGAGAAGACTTCCATTTTGCAAACTTTTTTCAAAAATATTTTTGCACTCATTTTATAAGTAAGTCTCTATGTAAGTAAGCTTACATGTTAACTCTACAAAACAAGAGGAAAAATTAACAAGAGGAAAAACAGTCGAAAGACCGAAAAAGGAGCGTTTTAAACAGGCAAGTGTCTATTTTGCTGTTTTTTTGCATGCTTGCTTTCATGCTTTGCCGATTTTTTAACATAGCATGCAGTATACTGTGTGGTCAATACAACATTGATTGATCTTTAAGAGTTGATTTTAGTATTGATTCAAATATGTTATAGAAAAATAAAAGAAATATTAAATCTTTAGTGCGAAGTAGAAAAATATTCCTCGAAAAGCAGTTGAAGTTTTTTGAAAATTTCGAAACGTTTTGTGAACGTCTAAGGTTGAATGTTACAGTAAATCAAAGCTAAACGAGTACATAATAGCATATACCCACTTTATATAATTGGGCAATTGATAATTTTATAGTTAAAAACAAAATAATATTTTGTACAAATTAAAATATAAAAAATATACAATGTTGCGTGTTACCATGGTTACATATTCGTCGACACAGTACTTCATGTTACAATAACTTTTGGGGAGTAAATTGTTTGGTTCAAATGGCGAGGGGATTCTGCATGCATGTATTTCTAGTTATATATTATACCTCACAATAAATTTGTCCAATCAGAGAACTAGGCTTGTACCACATGACCGTGGTGTTTTTCAGTGAATACCTGTACCCTGAGTCGTTTCCCCGGGGCATGGTATTCCAGTTGAATACCACGCTTGAGCTGGGTATTCGACTATTTAATACCCCGCTCGTACCCAGGCCGTCATCTAATTTCATCGCCTGTTTTCTAGTATCTAGTACAAGTAAAAGTCATGCAAGGTCCGGTATAATATATTAATATATCATTTATAGACCTTTCACTCGAGGTATTCCCAAAAATTTACCCTTCGGGATGAAATATTCCTTGGGCTTTGCCCTCGGAATATTTCTCATCCCTCAGGGCAAAAATTCAAAAATTTCATGTATCCACTCAGCTACATGCATTTACATTGACCTCAATGACCTGTAGGTTTTATTGAAGTATTTTAAATATACCTCATTAAATAACAATTATAATATTATGGAAGTTGCACATTATTTAAAATTGTCATGACATTTTCTCAGGGTACTAATAGACTATACATGCACTGATTCATGGAAACAATGCTCAATAACAGGAGAGAATTACCATAGTCATTCTTTGCTTTGGTCGATTCCATCAGTACAATACCATCAACATTACTGATATTAGCCTGACCAAATATTTTACTAAATTTGATTACAAGTTCATCGCTATATTTTTAAAAACCCAACTTCGCCTAATACGTTCATGGATGCTTTGTTATAGCATATCATAATTTTTTTCTTAGGCATTTGTTTGGCATTTCTGCACGCGACTAAAGAATGGAATCACAAATTAAAGATTACAAAAATGAGATTTTTCCGCCGGATTTCTACTCTACTAGTACAAGAAAACCATAAGGTATAAGACGATATGCATATTAGTATATCACGCACAAACCGCGTTTTATGTACTCAAACATTACAATGATTGGAATACAAGACCTACTGTATACTACAATCCTTTTCAAATGTGTTGGGACAGATGTCCCAAATACCTATTATATTGACAAACGTCGATCCCCCCGCCCCCTATTCAATGTTGTGTCCAAAATATTATCATATTTGACGGGGTATGGTCTTACAATTGGGAAACCAACATTGATTTGGGAGGGGAGGGTGGGGAGACCATTGTGTATTACAAGTGTACAGATTGACCTATGCTCTAAAACTGCAGGTGTCCCAACAACTTTTGAAAGTGATTGTCTGAAAGGCGTCTATAGTGTCCTTCAGTCAAAGAGTCTATTTCAAAGTTATTTTCATGAAATTCAAATAGCATTTAGCGTAACATATTTAGCGAATTGCATTGGCATATAATATCTCGTTTCCTATGCATTCTTTGAAATATAACGCGATAGAATAGTATATTATACAATATGGAGTTATAAAATGCGATGTATTGGGAGGGGAGTGATTCAAGAGATATATTATTGAAACTGGCCTATGCAAGCGTGATATGCAAATTTATCTGAAAAATTAGCGACGTCGATTATTGTTCAGTAAAATGCACGGGAAAATTGATGGACATTGCGTATGAGCCGTGCATATTTGACGACTGATTGTACAATGTGTCTGTGTTATAACTTTATAGCGTCTGCCGTTGTTTTGCTACACTGTGTCCTAACATGGTCTGTGACGAAAGATATATCTGACGAAACGCAGGCACATGTTACCTTCTTAAGTATGGGAACAAGTATTATATTCGCAAACTTGCTAAAATGGCTAAGAATCCCATCGGGAATTTTCCCACAGACTAAAATAGCAACTATGTATAGTCCATCAAGTAATTGATAATAAGAAATATATCAAGAAACGTGGCTGGAGTGTAAAGGACAATCGCGTAAATCTATACTCCAAATACCAGTAGAAGATTATTTTATTTATTATGATCATTTATTATGTATGCCGAAGCGCACTGAGGCTGTGATTAAATATAGATCTATTATTTAGGACGTGAAACATGTATGTAATATAAGACGCTTGAAACACGTGTTCGGTTGACACACGGTTGATACTGTAAATCGTACAACATTTTCCTCAATTTAGCTTTGAGTTGATACGGCATATTCAATTTTTCCACAGTAACTACTAAAAGAAAGTGTTTAGGGAGCCTGTGTTGATATAATACTGGTTGTTCTTTCCCAAAAAGTATGTAAAATTGTGTGAAGTGTATCGATTGACACTCAACTCTAAAAATCACTACAGTATACCACATATATTTATATAAAAAAGTGTCAACCGCTCCAAAATTTGGCTTAATCACATTTAAACTCTTTAATGACTAGCAAACACATTGTTAGATATTCTCAACATATTAGTCTCAGCCTTGTTCTGTTTTAAAAGCATTTCAGTGGCTCGTTATTTCATTTTTATATAGTGTCAACCGACGTGTCAACCGATGCTACTTTGATGACAATCGTCTATTTAGTCCGGAAAAGCTTATTAGGATAGCTTGCGCATACAATTAACATTGGTTTGACCCAAGAGCGGAGGTAGAATTGTCGATAATAAGTTTAGAAAAACATGAATTACATGCTCTCACTTCTTCCTGTTGATTTTCTAGGATTCGAATAAATTGTACATAAAATATATCCGAAAGGCCCCAGCTGACTTGCATCACCATGGTGATGACCATATCAGTTCAACCACCCGTGGCGCGTTGTTTGGTGCATTCTTTGCGTTTATGTTGCAAGTCTATGCGTTTATGTTGCAAGTCAGCTGGGGCCTTTCGGATATATTTTATGTACAATTTATTCGAATCGTAGAAAATCAACAGAAAGAAGTGAAAGCATTTAATTCATGTTTTTCTAAACTTATTATCAAAAATTCTACCTCCGCTCTTGGGTCAAACCAATGTTAATTGTATGCGCAAGCTATCCTAATAAGCTTTTCCGGACTAAATAGACGATTGCAATCAAAGTAGCATAGTAGTAGCTATCCTAATAAGCTTTTCCGGACTAAATAGACGATTGCCATCAAAGTAGCAAAACAGAACAAGGCTGAGACTAATATGTTGAGAATATCTAACAATGTGTTTGCTAGTCATTAAAGAGTTTAAATGTGATTAAGCCAAATTTTGGAGCGGTTGACACTTTTTTATATAAATATATCTGGTATACTGTAGTGATTTTTAGAGTTGAGTGTCAATCGATACACTTCACACAATTTTACCTACTTTTTGGGAAAGAACAACCAGTAATATATCAACACAGGATCCCTAAACACTTTCTTTTAGTAGTTACTGTGGAAAAATTGAATATGCCGTATCAACTCAAAGCTAAATTGAGGAAAATGTTGTACGATTTACAGTATCAACCGTGTGTCAACCGAACACGTGTTTCAAGCGTCTTATATTACATACATGTTTCACGTCCTAAATAATAGATATATATTTAATCACAGCCTCAGTGCGCGTCCGCATACATAATAAATGATCATAATAAATAAAAATATCTTCTACTGGTATTTGGAATATAGATTTACGCGATTGTCCTTTACACTCCAGCTACGTTTCTTGATATATTTCTTATTAGCAATTGCTTGATGGACTATAGCTACATAGTTGCTATTTTAGTCTGTGGGAAAATTCCCGATGGGATTCCTAGCCATTTTAGCAAGTTTGCGAATATAATACTTGTTCCCATACTTAAGAAGTTAACATGTGCCTGCGTTTCGTCAGATGTATCTTTCGTCACAGACCATGTTAGCACACAGTGTAGCAAAACAACGGCAGACGCTATAAAGTTATAACACAGACACATTGTACAATCGTCAAATATGCACGGCTCATACGCAATGTCCATCAATTTTCCCGTGCATTTTACTGAACAATAATCGACGTTGCTAATTTTTCAGATAAATTTGCATATCACGCTTGCATAGGCCAGTTTCAATGATATATATCTTGAATCACTCCCCTCCCAATACATCGCATTTTATAGCTCCATATTGTATAATATATTATTCTATCGCGTTATATTTCAAAGAATGCATAGGAAACGAGATATTATATGCCAATGCAATTCGCTAAATATGTTACGCTAAATGCTATTTGAATTTCATGAAAATAACTTTGAAAAATACTCTTTGACTGAAGGACGCTATAGACGCCTTTCAGACAATCACTTTCAAAAGTTGTTGGGACACCTGCAGTTTTAGAGCATAGGTCATCTGTCCCAACACATTTGAAAAGGATTGTCTGAACACTATACCCAAATATTTATTGTATATCTCAAAATAACTGGCAAAGAAAGCTTTAAGGGCGATGTATATATTTCTATATTGTGCATAGCAGATGTAATACAACATTTCTAACCACTCTAGTTCGTGTGAAATTGGAAAAGTTAATAATTAACAGAATATATGGGCGTTTGGGTATAGCATCTTTAATTCCCTAAGGTTTATTGTGTTTTTAGCTTTTATCAATTACGTCCAAAACTATTGAATTAATTGTGGTATAGTTTATCGCATAGCAATAGACTTCCGGTTATTATTCGTATACGAGCAATGGATCAGCCAACTGCTAAATTGGGTACTCAAACCAAGCAAGCGCTTAGCTATCTAGAGCAGAATTCTCAGATAGATTTGTCTCCCCATGGCTCTCGTACCGCCCATGAAGGATCAATCAGATGGTAGTAAATTTGGAGGTACCTACTAAAAGAGGTGGTCACTTGGACATAGCTATAATTTCAAGCACTACGTTTATGTTGCAAGTTATCAGAAAGTTCGTGGATAGTATATTATACAATATGGAGCTATAAAATGCGATGTATTGGGAGGGGAGTGATTCAAGAGATATATTATTGAAACTGGCCTATGCAAGCGTGATATGCAAATTCATCTGAAAAACTAGCGACGTCGATTATTGTTCAGTAAAATGCACGGGAAAATTGATCGACATTGCGTATGAGCCGTGCATATTTGACGACTGATTGTACAATGTGTCTGTGTTATAACTTTATAGCGTCTGCCGTTGTTTTGCTACACTGTGTGCTCACATGGTCTGTGACGAAAGATATATCTGACGAAACGCAGGCACATGTTACCTTCTTAAGTATGGGAACAAGTATTATATTCGCAAACTTGCTAAAATGGCTAGGAATCCCATCGAATTTTCCCACAGACTAAAATAGCAACTATGTATAGTCCATCAAGCAATTGCTAATAAGAAATATATCAAGAAACGTGGCTGGAGTGTAAAGGACAATCGCGTAAATCTATATTCCAAATAGCAGTAGAAGATATTTTTATTTATTATGATCATTTATTATGTATGCCGACGCGCACTGAGGCTGTAATTAAATATAGATCTATTATTTAGGACGTGAAACATGTATCTAATATAAGACGCTTGAAACACGTGTTCGGTTCAGGGCCTTTTTTAAGAAATCATCAGTGGGGGGGCATCATTGAAAGGGGACGTAACAAGTAGGTAGTGTATTACAGGTGTGGGAAGGCGAAGGGGGGTCTGGGGGTCCTCGCCCGGAAAATTTTTGTATTTATGAGTCTCTGTGGCTTGATTTCCTGCATTTTCAGAGACAATTTTTGATATATCCAATTCAAATTCAAGACAATTTTTGGAACCAGGCTTTGTTGTGAGAATACAATAACTTTCCTCTGAACTCAGTTTTTTTTCCTTTTTGGCTTATACTTTGGACAAAAGGGACCTTCACTGGGGGGGCAAAAATAGCTTACTGGGTGGCCAAAAATAGCTTACTGGGGGGCCAACAACTATGTTGATTTTTTAACATAGCATGCAGTATACTGTGTGGTCAATACAACATTGATTGATCTTTAAGAGTTGATTTTAGTATTGATTCAAATATGTTATAGAAAAATAAAAGAAATATTAAATCTTTAGTGCGAAGTAGAAAAATATTCCTCGAAAAGCAGTTGAAGTTTTTTGAAAATTTCGAAACGTTTTGTGAACGTCTAAGGTTGAATGTTACAGTAAATCAAAGCTAAACGAGTACATAATAGCATATACCCACTTTATATAGTTGGGCAATTGATAATTTTATAGTTAAAAACAAAATAATATTTTGTACAAATTAAAATATAAAAAATATACAATGTTGCGTGTTACCATGGTTACATATTCGTCGACACAGTACTTCATGTTACAATAACTTTTGGGGAGTAAATTGTTTGGTTCAAATGGCGAGGGGATTCTGCATGCATGTATTTCTAGTTATATATTATACCTCACAATAAATTTGTCCAATCAGAGAACTAGGCTTGTACCACATGACCGTGGTGTTTTTCAGTGAATACCTGTACCCTGAGTCGTTTCCCCGGGGCATGGTATTCCAGTTGAATACCACGCTTGAGCTGGGTATTCGACTATTTAATACCCCGCTCGTACCCAGGCCGTCATCTAATTTCATTGCCTGTTTTCTAGTATCTAGTACAAGTAAAAGTCATGCAAGGTCCGGTATAATATATTAATATATCATTTATAGACCTTTCACTCGAGGTATTCCCAAAAATTTACCCTTCGGGATGAAATATCCCTTGGGCTTTGCCCTCGGAATATTTCTCATCCCTCAGGGCAAAAATTCAAAAATTTCATGTATCCACTCAGCTACATGCATTTACATTGACCTCAATGACCTGTAGGTTTTATTGAAGTATTTTAAATATACCTCATTAAATAACAATTATAATATTATGGAAGTTGCACATTATTTAAAATTGTCATGACATTTTCTCAGGGTACTAATAGACTATACATGCACTGATTCATGGAAACAATGCTCAATAACAGGAGAGAATTACCATAGTCATTCTTTGCTTTGGTCGATTCCATCAGTACAATACCATCAACATTACTGATATTAGCCTGACCAAATATTTTACTAAATTTGATTACAAGTTCATCGCTATATTTTTAAAAACCCAACTTCGCCTAATACGTTCATGGATGCTTTGTTATAGCATATCATAATTTTTTTCTTAGGCATTTGTTTGGCATTTCTGCACGCGACTAAAGAATGGAATCACAAATTAAAGATTACAAAAATGAGATTTTTCCGCCGGATTTCTACTCTACTAGTACAAGAAAACCATAAGGTATAAGACGATATGCATATTAGTATATCACGCACAAACCGCGTTTTATGTACTCAAACATTACAATGATTGGAATACAAGACCTACTGTATACTACAATCCTTTTCAAATGTGTTGGGACAGATGTCCCAAATACCTATTATATTGACAAACGTCGATCCCCCCGCCCCCTATTCAATGTTGTGTCCAAAATATTATCATATTTGACGGGGTATGGTCTTACAATTGGGAAACCAACATTGATTGGGGAGGGGGGAGGGGAAGGAGACCATTGTGTATTACAAGTGTACAGATTGACCTATGCTCTAAAACTGCAGGTGTCCCAACAACTTTTGAAAGTGATTGTCTGAAAGGCGTCTATAGTGTCCTTCAGTCAAAGAGTATATTTCAAAGTTATTTTCATGAAATTCAAATAGCATTTAGCGTAACATATTTAGCGAATTGCATTGGCATATAATATCTCGTTTCCTATGCATTCTTTGAAATATAACGCGATAGAATAGTATATTATACAATATGGAGTTATAAAATGCGATGTATTGGGAGGGGAGTGATTCAAGAGATATATTATTGAAACTGGCCTATGCAAGCGTGATATGCAAATTTATCTGAAAAATTAGCGACGTCGATTATTGTTCAGTAAAATGCACGGGAAAATTGATGGACATTGCGTATGAGCCGTGCATATTTGACGACTGATTGTACAATGTGTCTGTGTTATAACTTTATAGCGTCTGCCGTTGTTTTGCTACACTGTGTCCTAACATGGTCTGTGACGAAAGATATATCTGACGAAACGCAGGCACATGTTACCTTCTTAAGTATGGGAACAAGTATTATATTCGCAAACTTGCTAAAATGGCTAAGAATCCCATCGGGAATTTTCCCACAGACTAAAATAGCAACTATGTATAGTCCATGAAGTAATTGATAATAAGAAATATATCAAGAAACGTGGCTGGAGTGTAAAGGACAATCGCGTAAATCTATACTCCAAATACCAGTAGAAGATTATTTTATTTATTATGATCATTTATTATGTATGCCGAAGCGCACTGAGGCTGTGATTAAATATAGATCTATTATTTAGGACGTGAAACATGTATGTAATATAAGACGCTTGAAACACGTGTTCGGTTGACACACGGTTGATACTGTAAATCGTACAACATTTTCCTCAATTTAGCTTTGAGTTGATACGGCATATTCAATTTTTCCACAGTAACTACTAAAAGAAAGTGTTTAGGGAGCCTGTGTTGATATAATACTGGTTGTTCTTTCCCAAAAAGTATGTAAAATTGTGTGAAGTGTATCGATTGACACTCAACTCTAAAAATCACTACAGTATACCACATATATTTATATAAAAAAGTGTCAACCGCTCCAAAATTTGGCTTAATCACATTTAAACTCTTTAATGACTAGCAAACACATTGTTAGATATTCTCAACATATTAGTCTCAGCCTTGTTCTGTTTTAAAAGCATTTCAGTGGCTCGTTATTTCATTTTTATATAGTGTCAACCGACGTGTCAACCGATGCTACTTTGATGACAATCGTCTATTTAGTCCGGAAAAGCTTATTAGGATAGCTTGCGCATACAATTAACATTGGTTTGACCGAAGAGCGGAGGTAGAATTGTCGATAATAAGTTTAGAAAAACATGAATTACATGCTCTCACTTCTTCCTGTTGATTTTCTAGGATTCGAATAAATTGTACATAAAATATATCCGAAAGGCCCCAGCTGACTTGCATCACCATGGTGATGACCATATCAGTTCAACCACCCGTGGCGCGTTGTTTGGTGCATTCTTTGCGTTTATGTTGCAAGTCTATGCGTTTATGTTGCAAGTCAGCTGGGGCTTTTCGGATATATTTTATGTACAATTTATTCGAATCATAGAAAATCAACAGAAAGAAGTGAGAGCATTTAATTCATGTTTTTCTAAACTTATTATCAACAATTCTACCTCCGCTCTTGGGTCAAACCAATGTTAATTGTATGCGCAAGCTATCCTAATAAGCTTTTCCGGACTAAATAGACGATTGCAATCAAAGTAGCATAGTAGTAGCTATCCTAATAAGCTTTTCCGGACTAAATAGACGATTGCCATCAAAGTAGCAAAACAGAACAAGGCTGAGACTAATATGTTGAGAATATCTAACAATGTGTTTGCTAGTCATTAAAGAGTTTAAATGTGATTAAGCCAAATTTTGGAGCGGTTGACACTTTTTTATATAAATATATCTGGTATACTGTAGTGATTTTTAGAGTTGAGTGTCAATCGATACACTTCACACAATTTTACCTACTTTTTGGGAAAGAACAACCAGTAATATATCAACACAGGATCCCTAAACACTTTCTTTTAGTAGTTACTGTGGAAAAATTGAATATGCCGTATCAACTCAAAGCTAAATTGAGGAAAATGTTGTACGATTTACAGTATCAACCGTGTGTCAACCGAACACGTGTTTCAAGCGTCTTATATTACATACATGTTTCACGTCCTAAATAATAGATATATATTTAATCACAGCCTCAGTGCGCGTCCGCATACATAATAAATGATCATAATAAATAAAAATATCTTCTACTGGTATTTGGAATATAGATTTACGCGATTGTCCTTTACACTCCAGCTACGTTTCTTGATATATTTCTTATTAGCAATTGCTTGATGGACTATAGCTACATAGTTGCTATTTTAGTCTGTGGGAAAATTCCCGATGGGATTCCTAGCCATTTTAGCAAGTTTGCGAATATAATACTTGTTCCCATACTTAAGAAGTTAACATGTGCCTGCGTTTCGTCAGATGTATCTTTCGTCACAGACCATGTTAGCACACAGTGTAGCAAAACAACGGCAGACGCTATAAAGTTATAACACAGACACATTGTACAATCGTCAAATATGCACGGCTCATACGCAATGTCCATCAATTTTCCCGTGCATTTTACTGAACAATAATCGACGTTGCTAATTTTTCAGATAAATTTGCATATCACGCTTGCATAGGCCAGTTTCAATGATATATATCTTGAATCACTCCCCTCCCAATACATCGCATTTTATAGCTCCATATTGTATAATATATTATTCTATCGCGTTATATTTCAAAGAATGCATAGGAAACGAGATATTATATATGCCAATGCAATTCGCTAAATATGTTACGCTAAATGCTATTTGAATTTCATGAAAATAACTTTGAAAAATACTCTTTGACTGAAGGACGCTATAGACGCCTTTCAGACAATCACTTTCAAAAGTTGTTGGGACACCTGCAGTTTTAGAGCATAGGTCATCTGTCCCAACACATTTGAAAAGGATTGTCTGAACACTATACCCAAATATTTATTGTATATCTCAAAATAACTGGCAAAGAAAGCTTTAAGGGCGATGTATATATTTCTATATTGTGCATAGCAGATGTAATACAACATTTCTAACCACTCTAGTTCGTGTGAAATTGGAAAAGTTAATAATTAACAGAATATATGGGCGTTTGGGTATAGCATCTTTAATTCCCTAAGGTTTATTGTGTTTTTAGCTTTTATCAATTACGTCCAAAACTATTGAATTAATTGTGGTATAGTTTATCGCATAGCAATAGACTTCCGGTTATTATTCGTATACGAGCAATGGATCAGCCAACTGCTAAATTGGGTACTCAAACCAAGCAAGCGCTTAGCTATCTAGAGCAGAATTCTCAGATAGATTTGTCTCCCCATGGCTCTCGTACCGCCCATGAAGGATCAATCAGATGGTAGTAAATTTGGAGGTACCTACTAAAAGAGGTGGTCACTTGGACATAGCTATAATTTCAAGCACTACGTTTATGTTGCAAGTTATCAGAAAGTTCGTGGATAGTATATTATACAATATGGAGCTATAAAATGCGATGTATTGGGAGGGGAGTGATTCAAGAGATATATTATTGAAACTGGCCTATGCAAGCGTGATATGCAAATTCATCTGAAAAACTAGCGACGTCGATTATTGTTCAGTAAAATGCACGGGAAAATTGATCGACATTGCGTATGAGCCGTGCATATTTGACGTCTGATTGTACAATGTGTCTGTGTTATAACTTTATAGCGTCTGCCGTTGTTTTGCTACACTGTGTGCTCACATGGTCTGTGACGAAAGATATATCTGACGAAACGCAGGCACATGTTACCTTCTTAAGTATGGGAACAAGTATTATATTCGCAAACTTGCTAAAATGGCTAGGAATCCCATCGGGAATTTTCCCACAGACGAAAATAGCAACTATGTATAGTCCATCAAGCAATTGCTAATAAGAAATATATCAAGAAACGTGGCTGGAGTGTAAAGGACAATCGCGTAAATCTATATTCCAAATAGCAGTAGAAGATATTTTTATTTATTATGATCATTTATTATGTATGCCGACGCGCACTGAGGCTGTAATTAAATATAGATCTATTATTTAGGACGTGAAACATGTATCTAATATAAGACGCTTGAAACACGTGTTCGGTTCAGGGCCTTTTTTAAGAAATCATCAGTGGGGGGCATCATTGAAAGGGGACGTAACAAGTAGGTAGTGTATTACAGGTGTGGGAAGGCGAAGGGGGGTCTGGGGGTCCTCGCCCGGAAAATTTTTGTATTTATGAGTCTCTGTGGCTTGATTTCCTGCATTTTCAGAGACAATTTTGATATATCCAATTCAAATTCAAGACAATTTTTGGAACCAGGCTTTGTTGTGAGAATACAATAACTTTCCTCTAAACTCAGTTTTTTTCCCTTTTTGGCTTATACTTTGGACAAAAGGGACCTTCACTGGGGGGGCAAAAATAGCTTACTGGGGGGCCAAAAATAGCTTACTGGGGGGCCAACATTGGGGCTGGGGGGGCTTTGGCCCCTCCAGTACATTAGTTAAAAAAGGCCCTGGTTCGGTTGACACACGGTTGATACTGTAAATCGTACAACATTTTCCTCAATATAGCTTTGAGTTGATACGGCATATTCAATTTTTCCACAGTAACTACTAAAAGAAAGTGTTTAGGGAGCCTGTGTTGATATATTACTGGTTGTTCTTTCCCAAAAAGTATGTAAAATTGTGTGAAGTGTATCGATTGACACTCAACTCTAAAAATCACTACAGTATACCAGATATATTTATATAAAAAAAGTGTCAACCGCTCCAAAATTTGGCTTAATCACATTTAAACTCTTTAATGACTAGCAAACACATTGTTAGATATGTTAGATATGTTCAGTGGCTCGTTATTTCATTTTTATATAGTGTCAACCGACGTGTCAACCGATGCTACTTTGATGGCAATCGTCTATTTAGTCCGGAAAAGCTTATTAGGATAGCTTGCGTATACAATTAACATTGGTTTGACCCAAGAGCGGAAGTAGAATTGTTGATAATAAGTTTAGAAAAACATGAATTACATGCTCTCACTTCTTTCTGTTGATTTTCTAGGATTCGAATAAATTGTACATAAAATATATCCGAAAGGACCCAGCTGACTTGCATCACCATGGTGATGACCATATCAGTTCAACCACCCGTGGCGCGTTGTTTGGTGCCCAAAGCAATGTATAATGGTTGCCTACAATCCTATTTACTATCCACGAACTTTGTGATAACTTGCAACATAAACGTAGTGCTTGAAATTATAGCTATGTCCAAGTGACCACCTCTTTTAGTAGTACCTCCAAATTTACTACCATCTGAGTGATCCTTCATGGGCAGAACGAGAGCGATGGGGAGACAAATCTATCTGAGAAGTCTGCTCTAGATAGCTAAGCGCTTGCTTGGTTTGAGTACCCAATTTAGCAGTTGGCTGATCCATTGCTCGTATACGAATAATAACCGGAAGTCTATTGCTATGCGATAAACTATACCACATTAAATAATTCAATAGTTTTGGACGTAATTGATAAAAGCTAAAAACACAATAAACCTTAGGGAATTAAAGATGCTATACCCAAACGCCCATATATTCTGTTAATTATTAACTTTTCCAATTTCACACGAACTAGAGTGGTTAGAAATGTTGTATTATATCTGCTATGCACAACATAGAAATATATACATCGCCCTTAAAGCATTCTTTGCCAGTTATTTTGAAATATACAATAAATATTTGGGTATAGTGTTCAGACAATCCTTTTCAAATGTGTTGGGACAGATGTCCCAAATACCTATTATATTGACAAACGTCGATCCCCCCGCCCCCTATTCAATGTTGTGTCCAAAATATTATCATATTTGACGGGGTATGGTTTACAATTGGGAAACCAACATTGATTGGGGAGGGGGGGGAGGGAGACCATTGTGTATTACAAGTGTACAGATTGACCTATGCTCTAAAACTGCAGGTGTCCCAACAACTTTTGAAAGTGATTGTCTGAAAGGCGTCTATAGCGTCCTTCAGTCAAAGAGTATTTTTCAAAGTTATTTTCATGAAATTCAAATAGCATTTAGCGTAACATATTTAGCGAATTGCATTGGCATATAATATCTCGTTTCCTATGCATTCTTTGAAATATAACGCGACAGAATAGTATGTTATACAATATATAGCTATAAAATGCGATGTATTGGGAGGGGAGTGATTCAAGATATATATTATTGAAACTGGCCTATGCAAGCGTGATATGCAAATTTATCTGAAAAATTAGCGACGTCGATTATTGCTCAGTAAAATGCACGGGAAAATAATAATCTTTATTCATCAAATACCAATACAGGCACATATGAAATTACATGAAAAAGATACAAAACGTATCGTTATTATAACTATAAAATATTGTAAGATTCTAAAATATCACACTCTTGATATTATACATAATAATATGCACGTTTACGCAATGTACTGTTTATCATATAATAGGAGAATATCATGGAAATATTTTGCTATTATTTTCATAATGGACTTATCGTGAATATTTAAAATATATAAGAACAAATTATTTGTATCAAATAAGCAGAAAGAGCTATTGATACTATATAAATTATTTAAAAAAGTGTTTCGAGTTTCTGCAATTTTTTTATTGGAGCATGACATTAAATAGTGGAATTCATCTCCAATTTCATTCGATTGACATACAGTAAAAATCCTTTCATCGTATGGCGTTTTATTATATCGGCCATATTCAACATGTAGTTTGTGTGCGGATATTCTCATTTTTGTTAGTGCTTGACGATGTTTAACATTACATACTTCATGGAGATCTTTTTCAAATACAAATTTATTCTTAACTTGTGCGAGGGTTCTTAATTTACCACTGTAACGACTTTGTTCAATCTGATCTTTCCAGAAATCAGTGAAGTAGGCAAATAACCTATTTTTTAAATATTTACCTAGATTATGTACACTTTCAAGTGGGAGAGAAATACCTTTTAGTGATTCCAAATCACACATTTTTAAAACATAGTTTGTGAATTTAATAGCCTGAGTATTTGATCGGATATTAAAACTTGATGTCTCTCCTACAAGAGTATTCATATAATCCGGAGTTTCAATTCGTATCCAATACTTTGTCACTAAAGTAGAGACCTGTACTATTAGAGGAACTTTACCCAGTTCACCATATACTGCTAGGTTTGTACTCTTAGAGTGGACTCGAGTATACGTTTAAAAAATTTCAACTGTAATGATTCCAGTTTATTTACCATATTGAGAAATCTCTTTTGGAAGAGTTCAAACGAAGAGATTTTACCTAATAATCCTACACCCCAGATTTCACAACCATATAATAAAACTGGAACCACCATTGAAGAAAATAGTTTTAGTAAAGTTTTAATCGGTATATTCTCTGCATTTGAAAGTTTGTGCATTAGGCAATTGTAAAAACGTAATGCCTTGCTGTATAACATTGTTATCGCTATCTTAAAATTACCAGTATAATGAAAAGTTAATCCTAAATACGTATATTCGTTTACACAATCCAGTAGATTAGTTCCGAAGTACCACTTGAACGAGATAAATTGACGTCTTTGGGACTGTGTCCCGAATATCAGAATTTTCGTTTTTTTAAGTTAATTTGTAATTTCCATTTCTTAGTATATAATTCAAGTTTTTGGAGGCATTGTTGTAGCCCAGATTCTGATTCTGACATCATGACGAAATCGTCGGCATATAATAAACAACTCAACTCCGTGTTTCCAAACTTCAAAGGTTCACAGGTAGTATTAAACAACTTAGGTATATCATTGATGAAGAGGTTAAACAGAGTTGGGCTTAGATTACATCCTTGTTTCACACCAATATGGGATTGAAAGAATGGGGTGACACCTTGTTCGAGCTTAACCGCTGATTTAACAGAGGAGTACATGTTTAGTAAAATTGTGATAAATTTTCCGTTACATCCGTAGTTTATCAGTTTAAAAAATAAACCTTCTCGCCAGACACTATCGTATGCTTTCCTGAAGTCTACAAAACATGTAAACATGGGTTTTCGTCTTAATTTATAACTGTCTATCAATGTTTTAAGAACGAGCAGATGATCAGACGTTCGAAATCCATGTCTAAAACCTATTTGGTACTTATTCAAAATACTGTTTTCTTCCAGAAAAAGATTCAAACGTGCGTTAAGAATTGAAGTGAAAAATTTCCCTAAACAGCTAGAAATGCAAATGCCTCTGTAATTTCCAGGATCACTTTTGTTTCCCGATTTGTGTATAGGAGTAATAAGGCCTTCCGACCATATTTTTGGAAAAACTCCACTAGATAATTGACGGACATTGCGTATGAGCCGTGCATATTTGACGACTGATTGTACAATGTGTCTGTGTTATAACTTTATAGCGTCTGCCGCTGTTTTGCTACACTGTGTGCTAACATGGTCTGTGACGAAAGATATATCTGACGAAACGCAGGCACATGTTACCTTCTTAAGTATGGGAACAAGTATTATATTCGCAAACTTGCTAAAATGGCTAGGAATCCCATCGGGAATTTTCCCACAGACTAAAATAGCAACTATGTATAGTCCATCAAGCAATTGCTAATAAGAAATATATCAAGAAACGTGGCTGGAGTGTAAAGGATAATCCCGTAAATCTATATTCCAAATACCAGTAGAAGATATTTTTATTTATTATGATCATTTATTATGTATGCCGACGCGCACTGAGGCTGTGATTAAATATAGATCTATTATTTAGGACGTGAAACATGTATGTAATATAAGACGCTTGAAACACGTGTTCGGTTGACACACGGTTGATACTGTAAATCGTACAACATTTTCCTCAATATAGCTTTGAGTTGATACGGCATATTCAATTTTCCACAGTAACTACTAAAAGAAAGTGTTAGGGAGCCAGTGTTGATATATTACTGGTTGTTCTTTCCCAAAAAGTATGTAAAATTGTGTGAAGTGTATCGATTGACACTCAACTCTAAAAATCACTACAGTATACCAGATATATTTATATAAAAAAGTGTCAACCGCTCCAAAATTTGGCTTAATCACATTTAAACTCTTTAATGACTAGCAAACACATTGTTAGATATTCTCAACATATTAGTCTCAGCCTTGTCTTGTTTTAAAAGCATTTCAGTGGCTCGTTATTTCATTTTTATATAGTGTCAACCGACGTGTCAACCGATGCTACTTTGATGGCAATCGTCTATTTAGTCTGGAAAAGCTTATTAGGATAGCTTGCGCATACAATTAACATTGGTTTGACCCAAGAGCGGAGGTAGAATTGTTGATAATAAGTTTAGAAAAACATGAATTACATGCTCTCACTTCTTTCTGTTGATTTTCTAGGATTCGAATAAATTGTACATAAAATATATCCGAAAGGCCCCAGCTGACTTGCATCACCATGGTGATGACCATATCAGTTCAACCACCCGTGGCGCGTTGTTTGGTGCCCAAGGCAATGTATAATGGTTGACTACAATCCTATTTACTATCCACGAACTTTCTGATAACTTGCAACATAAACGTAGTGCTTGAAATTATAGCTATGTCCAAGTGACCACCTCTTTTAGTAGGTACCTCCAAATTTACTACCATCTGAGTGATCCTTCATGGGCGGTACGAGAGCCATGGGGAGACAAATCTAGCTGAGAATTCTGCTCTAGATAGTTAAGCGCTTGCTTGGTTTGAGTACCCAATTTAGCAGTTGGCTGATCCATTGCTCGTATACGAATAATAACCGGAAGTCTATTGCTATGCGATAAACTATACCACATTAAATAATTCAATAGTTTTGGACTTAATTGATAAAAGCTAAAAACACAATAAACTTTGGGGAATTAAAGATGCTATACCCAAACGCCCATATATTCTGTTAATTATTAACTTTTCCAATTTCACACGAACTAGAGTGGTTAGAAATGTTGTATTATATCTGCTATGCACAATATAGAAATAAATACATCGCCCTTAAAGCATTCTTTGGCAGTTATTTTGAAATATACAATAAAAATTTGGGTATTGTGTTCAGACAATCCTTTTCAAATATGTTGGGACAGATGTCCCAAATACCTATTATATTGACAAAAGTCGATCCCCCCGCCCCCTATTCAATGTTGTGTCCAAAATATTATCATATTTGACGGGGTATGGTTTACAATTGGGAAACCAACATTGATTGGGGAGGGGGAGGGAGACCATTGTGTATTACAAGTGTACAGATTGACCTATGCTCTAAAACTGCAGGTGTCCCAACAACTTTTGAAAGTGATTGTCTGAAAGGCGTCTATAGCGTCCTTCAGTCAAAGAGTATTTTTCAAAGTTATTTTCATGAAATTCAAATAGCATTTAGCGTAACATATTTAGCGAATTGCATTGGCATATAATATCTCGTTTCCTATGCATTCTTTGAAATATAACGCGACAGAATAGTATGTTATACAATATGGAGCTATAAAATGCGATGTATTGGGAGGGGAGTGATTCAAGATATATATTATTGAAACTGGCCTATGCAAGGGTGATATGCAAATTTATCTGAAAAATTAGCGACGTCGATTATTGCTCAGTAAAATGCACGGGAAAATAATAATCTTTATTCATCAAATACCAATACAGGCACATATGAAATTACATGAAAAAGATACAAAACGTATCGTTATTATAACTATAAAATATTGTAAGATTCTAAAATATCACACTCTTGATATTATACATAATAATATGCACGTTTACGCAATGTACTGTTTATCATATAATAGGAGAATATCATGGAAATATTTTGCTATTATTTTCATAATGGACTTATCGTGAATATTTAAAATATATAAGAACAAATTATTTGTATCAAATAAGCAGAAAGAGCTATTGATACTATATAAATTATTTAAAAAAGTGTTTCGAGTTTCTGCAATTTTTTTATTGGAGCATGACATTAAATAGTGGAATTCATCTCCAATTTCATTCGATTGACATACAGTAAAAATCCTTTCATCGTATGGCGTTTTATTATATCGGCCATATTCAACATGTAGTTTGTGTGCGGATATTCTCATTTTTGTTAGTGCTTGACGATGTTTAACATTACATACTTCATGGAGATCTTTTTCAAATACAAATTTATTCTTAACTTGTGCGAGGGTTCTTAATTTACCACTGTAACGACTTTGTTCAATCTGATCTTTCCAGAAATCAGTGAAGTAGGCAAATAACCTATTTTTTAAATATTTACCTAGATTATGTACACTTTCAAGTGGGAGAGAAATACCTTTTAGTGATTCCAAATCACACATTTTTAAAACATAGTTTGTGAATTTAATAGCCTGAGTATTTGATCGGATATTAAAACTTGATGTCTCTCCTACAAGAGTATTCATATAATCCGGAGTTTCAATTCGTATCCAATACTTTGTCACTAAAGTAGAGACCTGTACTATTAGAGGAACTTTACCCAGTTCACCATATACTGCTAGGTTTGTACTCTTAGAGTGGACTCCGAGTATACGTTTAAAAAATTTCAACTGTAATGATTCCAGTTTATTTACCATATTGAGAAATCTCTTTTGGAAGAGTTCAAACGAAGAGATTTTACCTAATAATCCTACACCCCAGATTTCACAACCATATAATAAAACTGGAACCACCATTGAAGAAAATAGTTTTAGTAAAGTTTTAATCGGTATATTCTCTGCATTGGAAAGTTTGTGCATTAGGCAATTGTAAAAACGTAATGCCTTGCTGTATAACATTGTTATCGCTATCTTAAAATTACCAGTATAATGAAAAGTTAATCCTAAATACGTATATTCGTTTACACAATCCAGTAGATTAGTTCCGAAGTACCACTTGAACGAGATAAATTGACGTCTTTGGGACTGTGTCCCGAATATCAGAATTTTCGTTTTTTTAAGTTAATTTGTAATTTCCATTTCTTAGTATATAATTCAAGTTTTTGGAGGCATTGTTGTAGCCCAGATTCTGATTCTGACATCATGACGAAATCGTCGGCATATAATAAACAACTCAACTCCGTGTTTCCAAACTTCAAAGGTTCACAGGTAGTATTAAACAACTTAGGTATATCATTGATGAAGAGGTTAAACAGAGTTGGGCTTAGATTACATCCTTGTTTCACACCAATATGGGATTGAAAGAATGGGGTGACACCTTGTTCGAGCTTAACCGCTGATTTAACAGAGGAGTACATGTTTAGTAAAATTGTGATAAATTTTCCGTTACATCCGTAGTTTATCAGTTTAAAAAATAAACCTTCTCGCCAGACACTATCGTATGCTTTCCTGAAGTCTACAAAACATGTAAACATGGGTTTTCGTCTTAATTTATAACTGTCTATCAATGTTTTAAGAACGAGCAGATGATCAGACGTTCGAAATCCATGTCTAAAACCTATTTGGTACTTATTCAAAATACTGTTTTCTTCCAGAAAAAGATTCAAACGTGCGTTAAGAATTGAAGTGAAAAATTTCCCTAAACAGCTAGAAATGCAAATGCCTCTGTAATTTCCAGGATCACTTTTGTTTCCCGATTTGTGTATAGGAGTAATAAGGCCTTCCGACCATATTTTTGGAAAAACTCCACTAGATAATTGACGGACATTGCGTATGAGCCGTGCATATTTGACGACTGATTGTACAATGTGTCTGTGTTATAACTTTATAGCGTCTGCCGCTGTTTTGCTACACTGTGTGCTAACATGGTCTGTGACGAAAGATATATCTGACGAAACGCAGGCACATGTTACCTTCTTAAGTATGGGAACAAGTATTATATTCGCAAACTTGCTAAAATGGCTAGGAATCCCATCGGGAATTTTCCCACAGACTAAAATAGCAACTATGTATAGTCCATCAAGCAATTGCTAATAAGAAATATATCAAGAAACGTGGCTGGAGTGTAAAGGATAATCCCGTAAATCTATATTCCAAATACCAGTAGAAGATATTTTTATTTATTATGATCATTTATTATGTATGCCGACGCGCACTGAGGCTGTGATTAAATATAGATCTATTATTTAGGACGTGAAACATGTATGTAATATAAGACGCTTGAAACACGTGTTCGGTTGACACACGGTTGATACTGTAAATCGTACAACATTTTCCTCAATATAGCTTTGAGTTGATACGGCATATTCAATTTTTCCACAGTAACTACTAAAAGAAAGTGTTAGGGAGCCTGTGTTGATATATTACTGGTTGTTCTTTCCCAAAAAGTATGTAAAATTGTGTGAAGTGTATCGATTGACACTCAACTCTAAAAATCACTACAGTATATCAGATATATTTATATAAAAAAGTGTCAACCGCTCCAAAATTTGGCTTAATCACATTTAAACTCTTTAATGACTAGCAAACACATTGTTAGATATTCTCAACATATTAGTCTCAGCCTTGTCTTGTTTTAAAAGCATTTCAGTGGCTCGTTATTTCATTTTTATATAGTGTCAACCGACGTGTCAACCGATGCTACTTTGATGGCAATCGTCTATTTAGTCTGGAAAAGCTTATTAGGATAGCTTGCGCATACAATTAACATTGGTTTGACCCAAGAGCGGAGGTAGAATTGTTGATAATAAGTTTAGAAAAACATGAATTACATGCTCTCACTTCTTTCTGTTGATTTTCTAGGATTCGAATAAATTGTACATAAAATATATCCGAAATGCCCCAGCTGACTTGCATCACCATGGTGATGACCATATCAGTTCAACCACCCGTGGCGCGTTGTTTGGTGCCCAAGGCAATGTATAATGGTTGACTACAATCCTATTTACTATCCACGAACTTTCTGATAACTTGCAACATAAACGTAGTGCTTGAAATTATAGCTATGTCCAAGTGACCACCTCTTTTAGTAGGTACCTCCAAATTTACTACCATCTGAGTGATCCTTCATGGGCGGTACGAGAGCCATGGGGAGACAAATCTAGCTGAGAATTCTGCTCTAGATAGTTAAGCGCTTGCTTGGTTTGAGTACCCAATTTAGCAGTTGGCTGATCCATTGCTCGTATACGAATAATAACCGGAAGTCTATTGCTATGCGATAAACTATACCACATTAAATAATTCAATAGTTTTGGACTTAATTGATAAAAGCTAAAAACACAATAAACTTTGGGGAATTAAAGATGCTATACCCAAACGCCCATATATTCTGTTAATTATTAACTTTTCCAATTTCACACGAACTAGAGTGGTTAGAAATGTTGTATTATATCTGCTATGCACAATATAGAAATAAATACATCGCCCTTAAAGCATTCTTTGCCAGTTATTTTGAAATATACAATAAAAATTTGGGTATTGTGTTCAGACAATCCTTTTCAAATATGTTGGGACAGATGTCCCAAATACCTAATATATTGACAAAAGTCGATCCCCCCGCCCCCTATTCAATGTTGTGTCCAAAATATTATCATATTTGACGGGGTATGGTCTTACAATTGGGAAACCAACATTGATTGGGGAGGGGGGGGGAGGGGAGGGAGACCATTGTGTATTACAAGTGTACAGATTGACCTATGCTCTAAAACTGCAGGTGTCCCAACAACTTTTGAAAGTGATTGTAGCTGCTTATCGTGGATATTGGCTTTGGGGGCGCAATCGTCAAAGCGTTCAGGTACTCCAGATAACTCACACAGGGAAAGCTGATTGGGTGGGTTCGTGTCGTTCCCTTTCTTACTCTTCTACCGTTTCTGTGGTCGGTGATGGCACATGATTCATAATTAGGTGCCTCTCAGAGGCGCCCTAAGAAAGCCTTCGATTCGATCAGGTTGAGTTGCTTCCAATAACTACCCCTAAAAGCAACCTTCTAAACACCATAAGCACTTCAGAAAGGCTGTCGCTTCTGCTTTTCGGAAATTAGAGCTATGTTGGCACTGCCGGTTCAGGGCGGGGTCATTTTCAGGACTTTCGTCCCGGATTCAGGTTTTGGCACATCTGCCATGTTGACCGCCATGGTCATTTTACCCTAAAACAGTTGAGATTGCCTGTGGTAAATGAAACGAATACAAACTCCTATACAGGTCCTAGACTAATGTAAGTAAGTTTATATGTTAAAACAAGATAAATGAACATTTACAATTTAAGACAAGGAATCCGCAACAGCGCTAGCCAATTTCTGCGGCCCCATTAGATTAACATAGATATTACAAATACAACGACGACAAGCACTATAACATACAACAAGTGAAAAACAACGTCATTACTCTACCTGCAGCACGAGATTGGAACAGCTAGACTACGGACATAGTTACACTTTGGACATATGATTTTCTACGAGCGAGGATCGTCTGCCTTAAAACAAGATCTTAAAGATATTGTGTAATAATCATGTATCCTCGTATTAACTGTAGAGAGTTCACAGTCGTCTAGTTTTAGTTCGTCATTGAGAAAGTTCTATACGCGTGTTGTTCGAATAAGGAAGGACCTTTGACGCGTGGTTGTCTTACGTCTTAGAACAATTAACTTAGTGGAAGTACTGGCAGAAGATCTAGTTTGTCTGGAGGTACGGTAACTGGAATAACAGAAGGATTTATGTTAATAATTAGTCAGTGTATTATCTTGTAAAAGAGAACCATATCAAGGTGTTCGTACCAATAACAGATGTTAGAAGCGATGATTTTTTAAAATGTAGTAACCGTCCGATAAACAGTTTTTGGACTATAACATGTAGCTGAGGCTTGTAGAATTAGATTATGCATAACAAAGTATTCAACTGTTCAATCCCATTTGAATATGCAAAGGTTGCTCAAAATACAATTAGTTTTCGCACGGTTGACTCCCTTTAAATTAGAAAATATATTACCTTAGGTGTACCTTTCTTTATTTCGCTTTACGATGCAGCAGAAAAATTATCCCAGTACAAAAATTATTTAATTTGCAATTCTAGTATGGTTATATCGATGAAAAACAAATTATGATTCAACAATTCAATACTTCCAGCCTCAGCTACATGTTATAGTCCACCCGCGTTTTGGGCTCAGCGCAGAACGCGTCATTTCCGTGCGCAGTCGAAACTCCGGGTGGTCTATAACAATCTCAGTTAATCCCCGAGCCGGCGCGAAGCGCCGTGCGAGGGTACTAATTCCACGCGGATATTTACACCCGGAAAAAAAGGGAAGCAATGGGAAATCCAAAGTTCATCAAGTTTTGCCGGCGCATGGCTATGTTTCATGGGTGTGATGGGTGGTCATCTCACTAATCTTTGTTAGGAGTGGAATGAGCTAATTATAAAAAAAACATGAGTAAGTCATATCAGTAAGTCTGAATTATAACTTATAAATAGCTTTTTGGGGCTTCAGGAAAAGCTGCGGAACAAATTTATCGTTTATACTTTATAAAAAAGGATAAATAGAGATAGATGGTCGAAAAATATGGCAAGTTTCTTATATTAAATTGTTGATATAGCCGTAAGAATGTTGTTTTATTTACATAGATTTTCATTTTTTTACAATTAAAATATCCTATATTTTATTCTATCAAAAAGTTCCAACTTAAAAGGAGAGCGAAATCGTTTCACACGAGAGAATTTGTATATTTTCAACTGATTTCATTTCAAAAACTAATTTATAAGTAAAAGGCAGTTTAGTTTTATAAACTTTTGGCAACGTTTTAGTAAACGGAAGGTTGCATTTAAACATTAATTTGAAGCATATAGAATGCATAAGAACATACCTACACCATATACCTCAGATTTGTATGGCTAAAACAACTAATATTTTTATTATTTTTGTAGTTTTTGTAACCTGTTGTTTTGTACTCCAGAAAAGAAGTTTATTTTATCGTGTTGCCATGGCTACTGTGCTTCCTCTTCTTGAAACAAAATTTCATTTTTTATTCTTTCAAAATAAATTTCCCAAAATAATATTGTTCCTTCCACCCTTCTTTCCAAACATTAGAGTAATAATCAAAATTTTAATGGCAAATTTAAAATGAAGGAAGCCACAGTGATTACGTCAGGTAAAACATTTCATTTGGCGATAGCCTTTGATTGCGTCGTGAAGAGGCGTGTGAGCCAAGGATCCAATTCTGTTTTCTATGCCAAAAATCTGTTTTGAACGCAGATATCCGACTCGCCTACAACCTTTGCATGGCAGATTTTTTGATAAAAAAGATTAGCTATAGTAATGTTTTGGAATGTAATGTCTGGCAATGTTCAGCTGGGGCGAGGGGTTACTGCAAGCCTGTATTTCTAGTAACGAATATATTGAGCACTTTTTGGCACAATTATTGATCATTGTCTGACTTGGATTACAGTTGAGCTTCTTCTGTTTCCATGAATGTATTTAAAACATTTCTACTACAACAATAAAATACAATTACTGCGCTTCACTGTTACAAGATAAGAGTAAAATCGTCATTGTTAGTGCTAACTCTATGAAGTAAAAAAAATGTGGCATTTTCTTCAAACGTTCTTGCTTTATTGTCTTATTCAGTAAGCAGGTATGCAACATACATAAGGAGAAGGAATTGGGACTGAATATGGGAATGGAGCCATGTTGCATTTCGTTTCTGTGTCAAGACATTGGAAACGACGCAGTATACCAAAAATACCATTTTCGCAAAGACAGGGCGTTCTCTTGACTATCTCGGTCGAATCATCTAAATGAAAACGCAGTGATAAAATGTTGAAACATTCCCCCCATGATTTCAAATCAGAAAAACGGATATTCATCAGAGGCCTGCAGAAAGTCATGTTACATTTCGTATCGTGAATTATTGTGTTAACCTACACGGCACAAAACACATAATTACAATCTTAACTAAACGAAAAGGAAATGAGACTGTTAACGGACACAAAAATATAAAGAAAATATGAGGGACGAAATGTACACAAAAGTAAAGACATCTTGAAGGGATTCGATTTCAAATATGCAATAACAGAATAACAGTTTCTTTACCTGCAGAATCTTTCTTATCTAGTTGCCAACGTGGCAAACCAGAACACAGCCCGATAAAAAACAGGATAGTGATAACTGCAAATACTTGCGATTGATTCATTATGATACAACTGAAACGGAATTCCGAAATTAGTTTTAACATTCTGTGTGTTCGAAGAAACAAATGCATGCAAACTAAAAACCTTTTCATGCGATACATCAAATAATATCATCTCAAAGTTTTCGTCCGAAAGTTTCAGCTAGAGACACCCCTATTCAACACCTGAAGTAACATACAACTGTAATACAATATTTTCATGCACAGTTTGACTGAGGTGCTATTTTTTTTGAAGGATTATTTTGTGTTAATATTCTGATTTTCTAATTTTTGGATACTGCAGTGACAACAATTAAAATGTACTCTATAAGGATAGCTAAAACAATATATGTACAAGGGCCATCGACTCAAAGAGTTAATCTGTCTTCCATGAACTTTACGATGTTAATAATATAACTATAAAACTTACCAGCCTTTTCTAAACTTTCTTTCTTTCTTGCAATGCTGTTTTCGCCAAGTTCCCTACAAATTTGAACCAGCAGAAGAGCTCGCCTCCATTTATAATGAAACTTTGATTCTCATTATCTCACATTCGCATCTATTTTACATGGTTGACAGATAATGAATTTCCGGTTTCACAATACTGGTCGGTGTCGGCCTTTCTATTCTATGGAGTTGGTGCACTTCAATGCCTACTGAAGTATACGATTCGCCAATATAGCCAATAATTACATACTGAACGCTTAGCTGTCGAGGACAATGCATCAGACAGCGCATTCAAGATTGAATTTCCTGCGTGTCTACCGCGCTCTCATAATATCGGGTGTTATTCCTATGCGCGTCAGCTTGTCTATAATTTGATTGCGTAGCAATCTATGTTAAAGCACCAATGCCATAACAATACCATACAGTTATAATGATATTACAATGTTTAGTCTGTGGCGTCAGTAGTTGGGAAAATGCGATTCATATCATCTTATACTTTAATTAAAACTGTTAAAAAACATGGATATTTTATCAAACTTTAAAATGCATTTCATTGTGGCGAACAGCGTCCCCCCTTCCCCCAATAAGCGAAAAAATAAACGTTTAACTTTCTATTCGTATCTATAATTGCATAGCTCGTTTGAACTTTCCTGACACATAACAATACATAAAAATTTAGCAGACATCTTGAACTGAAAAACACCGTAAGCCTGGCTTGCACGCAGGACACTCAAATACATGTAAGTTTCATTAGGGGCTCGACACCTAATATGGTGACGCAAGCCCTTCAAGTTGTCTTGCTGTTTATGATGAATTGAAATTTTAAGCGTGTAAGATAGAGTGCTCTTTCAGACAACTACGAACATTCCAATAAATCACTCATATTTAGTGTGAAATTATTTTAGCTTGATTATGATGCTCTGTACGCAGTCATTTGGGTCGTTTTGGTGCTCGGTGAATGAGCTGCAGATATTGCTGAAAAGCATGACATTTCCTGTTATGAACTGAAACCATACTATAGCCTGTCTAATAGCAACATTGGAAATACGCAAAAGGAACATTGACGATTCAAGTGCTTTGCAAACCACTTTCAGAAACGGGGATACGGTATAAGGTCAGTAAGTGGCGAATTATATCAGCCCTATTTCAGACGCAATAATTTTTGGCCGCTTGTATCTTTACATTGTATCGGTATTACACTTTCTTCCCTACAAGTTCCACTTCTCAACACAAACATCATAATTCCCCTCCCTCTTCCAATAGTGTTTAATTCAATATGCACAAATGTTGCAAAATACTCCAGCCACGTGAGTGCCATGAATTAATGATTGTCGACAAGCAAATATACTATATGTTGGTTTGATGCTTTGAAAGCTTATTTTTTGATAGTTGACAAATGTATTTGGTGCCGAAACTTGACGCTTAGGAAAAGATGAATTGTTTTTAATGTTTTCTTAAGCAAAAACCGAAAATTAAATAATTTACATCCTGCCAAGTTTGGGAAGTCACAGATTGCCATTTTGTTTATATAGCTATAGTTGTTTTGCATCAGGGCACAACAGAACCGCATTGTATAACAGCTTTTGAGCTTTCAACACATGCAAACAAGGCGGTCGTTTACATTAAGTATCCCATCTGTCATAGCAATGGTATATAAAAACCTATATATGGTATAAAAGTATATATATAAACAAGTCATGTAATGAATATTTTCGTTGTAGTTAAGGTTGAATTCATACATGCATATACGTGTCCTTTTGTTTTTGGACTTTTCATGCCTTATCTGTCTTGAAAACTTGCCAAATTTGAATAAAATCTGAAAATCTAAAACTTAGTATTTCAAGTAGATATAGGCTTCCAAAGTTGAAGAATTTGCAAAAATCGATTTGTCAAAGTCAATTTGATTGAAAATACTGATAAATGCATTCCTCGAGGCATGTTTTTCCCGTTTTTTCTTATTCCAACAACACGCGTATAGAACCTTCTCAATGATGAATTAAAACTAGACGAATGTGGCCTTTCTATATTTAATACGAGGATACATGAATATTACACAACATCTTTAAGATCTTGTTTTAAGGCAGACGATCCTCGCTCGTACAAAATCATATGTCCAAAGTGTAACTATGTCCGTAGTCTAGCTGTTCCAATCTCGTGCTACATGTAGAGTAATGACGTTGTTTTGGGTTCTTATTGGTTGTTATACTTTAAGGAAATTTTAGTTTATGCTTATCATCGCCGTCTGCAAATATATTTATTTTGCGGATCCTGCATTCACCGTCGCCCAAATTAGGTCTCAAGAGAATTGAAATCGTGTTTTCTTTACCATACAATCGAAGTCAACATACAGTATTCCATTCGTCAGAATAATCAACATTCTCCTATGTGCATTTTTTGCAATTGTATGCAAAATTGCCATAAACAAACATGATCACCAAAAATATCAAATTGTTCAAATGTATGCACGGGGAAAGCATTAAGAAGTCGATATGCATGCCTTGGTTTTGTAGTTCTACCGCTATTTGTGCCTGCATACTTGTGATCTGCGATCCTTTTCTGCAGATAATATGCATATGTATTTTGTACGTTAATCTCAATGCGACAAGCGAACTGAACTTGTCCACTCAGCAATAAGTTGCTTTTGGTATAGGGGCCTACGTATAATCGGCATACAACTATTTCAATTAAGGTTGTCTCAAGCAATAGTCAAATGTGCTATTCAACCGGGAAGAGTACAATTGAATTGGGACATTTTATAGGGTGAAATGTGTTATAAATCGCCTCGTGAGATTAGCAAGTGGTGAGCACTTATCCTATTTTTTGTATATTTACAAGTAATACTGCAGTTCACTAAATCAAACCGCTTCGTATAGCAAAACTGTCGTATGCGTAGTTCTTAGCCTGACAACATAGACGGATAACTGTTTTCTTGATAGAAATAATAGGGCAGCTTATTATTAAGATTTTGGTGGCATCTCACTCGATTGAATAATTGGAAGGTTGTGTAGATGGAAAATTATTGAGTGAAAATTATATACATTTATCAGACCTAACCAGGAACAGCTACGAAACATGCAACTATATGTGCCTGGCAGGAATCGAACCTGCAGCCCTGCGATTATTATTAGCCTCTCTGTGAATATATTGATTATGTTTAATTATACAATATTATATTTTCTGATGAGGGACTGATTCAATTATTCCCCCAACTTAATCCCGAATGAAATGTCAGTTTTTCTAAGCTTTAGCTTGTGCAACGAGATAGAAAGAGAAATCACAATTTTTCATCAATTTATTTTATATGATTACCGTTAATGTGGGAGTTGGGTTCATTCGTCTATGCCTTAGAATATTCAGTCTCTCCTAGTGGGTCTTACATGTGTTTGTACCGCCACGGGATGAAAACATAAGGCTAAAACGAGTCTCTGGTGGGTTGACCAGAGTTTAAGAGTATAATATATTATTCGTGCACTCATTCCCTGCAATTATTTTTCATATAGCGTATACTTGGATCATTAACAGATTAAAATCAATTGTCTTATATGCATTGCTTCTTTTCAAACCTTCCATTTTCTAATCTTCTAATCCACCCATTCAGCTATTGTTAAGGAAAAAATACCCAGTACCAAAATTATGAAGTGAACAAGTGAGGGTGTGCTGATTAATAATTCTTACTTGCAACTGAGAGCTAAGCTGAATTGCGAAGAACGCAACTCAACCTGATCGAATCGAAGGCTTTGTTAGGGCGCCTCTGAGAGGCACCTAATTATGAATCATGTGCCATCAAAGACCACAGCTACGGTAGAAGGGTAAGAAAGGGAACGACACCGACCCACCCAGTCAACTTTCTATGTGGGAGTTAACTGGAGTACGTGGACGCTTCGACGATTGCGCCCCAAAGCCAATATCCACGATAAGCAGCTAGTAGGTCTTGTATTCCAATCATTGTAATGTTTGAGTACATAAAATGGTTAGTGCGTGATATACTAAAATGCATATCATCTTATACCATTTGGTTTTCTTGTACTGTCACGACGGAGTAGAAATCCGGCAAAAAATCTCATTTTTGTAATCTTTAATTTGTGATTTCATTCTTTAGTCGCCTGCAGAAATGCCAAACAAATAATTAATGCCTGAGCAAAAAAATTATGATGTGCTATAACAAACTTGCATCCATGAGCGTATTAGGCGAAGTTGTGTTTTTAAAATATATCGATGAACTTGTAATCAAATTTAGGAAAATATTTGGTCAGGCCAATATCAGTAATGTTCATGGTATTGTACTGATGGAATCGACCAAAGCAAAGAATGACTATAGTAATCCTCTCCTGTTATTTAAAGCTGCCGAATTTTTACTGATATATTACTGCAGAAATTAAAATCTGCTTTTCTTAAATGGTTTCCATCACATTCTACCAAATATTTTAAAATATCATAATTCTATTCTGCGCTATGTATTCTCAAATCAAAAAAAGTGTTTTTTATTCAAAATTGGCTTTCGATTAGTTTAAGATGTCGGATGTTTTAGGCATGGCTTCCCTATTTAAAGAAGCCAAACGGGATGTTATTTTGTAATTTTTGTTGCAAAACATTCATAAAATAAAGTTTTGTAACACATCTGAATGTTGTTATTTTCTTGCAATTCATTGATTGGACGCTAATTCTAGACCGTTTGGAAAGTCGGTAATGCAAATACAAACGGCCATTTGCAGTACAAATATCTTGTGTCTTATTGAATTGATATTCTTTCCGTTAATACTGAAATAGAATAAACATAATAAACATGCAGGACACTTAAGGCAGAAACACAAATTGAGAGTTCTTGTGTATTTGTTTATTGAGTGTCCTGCGTGCAAGCTAGGCTTTCGGTTCAGAATATCTCCCAAAATTTGAAGTATTGTTATGTGTCAGGAAAGTTCAAACGAGTTATGCAATTATAGATACGAATAGAAAGTTAAAATTTTATTTTTTCGCTTATTGGTGGGGGGGCGCTGTTCGCCACAATGAAATGCATTTAAAATTTTATACAATATCCATGTTTTTTGACAGTTTTAATTAAAGTTTAAGATGATATGCACGAATCGCATTTTCCCAACTACTGACGCCACTAACTAAATAGTGTAACATCATTATAACTATATATTAAAAATTGGTTTTGCATTGGTGCTTTAACGTATAGATTGCTACGCAATCAAATTATAGAAAGCTGACACGCATATGAATAACACCCGATATTGCGAGAGACGCGGTAGACACGCAGGAAATTCATTCTTGAATGCGATGCATGATGTATGGTCCATTGGTCCTCGACAGCTAAGCGGTAACTATGTAATTATTAGCTATATTAGCGAATCGTATACTTCACTAGGCATTGAAGTGCACCGACACCAACTCCATAGAATAGAAAGGCCGACACCGACCAGTATTGTGAAACAGGAAATTCATTATCTGTAAACAATGTAAAATAGATGCGACTGTGAGATAATGAGAATCAAAGTTTCATTATGAATAGAGGAGAGCTTTTCTGCTGGTTCAAATTTGTAGGGAACTTGGTGAAAACAGCATTGCAAGAGAAAAAAAAATTTTTGAAAAGGCTGTTAAGTTTTATAGTTATATTATTAACATCGTAAAGTTCATGGAAGATTAACTCTTTGAGTCGATGGCCCTTGTACATATATTGTTTTAACTATCCTTATGGAGAACATTTTAATTGTTGTCACACAATAGTCCTTCTGCAAAAACAGCACCTCAGTCAAACTGTGCATGAAAATACTGTATTACAGTTGTATGTTTAATTCAGGTGTTCAATAGGGGTGTCTCTTGCTGAAACATTCGGGCGAAAACTTTGAGATGATATTATTTTATGTATCGTATGAAAAGGTTTTTAGTTTGCATGCATTTGTTTCTTCGAACACACAGAATGTTCAGTTGCATCATAATGAATCAATCGCAAGTATTTGCAGTTATGACTATACTGTTTTTCATCGGGCTGTGTTCTGGTTTGCCACGTTGGCAACTAGATAAGAAAGATTCTGCAGGTAAAGAAACTGTTAGTCTGTTATTGGATATTTGAAATCGAATCCCTTCAAGATGTCTTTACTTTTGTGTACATTTCTTCCCTAATATTTTCTCTATATTTTTGTGCGCGTTAAAAAACTCATGTTCTTTTCGTTTTGTTAAGATTGCAATTATGTTTTTTGTGCCGTGTAGTTTAACACAATAATTCACGATACGAAATGTAACATGACTTTTTGCAGGCCTCTGATGAATATCCCTTTTTCTGATTTGAAATCATGGGGGAAATGTTTCAACATTCTATTACTGCGATTTCATTTAGATGATTCGACGGAGATAGTCAAGAGAACGTATTGTACTTGCAACGATGGTAGTGTTGGTACACTGCGTACTTATCAATGTAATCTCTCAGAAGTGGCATGCAACCGAGGCCCAATACCCTTCTACGTATGTTGCAAACATATTAAGTGGAGAAGAAAATAAAGCAAGAACGTTTGAGGAAGATGCCACAACATTTTTTTATTTCATTGAGTTAGCACTAGCAATAACGATTTTACTCTTATCTTGTATCAGTGCAGCGCTGTAATTGTATGTTATTGTTGTAGTAGAAATGTTTTAAATACATTCATGGAAACAAAAGATGCTCAACTGTAATCCAAATCAGACATTGATCAATAATTGTGCCAAAAATATATTCGGTCAATATATTCGTTATTAACTGAGATTGTTATAGACCAATTCGCAGTTTCCACCGCGCACCGAAATGACGCGTTCTGCGCTGAGCCCAAAATGCGGGTGGACTATAACATGTAGATGAGGCTGGAAGTATTGAACTGTTGAATCATAATTTGTTTTTCACTGATATAACCATACTAGAATTGCAAGTTAATTAATTTTTGTACTAGGATATTTTGTCTGCTGCGTAAAGCAAAATAAAGAAAGGTACACCTAAGGTAATATATTTTCTAATTTAAAGCGAGTCAACCGTGCGAAAACTAATTGTATTTTGAGCAACTTTTGCATATTCAAATGGGATTGAACAGTTGAATACTTTGTTATGCATATTCTAATTCTGCTAGCCTCAGCTACATG
This sequence comes from Trachythela sp. YZ-2020, assembly GCA_016169945.1. Taxonomy (NCBI): domain Eukaryota; kingdom Metazoa; phylum Cnidaria; class Anthozoa; order Malacalcyonacea; family Clavulariidae; genus Trachythela; species Trachythela sp. YZ-2020. The sequence goes on from JADLSH010000114.1 coordinate 2,231,293, forward strand.
TTATAGCCCAAAAACTGTTTATCGGACGGTTACTACATTTTAAAAAATCTATCGCTTCTAACATCTGTTATTTGTACGAATACCTTGATATGGTTCTCTTTTACAAGATAATACACTGACTAATTATTAACATAAATCCTTCTGTTATTCCAGTTACCGTACCTCCAGACAAACTAGATCTTCTGCCAGTACTTCCACCAAATTCATTGTTCTAAGACGTAAGACAACCACGCGTCAAAGTCCTTCCTTATTCGAACAACACGCGTATAGAACTTTCTCAATGACGAACTAAAACTAGACGAATGTGACCTCTCTACATTTAATACGAGGATACATGAATATTACACAATATCTTTAAGATCTTGTTTTAAGGCAGACGATCCTCGCTCGTAGAAAATCATATGTCCAAAGTGTAACTATCTCCGTAGTCTAGCTGTTCCAATCTCGTGCAGCAGGTAGAGTAATGACGTTGTTTTTCCTTTGTTGTATGTTATAGTGCTTGTCATCGTTGTATTTGTAATATCTATGTTAATCTAATGGGGCCGCAGAAATTGGCTAGCGCTGTTGCGGATTCCTTGTCTTAAATTGTAAATGTTCATTTATCTTGTTTTAACATATAAACTTACTTACATTAGTCTAGGACCTATATAGGAGTTTGTATTCGTTTCATTTACCACAGGCAATCTCAACTGTTTTAGGGTAAAATGACCATGGCGGTCAACATGGCATATGTGCCAAAACCTGAATCCGGGACGAAAGTCCTGAAAATGACCCCGCCCTGAACCGGCAGTGCCAACATAGCTCTGACTTCCGAAAAGCAGAAGCGACAGCCTTTCAGAAGTGCTTATGGTGTTTAGAAGGTTGCTTTTAGGGGTAGTTATTGGAAGGAAAAATTTGTCTAAGTATAATATTTTACAAGAAAATGACCATGCACCACCCCAGGTCAACTGCTAATTATCCATGAAATAACTAATATACCTGGGAGAGATTAAATTTTCTTATTTCCTAACAATTTTTATCATGGGATGAAAAACTATGCTTAATTTAATATAATTATTGTAGATTTCATAAGGATTGACATTGTGTTGTTTAAATATAATACATTTTATTTCACTTACCCCTCCACCAAAACACGGTTTCAGCCATATTTTGCCGCCTTGTTTGCATTTTATCGCCGAATCTCGCAAGTATCATCCAATTGTTGTACTTTTACATAATGATAGATGGTTAAAGAAGATTTCAACCAAGTTTCGTCAAGTTTTGAAGCAGTGCAGTGTATTTTATCTTCGATATTGTGTCCTTCGATATTTCGTCAAATAGCGGCCATTGCAATGCCTCGCCGCTTCTCTTACCGATAAATGCCACCTCTTCGAAAAACTAGAGTAGTATAGTCCCACTTGAAAGGAAAAAAGCTCCCATAACAAATTTAGGATCAGAATCAAAGACACAAGTTTAAAAATAATTTGAAAGTCACACGCAATCTTCGCGAAAACTCCTCGTGGGCTACTTGACAGGGGGGGGGGAGCATTATTTTCACGAAACGCTGGTTCGCCACCACAGAACCCAGTAAAGGCAGTAAATATATTATATTTATTGTTTTTTTATGATTTATGAAAAAAACAATAAATATTTGCGTATTTTCTATTGTATTTATCATAAATCATAAAAATACAATAAATATAATATATTTACAGGGTTCTGTGGTGGCGAAACAGCGTTTCGTGAAAATATTTCCCCCCCCTGTCAAGTAACCCACGAGCAGTTTTCGCGAAGATTGCGCGTGACTTTGATTCTGATCCTAAATTTGTTATGGGAGGTTTTTCTTTTCAAGTGGGACTATGCTACTCTAGTTTTTCGAAGAGGTGGCATTTATCGGTAAGAGAAGCGGCGAGGCATTGCAATGGCCGCTATTTGACGAAATATCGAAGGACACAATATCGAAGATAAAATACACTAGTATTTCGTATTTGTGTAGGTTTTTCTCGTTGCATTTCTCGTTTTTCTAGAACGGTGGACAAAATTGGTTTGTTTTGTGTTTAAAGTGCCTATGCAACGAAATTTTTGCCTGATTTTATATTGTTTTGTTAAAAAGTACACCTCGAATGATGAAGAATGACGTTTACAGTTTATTCATATCTCATCTCATTCCCAAGTTATCGCACTTTGTAAATTTTGATTTGTGACGTCACTGGTTGTGTTTGAGAAAGTGGCAATAAAAAGAAAGTCCGACATCTTGGTGATGATTTAGTAGAATTCAATGAAACTTGGCACACATTGAGGCAAAAATTTCGTTCCATAGGCAATTAATTTAAATAGAGCTTTTGTATGTTTGAATGTCAAAATAGCACAGATTTTCGCGTTTCTTGTTGCCGTTGAATGCCAACTTTCAAGCAAAAAAGGATATTTCGAGCTCAGAAACAGCTACGAATCTTTATTCGCCGTTTATGTCCCGTTCTGGTTGTTGGCTAGCTTTTTCCTTCCCGTTTTAATTATTCAACACATATCGCTCTGGAATGTCCATATTTTATTCCTTTACTTTTTCTTACAATAATCCAGCAGTGTGAGAAGTTTGAACTGATGAGTATCGTGGGGATGAAAATACACCCATATAGAAAAGAATACAGAAGAACTTTTCTATTTCATCATTGGTGATAGAACATTCCTTTCCATTTTTCTGTATACATATGCGTTGGTTTCTTCAGTGATATGTTTTATGCAGCCATCGTCGTCAACGGTGAGTATACCTCATCAGGACGTGAGAAAAACGCCATCAAAATTATTCTCTGGGATTATTGGCACATTCATTTTCTTTTACTGATGCTTTTAACATATATTTGTGCGTTGGTGAGTTTTATCTTTGACGAAGTGGTAGATTCACCACTTGAACTCGAATCACTCTCTTCGTCCGAACATCTATGTTCGTGTACGGTGTACCTCAATCTGATCATTCAATGGAACATCCTGATAGTATTTTCAAAATCATCCAACTCATCAGAATCATGAGTTTTCAAATTCTTCTAATGCTGCAGCTGCATCCGTGACTTTCTGTAAACAATGAAAACAAAGAAATATACTACAAGTCCGGTTATATTTACCAGCAGCGTATTTCTGAGTAATTGATAGCTAAAGTGTTGTTGCCGTTTCCGCTCAATGTTGTATTTTTGAAAATTTTACATCGCTCCATGCCAAATAACAACTAAAAAATACTCAAGGATACTCACTACTATATTTATTTTTTAATCTTATCCATTGCTAGAAAAAGGTATTTGTGTTTAACATGCTTTTAAAACATCACTCGTTTTTGCAATGCTTGATTTTGTTAAGTGCAGCTTTACAACAGTACAGCGAAAATTGGGAATTATTATTAACCTATGAAAAGTGGTTACTTGATGCTATGACAAGGGTACTATAAAAACGCTTAATTTTACGAAAAGGGACATCCAACAACCGACTGTTTCTCAGATCATGTGCAGGAGCGCGTCTCGGTGGCAAAAGGTTGCTAAGACTGTGACTATTATCAGAAACAATCGACCGGAGCAACCTCTTACAAATTTTTTCGTGATGATTGCGTACAAATGCTAATACTGACCACCTTTCTCAATAAAAATGTAGCAGCACTTTTGATCACAAAATTTTGTCGCCTTCTCAGAATTGAGGTATATCAACCACACCCGCATCAAAGGCATACTCCCATTGCCCAATTAAGGTCATAAGAGAAAATTCATGTAAGCTACACTGTAATAGACTTAGTGTTTATGGCTACAATGGGAATGAAAGGTTAATGATGGCTATTGAATTTTAAATACATCTCTTTTCGCTTCAAATACGACAGAGAAAATGATTAACTTTCTGTATTGTGTAAGCGAAAGATAGGGAAAACGTTTTCGCATTTTAAAGACATGTTCTATAGCTGAGTTGCCCCAGGGTATTTGCAGTAGTGTTTATTGTTTTCAATTTTCAATATGTTTGTTTGTTCATCTTGGTTTCCACAATCGAAGCTTCCACTTGCCCAAACTTTTTATAAAAAAATGAAAGTCAGTTACATTGATTACAGTACAAATAGGAACTCTTTCGTCCATGCACACTTACAAAAGATTTCGTGTATACTTATATTCTATGAAAATTTATATATTGTCACTGACAGTTTGCAGGAACCGGTTATTTCTCATATTTGCATACTCTGCCATACATAATGGCATTTTTAGACTTTTCATTGTTTTTATGTGTGAAGTCCTTGTCTGCATTTTTTATCCGTTGGATGAATGTTTAGATCATACCAAGTATGGATAAGTAGTGATTTCACTGCCCACGAATGTTGAAAGGAGCAATGTTATAGCTAAGTGCGTAAATTGAAACAGAGAATAAGAAATGAGAAATATTACGAAAACATATTTGTATGTCGTTTATTTGTTTTTATATTCTAGAGTATGTCAATATTATGTTGTTATGTTATGTTATTATGGTTTAGAGTCAGTGTCTATGGATGAAACGTTTCCTTTGATGCTTCTATGAACAGTAACTAAATATAGGTTGTATTTGAAAACTTTAAAATCTTTAGTATATTAAAATTGTTCTTAATGGGTTCAGATGTTGCTATATATTGCTATTATTCTCAAAATATATTTTGCAATATGTGTATCTTCTGTTACCTGTTAAACTTCCTGTCTCCAATGTGTGTTGTATGTGAGTGTGTCAGTCGATTCTTATCTTCCTTTTCCCTGTACACGTACTTTGTTTCTCACACAGACACGATTTCTTTCATTTCTTTTCCATTACATTGCCATTATGTGACTATTCAGTTGAGTTGTAATTATCTGTTCAAAAACAAGCTTTAAACCAAAGCAAGACATAAGCATTCGTGTGGACACGTGTGAAGTAAAGAATTATTCCATCTGAACGAGTATGAACAATACGGCTGTGGCATGTGGCCAGAAATATGTGCTTGTCCACTTACAATTTGTTGCAGAGAATAATCTCTTGGAGTTGTAATAGACGAATGTTATGGTGGGCGAACTTTAAGAACAAACACAAATTTACTCAATGACAGTGGCGTGCTGGCAGGGGGGGCCGAGGGGCCATGGCCCCCCCAGCGAAGATTTTTTAGGGGGCGCCAAAACATAAATGGGGCGCCGAAATTGCACAAAATCACACAATACAACTACAAGCATTACTGTCCAGTCTGTAATATCTCAAAGGATGTAAATTGTTAATTGTGAAATGTGAAGTGATTTGGCTTACGATCACTGGTAAGTTCGCCGACTACTTCATGAATGTTCGCCGTCTATTTTTCTTTGTTTACGAACAAAACTAAGTCCTTCTATAAATTATATATTTATTCAAACTCTTGAATGTGTTGGTTCTTGCGCATTTTTATTTTTACGATGTTTGTAATTCTCAGAATTCTGTCAAATAGCCTCCCAAAACGCAAGAAATGGCATTTTATGGTCCTAAATTTCAAAATTTCCCCCGGACCCCCCTAGAGGTCTCGCGCCTACGACGCTCAACCATACACAAATTACAAGGGGGCGCCGAATTTGCAGCTGGCCTCCCCTGGCGAACACAAGTCAGCACGCCACTGCTCAATGATGCATTTACTCAACGATGCGATGAAACCTCTGAACATTTAGAAGAACATGGCTGAAATCTCACAAAAACTGTGATGCATTGACAAACTCCAAACCAAAAAAAAATTGATGAGAAACTAACATGAAGTGAGCAGATTTAAGTGAGCCCCAAAAATACTATAAAAGGAAACAAAATCTGGGGAAAGAGGGTTGTAAGAGGTGGGGGAGGGATCATAATCTCATTTTCCATTCCCAATTTTAATTGCTATTTTTATTGTTTTTTTGTAATCCCAGTCGTCTCAGCAAGTAAAGTTTTATTGTTTTTTTTGTAATCCCAGTCGTCTCAGCAAGTAAAGCCTGTTACAGACATTACTTTTATTCTCTAAGTAATGTTCTGAATATTCCTCAAAATATCTAATGACTAAATGTATTAAACCAAGTACATTTAAAGTACTTGTCTGCAGTAAATGACTCGAGCTGAGCAAGTGACATTTTCATGTCAAGCTTCGGCGAGCGATATTTTAATATAATTCATCCCAAACGGTCCATTCTGCATCCAAAGCCTTCAAGGTATACGTCTTTGGCCTTGAAAACCACAAATTTCCTTTATAAAATACTCTAAACCAGAGTAATTCACTCGAACTGACCAAGTGACGATTTCGTACAAATTTCGGCTAAGCGATATTTTTACAGGAATTCATCCCCAGCTGTCCAGTTTGCGTCTAAAACCTTCACGATAAGTAGTTATTGCCAAAAAAGTTTGATCGAAGTGGATTCGAAACACTGGGACGACGCAAAATGCAAAAAATATGGATTTCCCCGTAGAGTTTATAGTCTTTTTGCCTTGAATGGCGGCCATCTTGGATTTATCATGCAGGTCACGCATCCGCTAGGTATGAGTCAGCAATCTAGGTTTATATTATATCTATGTTTCACCCCTCCTGACACTCTTCCTAATACGGGCATCGATATTGTGTAACAATGACCTTTTGACCCTTCGATAATTATGCTGGTTATGCGTATTTATTTATCTTGTAAATATACTGTCAATATAGTCGGCCGGCCAAGATATCAAAAAGTGCCTCTAAAAACGTTTGATGGCAACTTCGTGTTAGAAGTTGGCAACAAACATATTCATACTCAGATAGATGTAGAGAAAAAGGTTTGAGTTGTTGCCAAGCCGAAAAATAAATTTTTAAGTGAAAAATGTTTAGGCCGCCTTCCCGCAACGTCGCGGCAACTAAACTTCAAACGATGGCCGAAAATTACGTTGCTATGCTACAAGTTTCTTTATTCTGATTGGTCATCAATAACGCTCGCCTAATTAGTCTACCAACGAGCGAACGTAAACGCGTGTGCATTTCCGGTTTTTGTATTCACGATGTAAACAAACTGTGAAGACCGAGGAAGAAAGTTGCAAAATCTTACGATTTCAGCGATATTTAGGTAAGATTTTTCGTGTTAAAGCCATATATATTCCGTAAACATATTGTACTTTGTTCAGTGACACTGATTTGGCCCTTGTGTGTCGTCAAATTTATTTTATTCTTGTGCCAAAATTCTTCGTACTTCTTCTGACCTTAATATTTAGTTAGATTCTACTTGTCTAGTACTTGCCTTTATAGGATATTTGAGTGTTCGTAGTTGTCTAGATTAATAAACACAATCTAATTTACGGACTACAGCTAGTAGAAAATAACACAACTGATATATTTTGCCGTAAACTTCGTGCGATTATATATTAAGAAACGCGCATAATTCAAGGCTATGTATTTCATTTGCCATATAAAATCCATAAAGCAACTTGGAGTAAACTAGACTTGGCCAGTGTTACTCTATAATTTTGAGGAAAACAACTATTACAGGCTAATTTGAACTAAAAGCTGGCTTTATAAAAGTCTATACAAGACTGTCAAAAAAGAATACGATATAAATTGACAGTGTCATGGATAATGTTTAATTGCACATTTTTCGCATATAAAATGAATTACAATGCATTAAAATACTATTATACTATAAGATTATATTAAAATATCTATTTACAAAGTTAAAATTTAGAAGTCAGGTTTCATTAGTCACCGCTTTCTGTTTGATATAGCAATTGTATTTGGAAAAAAACTGTTTTTAAAACGATCAGTTCGACATTTGTAATTCGACAAATTGTTTGATGATCTAATAAAATAATTATGTTCGCTCGATCTAGTCTGGGTCACATGTTGTACAAGCGGACCACCTGTGGTTATCTTCGTAAGTGTCTTCAAACATATTAGTTCTTCGCGCCTAGCGTCCAACCTGGGGCAAACGGCCGACAGCAATGCTTCTTTATAGGCATGCAAGCATGCACAGTGTCAGTGATTATTATTCTAGTAAGTTGTGCTACAGTAGATTAGAAAATATGATCGTTTGTTGACCTAACTCTTAAACATGACAGAGACGGAATCTTTATATTACAAAATTTAGACAGAATAAAGTCACAAACGAATTCAACCCTACTAAACTCACAAATAAATTGCATTGACTTCATGAACCAACTAATTTGGAATGTTTACCAAAAAAAAGTATGTGAATGTTTTGCAAAAGAAACGCCGATTATGTTGCTGCAAATGACTACCAAATCTTAGTTTCTGTTTGACCATACTAACATCTATAAATGTATTATAATTTAGCATTTATTTTTGTAAATTTTCAGCACTCAATATTATAATTTGATTCTGGCTGACGAAATAGTCAAAGTATTTTCACAACAATAAAATAAATTTGACACACTATGGCCAAGTCAGTGTCGCTGAATGAAGTACAATATGTTTATGGAGTGTATATGGCTTTAACACGAAAAAAGTTACCTAAATATCGCTGAAATCGTAAAATTTTGCAAGTTATTCCCTCGATCTTCGCAGTTTGTTTATGTCGTGAATACAAAAACCGGAAGTGCACACACTTTTACGTTCGCTCATTGGTCGACTAATTAAGCGAACGTTATTGATGACCAATCAGAGGAAAGAAACTTGTAGCATAGCAACGTTATTTTCGGCAATCGTTTGAAGTTTAGTTGCCGCGACGTTGCGGGAAGGCGGCCTAAAAATTCTCAATTTTTCACTTAAAAATTCATTTTTCGGCTTGGCAACAACTCAAACCTTTTTCTCTACATCTATCTGAGTACGAATATGTTTGTTGCCAGCTTCTAACACGAAGTTGCCATCAACTTGCACCGTTCGATAGCTTGGCCGGCCGACTATTGAGTAATCTGTGCAATTACTCAACAAATGAGTAACATTTACTCAAGGTAGTCTAAAGTAAAGTATAGGCTAAGGTAGTCTAAAGTAGTCTAAAGTAGTCTTAGCCTGCCTTAGAATACCTTAGTCTATCTTAGCCTACCTTAAACTACCTTAGCCTGCCTTATACTACCTTACAGTACCTTAGACTACCTTAGCATAACCTGGCCTATATTTGACTACCGTAGCCTACCTTAGCATATCTTAGCCTACTTTAGACTACCTTAGCCTGGCTTAGACTACCTTAGACTACCTTACGGTACCTTAGACTACCTTAGCATAACTTAGCCTATATTTGACTACCGTAGCCTACCTTAGCATACCTCAGCCTACTTTAGACTACCTTAGCTTACCTTAGACTATCTTACACTAACTTAGACTACCTTACGGTACCTTAGACTACCTTAGACTTCATTAGGGTACCTTAGCATACCTTAGCTAACTTTAGACTACTTTAGAATACCTTAGACTACCTTAGCATAACTTAGCCTATATTTGACTACCTTAAGCATAACTTAGCCTACTTTAGCCTACCTTAAGCTACCTTAGCCTGTCTTAGCCTGCCCTAAACTACCTTACGGTACCTTAGACTACCTTAGCATAACTTAGCTTATATTTGACTACCATAGCCTACCTTAGCATACCTCAGCCTACTTTAGACTACCTTAGCTTACCTTAGACTATCTTACACTACCTTAGACTACCTTACGGTACCTTAGACTACCTTAGACTTCATTAGGGTACCTTAGCATACCTTAGCCTAACTTTAGACTACTTTAGAATACCTTAGACTACCTTAGCATAACTTAGCCTATATTTGACTACCTTAAGCATAACTTAGTCTACTTTAGACTACCTTAGCCTACCTTAGCCTGTCTTAGACTACCTTACGGTACCTTAGACGACCTTAGCATAACTTAGCCTATATTTGACTACCTTAGCATACCTTAGCCTACTTTAGACTACCTTAGCTTACCCTAGACTATCTTACACTACCTTAGACTACCTTACGGTACATCAGACAACCTTAGACTTCATTAGGGTACCTTAGACTACCTTAGCATAACTTAGCCTATATTTGACTACCTTAAGCATAACTTAGCCTTCTTTAGCCTACCTTAGCCTACTTTAAACTATCTTAGCCTGCCTTAAACTACCTTACGGTACCTTAGACTACCTTAGTATAACCTATCCTATATTTGACTACCTTAGCATACAGCTTAAGCTTAGCCTACTGTAGACTGCCTTAGCCTGGCTTAGACTACCTTACGGTACCTTAGACTACCTTAGCATGACTTGGCCTATATTTGACTACCTTAAGCATAACTTAGTCTACTTTAGACTACCTTAGCCTACCTTAGCCTGTCTTAGGCTATACCTTACGGTACCTTAGACTACCTTAGCATAACTTAGCCTATATTTGACTATATTTCACTACCGTAGCCTACCTTAGCATACCTTAGCCTACTTTAGACTACCTTAGCTTACCTTAGGCTACCTTACACTACCTTAGACTACCTTAGGCTACTTTAGGCTACTTTAGACTACCTTAGCCTACTTTAGGCTACCTTAAGTAGTTAAGAAATTTAAAGTACTTAATAGTCTGGGGTACACTAAGGTAGGCTAATGTATTATAAGGCAGGCTATAAGGTAGTCTAAGGTATGCTAATAAGGTAGGCAAAGTTACCCTAAGGTAGGCTGAGGTAGTATAAGTCGCGCTAAAGTAGTCTAAGGTGCTAAGGCACTCTAAGGTAGGCTAAGGTAGTGTAAGTTATTATAAGGCATGCTAAGGTATGTTAAGGCACTCTAAGTTAGTCTAAGGTACCCTAAGGTAGGTAAAGGTAGTATAAGCCGCGCTAAAGTAGTCCAAGGTATGCTAAGGCACTCTAAGGTAGTCGAAGGTAGGCTAAGGTACCCTAACGTAGTCAAAGATGGTCTAAGATAAGCTAAGGTAGTCTCAAGTAGTCGAAGGTATGCTAAGATAGTCTAATGTAGGCTAAAGTAGTCTTAGCCTGCCTTAGACTACCTTAGACTTCATTATGGTACCTTAGACTACCTTGGCCTAACTTTAGACTACTTTAGAATACCTTATAGACTACCTCAGGGTACCTTAGACTACCTTAGAGTGCATTAGCAAACCTTAGATAGTCTAATTAAGGTACCCTAAGGTAGTCTAAGGTACCCTAAGGTAGTTTAATGTTGGATAAGGTAGTCTAATTTAGGCTTAGAAACTGACTGCTGAGCAACAAATTTTACAAGCCATAACTTGAAAATACGATTATGTTATTTAAAGGAAAAAATATGCATTTTTAATATAACATATAGAAGTATAATATGTCAGCACTAACCTTCATTGTCAATGTCTGAGTTATTCCTGAGCTCGCCGCTCTGACTTCCCAAATTAAGTTTTCCCTTTGACTTCGTAAATACTGACTGAAATCATATTTGTCCTTTTTGTTTTTCATACGGCCGAGTTTATTCGACTATTTCAAGCCCAAATTTTGAGCTAAATCAAAGACCTAACATCGTCGACAAACATTTTTCATCGCTTTTGATACCAAAAGATAAAAAATCTTCCTGCAAAAAGAGTATTTAGCTTCAACTTTTTAGAGTTATGGCGGTTGTGTTTCTTGTCCAAGCTCGTCAGCAAAACTCACGACGTGATTGGTCAACTTTCTCGCCACGTTTCACAACACGTTGACGTGTTCTTTCAGCACGCTAATTTCTTATGAAACAGTAAGACGCTGTTGTGCTGTTTAAGCACGCTGCGTGTTTTACGGCCTTAAAAGCAGACTTTTGCCGTGTTGTAGTGAATTTTTGACGTGGTGTTGCTTTCTGATGGTGTGTTGTTAAATCTGGCGTGCTGTTCAAACACGCCTGCCGCCATACTGGTGTGTTGTTCTGTAATGAAAAACACACCATCGTGTACATATTCAAATTTTCCAGCACGTCAGCGTGTTATATAAGCACGCCACCATGTTCTCAAAACACACCGACAGCATGCACGGCAGAATTTCTACTGTATAGTTTTACTACAACACATATACCTTCGAAATCGGTAAATATTCGAAATAAAACGCAATCATTCACGAGTTAAGCCTTTGGGTAACAACTCGTCCCAATAGATCCATCTTCATTTTGAAACTCGCCTTCATACAGGCATTTTAACAAGTGTAATAGTAATACCATGATTTTTATTAGCATGTATGTCACTTTTAGTTATTACAATTAAGAAAAGGAGAAATATGTACTTGTTAATTAGATAGTGAACCAATTAAAATAAAACCATAATATCGAATACCGCTTTTAAATGGAATCCCATCCATCGAAATATAGTTATAGAAACCTCCAATTTCGGTACAACAATAGAAAAATTAAAGAAGGCAACCACTGTCACATTTAAGTGAACAATCTCCGATGAAATTTTGTGTGGTTTCCTGCTTTTAGCAAAAATGCCGTCGACAGTCACTTTTCTCGAGGCTGACCGGTCGTCTATCAGATATGCGACGAATCGGACCATTGGGCAAAACCTTTCAATTTATTCCAAATATAACCCGTGGGATATAAAATTACGAATCTTAATTCTCATCCGTACGAATGGAAACGATTCAACCATATATACTGGTTAAGGTGATGGAGCCATCGTTGCAAACGTGCAGTAAACCAGGTTAATATAGAGCCATATAAGGCCTGCTCTGGGATCTTAACTCGCCGCGAGATAATGTGAGTTAAGGCGATTTAAGAAAAAGCAAAACTTTTAGGTAATGCGTTTTAAGGCGTTTTAAGGCGATTTAAGAAAAAAATACATGGTAATTAAATATGCAAGTATAGGACCTTGTAGCAAAATACAGTAATAATACATAATTAATAGTGCATAGTACATGTGCTTTGAAAGAGTACCACTGCACCACCCACACCCCCCAGGGGGTCTGGTAGACTGTCATGTAAAAAGACCCAATTGAAACTTACTATTAATTTGCTTGTTATTTTGTCGTATTACTAATTTTAAGGTTATACCACCAAATTGCTGGAATTAATACAAGGAAGAACATAAACTAGTATATAATAAATACGGCGGCTGACTGTTGTGTAAAACTACCTGAAAACTACCTTATTTTTCAGGTAGTTTTACACAACAGTCAACCGCCGTATTTGCTATACTCTACCCACACTGGCACCGCACGTTCTTAGTATATAATAACATGTATTTTTAAGTTGAATTACACACTAATACATATTACTAAGTTCAAGCATGGAACCAGAATCAATTGGAAATCTGAAAAATCAGGGTTGTGGCTGGAATGTAGTGCACCCCATGGGGTTGCTATCCTATATTTTGAGAACTTCCAAATGTACACAGTAAAAACAAATTGGTTAAAATGACCAAAAAAAATGGTCGTTTGGATGCATCTGAGACAACCAGTTTAAATTGGTCGTTTTAACCAAAAAAGTAATTGGTCAAAATAACCAATTATTTTTTGGTATATTTTTAAATATTATCATCATTCATTCATCAAAATATTTATTCAGGGAACCTTTATAAAATTAATAAATACATAATAGGCCCTTGCAGGAGGATCTAAAGGTTAGCCCTATTATTGATCCCCCGAAAAAAATATAGTAGCTAAAAAATTAGTATAGATTAGTTAACAATGCTGTAAGTGACATTTCTATGGGCTATAACTGTGAAATATTAATTGTCACTGCTAATGAAAATTGTATGTGATTTCAGGTTTGGTAGAACACAAAAAGAAAAGGTGGACCGCACCAAATTGATCTGTGTTTGGCTCTTGTATATAGGAAGTCCAAGCAATAAGCAAGCACAAATCTGGTAGGGATGTCATTTTATCTGTGTGCAATTACCAAATATATTTCATCTTGATATATTATAATTGTGCTAAACACAGGTATGTTTACTCCTGAAAGGCCTGAAAAGTGTTACGAATGAAATTTCTCATGGGAAAGCGAGCTAGGCTAGCCCTGGTAGCTATGCTTGCACCAACATAAACAGTCAGTATATATAATACCATATCAGGTTCTGCATAGAAATGATATTAGTATTATAGCACAATATACTGTATTATTACAAAAGAAGGATTGTTCCCTCTCATAGAAAGCTAAGTATTTTCCTTTGGCGATTGTATTAACATCAAAGCTAAATGAGTCAATATTTCATTAAGTATCAATTCATGAATCATCAACAATATTCATACCTTAACCTTGTGGCAGACAAACTTGTGTAGTTGTAGTCGTTTGTATTGTTTTAGACAGTTCGACTCGCTAGGACCACATATTATTTCAGATTTATTGCTTGAAATGATGATCTGTAAATACAAAGGCACATAGAAAGTTTTTAATCTCTATTAATAATATATTCTTGGAGCCAAATGGAGCCAACGACAAACGTCAGCTAAAATTATACATGAAAACAATCGATTATATACTCTATATTTACACGCAAAATCTAAAAATATTTACATATTTTAACACTTACTTTCCAATTGATTGTTTGAATCTTCAAATATTGGAATGTTTCTTCGTATTTCGTTAAAATTTGCGGAAGATTTAGATGTATAAAGTTTTAAAGGGGCAGTGTCACCGTCTGGGCATCCTTTCTGCGCATACGAAAATTTGAAAAGTTTAGCCAAACTTTTCAAAGTTGAAAAATCCAAGATGGCGTCTGTAGAAGGCAAGAGGCGTGGTGGTAAAAGGCGACATTCTGGCCGAAAGAAAGTATTTGTAAATAGAAAAGAAGCCATGAAAGCATGGGGCAAGACGCATACACGGATAAATCTTAGTAATATTATATTTGACTCGTGGTTAAAGTCGAAAATTGAAGCTGGATATGGTTGTTCTAGTGACAATGATTTTGCTGCTCACTTGCTCACTTTGGAATATCGAAGAAAGTAAGTGGCCTTGCATTATCTCTTGAAGTAAGTGGTAGTACAAGTATTTGTTCTTCCGATTTAAGATCGGCTCTCGACACTCCAAGCAAACGTAAGCGAACAAGATCAACATCTCGATCAACACAACGAATTGAAACTGAGTCTGCGGAAATCATCAGTCAAGGTGAGAACAACATAATATTTTAAAGCATTTTGCTATAACGTACTCGGAGTAAATTTACCTTTGTTTTAATAGGACCACAAACTTCTACACCGTGTAAACAATTACAATCTGAGGACTTGACACTTTTTCATTCTGATCGCGATTCTTCATTTAATAACAGGTAAGTTTAAAGTTGAAACAAGTTCTACGTTTTTATTCTATAAGAATAAGATTAAAACCTAAAATCATTGTTTTATTCAAGTGTAGAAAAATAAACAATTTCCTTATTTAAAGTTTTTGTGTTTATTTATACTCTTTAAAATGTAGTTTGGATAATTCACAAGTCCAAGACAAGAGTAAAGCAAACATATCTATTTTTTCTGATGATGAAGGCAATTCATCAGAAGATACAACTTCTGACGAAGAAAGGTATGTGTCTATGAATTTGACAGATGCAGTACAGCATGCCAAATATGCCCATATTTAAACAGATAATACTGTTAATAGTAATGTCTCAATCAATTCCAAATGTGCCCATCCCTAGGCATTTATGAGTTAAAGCATTTCAAATGCCCTATTTCACATTGGAATGAGTGTAGTGATTCACATGCAAGCCCCACATAGGGAATTTAAAATTGATGTAAATGCTAATAGTCAATTGGTGGGTGGAGGCACACTTGGAATTGATAGAGACATCACATGCGGTACTGTGGTATTTGTTTCTGGCTAGAGCTGTGCGCCGGAATGCAGGAGCCGGGGCTCCCGGCAAATTTTGCCGGAGTTGGGAAAACTCAGGCAAAAACTCCGGCAGACAAAATTATGAAAAATTATTTCATATTTCAATGAACATTTGGTAATGGAAAAGTTAAGTTGTTGAATGATTTGATTGTTTTCACTCTTAAACTAGGCGATTTATTAATTTTATTTAATAATATATGGTTTCAACGAAAAAGGGTAAAAGAAACCTGCTTCCACTTTTAAATATGAAATTGCCTTCCTATTTCCTTTAAATTTTCCTTGCCGGAGCAAGAGAAAATAACCGGAGTTTGCATAGCACTATTTATGGCTGTGACAATTTTTTGTTTTTCCAGTTTACTCGAACTTTCCCATTCCGCCATTGAGGCTCTAAATGCGGAAGAAAAGCTGTCAGAGTCTGAGGAAGGGTAAGCATGCACTATATACCATATATGATTTTCAATTTCTCTAGGGACACATCAGATCTGGGTATGATATCATAAAGTGCATGGTATCTGGCCATATATATATGAAATATTAGAGACAACTTTCATTTCTTGTCCATTTCCCCTATTTTCTATTCTTGTATCGGTCATTTTCAATATATTTTAATTTATATTTCCTTTTGCAGTGACTATGATCACCTATGCCAATCTGATGATGAAACTGCAGAAGGTCTGATATCAAATAATGATGATGACACTTATGACAATACTGATGAAAACACAGTTCAATCGATTCCAAAAGATATTTCTCACGACCCAAGAGACCTCACCAGTTTGGAATATGGGCCACACCGTAAATTGAGCAGAGGGCATGATATCTACGCCCTTGAAAAGGAGTTTGGAATGGTAACTGAAAGAAAATGTATTTGTTCATTGGATTTGCTTTTG
Source organism: Trachythela sp. YZ-2020 (assembly GCA_016169945.1). NCBI lineage: Eukaryota > Metazoa > Cnidaria > Anthozoa > Malacalcyonacea > Clavulariidae > Trachythela > Trachythela sp. YZ-2020. The sequence continues at coordinate 2,247,805 of JADLSH010000114.1, forward strand.
AATGTATTCACAAGCCGATGTCAGACACCTGGTTGTGTTAATGTTCCCGATGTAATGTGGGGACAACACTAGTTGTTAGCTGCACCTGTCAGTCTGGACACAATTTTAGATTTTGTTCATCACGAAGAATAAATGACATGTATGTTAATAATATTCAAGCTTCTGCAGCAGTGCTGCTTTCAGGACATAACTATGGCAGAATCAATCGTTTGGCTCAATTTATGAACTTGGCCTTTGAAACATGAATTGGGATGTGTAAATTACAACAAAACCCTATTAATTCCCCAAGCCATAACCCAAGCCATAACCAGTTCAGGTGATGAAATGGTTACCAGGAAGTACAACCAAAGAACAAGGAAATGGGATATAAAAGCTGTGAAAGTTCTGAAAGATATGAATACATCCCAGTACTCATGTCCAAAATTTTGAGGAAAAGGCTAGATGATGTCACACAAACAATTCCTTCAAATGAAAGTGATCCTGCTATTATTTCCCCAACCATAGCCCATATTCCACCACCTCCCACAAAGGAAGCCATCCAAAGGAGGAGCAGATTTACCTCTGCAAATTAATATAAATAATAAATATATAAAGTCTTACCCAGGGCCGCTCAGAGAAATTTGGGGGTCCGGGGCAAAATCAACTTGGGGGCACTTATTATCAAAATTAATTTTTAGAAATTCCTCAAACGAACAATATACATTGTTTTTGACAATTGTATCTCTGATGGGGTTAAACCGACAATCAGTTGTCAATTAATGCAGGTATAAAGTTTATTTGTCAATTAATGCAGGTATAAAGTTTATTGAAATGGACATAATGATGTATATTAGTTGTTAACATCCCTGTGAGCAAGTATTTACAGTATGTACAGTGCAAATGACCAATACCGTAAACCGGGGTGACTTTGAAAATTGGGCGACTTTGGGCACCTTTCAATTTTCTAAAATAAAATCTCCTATGTAACTTTTAGTTATATATACTTGTATAGATATAATTATATATTTGTTTTATACTCTGTAATGTGCAGGTGAGCATCTTCCTATGGAACCTCGCGCAATATAAATTTAATTAATAATAATAATAATCTCTGCAGCACTGAATATAAAGTAAGGATGTGGTCAAAGTCACTCGATTTTTCAAAGTCTCCCCAGTTAAAATCTCTGAAGTACTGAATTTAAAGTAAGGAAGTGGTCAAAGTCACCCGATTTTCAAAGTCACCCCAGTTTACTGTATCAGTGATCTCTATACCCCACATAAATACCAGTAATGGAAGGATATTGTTCTCTAATTCTTAGAACAACACAGGAAGGACAAACTCTTCTATTTCCTTTGCCGAGATAACCGTGGCGTGCCAAAATAAACTGTCTATATGCAGCCCTTCTGAATGCCCTTGTGCTGTTGTCTTCCTTGTCATTTCGAATATCGCTTGTATTTCGAATACACAGCTCCAGCACATCTGGATCAAGACATATTTTGACAAACCGAGAACCTAGTGTGATACATTTTTTTTGCTTACAACATTTATTTTCCACTTCTTGTGGCATTGGATGGCATTTCCCACATTTGCACCATTCTGGTACAGGTTCAATTGCATTATTCTGTCCTGGATCAGGGATTTGTGACTGACTAGGCTGCTGGGATGGTTCAGCCCCTGGTTCTTGATCCATGTTCATAGAGAACTCACCCATGATGCTTTCGGCTTCACCCTCATTGGCATCATCAAGGTCATCTTCCTTGATCAGGAGGGTATCAATATAATCCATACTACCGATACCCCTGCGAAGACTGCGAATTGCTAACTTTCTCACCATACTTGCATCTAGGGTATCTATAAAGTGCTAAAATAAATATATACATGATTAATTATATAATACCTAGCCAATAAACTAGCTTGTTTACAATGATTTAGTGCCCAACCCACATCTCAACCATAAACCTATATAAAACCCTTTTATTAATAGCATGTACACAGCATTGTTTCATTTGTTTGGTCTGCCAGTTCTAAGAAAAATAACTTTAGTCTTTACACTTATGATATGTAGAGCGGCAAGGTATTCTATATTTAATCCTATAAATACAGGTTCATTGAAGCGTGGAAGGACTATAGTCCGTTGATGGACTATAAAAGTCTTGGCGAACTTCAATTTCGATTGTGTCAACTTGTTCGATTTATAATAATTGTTTATAATAATTGTAGGCGTTTATACTGTATGTACTATATGCCATATAAATAAACTAATATAACCAGACAAGTTGTTTAGGAGCTAAGCCCTGTATAAAGTATTCCAAAATAAATAATTTTAACGTACATAATAAACCAAGTTACCTTCACATCGTTGTTTTCCTTTTCCCTTAGCGCATCCTCCGAGACAATAGGCTGATGAGAGAGGCGAAAACCTTGACTTGTAGTCCTACCACGACCACCGCGTTCCCTTCCCGTGTTCGCTGCATTTCCCTGTAAAAATTAAGACAATGCAACCATTATTCTCTCATAACCAAAACAAAGTTGTAATAGTAAGGCATTCACTGTGCAAACTCACCTTATTTTGGCAAGGTTTAGCACGAGTACCGCACGGACATTCGGCAGAACACTCCATATTTTGACCCTTACAAGGACATCCTCTTGTGCTATTTTCTTTTCTCCTAGTGCTGCAAGAACTCTTGCACTTACAACTGTAAACCTAAGACGATAATTTTTCAAAAATCATGTGGTTATGTATCGTATTACAAATATATGTAAATATATGCAAATTTAGCTTACCGTGGATGTCGACATGTTTTTTTCATCACTCGACACTCGCTCTTTAAATGGCGAATTATGTAAGCCGAACGATTTACGACACTTTCTGATGTTTGCTATAGATACGCAGAAAGGATACGCAGACGGTGACACTGCCCCTTTAATTCAACAAGATTTTTGAAAGGACTCGCTGTGAGAGCACGCTCGCTAAGCATCCTGGGTGCCCATATATGGCACGCGTCTGCATACCACTGAAGGCACTGATCTCAAATATCTGAACAGCCAGCATATAAGCAACAATGATCAGCAACGATAATCTCTGTCTTTCTGACGAAAACTCATTTCACGCCAGTCTCGGAGCCACAGTAAAATGCCAAATAATCGAGCCAGCGGGGCTAGCCCGGCTTATATGAACATGCCCTGATTCCAGGGGCTCATTATACAGGGGGGAGGGGAGTTCTTTGGGGGAGTATAGGGCATGTACCCCTTTCCAACCTCCAATGTAAGATAAGCCCATGAATAAGATAATTTTGACAGTAATCAATTAGTATAATTGGTTGTGAATATGACCAATTTATTGTTAGTTTTGGAACATGTGGATTTTGCCTATTAATTTAGTCGCTGGGGCACTTGTGCCCAATAGGTTTCCGCACCCAACATTTGACCAATTTAGAATTGGATATTGATTTGACCAATTTAGAATTGGTTATTGATTTGACCAATTTAGAATTGGTTGCGGCTATGACCAATTTAGAATTGGTTGCGGATATGACCAATTTAGAATTGGTTGCGGATATGACCAATTTAGAATTGGTTGCAGATATGACCAATTAAAATGGTTAATTTAATTTAAATTGGTAGAAAATGCAACCAATTAATTGGTCATTTCAGAATAACCAATTCATGAATTGGTTAAAATGACCAATTCAAATTGGTTACAACCAATAAAAATTGGTCATTTTAAACAGTTTGTTTTTACTGTGTATGAATGCCTTGTCAATATCTTGGAAAGTCCAAGGGTACAGAATATATTAAAACTGTGAAAATGCATGTTCCAATGTGGCAATACATTTATATAGTTATTCAAACGAATTTACATATGTAACTTACCAAATAAGCTTGAATTTACGTTGCAAATATAGTATTTCATTTCCATGTGTTTATTTAATAACTAAAACTCAATATTATTTATTGATTAGTATTTATTTTTATTCCCCTCGATATATAAAGTACTGCAGTATTTACAAAAACTCATTAATATTAGAATTTAGTTTATGTACCTATAACGTTCCCAGAGTTAAATAATAAATTTCCTGAGAGAAGGCTCCCTCTTTCACAGCGGCTAACACGATGTTTTAAATGAATTCATGAAAAATGAAATAAGACGATATGAATATGATGTCAGATATCCAGATATGAAATTTATGGGATAATAATAACTACTTACTAACTGAGCGTGAGGTCTGTACGGTAAAATATCAAGCTGAGGTCTTGCTGTATTGACCGAGCGATAGCGAGGTCAATACAGCAAGACCGAGGCTTGATATTTTACCGTACAGACCGAACAGTCGAAGTTAGTAAGTTGTTTATTATATGGCATTTCAGACAACAAAAAACAATTCATTTTGCCAAAAATTGGTCACGCGAGGGCAAAGTACAAAGTCCGAAACTCAAAGCCGGTCATTTTCAAATGTCAAAATAATTTCAATGATACGAACTTGTCTTAGTTTTTTACAAATTTATCTAATCTTAGCTTAGTAAAACTACTCTACAGTACCATTTATAGAATAAAATATAAAATTAATAGAAAATATAGTGATATTGAGCTATCGGATCAAGGACAAAAACAACTTTGCATGTTCGAAAAAACAAAAATATTCTTGACTGTTTTAGTTAAAAAACATCGTAAAATTTACCTTAATATTTCGAGTTGAGCCAACAAAACTTGATTTTATCCCTTGTAGTTATCCCTTTTCCGTATTTTGCGTTTATTTTTCATTGTTTTAAATTATTTTTAAGGATTTTTTAATGCTTTTATTGGTTTGAAATATGTTCAAGTCGTCGCAGGGCAATAAGAATACCGTATTGCTCGTGGGCAATACGGGAAAATCCTGCCTCGTCAGCGACCAATCAGATTGCGAGTTCACCAAAACAAGCACTTGCCATATAATAATAATCTTTATTGATCCATCTTAGGTATAAAAGTACAATGGATTTACAATTTTAATATGAATTAGGTTTTAACATATTTGGACTAAATATTAGAATGTTATGTACAGGAATAAAAATCTAGAATATGTATAGATAAAATACAAGGAATGAACGTTTACGTCTTTCGGTTCGTGAAAAAATATATAAATATTTCCAATATGTTCAATGGAGAACATAATTTATATTTTCCTTTCCATAAAAATGTGAACCGGAAAAGGCTGACTATAAACGTTGACTACGATCATGCTGTGGTTTATCAATATATGTAAGTTTCAATTAACACTGTTGATATAAAATATTAAATGTTGTGCGCTACTGCAATTCAGCACTTGTATGTAATATAGGAAAGGAACTGTGCAAAAGCTAATGTTGAAAACAGACTGATTCTTGCCATCCTGACTTTTTTCTGTTTGAATATAAGGATTCCTATGTCATATTATATACCTATGCTTCATAGTATGTAACTTATGCACCAATCATTGGAAGCCCCGCATCCCCCTACCCGGGACATGCCAGGAAATAGCGGGGATTTATTTGCAGATTAGCCTACCTGTTATGTCTCGGTCCCGGGGCATTAGACAGCGTTAGCTATGTGTCATGATGGCCATGCAGGGGTTATGCATGGGCCAAATGTTTAGACTAGTAAGAATGCCACGTATAGCGGGGGATTAGAATGACTTAGGACACAACCTTTATCTAATGCCGGGTAGTTCCCCGGGTAGGGGATGCAGGGCTTTCCAATGACTAGTACATACTGAGTTTCGGCTATAATCAATAAGCATGTAACTTCCCGTGTTTCGGCTAAGCCCCCTCTCTCCAGCAAGCTCTCTTGGATAAGCCCCCCTCCTAATTTTGTCTGAAATAAACAACCAGAACAACCCCCCCCCCCCTTTCCAGGGAAAAAGGTGTTTGCACTGTATATAGTATTTACTATTTTCAGCATTTTAATTTGGTTGGCGAGTTTAGGCGATTTAAGAGAAACTTTGCAAAGTTTCTCCGCGATTTAAGGCGATTTAAGGCGAGTTAGGGCGATTTAAGGCTATTTGAGGCGAGTTAGGTCGATTTAAGGCGAGTTAAGATCCCAGAGCAGGCCTCATATACTGCGATAGTTTTTGGAAACAATGTGAGTAATGGAATTAAACACGGAATATTTTGTGCTAAATTTTAATTTATGATCAAACGTGTACATGTGTAACAGTTATACTTTTAAAGTTGAATTGCATGCACGAACAGTTTGCACACAGTTTGCTTATTTGCTGTTACAGTCGCATGTTATTAAAATTACTATTACAGTGTTATTGCAATTATAATATACATCAAGTTAGTCGAGGAGACAGTACATTTATTGTTCACATTGCGCATATTATTGTGGTCCACTAAAGATACTTATCAGTGCAGCTGTAGCCCTTGCAATTAAATGAGTGCAGTTTTCCACTTTAGTGTTAAGGCAGTTTTCCACTTCAAACGTGCATAACTTACAGTAGCTTACGTTTCTCTATGATACGGCTGTAGTGGAAAACAACCTTTATAGGCATCTTAAAAAGGCCGATTGTATTTGTATACCTATATCACAACTTGTGACTAATTCATTTGATCTGCATGGGGGAGTTCTGTGCAATAGCTAATAACATAGTTAAAATGTAAAAACTGACACCACTGCAAGAAATTACTGTATTTTCACTCCTTTCCACTTTTTTTTACAGGTTGAATTTTTTCCATGCAACATGCCGAACTGCCATCCTTGACTGTTGCCCAAAGCATCAGAGCTGAATTGTTTTTTATTCCGAAGTTTCCATGTCGATCAATCGCAATTGCAGAGCCATAGCCATTCACACGATCTTTCATTCTCTGTACAGCATTCTCGACTGATTTCTATTTGAAAATAGATAAAGGTTAAACTCGAGCCCGGGTGCATTCTTAATTTATATTTAAGAAATAAAAAACATTTTCCGTGTTTCTATACACTTATAGAAACACGCGTGGGAGTTTGGGAGAACGAGAAATAATCAGTGGGAAAACGAGCCCTTTTATGATTTTAAATTTTGGTGGGAAAATTTCCGTGTTGCTATACAGTTATAGAAACACACTTCTCGACCAATCAGCACGCGCGTACTATAAATGTTATATTATATTATATATATATATATATATATATATATATATATATATATATATATATATATATATATATATATATATATAGATGCATATATATATATATATATATATATATATAACATTTATAGTACGCGCGTTGAAACATATATAATTCGATTTTAATCCACTGTATAATGTATAAGTAAACTTAAATTCGTTTACAATTTTCACGAATACATGCAAGCGCCAGATCGAATAATTAAGAGTACATTGATTAACAGACAAATTCAAGTAATGGCTACAAATGTAAAATATACCTGAGCATTATATCTGTTTTCCATGTTATAAACAACTTCTCTTGCTAAAGTCATTTTCATCAACTGCTCTCCATGTCCACTTGTTGTCGCTGCTCCAAATTCATTTGCGTAACCACCACAGCCAACCAGTGGTACATCACCAATACGGCCTTTTAATTTCCCTGGTAAACCACCTTCAGAAATATAAAAAAAACATAATCATAATGAACTTTTGCATATTCCATTATTCATTCGTAAGTATTGTTTACACGAGCACAGATGTTTATTAGGTTTGATTCAAAACATGGACTGCATATACATGTTGAGGTTTTACTGCTAACAAAAATTAAACTTTTCAATCCTACTCTTTATCATCTTTATCACGGTCTCCTCTAACCGTCACGACTTCCCCATGTTACCCTCACAAATATCCATATGGATCAGGCATGGAGTGTCATGAAAAATAACTCAATTCCTCCAAAGAACAATTTGGCATGGGCAACCAGCTAACAAATTAAACGCATCACATACAGTTTTTAACCCATAACGTGTTGCTATATTACCTGTCGAGATCGCACACGCGAAATGACCATTGGTATCCATTGCAACAGCCGAGACTGTGTCGTAACATTTGACTAATTCGGGAAGATCCTCGTAGCTAAATTTTATTGTCGAACTCCCTCCTGTCTTCTCTTCTATAAGGTCTTTGGGATCACAAGTGGGAAAGTGATTTTTCTGAGCGAAGTCCAGAGCTCCATCTGCACTTAAGGCGCAATGATGTGAATTGTCCATGATTTTTCTGGCGATTTTAATCGGATTTAAAAAATGGCGTGCAGCCATCACTGCACCTACAAATACACATACAGGATTAGTGATTGTGTCTACTCCAAGGGCACTAATATACAGCTTTATTATTCTAGCCAGATAGATTGAAAATATCTTATTAACATGAAATTTTAACACGAGAACTTTTCACATAGCTTTGTTGAATAGCTGAGTCCTATTACACTCCAGGGCTTTGTTTGTCAATGTCTCTCTGGTGTGTTTAATGTCTCCTGTCTATCGATTGAATGCCTCATCAGGCGTATAGAGTTGTATTGCTACAATTTTTTCAGAAAATCTGAAACAAACTTATTTCCGCAACCTACGCTTGTACGTTTTAAAAATTTTATTTTGTTGATGAATTCTCTCATAAATTATACATCTTGATATATATTAAAAATGACAATGCCTGTGTTCATTGTATTTCCATCCATGATCATTGCATCGCATTCCACTTCACCATTGTTGTTCAATACTGATCCACGACCGGCATTAAAATAGATATTTTTCTCCAAAGATGAAACGGCTGCTTCTACGGCATCAACTGCCGTGCCGCCCTTTTTCTGTTTAAAAGATGGTAGAATTGAAGATTAAAGTTTGGAGTTGTTTTGATGCATGAGCGGCACAGAAAATATTTTGCATCATTTTGGTTGCGCAACTACCTGTAGCATTCCTAGGATAAATTTCTGATATGGATTTTGAGATTTTGCTTTAATGCCTTAAACAGCACTGACACCCTTTCACTTATCTCACTTTCTTAAGAAACATCTTTTCTAAACATATTTCGTGCCCCATATAGTCAATCAAGACATTTTTTTGAATACTCGAGGGATGTCTAATCAATTACACAAGTTAGACCAAATATCAGCAAATAGACCCCTTGCTTTGAGTTACTTTTTTCTCCCAGGCAAAAATATTTTAAAGCTCTCAAGAGGGCTTCGTTATTGTGATATTAATTGTTGAATCACAATGGGGAACATAATTTTTTGTATAATCAGACCTGATAGCAAAATGTAAACAAGGCAAGGGGTCTATTCGCTGGAACACAGTGGTTGGTTGCTATGTAATTTTCTCCCGGAAGCGCTGGCTTCGTTTTACCCCGCGGTCTCGTTGTTAAAAACAAAATGGTGTCGTTTTCCTTTATAACTACGAAATTCCCAAAATCCAATCAGAATTTTTTGCTGTCAGAATATGAATGCGTAAGGAAGCAAAATAATCTAGATAATTTGCTCTGCTAAGACAGCTCATCGCTCATATTACTTAATGCAAACAAATACGGAAAATGAATTTTCTTCAGAACATTACCACAAGCATGGAATATTTGGCATTTGCATGTATTCCATACCAAATACATGTTTGGAATGGTATATACACTGCTGACTATGATCCTTTTCACTAAAAATACACACATTTGCTATTCAAAAATAAACCACATTATCAGACTGTTCCAAAAGCGCTCATCATAGCCATATGCCCATATAACGAACGCAGAGCTATAAATTAAGCTTTGCGCAAACCAGATTGTTGTAACATATTTGATAAATTTATCAGCTGCCAAAAGTGTAAACATAGAATACCTGATTATATGGTATTATGGCAACAACTGTCTGTCTTGTGCTGGGAATAATATATAGTCCAGGACCTGTATATGAGTTTGTATGCTTTTCATTTAGGACAGATAATCTCAACTGTTTTAGGGCAAGTTGACCATGACGGTCAACATGGTAACGCTGCCCGAACCCCAATCCGGGGCGAAACGTCCGAACGGACCACACCCAAAAATGACGCTTTCGCCATGGTGCTATCTACCAAATCATAAAACCTTTGGCTATTCTGAGGTGCTTATATGGTTCAGAGATAGTGCTTTTAGGGGGTCATTGGTAAGTGTGAAATGCCTAGCACTGATATTTCACAAGAAAATGACCATACAATACTCATGGTCAAACATCAATTTGTGGCTTACAACTTCAGATAAACAGCAGTGGACCTACATGACCTTTTTTCCTAAATCTTTTTGAAAGAAACATAATTGGTACTTATTTAAGTATATTACCACTGTTTTGGTGTAAAATAGTAAATATTTTGTGGCCGAAATAATAATTTGAAATGTACCTACCTCCTGCAAATGGACGTATTTGGCCAAATTCGCCACTTTACTCCGCTGTTTATCACCGATACTCGTTGAAATCCTTCCAAATATGTAAGTCAGTTCAGACATAATGGTATCAAGCACATTTTAAACAAGTTTTAACTAGGTTTCAAGTAGATCCTAGCTGTTTAACCATCCACAAGGTAAAACCTCAACTTTGTCTAAATTCGGCGCCATTGTGTCATCCCGTGTCGGTTGTCAACAATTCAGCCTCGTTATTCTTCCATCCAAGCCATTTCGATTACACTAGTAACAAATTTAACCCTTTATTATGGGTATGAAGATAAAAATATGAATAAAAGATACGAAATGCAGCATTTTACCTCCCTGTAAAATGTTGCTTACGAGTCTTTCAAAACATTCCGTACAAATCTCGCGTGGTCAAAGTGACAGGCCGTGACAGAGGGGGGGGGGATGAATGTTTTTCACGAAGATAGAAGAAGGCTGCGTGTGACAACAGGAACCCAAGCTGACTTAATTAACTTTAGTTGAATATAGACTAAAAACTGAAGTATTAGTGAAAGCTAACTCTAAAATACATCCTAAACTATACTGTTATTTACGGATACTATTTTTCTAAACTAATAACATATTTTTTCTACATTTTTTGTCCAAATATATTATATAAAGTTCATATTTTAACGTCAAGTATAAACTGCAACTCTGACTTGTTATTTTTAGAATGTTACTAATATTATATTAATGAAAATAACTACAGGTACATATTATCAAACATTTATATTATTGGTTAGTAGTGTTGAACTTTTTCCTGTTTATACTTTTGCAAAACTGAGGACAGAAATGTAGAAAAAAATATGTTATTAGTTTAAAAAAGTAGTATTCAGTAAATAACAGTATAGTTTAGGGTATTTTAGAGTCAGCTTTCACTAATAGTTCAGTTTTTAGTCTATATTCAACTAAGGTTAATTAAGTCAGCTCGGGTTCCTGTTGTCACACGCAGCCTTCTTCTATCTTCGTGAAAAACATCACCCCCCCTGTCACGGCCTGTCACTTTGCCCACGTGAGATTTGTACGGAATGTTTTGAAAGACTCGTAAGCAACATTTTACAGGGAGGTAAAATGCTGCATTTCGTATCTTTTATTCATATTTTTATCTTCATACCCATAATAAAGGGTTAAATTTGTTACTAGTGTAATCGAAATGGCTTGGATGGAAGAATAACGAGGCCGAATTGTTGACAACCGACACGGGATGACACAATGGCGCCGAATTTGGACAAAGTTGAGGTTTTACCTTGTCGATGGTTAAACAGCTAGGATCTACTTGAAACCTAGTTAAAACTTGTTTAAAATGTGCTTGATACCATTATGTCTGAACTGACTTACATATTTGGAAGGATTTCAACGAGTATCGGTGATAAACAGCGGAGTAAAGTGGCGAATTTGGCCAAATACGTCCATTTGCAGGAGGTAGGTACATTTCAAATTATTATTTCGGCCACAAAATATTTACTATTTTACACCAAAACAGTGGTAATATATTTAATAAGTACCAATTATGTTTCTATCAAAAATATTTAGGAAAAAAGGTAATGTAGGTCCACTGCTGTTTATCTGAAGTTGTAAGCCACAAATTGACGTTTGACCATGAGAATTGTATGGTCATTTTCTTGTGAAATATCAGTGCTAGGCATTTCACACTTACCAATGATCCCCCCTAAAAGCACTATCTCTGAACCATATAAGCACCTCAGAATAGCCAAAGCTTTTATGGTTTGGTAGATAGCACCATGGCGAAAGCGTCGTTTTTGGGTGTGGTCCGTTTCGGACGTTTCGCCCCGGATTGGGATTAGGCCAAGGGTGGAAAGGTGGGGGGACAAGTCGAGCGCAAGAGGCGCGAGAAACATTTAGGAGCGTCGGTCGGGAGCGTGCCTCCCCTCGGAAAATTTTGAAATCTAGAGTTCCAGAAATGCCATTTCCTGCATTTTGGAGTGATATTTTATAACTTGTGTTTTATAACTTGTCTTCGTTCTTATCATTCTCAATAGTTTTTTTTGGTAAGTGGGCTTACCAAAACCTTTCTCCCCGAAACTTTTCTCCTCGAATTTGGACGAATAGGAAAATTGACCTATAGGACGCGTCCACTCCAGTTCTCCCCATGGCGCCGCTACCGGTCGCTTGCAATGGCGTAATGATATTGTGGCTCAAAATCCCAGATCCCCAGTCTCCAAATGAGACAAAATTTCAGAGAATTTATAAACTTTGTAATGTAAGAACCGTGAAATTGACGTCCAGTGCAAATCCCTTGGCAGTAAAGGGTGTGCCAAACATCGTGATTTAAACAATAACATTATGATTTTATGGACTAATAACTTAATTAGCGATGCGACAAAACAGCATGAAAACTGTTTAATACATTCAGTCGTTTGGACGTCAATTGCCGCCATCTTGGCTTCACTTGGCCTATTGGCCGAACATTAAAAGTTCTTACTTCAGATATATATGGAGCTCACTGATATTTATAAATATTTCAAAAAGCAAACGTCTAAGATCCAATTTTTGAAAACAATGACGCTTATAGAATGCATATTAACATACCTACATTATATGTTTCGGGGATTGAAATTTCTTTAGGTAAAAATATTAGTTTTTAAGTAATTTTGTAGAAAAATAATAATATAAAACATACGAAAAATAAAAATGTTTCCGTGTAACCATGACGATCACTGATGGCGACAAAAAATTCACCACAGAGATCTATCGCCCCCATTGGTCTTTTAAATACAAATTCTTCATGTAACATTGGGCATAATTGATCCCCGAGCCGGCGCGAAGCGCCGTGCGAGCGTACTAAAGCCCGTTTTCCACTGGTCGAATTTGTTCGCGCGATGCGGAGCGAAAATCGAATTTAGGCGACGTGATTGGTTAGTGAAAAAATAAAGTATCAAACAAATAGAATGTTATTAAAGAATTTTGATGAAAATATTCATTTTTTATTTTTCATATGTCAATTAAAACTAAACTAATATATATTCACATAAATAAAGTATATAGTATGTTTGCTCCAATTTTTATAACATCAATGCGGCATAGTTTGTGGATTTGAAAATGCGTGGGTCATCCTGTGTGCCTTGTGTGTGATCAATACAACATTTATTAATCTTAAAAAGTATTTTAAATTTAATTCAAATACGTCATATATAGACTAAGAAACAACATATTAAATCACAAAAGTATATACTAAGTGCGAAGTATAAAAATACTGATCAAAAACATTTGAAGTTTTATGAAAATTTCATGTATATATACTGGAGTACTGCCATGTTAAGTTCACGCATCAAAATCGCCAGAGGTCGCCATTCAGTCGTGTCAGCGGTACATCGTTAAGAACACATTAATTATCCAAGATGGCGCTCGCTCAATGAGTGAAAATTTAATGTTTCAGTAATATATTGTGGAAAAAACGCAATTTAGTGAAGAAATGTGGGAGTGACTCCAAGCCAAAAGTTTTCCGTGAAAATTCACGGAAAGTCAGTATTTTAAATTTCTGGGGCAAAACATTGATGAAAGCTAGCAAGCTACATTATAATTATAGATTTTGTAATGACTAAATGACTTGGTCGTGGTCCTGTCCAATTAACCAATTTCAGATATGTGTATTACTCATGAAAATAAGACGGTCTGCAAAGGATTGTATGGCGAAAATTTAAGAAGATCAAATATCACTTCAAAGATATATTTTACCTGAAGTTCTTCAAATTGTACAAACTAAAGTCAACTGTACATTTTAATACAGCAGTGCACACTGAACAGTATACACTTTTAGCAATATTATGAAGACTGTATGATCCTTCCAAGGCATTAGTCATTATTTAAGGACACATAGAATGCTTTGTTAAAAGAGGTGACTAAACCAATAAGTATTTTTGCCATGCTGAACCACTTCTACTATTATTACAGTAGTGGTAATTATAATATGACCTGGTCAATACTAATTACAGAAAGTTGATTAATTGTTTGTTAAAGTTCCCTAAAACACTACTGTTGCTTTAAGTTGTTATTCCTTTATTAAGGACTGAGTTCAAATCTAATTACCAAGGACAGGGGAATTGTATTTTACATCCATAAAGCATTTGATCATAGCCAAGAGAGGCGTTGAATGCCAATTGTTTTGTCAAATCATTTTTAATTTGGCACATTAATATACAATAATTTACAATACAGATGTGTGCAATACAAATAATCAAACTCATACATGTTGCTTATCTCTGCATACAAACATCACACACATAAGCTTAAATTGCCAGTCTGTGTTCTCTATTTCTTGTTAAAGAATTTGAGTGTACAAATATTTTGTACCAAACACCATATTTATATGTTTGAAAAAGTTGGTAGGTTGAGAAAACATTACATTTATAAGTTTGTGTTCAATATGTGATCTTATGACTTTACTAAATCTCAAGATTCTGTAAATTGCTTCTTACTAAATATAACATCCACAAGGCTTGTTCCCAGTGTGTGTTCTTTTATGATGGATAATAGTACCAGATTGGTAAAATACCCTAGGGAAATCACTATTTAAGGACACATAGAATGCTTTGTTAAAGGAGATGACTAAATCAAGAAGTATTTTTGCCATGCTGAACCACTTCTACTATTATTATAGTAGTGGTAATTATAATATGACCTGGTCAATACTAATTACAGAAACTGTCAGAAAGTTGATTAATTGTTTGTTAAAGTTCCCTAAAAAACTATAGTCACTTAGCAGGTTATAAGAAGGAAATAAGTACACAATTAGCAGGTTATTGGAAATATAAAATGATTTCAGAAACTGAAGATACATAATTTTGGCTTCATTTTACATAGCATCACACTATTTACATAAAACCAGTGGTATCATAACATATGATCTATATTCTAGTTTTAAAATGAGGACGTATGGAAAATAAATAACTAAACACAGAGGGGACATAAATCAAGTTAAAACAATTCCCACTTTGGCATAAAACTGTTAATCCATATTTTAAAATGTACATCATCATTCAAAACACTGCAAACTACTGTGGTTTGTCTCACTGTATTTAGATGCAAATTTACCACAGTTTATGGCATCTTTATTCAAATGTTATTGATTAGAACTAGCTTCTTCTTAATAAAAATTGAACTGCTGCCAAGTATTTATATTAATATCGCTAAATTTTCTTACCATTATAGCTGAAAACAACAATATTTTAGCTACTTCGAGTACTCTTGTCGCACGCGAATTTTCCAACATTATGCCGAACAGCCAACAGTCACTCCTAGTTTGTGTCAAAATTTACCACATTACCGATCCAAATTAAAAAATCTAAAACGAGACGATCTTAGAAGAGGGTTTCATCTTGTTTCTCAAACGATAATAATTCTCCAAAATAATAATTTTTTACCGGGGCCGAAAATCAGCAATTTCGCGCGGCCAGCGAAAATCGGCCATCATACAAAACATCCCGAGGACAAATGCTGATCAACGCTTGATTGAAATGGTAACCTAGGAACATTAGGGGTCGTTGGAAAACTTATATTGTCCACAATTTACTCGTCTAAACAATATTTATTCAACAACACCCCCCTTTGTATAGTATTGCACACAAAATACCCAATTTTCACCTCACGAAATTCGTTACCAGTCCCCCAGAATTTGTTGACACTTCCGGCAAAATTTTCGGACATTTTCCTCTGGCGATTTTGACTAACTTTTTGCCAGGCGTGGTTGTGGGTAAATATCAAGATTTTGTTTGCATCTTACTTATATATATATGAACTTGTGGTTAGAGCTCGACAACTGGACTCCGTAGCTCAGTTGGTTAGAGCACTGCACCGGAATCGCAGGGCCGCATTTCGATTCCTGCCAGGGACCTATAGTTGCATTTTGCAGCTGTTCCTGGTTAGGTCTAATAAATGTATATAATTTACACTCAATAATTTTCCATCCACAAAACCTTCAATAATTATTCAATGGAGTGAGATGCCAACACAATCTTAATATTAACCCACAACTTAACATGGCAGTACCCTAGTATATATACATGAACTTGTGGTTAGAGCTCGACAACTGGAGTCTCTAGCTCAGTTGGTTAGAGCGCTGCACCAGAGTCGCAGGGCCGTAGTTCGATTCCTGCCAGGGACCTATAGTTGCATTTTTGCAGCTGTTCCTGGTTAGGTCTAATAGATGTATATAATTTGCACTCAATAATTTTCCATCTGCAAAACCCTTCAATAATTATTCAATCGAGTGAGATGCCAACAAAATCTCGATATTATTTACTAGAGGTTGAGTTGTGTAAAACTACGCACCTGAAAAATACAATAAGAACTTCGACGTTTCGACTTCCAGACGAAGGACCTTCGCTCGAAACGTCGACGTTCTTATTGTATTTTCAGGTAGTTTTACACAACTCAACCGCCGAATCTTCGCTACACTCTACGCACACTGGCACCGCACGTTCGTGATATTATTTACCAGTCAGGTTTGCGACACGGAAGCCGTACAGTGCTTAATACAAAACTGTAGAGCGCTCATATAGGTACTAAGGGGCTGTAATAAAGATGCCAGTAAAATTTGTTGGGTAATTGAACCTTTTTATATATATATAGTCAAATCTGCAGACATGCATGTTTCGCCGTTCAACAGCTCGTCAGTGCAGCTTGTAACGCAGTCTAGATGCGAGTGACTTCATATTTATACACCATACTCTTGCCCTCACCAAGCGCATGTGGTACAATACTCAGACACATGCGCATCCAGACATGCGTATATAGATTTTCGTATATAGATATAGATATAAAAATCATATATAGATTTTCGCTTACCTCAAAACTTGTCTGCAACAGGCTGTTTCATCTGCCTGATGATTCTTTTACAGATGAAACAGCCTGTTGCAGACAAGTTTTGAGGTAAGCGAAAATCTATCATTTGCTCTAACTATATGTTGTCGAGCACTCTTTGCGTTTCGTAGACCTAAACCTACACGCATATATATATATAACAAGTTCTGGTTAAGGTTAGAAATCGTATATATATACAGTTGTATATGTGAAGAATGAACACGTACTTTCATTTTCTGATATCCATTACTAGCAGCTTCACTCACTGAAATTGTAAGTTCTTCTTCACGTCGATCAAAGAAAGAAATATAGTACGCACCAGCTTGAACAATAATTCGCGGCGGATTTTTGTGTTCTTCCATTACATAAAAAATAAATAAATTCGAATATGCTTGTAAACGATTCAACAAATATAATTCAATTTTTCGTTTGCCCATTGAAGCAAACAAGTAAGTGACTACTTATCCTAAATGACGAGTGTTAAGCTTGCTAAGTTAATACTATCCCAGAGGCGACGGCACGGAAGCGCCGTTCCGGATGTTGGTCGGGGGCGAGGGTACTAATTCTGCCTGGCTACCGTGAATTGAAACCGTCATATCTTAAGCTCTCTAATATGACATAGTTGTAAGTCCAGCTAAATGTTCTTGTTCCACTTTTCTGGACAACAACTGGCTTTTTCATGGCAGATGCATAAACGAAATAACCTTTGGAAAGCATTATAATACTGTTTTGTTAGAGAATCAGGTAGTAACATGCAATTACATGAAGTATTGCTACATTTGAATGTCTATTAGTTCTGTTAATTTAGATTAGTTCAGTGACGATGACATATCAGTTTGGCATAATTATGATTATGTTTAGTTGAGATTAGAGTTGCACTCAAAAGGACCTACTGGAAAGTACAAAAGCTAACCTGTTTGCTAAGTTTATTATGCTAACCTGTAATCTGATTTATGGGAGAAACGGCATGTTTCTGAATATGTATGGTCCTTGTATAAAACTAAAATTATTTTCTGATTTTCCTTTGTGGGTGCTGTCATAAGATATGTATTTTTCTGGGCTCGTTTTACTTGGCATATAAAAGGCACAAATAGACTTCATTTTTGGAGTAAATTGGCATTTCGGAGAAGAAACCCCCAAAACTGCTTTATTTATTTTGAACTGATCTGAACTGACAAGAATGTAATTCTATAATATATAATTTATGTAGTTTTGCCCAGTAAAGGTGAAGTGCACAAGAACGCCAAAAGCATCACTCCGGTCATGCTGCCCCACCCAAAGAAAAATTACGCATCTAAAACATGGTACATATAAATGAGATAAAGGTTTGACCACCCTACAGATCTAGAGATTATACTTAATTGCATGATAATGGGAGGCATTCTAATATATTTAAGAAATGTATTAGACTTCCATAGGCCTAGTGCACGTATCTGGGCATCCGACATACTACGATCCGCAGCGTGAGAAGCCGCCCCTATCCGGAAGCTGTGCCCTTTATGAAAATTCGGGCTAACATTGCAGAATTTAAGAGCTAAGGTCAGCTGTGTTGCAAAACGGGCACGAGGACTGGATTTCCATTTGTCAAACCAAATAAAACCCCCGGATTTGAATCCCTTATGCTCAAATACTGCAATATGAAAATGGATGCTGGTTGTAGCTGTGCTTGTAGCTCAAAAATGTTATTTTTAAGGACACGGCGATGCCTGAGCTGTCAACCAATATAGTTAACTGCGACAAACTTAAGTTAACTTGAGCTCCACTACTTTTTGCAACTGTCATCTCGCGAACACAGGAAAGTTAACCTGTGTAAAATTATTGGCAATATTATTGCCAACCTGGCCATAAGACAGGAACCTAACGTATTATACTCTTTCAGCATCTGATCGATATAAAAAACCTTTGTGGGATCAGAGTATTCCGCTAATTTATGAATGTAACCTAAAGCAGACACGTAGGTGTTAACTGTGCATGGATGCAGCATAGCTTCTACCATTAAGGTATGCCACAAACAAAGCAAATATCGGTGATTAATTGGAAACAGGGATGTTAAGCCAGAAAAAGATAAACAAAAATATGTGTGAATAGCTTCCGTGCTCGAAGGTGGGTATTAAAGATAGTTGGAGACTAGATAATTTTATAATCAAATTAGTTACTGTAGGCGACAATTCGGTTGAGGCATTGTCCATAGTTGGTGGTGCCACTTGTTGAAATTTCTGCACCCGCAATTAAGATAGAGCTAACAACAACAACAACAACAACAACAACAACAACAACAACAACAACAACAACAACAACAACAACAACAACAACAACAACAACAACAACAACAACAACAACAACAACAACAACAACAACAACAACAACAACAACAACAACAACAACAACAACAACAACAGCAACAACAACAACAGCAACAACAACAACAACAACAACAACAACAACAACAACAAACAAAAACAGCAATAACAACAACAACAACAACAACAACAACAACAACAACAGCAACAACGGCAACAACAGCAACAGCAACGATTACAACAACAACAGCAACAACAACAGCAACAACAACAACAACAACAACAACAACAACAAATAACAACAACAACAACAACAACAACAACAACAACAACAACAACAACAACAACAACAACAACAACAACAACAACAACAACAACAACAACAACAACAACAAGCACTATTAACAATTACAAGGGAAATATTTACAAATAAAAATTTAATAACAACATAGTGCAGGCCAACTGTAATAACCATAGGGCTAATCGAGACAGTTGACCTTTAAATCGACAAGTATATAAACATAAAGCACAAAAAGGCAGATTTGACAAAATAAAATATACAAACAATTAACTAAAGCTCAACTAATTACAACAAAAGTACATTAAACATTACAAACTAAACAATGTATAACCCATTTACTAAAAATATCAATTTACCTTTCCGGGCAAAGGCTAGTCATCATAACCAGAAATTACTTGTTGTTTTAATTTACGTTTGAAAGATAATTTACTAAGAGATTTTAGCGATTCGTTAATATCATTCCAGGTTTTTGGTCCAAAAAATTTAATATTGAATTTTCCATATATAGTTGGTACGAATTTTGATTTGGTAGCCAAACGTGTTCCATATTGATGTCTAGTATTAACCGAGGTGAAGAAATCATTAAAATTGTTAGGTAGATTGCCATTGTTGAACTGATACATAAAAAATGATGTATAAAAATAGACAATATCAATCAGTTTCAGCAAGTTCAGTCTCTTAAAAAGAGGTGACGTGTGAGACCGATATTCAGAAAACGTAATTAATAATTCTGATAGCTTTCTTTTGTAAAATTACTAATGGTTGGATGTTTGACTTATATGTGTTCCCCCAAATCAAAACCGCATACGAGAGGAAAGGGTAAATAATAGAATAGTATAATTGTACTAGGATTTTGATAGGAACGAAATGACGGAGCTTTAGTAAGATCCCAACACTTCTTGATATTTTTTTTGACAATTCGTGCACATGATCCTTCCAATTTAGATGACCATCGATAATGACACCTAAATATTTTATACTAGTCTTTTCTTCTAGAGTTTTATTGTTAATTTTGAGGTTTATTGAATAACTTATCTTCTTTTGCGGAGGGCAAAAGATGACAAAATTAGATTTTTCAATATTTAAGGACAATTTATTGGCACAAAGCCATTCGTTAACATTGTAAAGTTGATTATTCAAGTTGGTTTCTAAACATTGAAGACTTTTATGTGAATAGAAAAGATTAGAATCATCAGCAAAAAGGTTAAAATCTAAAATAGTTGCTGAGTTACTAAAGTCATTAATATATAATAAGAATAAGAGATGGCCTAGAACAGATACCTGTGGAATACCGCAGGTAATTGTCTTCAGGTCCGATGATGTATCACCGATAGAAACGTATTGTACTCTATCAGAAAGATAGGAGCAGAACCATGCAGTCCTTAACAACACCCCTTATGCCATAATACTCCATTTTTCGTATTAAAATTGAATGGTTGACAGTGTCAAATGCCTTTCTTAAATCCAAAAATAAACCACATGAAAATAACTTGTTTTCAATAGCGTTTTGTATCTTATCTGTAATAAGAAGAATAGCATGAGAAGTAGAACGGTTAGAACGAAAGCCAAATTGTCCACTAAAAAGCACTTCATGTTTTTCAAGAAATTTTGTAAGTCTATTGTACATTAGTTTTTCAAGTATTTTATTAAATACAGAAGGTAAAGAAATAGGACGGCAGTTCGAAATAACAGTTCTAGGTCCTTTCTTGTTTACATGAATAACTCTAGCTATTTTCAGTTTACTTGGGACAATGCCGAGGGAAAAAGAGCAGTTAAATATATATGCTAAAACGCCGGCCACAAGAAACTTAACAATCTTTAGCAGTTTAGTAGGGATACTGGATGGCCCAACTGATTTAGACGAATTTAAATTATTAATTTCTTCTACAACTTCACTAATAGTCACCGGAAACAAAGCACAACTATTGCACAAGGGGTTTATAACGGGCCTACGCTCCGCTTAGATCCAAATTTAAGACACAAACAAAAACCCCATTCGATACACTGAAAACACGCCGTTTAATGATAATAACAATGATCCAAGACAATATACAAACAATTATTCACATCGCCATACCAACGTTCGGGTGGTTTTCTAACACAAATAGAATTAAAATACACTAATAAACTTGCTGTTCATACAAATAAAGTTCACAATATATTTACAAGTTAACTTACCGACTGTATCGATCAAATTAATGCCTTTTTTTCCACAAATATCTAATTTCAACGCTATATTCCAACAATCACAAAACACATGACAAAAACATTCCGAAGTCTTACGAACGACTACGAACACACTACGAACAATGCGGTCGCGCCCGCATAGCGCGTAAACAAGAACATCTAATTACTGATCGGTAGCTACACCGACCCCTAAATGAATACAATATAACAGTATTCCTTTATACAATCAGCTACCGAAAGTCAACCCGGTTTGTCTGTATCAATTTCCTCGTTTACATACTCCACATTATCCATCTCCAAACGACACAGCTTGGCAATCGGTCTACGAAGGATCGTTACCGTCGTCTTGATATCTCCACGTCGTCGCCGTTTCGCTCGCGTTACTACCGTTGAACTTGTCTTTACGCTTGCCGCTCGAACTAATCCGTCTTCTCCTGGAAACACCTCCACAACTCTTCCTAATGGCCATTGCCCTCGAGAATACCCTTTGTCCATAATAAGAACCAAGTCGTCAATCTTTAAATTAGCTCTAGTAGTGTTCCATTTCTGACGATGTTGTAAATTGGGAAGGTATTCCTCTACCCATCGCTTCCAAAAATAGATTAGCCATGTACTGGGCTTGCCTCCATCTGCGTCGGCAATGCAGATCACTTTCGTCGAATATTCCAGGCGGGAGAATCGGGCACGGTCTTAGCTTCAGGAAGTGATTTGGCGTTAAAGGTTGATCATCCGAGACATCGTCGCTGTTGCGAGTAAGTGGTCGGCTGTTAAGAATGTTGGTTGCTTCCGCGATCACCGTCAATAACACTTCATCAGACACCACTTGCTCCTTTAGCAAGGCTTGTAAAACTTGCCGCGTTGATCGAATCATCCTCTCCCAAACTCCCCCAAAATGGCTTGCTCCTGGTGGGTTGAACTTCCATTGAATTCCTCGTTGCGCACAGAAATTTTCAACTTTCTGCTGGTTCCATTCTTCAATTGCTACTTTCAGTTCCTTGTCTGCGCTGGTAAAGTTCGTACCACAGTCGCTCCGGATAATTTCTGGGCAGCCACGTACGCTTATAAATCTCCTTAGAGCGTTAATCATCGAGTCAGTGTCTAGTGAGTGTGCAATCTCTATGTGCACAGCGCGCACTGCCAGACATGTGAAAATGCATCCATACCTTTTCACTCTACTTCTTCGCTGCTTCGCCTCCAAAGGACCGAAATAGTCCACTCCGACAAAGGTGAAAGGCGGTTGGTAAGACGTAATTCTGTCTTCGGGTAAGTTAGCCATTAGTTGCTCACCAGGACGATTCTTCCTCTTTTGACACTCCATGCATCTTCTTATCACACGTCTTACTGCTGATCTTCCCTTTACTACCCAATAACGTTTCCTTAACGTAGCAAGCACCGACTCCTGACCCATGTGTCCCACTTCTACGTGGCATTCTTGTATAATCAAGTCCGTTACATGATTCTTGTAGGGCAAAATGATTTGATGCTTTGCGTCTTCTGTAATTTTGGCGTTCTTCAGTCGGCCACCAACTACTAACAATCCATCCTTCATTGCTGGGTTTAGCTTGTACACCGAGGTTCCCATTCCTTTCAACGTTTTCTTCGGGTTGGATCGTTCAGCTATCATAATTCGTTCCACTTCAGGGAAAGCCACTTGTTGAACATGTTGAAGGATAATTTCTTCAGCCCTTTGCAGCTCAACTACCGTCAAATTCTTCGATGTTGTTTCGCCCAGGTCTGCCTTAGCACTTGATGGGTCTTTCTTCTGTTGCGATATACTCTTTAATAGCTCTTTGCACCGCAAAAGCCAAGCGACTGCTCTCTTTAATTTCCACCAACAAGAATATTGTTGAATCAGCGTATCTAAGGGGCAATTTCTCACGGTAGTCGCGTAGATTAGGTTATCTTTTCTTACTTCTGGATCACTCGCCATGATAGAAGGGATAACGATATTCGTTGGCCAACTTGTTTCGCTTTTCCAGAGAAATTCTGGACCTCTCAACCAACGATTATTCTTCACCATTGCATCGAGTTTCAGACCTTTCGACGCATCATCTGCTGGGTTGTCCTCACTACTAACATAACGCCATTGACCGGCAGAGGACCCATTTCGTATAACTGTGAGTCGATTCGATTCAAAGGTGTGAAACCGTTTGGACTCGTTGTTGATACATTTCAGCACCGAGGTGGAATCTGTCAAGTAGGTTACGCTGTCCACGGTGATATCCAATTCTTCTTGGATCATTTTACTCAGCTTCACGGAAATAACTGCTGCCGTTAACTCCAAACGGGGAATAGTCATTTCACGGATCGGTGCAACGCGAGCTCTTCCTACAATAAAAGAGCAATAGATGTTGTCGTTGACGTCTACCATACGAAGGTAGGCCACGGATCCATATCCCACACGTGAACCATCTGAAAAAAGGTGCAGCTGGGTATCTTTGATCTCCCCAAAGTTCTTGGGTTTAAAACAACGCTCTATCCGGATTTCTTCTAGGCGCGGTAGGTCTTCCAGCCAACGTTGCCATTGCTCCTTATTTTTCTCGGTGATTATTTCATCCCATTCCACCTTGTGCCGACACAGTTCTTGCAGGAGTAACTTCGCTTTCATCACGTATGGCGCCACGAAGCCCAAAGGATCAAATAAGGAACAGACAACAGACAACATATTTCTTCTCGTCGTTGACTTCTGGGTTGCCATTGCTAACATCTTCGTTTGGGTTTCCCATACAAACTTGTCGTTTTCCACGTTCCATTTAAGACCAAGCGTACATTCCGTCGGAAGATCCTCAATATCTAAACTGACAACTGACTTTGCTCTTTCTGACTCTGGAATTTCAGAAAGTACCTTCCGATCGTTGCAGATCCACTTCGTTAGTCTAAATCCGCCCTTCTTCATCAATTCTCTCAGCTGTGTTACCAATCTGCTGGCCAATGCGGGATCATTTACCGATTTCATTAAATCATCAACGTACATATTTCTTTCGACTGTCTTTGCAGTTTCTTGATCAAATTCCTCCTGATTCACGAACGCTGCCCTTTTCAAACAAAGGTTAGCACAGCTAGGCGATGACGTAGCACCGAAAACATGTTTTATCATCCGGTACTCCGTTGGTTCTTCTTCAAGATTGGCATTTTCCCACCAGAGAAATCGTAGTACATCCCAATCTTTGGGATCCACTCTGATCTGATGGAACATAGATTCTATATCTGCTACCAATGCTATGGGCTCTTCACGAAACCGAATCAGGACGCCCACCAATGGGTTCGCTAAATCTGGACCTTGTAGTAACTGCTGGTTGAGTGAAGTCCCACAATGCTGAGCTGCACAGTCAAAAACAACTCTGACTTTCTCAGGCTTCATCGGGTGCGTCACAGGATGATGAGGCAGGTACCAAATTGGGCGATCGTCTCTCTCTAACTCTTTCTCTGGGATCTTTTCAGCATGCCCTTTATCGATGTAATCTTCCATTGTAATCTTATATTTCTCTAGCAGCTTTTCATCTTTCTTTAATCGATTCTTAAGTGACTGGAGCCTTCTTTCCGCCATTCGCTTATTGTTTGACAAGCTCGGGGGATCTCTGCGCCAGGGCAAAGCTACTTGATAATGACCATCTACCATTTTCAGTGATTTCTCCATTAAGTCTAAGGCTCTGTGGTCCTCTACTGATGCTTCGACGTTGGTGTCAACCGTTGTGTCGCCGAAATCTGTATTCCAAAGTCTTTCCAACTGGCGTGTAAACAGTTCGTTTTCATTCTGCTGCAATTCTTCTTTGTGTGATTCCCAATCATCATATTTAATATTGACAGGTCTACCTTTGGCTGGATACTCCATTTCTTTGAAATCAGAGTAATCGTGTATCACGTCAACGGCCCTGTTGTCTAAACGAGTTAGATTCACAGCACTGGCTTGATCTTCCTTCAGTCCGCTCATGGGACTCATGACTGCCCATCCGAGGCTGTACCTTATAGCAACAGGATCTGTATCCTCGCCCACCTTGTGTTCTAAAGGCAAGAACAAGCTCGGTTTTTCCTTAACTCCGATCAGAAGCATGACTTCTCCATTCACCAACTCTGGTATATCTAAGCCACTAAGATGGGGCCACTCACTAAGATCTTCTTGTTTCGCTATACAACTTGGCGATAGTGGCATTTGCTTTACGGTCTTCACCTTCGATAATTCAACTGTCGTAGATTCATCCATCGATTTCACAACAATGTTTACCATCTCACCTTCTACTTCAGTACTGCCCGTCATTCCGGTCAAGGTGTAACTTATCTTGTCACCGAGTAAACCGAGCTTCTTTGCTAGCTGTTCATGACATAGAGTTACCTCTGATCCATTGTCCATTAAGGCATAAGTCTCCTTCGTCTTACTACTGTCCGTTCCCGACACCTTAACTGGAACAACTCCCAAGCACACTTTACACTCCCCTTCTCCGGTCGCTGTTGCTGACACATTATTGACTTCTTTAGTTTTACCGACTTTCTCTTCACCGACCCCATTTTGTTTCCCATCTGGCTTCATTGTTCTGTTCAATTTGTCATTTCGACTATAATCATTTGATGTTGGGTCATCCGATCCCTTGGCTGATGTACTCCCATCTCTCCCACCAACGAATGTGTTATTTGGGCGATGCATCAAGGTGTGGTGTCCCCGCTACAGTTCTCTATGAGGCATTTGAAACGAGTTTTTGGACAGTTCTTTGCTATATGCCCCCTTCCTAAGCATTTGTTGCAGAGGCCGTTCTCTTGAACGCATCTTCGCTTCTCACCATACTCCAGGATCTTGAACACTTCACACCGCCACACTCCGTGCTGACCAGAACACACTACGCACCTTTGAATTGGTCTTGGTGGGTACTTACTGTCTTGAATTCCTTGATTATATCCACCAGTTGGAAATGATGATAATCCTTTCACTTGCTTTGAATCTTTCCATTTATTATCTTTGTCATTTCTGAATTTTGAACCACCTTTGCTCATATCGCTGCCAAACTCGTTGTCCACTAACCGCGCTCGATTCCTGACAAACTTCACTAAATCCCCAAATGATGGTCGACGTCCGGGTTCGATGATGCTTCCAGCATGTTCAGTCCACTTTGCTCTAAGGAACATGGGTAATTTCTTCACCAGTTCTCTAAGGGTATTCATGTGATTTAAATCTGCCATATATTCCACACCCATGCCGGTCAGTGTCCTCTCTGCGGTTGTTAGATGCCTTGCAAGTTCCAACAAAGATGGACCATCGGCTGTTTTCAGGTCAGGTAAGCTCACAAGTCTCTCTATGTGTGCCCCAGCAATAATGTGAGGTTTTCCAAAATTTGTTTTCAATGTCTCTTTCGCCACCTCATATCCATCTGCTAAATTAACACAGCTCTCGATTGATTCTCTTGCTTTACCCACACAGTGTTGTATCAACAATTGTAGCTTCCTCTGTGGATCGGGATTGTCCCTTTCCAGGCATGTTTCAAAATTATGTAGAAATGTTACATACTTCAATGGGTCACCGTTAAATCGAAGATACTCAATCTTAGGTGAGTTAACAACTTGTCGCAATGCTCCAACAATGTCTTCGCCATAGGATCGGTTGGTGCTGTAACGGTTTGCGCAAGTAACGGTTGGTGCTGAATCTGCGCCGGAACATTTTGTTGTTTGGATATGTTGCTTGTTGGTATGCACTCTTCCCGCTTCACTTTCTCATCTTCCTTAGGTTTAGTTATAATTTCCTTTTGTATTTCTTGCTCAGCTTCCGCAACAGCAGATATCTCCGTTTGAATTTGGTTATCTTGTTCAGATGCTATGTGATATGATACTATAGCTTGTTCAGCTTGCATCTCCGCTTCCATAAGCTCTCGTTTTCTTTTCAACTCTTGCTCTTGGCATTCGAACGCTTGTCGCCTTTTAGTCTGCTCCAATTTCAACTGGGCAAGAGCCATCTTCTCTTTTTTCCTCGACTGCCTTGATAACTTTGAACTTGCTCTACTTTCATCACTATTTCCACTCCTTGATGATTTGGAATATCGCCGACTTTGGACATCTTCCAGATTAACTTCTGCCATTTGTTGTCTATTTTGCCATTGCGTTACCATGGCATCCACGCTCAACTTCCGGTTTCTTTGCTGTTCGTAAATCGAATGTGCATATTCTTTTTCATTTTTGCCTTCCAGTAACATGTAAAACTTCTCGTGTACGTCGACGAAATGTTTCCATGCATTGTTAAAAGCTTCCAGTTTGAAATAAACCTCTTCCAAATCGGTTTTGTTTTCCATTAATAAACAATAGACATGCTCATACACTTCTGAAAATTTGTCAATTTGAATCGCACGCAATTCGTAAAGTTCATGCATTTTATTTCTTAAAATATTCGCTTCGACCGAGGCGGACTCTTCTACTTTTGCTTCTTCGCCGCAGTAAAGCTCCTCAGCTGTATCCTTTCTTTCATTTTCGAGACTATCTGCCGATCCGTCGGCTAGAATTTTCGCTGATGAGCCAGATATATGCGACATGTTTACTTCGAATAATATTTCAAATAATATATTTCCTGTTTCAAATAACAAGTCAATACGCAACCAAATTTTCTTTTTCGAATACTCCAATTTCGAATTAGTCGAAAACTATAACGGGCCTACGCTCCGCTTAGATCCAAATTTAAGACACAAACAAAAACCCCATTCGATACACTGAAAACACGCCGTTTAATGATAATAACAATGATCCAAGACAATATACAAACAATTATTCACATCGCCATACCAACGTTCGGGTGGTTTTCTAACACAAATAGAATTAAAATACACTAATAAACTTGCTGTTCATACAAATAAAGTTCACAATATATTTACAAGTTAACTTACCGACTGTATCGATCAAATTAATGCCTTTTTTTCCACAAATATCTAATTTCAACGCTATATTCCAACAATCACAAAACACATGACAAAAACATTCCGAAGTCTTACGAACGACTACGAACACACTACGAACAATGCGGTCGCGCCCGCATAGCGCGTAAACAAGAACATCTAATTACTGATCGGTAGCTACAGGTTGTTCATATACGCTCCAATAGGAGTATTAGCCACAGGAATTGCATTTGTTAAATTTGGGCCAATGGATGAAAAATAATTATTAAATGCAGTAGCAATGCTATGTTTATCTGTAACTTTTAAACATCCAACTTCTAGTGTAGAAGATATATTATTTTTAGTATGTTTCAAGGTTATCAACTCTTTAATTCCCTTCCACATTCCTTTAATGTTGTCTTTGTTATTAAAAAAAATACCTTTTGTAATATATTCTTTTACTAATTACTAGTAGATGCTTGAGTATATTTCTGTAGTATTTATATTTCGACGAAATATATTCCTTATTCTTAGATTTCAGGTAAGATTTGTATAATTTATTCTTCATATTAATAAAAATCCTAAGACCCTTAGTTATCCATGGTTTGGCTCTTAACCGCGATTCTCTCTTGGATAATTTCTTTAGGGGAACATGTCTGTTAATTGTTTCAGAAATTGTAGCGGCATAAAACGATTCAAATAACGAATTTACATCTGTCTCAACAGGTAACACATCATCCCAATTAATCGACTGAACTTCAGCTAAAAGTGATTCCTCATTAAAATTTGAATAATCTCTTCTATATATTGGATATTTACAAGAGATACTAGAAAGCTCATTAATAATAAGGAAATTTGGGAGGTGATCTGTCAAGTCGCTCAGCACATTTCCACTAATAGTTTGATGCTCGATTGAGTTAAAAAAGATATTGCCAATTAACGTAGCTGAATGATCAGTAATTCTTGTATATGAGGCTGAAAGCAATAGGATGCCAGAGTATTAATAAACTCATCAGTAGCTGAGTGAGAATCAAAATTTAATAAATTTAGATTGAAATCTCCCATCTAAATACACAATTTAGATTCTGTTGAAATCTTATCAATAACCGCAGTAAAATAGTTAAAGAAATTGTCAACATCACTATTGGGATGGCGATAAACTGCGGAGAATAGAATATTGCGGGACTTACTGTGTACTTCAATCCATAAACGTTCAAAATCCTCAGTCAAAGAGCTGAGATCTTCACGCAAATGAAATTCAATACTATCTCGTACATAAAAACCAACGCCACCAGCATTACTCATACATGGCTGAGAAATAAATTGGTATTCCGGGATGATTAAATGAGTTAATGGGTCATTATAAACATTTATCTTAGTTTCGGATAAGCCTATTAAACTAAAATTATGATGTAAATCAGCTAGAAGTTTTTCAAACCTAGGCAAAGCCTCAAGTTGATCATGACTAAGACTTATAACTTGACGAAATTGTCAATAATGACAATTAGAGATGATAGAGACACAGAATAGAGATGAGCAGAAAGCTCACTCACGTCGGAACCTTTGACGTTTTTGTGCCCGCGCATGTCACTCCGCGCATCTCCGTCACCATGTTGAAAGAAAGCCTTCCACGGTGTGTTCAACGTTTGTCTAGGCATTTCAGTTGTACTGTAATGTACTTTGGATATTGCTTGTTAGTTAACATTTGATGCATCAATAGTGTATTTTCAGCCTACAATTGTTGAACTGACCGAAGTTTAATCTTCAGTTCGCTTGCCAGCTGTTTTCTAAGACAGCATTAATGTTGAGTAAACTTCAACATGAACATAGAAACATTTTCCTCAAGACATTCCTGTCTAGCAGCTTGATGAATAATGACAGAGAACTTCTGTATAGTACAATGACTATTGCATGATACATGTATATTGTACTTCTTATAAAAGGATTTGAATATCTTTCTAGTGTTTGTGTGTCACTGATGTTTTTTATCAAGAGATGCCAAGTTTCGTCAACAATAAACTGAATTCTAGTTGATCCTCAATATAATATTCTATTCACAAGTACATGAAAATGATGAAATGTAGATTTTCTCTTTACACATTACGCTGCAATATTGCCCAATGCGCTCAACTTTGTTATATTACTCTGTGATGCCATACGACTTTACTTGCTAAGGGCAACCTTTTGGGTGTTAATAGGTTAACTAAACAATCTCCCCATGTCTTTTGCTAATCCACTAAGTCGCAATGTGCCTAACATTGTTTTTACTCTGTCTAATGCCAGAAGTAGAAGCTCACCAACCCTTTTCATAAAAGATCACCAACCCTAATTTTCTTTAAATGCAAATAGTAATAATTTAAGATGTGGGCAAAATGAATAAATGATGGCTGAACTTCCCTTGTCACAGGGGATGTCGTTTGCAGGGTATATTGATTTGTTATATCTCGTTATTAGTAAGTCTATCATTATATCTCATTGTTTGTCTGTTAAGCTGTGTTTACACTACAATACTATATCTGAGCTACGACCGACTTAAAGCAGTTAGATGGGACAGACTTGTGACTGACCTGAAACCATGATTTCAGGTCAAGCATTTTGGGTGGCCTAAAACCTGCTTTGGCAGTTGTTTTTTTGGCATTACAACAGTTTAAAGGTGTGCCACAATGTATCATTTAGGTTGCTAAGGCTTCACACAGGTCAATAATATCTAAAGGTGAAGCACAAGTCAATAGACACCTCCACCCATAAAGCACTCCAAAAGATAAAAAATGTATAGCCATAGAGTTTTGAGATTTTGTTGACAATACTTTGAAGTTGACAATATTTACCATACTAGGAATATTTATATTGTAGACCATTTATTGGCAAAGATTTAGAAAACTTACAGTTAGAAAATGTTCACCAGTTCTTTATTCAATTTTCTCATATTTATGAAGTAGAAGTAAAGTGAAACAAGTTGTAATTTCTACGCATTTTAAAAGAATCTTGACCAGTTTCTTTGCTCGAGTAATTTCTTCCAAACTGCAGGAGACAATATGTTATATTGCAATGGCAGAAGTATTATATTCCATTATGTAAAGCATTTGTGAGACCATTGGACACCTCAAAAGTAGTCAACACCAGACAACATACTTCAAACACTTGAAATAGATCTATAATTTCTTTAATTGTTGACTGAATTTACACTGAATTGGAATTCTTTCATGGACAGCAAGTTTCCTACTCTCAAGAGGGGTGGGTGAAAGACACCAACTAAAACTAAAAAATAAGATTACTTTTATATTTTAGTTGGCAAGTCGTCGCCATACGTTGGCGAAATTCCACGCTAAAAGTTGGTTTGCCTTCCAGCAACAATTAAATCAATCGCCTACCTTCTCTTTAAATGGTGTCAAAGTAAAAGGAGTATCGTCCAAATATTCGTGCAGCGACAGCGGTTTTTGTGGTTCCATTTCGTTTTCCGCCATATTAACTCCAGTAAAATTAACTCAGGAGGCTTTCTTTTAACATGGCGGCCAAACCGGAAGTCGACTGATAATTTGGCACACTTTGCACCCCTGAGTGAACTTTCTGCTCATCTCTATTCTGTGATAGAGCATTTGCAGCTATATTGTTCTTAACTCCCGGAGTCGATTGTATAAAAATCTTAACTACATTTTAACAACTCGTTTTGTAGTTAAATAGTAGTTAACTCTAAAATTCGCGATTCTGATTGGTTTACTTTCGCACTAACTACAGTTAACTTTAACTACTTTTTTATACAACCGGCCCCTGGTATATGTTTTGCTTTAAAGCAATAGTAAATTCCAAACAAATCAAGACTAGCTTGCGAACAAAATCCTTTAATGTTTTGTTCTTGCAAGACTGTTTGTTAATAACATAAGGCTTAATTATCCGGGAAGGAAAGAATTGAGCGATTGCAAATATTTGCTCCCCACAAGTGCAGACTTAAAACAATTGAATAAAACTAAAAAATCACACTACTGATGTTTGCCCAATTATCAGGCCATTTCCCATAGCACAAGTGATTCGCAAAAATTACTCGGAAATCTAAAGCCCCTGAAGCATCGGTAAGGAGGTTTAAGGTGTCTGACGACAACCATCTATTATCTATAAAGAAGTACTTTCCATTAAAATTTCAAATCCTTCTTTACCTCTTTATTAAGACGAATAAAATGATTTACTAATTTTATGCAAATTGCCAAGTCAATTAATCTGCAGAGGAATGCTCGAGCTGGCCTTCCAACAGAACATGCAAAGTTAAGAAGGCCATGGCTCTCTCAGTGTGACCTTTGAAATAGTCGCAATACATTTATCAATATTTTCTCGTGGCAATCGTGCTACAGAAAGTAATGTGTCCAATTGTATTCCGGCAAAACACAACTTTGTTGAAGGGCCACAAGTTTTATCTGGTGCCATGGGAATGCCCAGATAACCGTGCACAAACTTAGAAACAGGTGCAAACGATATCGATCCCCACACAATTTCTCAGTCAGCGCTGTTACATCAAGTATATGTAGCATGTGCTGAATACTTAGTTTGTTTTGTGCTATCCATTAAACTGCTGTGCTAAATCTCTCAAATGTTAAACAGGAACTGGAACAACCCATTGGCATACAACGATCGTAATAATAAAGCCCTTTCCACACTATTCTTAATAATGGATAATCGTTTGGATGAATGGATAATAGCCGAAAAGCGTTCTTGATATCTGCTTCTGCTAAAAAACACCATAGACCTAACTGTTTAATAAGCTTAATTATTAATTTAATAAATTGCACTGCGCACAATTGTCACTTTCATAAACCGTTTATAATGTATTTTTCCTGATATTTAGTTTTCTGTAATATTTTATGTATTTTGTGTGTATTTATATAAATGTGCGAATCTCAATAAATCTCTAAATCTCTTTAATAGCATCATCAATAGTGGAATAGGACATAGTTGAATGCTCGTGAGCTATGCCATCAATGATAGATTCCACTTGTGGGTGTGACAGATGGTGAATAAAACGAAACTCCCCCAGGTGTTTTCTTGGGAACAACTCCAATTGGAGAGGGCCGGAATTCAGGAAAGGGTGATTTAGAATAAGGACCAGATAGACGTGAAGCTGCCTACTCTATGAAAATTTTAGCATCAACAGGACATGGGATTATTCAAAGCAGAAACCTTTTTAAAACAAATTATTTACGGGTACCCGTATAGTGCGAAGGAAAACCTTCAATGAAACCAGATGCAAGAAATTGAATTAACGAGATATTATATCCTTCAAGGAAAAGTACTCAGCGATCAATTTTTATTGGGGTGGGGAGCTGCTTGCCTGATAGATTGTGTGGTTTTGCCCGGAGGTTTGCCTGGAACTGCACTTTGTCGTAAAAGTCGAACATTCTCATCATAGAATTTCCAGTTGAAACCCTTTCAAGCTAAATCTTGGAATAATTTCACCATACTTCATTAACCCAGGAGAAACGGCGGAACCGGTAAAACGGCGAGTTTAGACGCCAACAAAAACATGAAAAGATTAAGCCTGGAGCCAACAACCGATATTAAAAATCTTTTGGTTCCGGTTAATTGGCTCAAGACAATTAATTGGTACCCGCCAAATTTCTAAATGATAATTGGAACTTAGTGTTATTGTTGTTATCGGATAGAAGCAAACTAAAATCCACAAATTCATTGTTCTGCATTTTTGCCTTAATTTATCAGGCACACAAGCATCAATTTCCACACTACATGGCTGGAAAACATTACTTGGTAAGGAAAGGATAATTCTGAGTAATACCTGCAATTGCCTCATTGATCTGAGAATTGATTGCACCGGAGACGTCTTGGATGGAACCTTGGGCAGTTTCATCCTGAACATGGTTGACTTGTACCATTGAGGGGTTCTGGCTTTGGTTGGGTATGCCCGATGTAGTAGCAGATTCTTCATTGGTGGTTGATATACGTTTGGTAACTTCGTCTGCCATCCAATTAACCAATTGCTCAAGCAACTCTGGTGTCAAGGTTACCGGTTGCTCCATCAAACTTGTGGGGTGACTAGTCGAACTGCCTGGAAGCGATGCCGAACTCTTAGACTGCGCTGTTGTCTTTCTTCCTGCCTTTTTTCTCGTGGCAACTGCAGAGGCTCGCTTCGGCCTTTTAGCTGCACGATATTCCTCCACAGACTGACACTGACGCTTAGCTCTTGGCGTTTTCTTTGGTGGCATGTTGACGACGAGTTGACTAAAATTCAAAAGTCAAATTACATTGTAAGGAAATAATATGGTAACCAAGGAATTATAGGAAAAGCTCCCCTGGTTATCAAATTTATGTAATCTATGCCATAATCCGCAAAGAAGTTATAAACCTCGCTGGCACTATGAAACAACATGAAACAAGAATAACACTGGAATAACAATTAAACAATAAACACAAACCAAAATGTTATGAATGAACCTCACTGGCACTGTGGAACAATACGAAGCACGCCAAACGGTTGTAATAGGTAACGTGCACGAGAACGAACTAGTAGCCTCATTAATAGAACGATAAAATCGTGTGCATTCGTATCGTCGACGTATATTATTGGCTAAGACAAACTTCATTATAATACTCGTTCGTTGTTTGCGAATACTAATAGAGAGTTATGATGTAGGGCGGCAACGCCAACGACGACGGGCAAAATAAACGCATTCAAATAAGTGATTGTGTTGTCTTGTATTATCAATCGTATGTATTTAATACAGTTTGTGGAAGTTGAGATAAGGGCTTTTTGGTAGAGAAGATTTCTACATCAGTACTGAGCTAATTTGCTGAGTACCGTGCACTTCTCGCAGCTTGAAATGCAGAGGTTGTACACAAGACGTAAAAATCTGTGGTTTACCGTTGTAAACAGAGCGAGGACAACGTCTAAAACTCCCATGGTATTTAATTATTATTTATTTTCTTAAATACTATAAATACTAGAAATACATGCTTGCAGTAACCCCTCGCCCATGCACCCGAACATTGACAGACACTACATTCCAAAACATTACTGTTACTAAGCTTTTTCATCACAAAATCTGCTATGCAAAGGTGGTAGACGAGTCAGATATCTGGGTTTAAAGCAAAATTTTGGCTTGGAAAACTGAATTGGATCTCTGGGCCTCTGGCTTACACCCCTCTTCAACGCAATCAAAGGCTATCGCCATATGAAATGTTTTACTTGACGTAATCATTGTGTTTCCCTTCATTTTAAATGTGCCATTAAAATTTTGATCATTGCTGTAATAGTTTGGAAAGAAGAGTGGAAGGAAACAATAATATTTTGGGAAATCTATTTTGGGTTGAGAATTTTTGAAAGAATAAAAAATGGAAATTTTGTTTCAAGAAGAGGAAGCACAGCCATGGCAACTCGATTAATAATATAAAAACAGTTTACAAAAGCTGCAAAAATAATTAAAATATTAGTTGTTTTAGCCATAGAAATATGAGATATATGCGGTAGGTATATGTTCTTATGCATTCTATAAGCTTAAAATTAATGTTTTAATGCAACCTTCCGTTCACTAAAACGTTTCGAAAAGTTTGTAAAACTAAACTGCCTTTTGCTCTATATTTCTTTTCTTTTCTGTACAAACTGTGATAATATTTTTACTTTTAACAATAAAATCACCAATTGCCCAACTATATAAAGTAGGTATGTTATTTTGTTCTTTTTTGGCTTTGATTTACTGTACAAAACGTTTCGTAATTGTCATAAAACTTCAACTGTTTTTTGAACAGTATTTTTATACTATGAAGTTTTTTAGATAAAATATGTTTTCCTTTTCTATATAACGCATTTGAATTTACACTAAAACAATGTTGTATTGACCACACAGGATGAACTATGCAATTTCAAAACCAGAAACTATAGTTGCATGCCAATTGACGGCAAAACTGCAAAAACAAGTATGCAAAATAAACACTTACCCGTTTGATTTAAAACGCTTTAAAACTCGAAAATTCTGTCCTTCTCTGCTTTTCGACTGCTTTATTTTCTTATTGACTTTAGTAAATAAAAGTCCTCTAAAAAATTTTCAATTCTCTTGTTTTGGAGACTTAATATTTGTCTGAATTAATATGTCCCGACTCCAGAGACCAGAGTACAATTTTGAAAAAAGTTTTCATATAAATGCATTATAAATTAATGCCAAAAATAAAATTCCAAAATGGCAGTTATTTTTCTGACGTTTGCATATAAAAACAAAATCGTTGTCTTAGCCAATCATGATGTAGCTATAGTTGCCAGTTTTCTCTCGGCTTTAACTCGCGCATGCGCATAACTTAAAAAACCGTCCATGACAAAAAAAAATGGTGGACGACTTTGCATTCCACAATGTTTTCACATACCCGGGTGTAAATATCCGAGCGGAATTAGTACCCTCGCATGGCGCTTCGCGCCGGCTCGGGGATCATTGTATTTATAGCCGTCGTCGTCACGTTGCCGTCTTAAATCGTAAGGTCTCTAATAAGGTGCCGATGAAGAAGAAGAAGAGTATTTATTTATCCCTTTTTGAAAAGCTATTTACATATTGAATTTAAATTTTGTAGGGTTTCTGGCCACCAGAAATAAGCGTAGAAGGTTAAGAATGCCTGGCGGCCAGATGACGATGAATTTATCTCTGTTGTGGCCTCAGTGTTATACCTTATGGTACCTTATGGGAATTAGGCATGTAAGCAGCGGTAAGCAGCAGCTATAGAGTTAATCGCTAAGTCTGGCCTTATCCACAAACTGACTGAAAGCTACAGCGGGCTTCAGTTATTAACAAAGCATGTATATACGGTGCAGGTTAACTAAAAACCACACTAGCTGGCATGACAATAGTTCAACATAAACCAAGAGGTTACGAATGAACTCCACTGGCACTGTGAAACAATAAACACAAGCCAAATGGTTGTAATAACCACACTGACCTAACAATAAACACAAACCAAAACGGCGATAATGAGAGGATATGAATGAACCTCACTGGCACGTACTGTGGAACAATATAAAACAAGCCGAACTGT
Organism: Trachythela sp. YZ-2020; assembly: GCA_016169945.1. Taxonomy (NCBI): domain Eukaryota; kingdom Metazoa; phylum Cnidaria; class Anthozoa; order Malacalcyonacea; family Clavulariidae; genus Trachythela; species Trachythela sp. YZ-2020. Next base: position 2,285,596 of record JADLSH010000114.1, read on the forward strand.
TTCAAAAACCACACTGGCATAAACCATTAAACAATAAACACAAACCAAGAGGATAAGAATGAACCCCACTGGCACTGTGGAACAATACACACAAGCTCGGTGACGAGTTTGATGGGAAAAAATAAGAAAATAAATTTGTGATAACATAGCAGTAAAAGTGTGTCCTGTGAGCTGGCTATGTCAGACACAAGGTTGACGCTACAGCTACCCATTGGAGACGATATGCACAAACTATAACTATTGAAATCTAACAATTACAACATGTTTAAAGCTTTCACTATGGTGCCTCGTAACTGCGGTATAAAAAATACTGGCCTAATTTATGGAGGTGAACGCCATCAGGTAAATATAGATCTTTAACATACAATTAAACTGTGTGTGTTTTCAAAAGAAAACGTTCGGATACTGCTCGAATACAACACGCAGATACTGGTTCAAAGTCTTTGCTTTTTCGAAATATTTTTTTGCATCCGGATATGAGTCGCCCCGAGGAATCACATCCTATTTCCAGAATAAGGATAGCTGGACAGGGACAGTTTTGTTTCACAAAATTCAAATTCAAACGCCACAGTTTCTTGACAGTTCTCCGCACAACACTATGAAGTCTAACCGAGTCTGTGCCGCTTAGATTAAAATAGTTACGAGCTCTTGGATCAAAATAGGAACATAAATCGCGTTTAAAACGTCTTACAAAGAGTGACCCAGAATATGTACTTTAGTTTCGGTCTTTGACATCGCTAAAACTCTGCATGTCCGACCGCGCAATCCGAAGGAACACAAAATAAAATACTGTTTTTCGCCTGGCTTTGGATAAACACCGTCGCTACGTTGTCACATTTCCACACTAAAAACGCGCAAAAAATTTGTCTTTTTCATTGTATTCTCGTTTCTGACTTTCGTTAAGGACAGAAGCCAGAAAAGTTTAAAATGCACAAACATTTGCTTGACAAGCAATACTAAAAGAACGGCATTCTGTTGCGAGCAATGTTAAAAAGGCTTTTTCTCGTTGTTTATTTAGCTAATGTTTTATAAGTATTTTAAACTTTTCTGCCCTTAGCGAAAGTTAGAATGAGAATATAATAATCTTGCGAGTTTTCAGTGTGGTGTGACAACGTAGAAACGGTCTTTATCCAAAAGTGAAAAACGGTATTTTAATAAGATTTTAACGACAAATACCACGGAAAAATTAATAAAATAGATGTGAATAGCTTATTCTGTAAAGAGATTTATGTAAGGATGGTATATTTTTTATTAGAATTTGACAAGAACATTAAAGACACAATCCAAAAAGATGGGGTGAATTACGAGATAACTTTTAATATAAATTCTTTGCATAAAAATATTTTTACTATGTCTATGAACTGTTCCTGTGGTTCTGCAAGCAGTTAAGAAGTTTGAAGATATGAAAGTCACATCAACTCATCCTTTGACTTTTTGTCCAATTGACTTAGCCTTAGCATCTTTCACTGTAAGTATTTCAGAAATATGACCATTTTTTATTTGTGTATACCTATTGATAATTTTGGATTTCCTGCAATCTGATTGACTGCGTGAGGGGATAGATTTTTACGATATTTGACCGTGGTCCAAAGAGTTGTTTTTTTGAAAATTTTTGTTGATGAAAAGGAGTGAAAAACATTTGAAAACAATCAGAGAATCAGACCAACGACCAGCCAAGTCAAGACATGCAATGATGAGATGTCCAGTGAGTTTGCTTTAGATTATCTATTAACCCATTAGCTGGCAATACGCCCAGATGTGCCCTACTTTAGTATTTTACTCTGCCTAATGCCAGATGATTTTACACTCGTCAGTGCTAGGGTACTGCCAATTCATGTGTTAACAAAACATCCGTATGATATATATGAGCGTGTTTTGGTTCACGAAATGCAAAACAGTGCTCGATATTATATAGATATCCAACCAACACACGCTCATATATATTTGCACCCGTATACCGGTTGTGCACTTTTGTTTACGTAACCTTTTTTTACCTTAAAATGAGACAATTTCGATTTGACTATTCATTGAAAAACATCCCTATACCATCACATATCAAATGTGTGCAAGGCGAAATTAAACTTTGAATAAACAATCAATGCTATTTTTCCGGGGGTTTCATTACACATCGCACATTTATGACTTATCGAAACTATAAAAACAAATAGATTTCGATAGATCGATTCTGCTATATAATATCACTGATATAGAAACTCGGATGTGTATTTAAAGTCATTGAATACATACACATGAGTCCATTTGCACGAAATGTATATAGACTATAGAGTATAGTCTATTTATACAAGACGAGACGTCTGATACACGCCTGATATGTATACTGTTGAATATTCTAGAAAAGTGTATCATATACCAAACCAGGGCGTCTATAAGATAGGGCGGCGAAACGGCAATGTAACCCCTGATCAACGTGTGATGCGCGGGACCCCCCAAATATTCTTCTTATATGCATGTGGAGACATTTTTATTTGTTAAAGAAAATTACCACAAATTTGTTATATACACAGGCCAGAAATTACTATTGTTCTAGTTCGGGAAAACATTGAATAGAACAAAGGGTACTAAGCATTAGAATGATCTACTTGAGTGAATAGCTCTTATACATAATTCTAATGCTTAGTTACTTTTGTGCTATTCAATGTTTTCGCAAACTAGAACAATAGTAACCAGGCATGTGAGTTATCCGAAGTTGTGAATTGGGTAGCAACGACGTAAACACACTGATGTAAACAGCGTTAGCCAAATTTGTCTATTGCCTGTCATACTTTCCCCATTTAAATGACCGGTTGGTGCGCATTCAATGGCAGGTAGCAAAAAAAGTTCAAAAAATTAAGAAACGATATTTATACCAAATATACATCTATTAATGGTCTAACTGCCCTGGGATTTACTAAGTTCTGGTGCCAAAAGAAGCGGTTGAATTTTTTATAAAACCAACTGGGGTTGGAACTGCCGAAGCTCTCGTGATGGTGTAATGACCCTTCGTCTTTACAAAATCGGCAATATCTCTTCAAATGTTTGTTTTTGGCAAATGATGTTCTTATGGTAAGAAGCGTATATATTTTTGTGTAGATTGAAATTGCAAAAGTGGTCTTAGTGTGTTTGACTACCTTTGAAATAAGCGAATTTTCAAAACAGTCGAACCTGAGAAATTTTTACACTACAACCCAATTTTTATGCTGCAGTTGACATGCTATACCAAAAAAAGTTCAAAAAATTACACGACAAAATTGGGCAGGAATAAAGTTTAATTCGTGGCAGTATTGTCTTAAAAAAAGCTACGTTCTGGCTCGATTCTAAGGTACGAAATTAGTAAATTGTTTTGAGTGCGGGGCGAAATTGGACAGAGAAGTCACAAATGTTTCGAGATTTAAAACACAAAATTTTATATGTTAGATAGTACAGAACGCCTTAAAACTTGTTGTATGAACGCTAAAAGGCTTGAATAACATCTTGAAAAAATACAGCAACAATCGACTGAATACTTTTTAAAATATTAATCATTTACTCGATCCACCTGGAGTTTTTTCCACTCCTTGTTTTTTTTTTAAATTACACAGGAGCCGCGTCGCCCCAGTCCCAAAACGCATCACACATTGATCACGACATTATCTAGCCGTTTCGCCGCCCTATCTTATAGTCGCCCTGCGGATGCCAAATATCACCTAGAGGTGAAATTTGACACACAGTCACAGACATGGACATGCAATGCAGCCTATTTGAACTCACTGTATGAAATGGCAGACAGCATTACTCATGAAAGGAAGAATTCTGAACATTATATTGATTAGTCTTTTCCCGGGGAGATCATGAGACCAGACTGGGTAATATATGGCAGATTTCGACAAGGAAACATTTATATATGCAGCAGGGAAAAATTCAAGTGTGTAGTGTCATAAGTGTGCAAAATTGTGGCAAGTGCACTGCAAATTTGAGTGTTGTTTCTGATTTTCAGTGTTGTTTTAAAACATTTAACTTAACATTTAGCAATACAGTAACAGTGTGCAACCTGTTCATGTACTGAAAAATATTAAGTATGCATCGGCCATGGTGGTCATGGTGGTCCATGAAATATAAACTTTCCATGGTGGTCATGAAATATAAACCTCTATAAAATAAATTCTGTTCATTAAACTTAACAGTTTCATGTATGCTTGGATGAAATCCGTACATTGTTATACTACTATGAATTATCATTTCTATAGTAAAAATATATTAATCCTTCAAGTAATTAATGCCAAATTTGCCTACTTTGTTGAACCACAATAAAACTAACATGAAGTTTCTTGCGTGTCCAAAACTAAATTTCTTGACATGTCATCTAGTGAGAATGAATGTCCATATTAACAATATGTTAGTGTTTTCTATTTATGGTTCTTTTTAACAC